>CM033472.1:9489824-9577498 GCA_019447015.1 Hymenochirus boettgeri
CGTAGAATACTGTAGTAGCTTAGACCTCAGATAGTCGATCTAGTAGATAGTCGATATAGTAGATAGTAGAGATACTGTGTAGATAGCTGATAGTAGATAGTAGATAGTAGATAGTAGTATTAGTAGTAGATATACGTAGTAGTAGATATAGTAGATAGTAGATGATAGTAGATAGTAGATCTACTGATAGTAGATATAGTAGATAGTATATATATGTTAGTAGATATAGTAGATAGTAGATATAGTAGATAGTAGATATAGTAGATAGTTAGATATACTGTTAGTAATATAGATAGATAGTAGTGAGCTATAGTAGATAGTAGATATAGATAGTATAGTAGATAGTACTGTAGTAGATATAGTAGATAGTAGATTTAGCATAGAAGTGAAGTAGTAGTAGATTAAGTAGTAGTATAGTAGTATTATAGCAGATAGTAGAGATACTGTAGTAGATATAGTAGATAGTAGATATAGTAGATGTAGTAGATATAGTAGATAGTAGATATACTGTAAAAGATAAAGTAGATAGTAGATATAGTAGATAGTAAATATACTGTAAAAGATATAGTAGATAGTAGATATATTAGATAGTAGATATAGTAGATAGTAGATATACTGTAGTAGATAAAGTAGATAGTAGATATACTGTACTGTAGTAGATTGTAGATATAGTAGTAGTAGATAGTAGATATAGTAGATAGTAGATATAGTGGATAGTAGATATACTGTACTGTAAGTGATAGTAGACTATAGTCGTAGTTGATATAGTAGATAGTAGGACCTGTAGTTAGATATAGAAGATACGTAGATATACTGTTGTAGATATCTTCGATAGTCGATCTCTGTAGTAGATCGTAGCTCCCGTAGCTCGTAGTATATCTACTATCTACTATATCTACTACAGTATATCTACTATCTACTATATTTACTACAGTATATCTACTATCTACTATATCTACTACAGTATATCTACTATATCTACTATCTACTATATCTACTACAGTATATCTATTATCTATTATCTACTATATCTACTATCTATCTAAACTTGGTTCACAGAGCCCCACTGACACACAGAGCTGTACGGGGGATAAAACTAACTAGCGCCATACAAGGAATAAATAAACGATCCGATAAGTAAATAAAATGATAAATAAAACCATTTATACGGTAAATCCTTGATACTGACACGTTGATTTATCAGGGATAAAACCAAGCAGTTAATAATCTACATCTTTATCACCCCAGTTTATACTTCCCCGTGCTATTCTACGGTGGCGTTTGCAGGGATGGTTTCTATAGAGGTGGCAGCTGTCTCGTCTTTTATATACAAGATAAAAGGACACGTTCCTTTTGATTTCCAGTCTTTCATCGTGAGAAAACTAACCAGAGGTTATGTGCCCTTTATTCCCTCTGTATACGGAATGGTCCGAAATAAATATAGAATTATCTGCTGTGTTATTCCCAGACATTCCGTCCCCATCAGTTTCATTTTTCAAACTCCTAAAGGAAAGAGAAGTAGAATCCCCAAACTCAATGCATGGGGTGCTTAGGATGGAATTTAACTGGTGACCTTTGCTGCTCCATTCCAGTCTGGCACTGCCATCTTACTAGCAGCTCGCTGGACATTCTGACCAATGGGAGGACATGTCCTGCAAGAAGGGAAGTATCTGAACTACCAGAATATTTGATATGGTAGAAATATATATATATATATATATATATCCAATTCGACCAGCCGCACTCAGGAATATATTTTGCAAATATTTTATTGACAATACATCAGGCCAATCCAGCCAGCGACCTTTCGGGATGTTAGTCCAAGACCGACAGCCATGTTATAAAACATTACATCACATCCTTTTAAACACATGGGACCATATAACCCATTCCCACCACACTGATATCATGTCTCAACCCCATAAGCTCTTTATCATAAGAGTTCTTAACCATCAGTAACAATGCAGATGAGGACCACAGATACTTTATACATCTAAACATTGTAATCTCTATTCATCTCTGCGGGAGAAAGGGTCCCCAATTTATGGATCCACCATAATTCCCGTTTTTTAAGGTGAATCTCCCTTGTATCCTTTCCCTTCCACCCACTCCAAGACCATACATTTTAGTTGGTCTTGGTTTCACAGAAATGGCAAGGAACAGGTAGATGTTGGTATTTCTTCTGAATAGAAGACCTGTGCTGTATTATCCAAGATTGAATTTTTTGTGTGGTCTCCCCCACATAGAGGAGACCACACGGACATATAATAACATTAACCACATAATCCGTATTACACGAACATGCCTCTTAGGGGAAATGATAACCCTAGGAGCTGACCCTTATCTAGCAACCCACAATTAACACAGCTCATACAAGGACACATTCCTTTATTACGCCTACTTAACCATGTGTTGGCCTTTCTTTCAGTATTCTTACCCTCCATTTTAGTGTGTACCAGATCTGTACCTATTCCTTTTAAATAGGATATAAGAGGAGGATCATCAAATTCTCTTGTATCAGGATAGGCAACTGTAGGAGATGCCAATGTCTCCTTATGATCCTTGAGATCTCCATATATATATATATATATATATATATATACCTATTGCAGATGCAGGCACTTGGCTCTTTAAGTCTTCCCAGGTGCTACCACATAGATACCAGATATGTAGTTCCAAATACAGAAGATGGTACAATTACTTTTTAGACACTCCACTGTGCAGGCAACATTTGGTTTCCTTCTAGGAATTGCTTGAGTTGCCAGCACAATGAAGTATCAATAAAAAATTAATTCCCCAATCCCACCCCCTCCACACACCATTTTTATAATTCGGAATGGGAGCCATGCGTTCCAAAGGCACACCCATTGGGTTCATAATCACATGATGAAACTCTCCATTCTGATTGGATTTTGAAACAAAGCAAGTCAAACTGCGCTTCTCGAAAAACAGGAAATTGTTTTTTATTGGAGACCTCGAGACTTTACAGAACGTCAAACTATTGTGTGTTTCACTGTTACTAAAATCTAACATGTAACAATCAGTACGATCGTATGATCATGGGATCCCTGGAACTAAAAATACAGCCGGTTCATTTCTTGTCATTTACTGTAGTGTGAATAGGGGCTAGTCAAGGTACAGTAGGAATCCAAATTTAAATAGGGAGATTAGAGCAATTTACTAATTTTAATTTTTCAAATGGAATTTTCAATGAAAAATTAAAAACATTTTGAAAAATTTGTTGGATCTGCGGAGTTTTAAAACCGGCAGTTCCTAATCGAAACCAGCCCTAAAGGGTCGCTATACTCACTCAAACAACTTTACATTATCTGAAACTACAACGTGAGAGAAGTAAAATGGTGATAATCACATATTTATCAGTGATTGCTTTGTCATTAAATTATTAATGTTTAGTGAGTGCTCCTAATTCCCCACCCTCCCTTACTCACTGCCTCCTTGTAGTGTCTGCGACACTCTGACAGCTCTGCACAGACTCACCATGGACCCTGCTCTGCTTACACATCTCCCTCCCCCCCCTGCCTTCTTTTCTCTGCTGATTCTCATAATTGTTGCAGAAAGTGTGCTGGCAGGCAGCTAAAGATCCTAGTAAGAGGTCAGGGATGGGACATATTATAATTTCTGCTTCTGGAGTGACAGGTCGTTCCCTGTAAATGCTGTGATTAAAAATATGATTTCTCAGGATCTACATCTCATATTTAAAATCCGAAATAAGTAGTGGGATCTTGCTGTATCTATAATGCTTAAAAATTAATTTTTTTTAGAGTATAGATACCCTTTAAGCAATCAGTCCTTAAAATTCGAATCATCTACCCATTTTAATCCCTCCATCTTCACCATTAATGAA
Organism: Hymenochirus boettgeri; assembly: GCA_019447015.1. Classification (NCBI taxonomy): domain Eukaryota; kingdom Metazoa; phylum Chordata; class Amphibia; order Anura; family Pipidae; genus Hymenochirus; species Hymenochirus boettgeri. The sequence continues at coordinate 9,493,690 of CM033472.1, forward strand.
AAGCACAATGGGGTATAATGGTCCTTCAGCCTACGTAGTAGTTGTTCTGTTTCCAATGATAACTAATAGGCTGAGTTGTGTCTGAAATTGCGCTTGTTGGAAACATATTAAACCTTTCAAGATGACATCAAGAGAGAGAAATACAAATCTCAATTTCATAATTAGATTGGAATTCAAACTGCCTGACAAGGACTTTCTAAAGGAATCTTATCCAGTGAATAGCAGAGCATTCCGTACACTTCATCCAGCTCTCCAAGGCTGCTGATTAAGAATGTTCAGCCTGCAATCAGCCCAACATTCCGTTGTGATCGATGTGAGCTCAGGAAGAAAATATCACATTATATCGCATGTTATCAACTGTATGAAAAAGGGAAAGTCAAACTGAAAGATCCCCCTCCCTACACACACCCCATACCTGTCCCCTGTATTCCCCCCTGTCCCCTGTATTCCCCCCTGTCCCCTGTATTCCCCCCTGTCCCCCGTATTCCCCTTGTAGTCTCCAAAAAACATTCAGAATCCTAATTTTTGTTTCCCAGGTGGGTTGGTAATTCCTACTCATACCTCCGTGGGTCCCAACACCAATTCTGCTCGTGTTCTGGTTAACAGAGCAATATCTTCCCTGTCACTAACATTAGGTGAGACAGTCATGTCTATGCACTGAAGCGAGCAGTAAGCTCACCCCGTGTGCATGTGGCCACCCTGGGAGGTAGGAATAGGATGACATACCTCCCTGGGAAAGAGACGTTAGGATTCTGCACTTATTTCGGGGCATAGTTGCCCTTTAATCTATTAAAATCCAAGGTTCAGAAGCATCCCACACATTCCGTTTTTATTCCACGTTGTCTACGCATTTAAAACACCTTTAGGGAACAGCACTTTAAATGTGTGTTTCTAAGCAACATCTCTGGTACCTAAATTGCAGATTGACTTTGCAGGAGGTAAAGTAGTGAGCCTGATCACAGTTTGTGGGTGATTTTTATTATGAAGGTTTCAAGGAAATGACTGGATGAGTGACTATGTCCTAGGAGAAGATTATCCTACTAGCGAGAGGTGTAACTACCACAGGGGCAGGGGCCACCAAATTCTTACTTTCCACAGACAACCCCCACTCTATAGAAAACTGCTGTACAAGAAGCAGGGAAGGGGTTTAGAATGCTGGGGGACCCTAGACATTTCTATTGCAATTCGCGTTGGGTAAAAAGAAAACATGAGTACACATGGGCCGATATTTTATTCAATTGGGATTGGGGCTGGGATTGGGATGAGGTTCAAACCTTCGTTCAGTCTTCATGGACCACACGTTTGGTTGTGGCAAAGGGACACATTTGTAAAACGATCTTTAAACTGATTGTTCATTTCTGAACGGTTTAACCATCGCTATCGTACATTTACAATACGATAACAGAATCGTAGATTTACGATCCCCATAGAATACCATTTCGGTAGTTTACAGTTTTTTTCTGTAGTTTTCGGTAATTACCAAACGCTCGGTCGCAAATGTCCGATGGCGATTGTACAATTACTAACCTGCGGTTTAGCTAAAAAGCGATACCACGGGTCAATAAATACGGCCCAAAATATCAGCAGATTTTCACGATGCACGTTAATATTTTATCCCAGACGACCGTGGGGGCCAATAGCGGAATATTCCTTTATTTTCTGGATTTCTGGGTGGTTGAGGGACCTTATGATGCCTTTGTCCAGTCGAGGTTTCCCTGGTATCCTTGTGGGACAGTCAACAGAACAATATAATGTGATTTTAATACTGGTCATGTGGTCACTAAATAGTCAGACTTTCCCAAACAGGTAGAATAAAGTTATTACAGATATCTGCACTTTATTATTTTATCTCCCAAAGGGCACATTTGTCTTGATGTTCTGCCATAATGTATTTGCTCCCTGCTGTACAAAGAGTTTAACTTGGCCTTTAACAAACCTTCTATATTTTTATAACATATTTGGACCTATTAGAAGGAGCGTCCACGGTGCTTGTCTATCCCAAATAACCTCCGTGGAGACATATCCACACAGAGGGTTCAGAAATAAATTGCGTTTTTGTGCTGTGTCTACAGAGAGCACTTGAGTCTAGCAAAACAAATTGCGTGTTCTGATGCGTTCGCACACAGCCTGAGATTCCGCCTTGCAGCTTAATAAATGGAAAATAAACAGAAGTAAACATTACTATTTTATTTTTCTGTAGGCAAAACAAGGCACCACGACATCTGTTAAGTATTAAAGGGCAACCTTCCTCTGAATTGTTCATCTGTGACAAATGGAAATATAAAGAAATGAATAGTATAAAAATCTGCAGGGATCAAAGGAACTTAGAATACAAAAGAAATATTCCCCAATGTAACACAATGTTATTAGGCTACAAAAGAATGGAATCTGACCAGGACCTGGACCTCAAACTTTACTGGCCACTGCCATGCTCATGACTATTTATTCAGCCTTCAGTAAGACAGTGATGTCACATCACCAGAACCACATACCACGGGCGAACTCGTTTCAAGGCCAGGTCCCAGTCAACAGCTGAGAGCATTGCTTCAGATATTAGGGTGCTAGAAATTCTACCATTCTCAGATTGCCAGCCATTTAACAGATTCGAAATGCCAGCCATTAAACAGTCTCAGATTTCCAACCATTTAACAGTCTCAGATTACCAGCCATTTAACAGTCTCAGATTACCAGCCATTTAAGTCTCTGATTGCCAGTCATTAAACAGTCTCAGATTTCCAACCTTTTAACAGTCTCAGATTACCAGCCATTTAACAGTCTCAGATTACCAGCCATTTAACAGTCTCAGATTACCAGTCATTTAAGTCTCAGATTACCAGCCATTTAACAGTCTCAGATTACCAGCCATTTAAGTCTCTGATTGCCAGTCATTAAACAGTCTCAGATTGCCAGCCATTTAAAGGGCATCTATATTGGTAAAATGAACCTTTTGTTCTTTGTTTCCATGAGTTCTATAATTCTCCCCAACCCCCAGAGTGTCTTCACTTTGTTCAGATTCCCTCTCTGTCCTGAGATACACAAATTAGAAGAATACCTGATTGCATTCCTCTACTCCTACTTGTACTGTCAATCAAATCCATGTGACGTGATCCTTTTCCCTGCTCAAGTCCCTCCCTCCTCCATGCTCTGTAATAAACATAGAGATAAGAGCTTTAGCAGGGGGAGAGAGGTAGCTTTGATGGCAGAGTTAAGGCTGCACTTGACCTTGACCCTTCTTGATAGACTTCCTTGATTGATGATGGGTCACAGAGAGAGAGATCAGGACACAGAGAGATCCGTGTCTCCAGGACAGCTTGCTTTCTATTGGCCACTGTGTGTGGGTGTGTTTTTCAGGAGGTTGAACTTTTAACTCCTACTGCACATGATAAGCTTGTCAGTTAGCCAGAGTTAAGACATGGAGGAGGTAACAGAGGGGAGGGGGAAGGGGGGAGTGCTGCACAGAGATCTGACACCATGGAAAAACAAAGTCACTGACAGAGATAAGATAAAGGCAGCACAGAGTACACGAATTTAACTTTGCAATGGGCCAATGTGTTTTTTTCACTATAACACTATAACTTTAACAGTCTCAGATTATCAGCCATTTTATAGTCTCTGATTGCCAGTCATTAACCAGTCTCAGATTGCCAACCATTTAAAAGTCCCAGACTTCCAGCCATTTAAAGGTCTCAGATTACCAGCCATTTTAACAGTCTCAGATTTCCAGCCATTTAACAGTCTCAGATTTCCAGCCATTTAACAGTCTCAGATTGCCAGCCATTTTAACAGTCTCAGATTGCCAGCCATTTAACAGTCTCAGATTTCCAAGGGAAGACAAAGGACTATCTATCATCTGTCCACCTGCTAATCTGTCTGTTTGTCTGTATTTAAATTTCTCTTTCTACCTTACTCTCACGCTCTAGACCTCTATCTATTTGATAGATAGGTACAATACCTGTACACCTTTCATGTCCCTGCCGCACTCTCAGAAGGAGATGGACAAAATAATCCTCCCATCCAAAATCTCTTTATATTCTATTATTTTACATTTTTGATTAGTTCAAACTCATAAGTTAATATTTTTACTCATGTTCTCTTCTAAAACCGAACAACCTTATATATGAATGTAATTATTTAGATACATTAAAAGGCACCGTAAAAAAACCAACACATTCTAGACTTTAGTTTGCCACAAGCGTCCGTATCTGTGCGTTTTTTATTTGCACGTACCATCACCGTAGCATTGCAGGTTATTACTTTATGTACAGAAGTTCTATGAATAAATGATACTGATTCATGTATCGCATGAAAATAGAAATGGAGGATTTCACTGGCTCTGTCCAAGGCGGAAACATAGAAAATGAAACCACGTAGGAGATCCAATGGCTAAAGTGTCAGATTTGCATAGTTCAAATAATAGTTTAAAATGTCAGTAGCTCCTTAATTAATAATAAATATCTGCAGAAATTCAGTTGTCTGCAGCACAGAGTGGTTATCACCGAGAGCAGTTCAACTGAAACAGAAAGAAACCCCCGTACACATACTAATGACCTCACACATATATTGATGTTCGATAATAGGTGGGTCCCTCGTACACATACTAATGACCTCACACATATATTGATGTTCGATAATAGGTGGGTCCCTCGTACACATACTAATGACCTCACACATATACTGATTTTCGATAATAGGTGGGTCCCTCGTACACATACTAATGACCTCACACATATATTGATGTTCGATAATACTGTAGGTGGATCCCTCATACACATAATAATGACCTCACACAAATACTGATGTTCGATAATACTGTAGGTGGATCCCTCGTACACATACTAATGACCTCACACAAATACTGATGTTCGATAATACTGTAGGTGGATCCCTCATACACATACTAATGACCTCACACAAATACTGATGTTCGATAATAGGTGGGTCCCTCATACACATAATAATGACCTCACACAAATACTGATGTTCGATAATACTGTAGGTGGATCCCTCATAACGGCCCCTCTCTAGTGTTGGCAAGTGTTTGGCATTTTGCAGTCTGCCAGCAAGGGTGTCTCTGTAATGAGGCAATGTGAGCAAAATGCTCAGGACAGCACCCCTGATAAACATCAGAGAGGCGGCAGACAGAGCTCACTTTAATTTTTATTTTTTAGAAAAGCGTCAGGAATTATTGTATGGATAAATGTCTTTTTAAAGAACTGTATAAACACCTAACCCTGGTGGCGCACTTTATGGCACCTAGTGGTACATAGGGGCAGCATTCAAACGTTTGGCTCATGTGGCACAAACCCTAGAGACGCCCCTGCCTGCCAGCATAAAGAAACCCATCAGGTTCGGTCAATTGGAAAGAACCACCCACAACTCCGTTTGAGGATTTTTCATTCCCCCCAATCCTGGTTTTTCGAAACGAACCTCGTTTTAATTAGGAACTGATGGTTTTAAATACCTGTAGATTGTACATTGTGACTATTTACAAACTTGTTCACAGTTGGAGAAGATTCTTAAAAGTCAAAAATACCAGGAAACCTGCGGGTGATAAATCCTAATTTGCAGCAAAGTATCACAGGATAAAGACTAGAACATAATTTGGTTACAAAACTTGTTCCATCTCAACACCGACAAAATGTTGTCACAAAATGGGAATTTCAACACAACTTTTCTGGCAAGTTTAAAAACTAAAAAAAAAAATATAATTGAGATATTGCTCCTTGCATCTCTGAGGTCTTCCCCTAACGTTTGCATGTGCCCGAGATGGAAGCAGTGTCAGGGGAACTGTCAGGAGGCGGAGTCCTGTCAGCACTCCTATCCAAATGTTCCTTTAACATTTGGGCTACAAATCTTTTTAATACCAATAAAAACCCCTTTTCTTGCAAGGTCTCCTGGAAATGAATGAGGCTACCAAATGTTTCTCTTCTTATCTAAAGGAAAAACAAGAACACTTTTAAATCACCAGCTGAATGTTTATTATCTGAAAAGGTCCCAGATATGGAAAAGTCACACTATTATTTACCACAACCGAGGCAACTGAAACGATTTCCATTTTTTTACGATAAAACGCTTGATCTGTGTGATCAGTAAACCAAAGTAAAGTATACGCTACAGACTGAACTCTCCTAATCTGTGCACCCTGGTAATGTACTGCATTGAATCTGAGAACGATTCCTATCATTGCTTGTTTATTACGGAGAGATGGAAATATATTTGCCACTTTATTTGATGCTATTATAAATCAGAAGGTAAACGTATGATAACATTGACTTTTTCCTGTAATCATTTCTGTTTGGAAAGGGATGACCTGTCAACCTACAGAGACCTGCTCTACAGAATTCTTTTATGGTAGCAACGTGAATTCCGTGGGAAGGACAAGCAGCATGGCTTCTCCCCATTGCTATGATTGACAATACGGGCTACACTAGATGTGTAGGTTGTTACTCATCTTTATCCACCCTGCCCAATGCATCCTTGACTGTCAGATGCAAATTTCCACTTCGGTTAAATCCCCAAACCGTAAACTAAAATCTTTGATAAGACAAGAAAACGATCTTTTCTAAATGTTCCTATAAATGACCCTGTATGTATTTTTATTTAATTGCTAACCAATGGCCATAGCTCTCATCATCTGTAACAGATTGGGCCACTGACCTAGATAAATCGCTGCACATGTTCAGCAAAATTTTCGACTGGGTGTCCTGCCTGTGACTTCTCTGTAAGAAAGACTGAGAGTGAGAAAGACGATTGTGAACTCCCATACACACACATATGCGATTGCAGGGGCCATGAATTGTATGTACAACCATTTCAGTCAATAATCCTGCCTGATCCGCCAGGTGGAACTTCAACATGGGTTTTGAGTAAGCGTGTAAGGTAAGGGAAAGGTAAATGAGCACAAACTCCCATGTCTTACCTTGCCACAATCCCACAATGCAATGAAGCATGCAATCACATATTACACCCTGGGATTCTGGTAATGTAAGCCACGGGCTCTTTTGGTGTATGGTATGGTATGGTATAGTATAGTATAATATAGTACAGTATAGTACAGTATAGTACAGTATAGTATAGTATAATATAGTACAGTATAGTACAGTATAGTACAGTATAGTACAGTATAGTATAATATAGTACAGTATAGTATAGTATAGTACCGTATAGTACAGTATAGTACAGTATAGTACAGTATAGTACAGTATAGTATAGTATAGTATAGTATAGTATAGTACAGTATAGTACAGTATAGTATAGTATAGTACCGTATAGTACAGTACAGTACAGTATAGTATAGTATAGTACAGTATAGTATAGTACCGTATAGTATAGTACAGTACAGTATAGTACAGTACAGTACAGTGTAGTACAGTATAGTACAGTATAGTATAGTACAGTACAGTATAGTACAGTACAGTATAGTACAGTATAGTACAGTATAGTACAGTACAGTATAGTACAGTACAGTATAATACAGTACAGTATAGTACAGTATAGTATAGTATAGTACAGTATAGTATATAGATATGTAAGGGAGACAGGTATCGGGAGTACCAGTAAAAAGTATTAGTATAATATAGTATAGTACAGTATAGTACAGTATAGTATAGTACAGTATAGTACAGTATAGTAAAGTACAGTATAGTACAGTATAGTATAGTACAGTATAGTATAGTACAGTATAGTACAGTATAGTACAGTATAGTATAGTATAGTACAGTACAGTATAGTACAGTATAGTATAGTACAGTATAGTACAGTATAGTATAGTACAGTATAGTACAGTATAGTACAGTACAGTATAGTACAGTATAGTACAGTATAGTACAGTATAGTATAGTATAGTACAGTATAGTATAGTATAGTACAGTACAGTACAGTATAGAATAGTATAGTATAGTATAGTACAGTACATAATTTGGGATGGTGGAATCCATCCCAAATTATCAGTTTTATTGCCTGATTCAGTGGCAATGGCCACTATACAGTGCATATATGGATTAACCTATTAGCTCTACATGTACTTTGTAGACAAAGAATATTAATTTTTTTAAAACTCATCAAAAAAGGATCACTTGTTTTAAGTGTTGAAGTTTTCTGTCTATTTCTCTCCCCCTGATGGAAAAGTTAAACCAAGTACCGTATATACTTGAGTATAAGTCAAGGTTTTTTTAAAATGGGCCTTAAAAACCAACCTCGACTTATACTCGAGTCAATTCAATTTGAAGATTGTCAGAAGCCTTAAAATGGTCAGAGGAGCTTAAGAAAGTTCCCTTACCATGTCAGATTTGTTACAGCTGTAGATGCGGCCGCAGGATCGGGGCAGAGGCAGAGACCGGAGAAGAGGCAGAGACCGGAGCAGAGGCATGGGAGCAGTAAGACCAGACCAGGCGCAGGCACGTAGGCGTAGTTACGTAAGCAAGTGTGCACACCCAGAGCTTTGCAGGCAGATTTACGCACCTCACGTCCTGTTACTCTGCACAATGGAGGAGCCTTCAGGGAGCACAGAAACTCCTGCTAGAGGTGGGCAGCAGCTAGAAATACTGCTCTGTTCTCTGTAATTATAAAGGCTGCTTGAACCTGTCACTCCAGATGCAGAGAAACTACAACTCCCAGCAATCAAAGCATGCTGGGAGTTGTAGTTTCCAAACATCTGGAGTGGCAATGAATTGGTGGTTACTGGATTTTTAGACGGGTGGGCAGGAGCATTTTTTTGGTGTTGCTTGTAGGGCTAAAATTATTGATGTTGCTTGGTGTACCTTGCCAGTCTACAGATGTTTAGAAACTAAAACTCCCTGCAACTAAAGCATGCTCGGAGTTGTAGTTTCTAATCTGGAGTGCCAAGTATTTGGGTGTTATGGTACTGGATTTGGCTAGGGTATTATTATAGTGATAATTTCTACCCTCGACTTATACTCGAGTCAATAAGTTTTTTACCAATTTTTCAGGTAAAAATAGGTACCTCGACTTGTACTCGACTTATATTCTAGTATATACGGTACAAATTCACACAGAAACAACAAAAAAAGCCTGAAAATCTTACCTCGGTTTATACTCAATCTTTCTCCTACCTTGTCCGGCGGCCGCGCGATCTGCATCTTCAGTGCACTTCCAGATGACGTCACTACCCAGCGCCTCTCACTTTGCGGCGCCGAGTAGTGACATCATCCTGAAGCAAAGACGATGTGGAGCAAGGAGCGAGCAGCCGCTGGACAAGGTAGGAGAATACCACAGGGACACCAGGGCACACAATACTTAGAAATAAGAGTAAAACCTTTTTTATTTGTGCATACTGTATGCACAAATAAAGGAGGATTTACCCCTATTTGCAAGTATTTGCCACTTAAGATGTTTGAAAACTACAACTCCCAGCAATAAAGCATGCTGGGAGTTGTAGTTTCCAAACATCTTAAGTGGCAAATACTAGTAGGGGTTACACCCTCGGTTTATACTCGAGTCAGTCTATTTTTTTCCCCTTTTTAGGTAAAACTAGGTACCTCGTTTTATACTCGGGACGCTTTATTCTCGAGTATATACGGTAGTTACAGTTTTATTCATCTTATTTATTTCGTTCATAAAATTATTGTCCTGGCCTTTAAATTGAATGTGTTGGACGACTGCTGTTGTTTTTTTCTATTGTCTTATAATCAATAGAAGACAATTAAAAAAATGTGAAATTCATAAACTCACGGTATTGCAAGTTAGTGATGCCGCGTGTCACCGCGTTACCGTTAATGTATGTCCGCAGCCGTACATTTATGATAAAATAATGAACGTTCGGTTGTAGATTACCATGCGGAAGTAAACTACCCAAGGGTATTCTATGGATATTGTAAATCTATGATCACGTCATCGTAGATTTACGATCGATATCGGTAATTTACGATCGTTATGGTTAATTTACGATAACAATAGTAAATGAATGATGGCTGAACTAATCGGAAATCAACAATCGGTTTAACGATGAATATGGCCCTATGTACTGGTAATAGGGATACATCCAGACATACAGTAGCTTTATGTGCCCACTGCCCAGAACCTGTAACTTCCTCTGGATACTGATATAGACCCACTGCCCAGCACCTGTAACTTCCTCTGGATACTGATATAGACCCACTGCCCAGCACCTGTAACTTCCTCTGGATACTGATATAGACCCACTGCCCAGAACCTGTAACTTCCTCTGGATACTGATATAGACCCACTGCCCAGCACCTGTAACTTCCTCTGGATACTGATATAGACCCACTGCCCAGCACCTGTACCTTCCTCTGATACGGATATAGACCCACTGCCATCAACCTGTAACTCTCTTCCTCTGGATACTGATATAGACCCACTGCCCAGCACCTGTAACTTCCTCTGGATACTGATATAGACCCCTGCCCAGCACCTGTAACTTCCTCTGGATACTGATATAGACCCACTGCCCACACCTGTAACTTCCTCTGGATACTGATATAACCCACTGCCCAGCACCTGTACTTCCTCTGGATACTGATTATACCCACTGCCCGCACGTACTTCCTTCCTCTGGATACTGATATAGACCCACTCGCCCTGCCCAGCACCTGTAACTTCCTCGGATACTGATATAGACCCACTGCCCAGCACCTGTAACTTCCTCTGGATACTGATATAGACCCACTGCCGCACCTGTAACTTCCTCTGGATACTGATATAGACCCACTGCCCAGCACCTGTAACTTCCTCTGGATACTGATATAACCCACTGCCCAGCACCTGTACACTTCCTCTGGATACTGATATAGACCCACTGCCAGCACCTGTAACTTCCTCTGGATACTGATATAGACCCCACTGCCCCGCACCTGTAACTTCCTCTGGAACTGATATAACCCACTGCCCAGCACCTGTAACTTCCTCTGGATACTGATATAGACCCACTGCCCAGCACCTGTAACTTCCTCTGGATACTGATATAGACCCACTGCCCAGCACTGTAACTTCCTCTGGATACTGATATAGACCACTGCCCGCCACCTGTAACTTCCTCTGATTGATATAGACCCACTGCCCGGAACCTGTAACTTCCTCTGGATACTGATATAGACCCACTGCCCAGCACCTGTAACTTCCTCTGGATACTGATATAGACCCACTGCCCAGCACCTGTAACTTCCTCTGGATACTGATATAACCCCTGCCGCAGCACCTGTAACTTCCTCTGGATACTGATATAGACCCACTGCCCAGCACCTGTAACTTTCCTCTGGATACTGATATAGACCCCCTGCCCAGCCCCTGTAACTTCCTCTGGATACTGATATAGACCCACTGCCAGCCCTGTAACTCCTCTGGATACTGATATAGCCCACTGCCCAGCACCTGTAACTTCCTCTGGATACTGATATAGACCCACTGCCCACGCACCTGTAACTTCCTCTGGATACTGATATAGACCCACTGCCCAGCACCTGTACTTCCCTTGGATACGATATAGACCCCTGCCCAGCACCTGTACTTCCTCTGGTACTGATATAGACCCACTGCCCAGCACCTGTAACTTCCTCTGGATACTGATAAGACCCACTGCCCAGCACCTGTAACTTCCTCTGGATACTGATATAGACCCACTGGCCCAGCACCTGTAACTTCCTCTGGATACTGATATAGACCCACTGCCCAGCACCTGTAACTTCCCTGGATACTGATATAGACCCACTGCCCAGCACCTGTAACTTCCTCTGGATACGATATAGACCCACTGCCCAGCACCTGTAACTTCCTCTGGATACTGATATAGACCCACTGCCCAGCACCTGTAACTTCCTCTGGATACTGATATAGACCCACGGCCCAGCACCTGTAACTCCTCTGGATACTGATATAGACCACTGCCCACACCTGTAACTTCCTCTGGATACTGATATAGACCCACTGCCCAGCACCTGTAACTCCTCTGGTACTGATATAGACCCACTGCCCAGCACCTGTAACTTCCTCTGGATACTGATATAGACCCACTGCCCAGCACCTGTAACTTCCTCTGGATACTGATATAGACCCCTGCCCAGCACCTGTAACTTCTCTGGATACTGATATAGACCCACTGCCCAGACCTGTAACTTCCTCTGGATACTGATATAGACCCACTGCCCAGCACCTGTAACTTCCTCTGGATACTGATATAGACCACTTGCCCAGCACCTGTAACTTCCTCTGGATACTGATATAGACCCACTGCCCAGCACCTGTAAACTTCCTCTGGATACTGATTATAGACCCACTGCCCAGCCACTGTCCTCTGGATACGCCAACTGCCCACTCGCCCTCACTGCTCTGGAGACCCACTGCCCACACCTGTACTCCTCTGATCTGATATAGAACCCACTGCCCAGCACCTGTAACTTCCTCTGGATACTGATATAGACCCCCTGCCCAACCTGTAACTTCCTCTGGATACTGATATAGACCCACTGCCCAGCACCACTTGTACTTCCTCTGGATACTGATATAGACCCACTTGCCCAGCACCTGTAACTTCCTCTGGATACTGATATAGACCCACTGCCCAGCACCTGTAACTTCCTCTGGATCTGATATAGACCCACTGCCCACACCTGTAACTTCCTCTGGATACGATATAGACCCACTGCCGAACCTGTACCTTCCCTTCTCTGGATACTGATATAGACCCACTGCCCAGCACCTGTAACTTCCTCTGGATACTGATATAGACCCACTGCCCAGCACCTGTAACTTCCTCTGGATACTGATATAGACCCACTGCCCAGCACCTGTAACTTCCTCTGGATACTGATATAGACCCACGCCCAGCACCTGTAACTTCTCTGGATACTGATATAGACCCACTCCCCAGCACCTGTAACTCCTCTGGATACTGATATAGACCCACTGCCAGCACCTGTAACTTCCTCTGGATACTGATATAGACCCACTGCCCAGCACCTGTACTTCCTCTGGATACTGATATAGACCCACTGCCCAGCACCTGTAACTTCCTCTGGATACCGATATAGACCCCCTGCCCAGCCACCTGTAACTTCCTCTGGATACTGATATAGACCCACTGCCCAGCACCTGTAACTTCTCCTCTGGATACTGATATAGACCCACTGCCACAACTTGTAACTTCTCCTCTGGATACTGATATAGACCCACTGCCCAGCACCTGTAACTTCCTCTGGATACTGATATAGACCCACTGCCCAGCACCTGTAACTTCCTCTGGATACTGATATAGACCCACTGCCCAGCACCTGTAACTTCCTCTGGATACTGTATAGACCCACTGCCCAGCACCTGTAACTTCCTCTGGAACTGATATAGACCCACTGCCCAGCACCTGTAACTTCCTCTGGATCTGATATAACCCACTGCCCACACCTGTAACTTCCTCTGGATACTGATATAGACCCACTGCACAACCTGTAACTTCCTCTGGATACTGATATAGACCCACTGCCCAGCACCTTGTAACTTCCTCTGGATACTGATATAGACCCACTCCCAGCACCTGTAACTTCCTCTGGATACTGATATAGACCCACTGCCCAGCACCTGTAACTTCTCGGATCTGATGACCCCTGCCCGAGCACTGTAACTTCCTCTGGAGACTGATATAGACCCACTGCCCAACCTGTACTTCCTCTGGATACTGATATAGACCCACTGCCCAGCACCTGTAACTTCCTCTGGATACTGATATAGACCCACTGCCCAGCACCTGTAACTTCCTCTGGATACTGATATAGACCCACTGCCCCAGCACCTGTAACTTCCTCTGGATACTGCTAACCCCTCCCAGCACCTAACTTCCTCTGGTACTGATATAGACCCCCTGCCCACACCTGTAACTTCTCTGGATACTGATATAGACCCACTGCCCAGCACCTGTAACTTCCTCTGGATACTGATTAGACCCACTGCCCAGCACCTGTACTTCCTCTATACTGATATAGACCCACTGCCCAGCACCTGTAACTTCCTCTGGATACGATATAGACCCACTGCCCAGCACCTGTAACTTCCTCTGGATACGATATAGACCCACTGCCCAGCACCTGTAACTTCCTCTGGATACCGATATAGACCCACTGCCCCACAACCTGTAACTTCCTCTGGATACTGATAGACCCACTGCCCAGCACCTGTAAACTTCCTCTGGATACTGATATAGACCCACTGGCCCAGCACCTGTAACTTCCTCTGGATACTGATATAGACACTCCCACGCACCTGTAACTTCCTCTGGATACTGATATAGACCCACTGCCAGCACCTGTAACTCCCTCTGGATACTGATATAGACCCACTGCCCAGCACCTGTAACTTCCTCTGGATACTGATATAGACCCACTGCCCAGCACCTGTAACTTCCTCGGATACTGATATAGACCCACTGCCCACACCTGTAACTTCCTCTGGATACTGATATAGACCCCCTGCCCGCACCTGTAACTTCTCTGGATACTGATATAGACCCACTGCCCAGCACCTGTAACTTCCTCTGGTACTGATATAGACCCACTGCCCAGCACCTGTAACTTCCTCTGGATACTGATATAGACCCACTGCCAGCCCCTGTAACTTCCTACTTCCTCTGGATACTGATATAGACCCACTGCCCAGCACCTGTAACTTCCTCTGGATACTGATATAGACCCACTGGCCCAGCACCTGTAACTTCTCTCTGGATACTGATATAGAACCCACTGCCCAGCACCTGAACTTCCTCTGGATACTGATATAGACCCACTGCCCAGCACCTGTAACTTCCTCTGGATACTGATATAGACCCACTGCCCAGCACCTGTAACTTCCTCTGGATACTGTAAGACCCACTGCCCAGCACCTGTAACTTCCTCTGGATACTGATATAGACCCACTGCCCAGAGCACCTGTAACTTCCTCTGGATCTGATATAGACCCACTGCCCGCACCTGTAACTTCCTCTGGATCACGATATAGACCCATGCCCGAACCTGTAACTTCCTCTGGATACTGATATAGACCCACTGCCCAGCACCTGTAACTTCTCCTGGTACTGATATAGACCCCACGTCGCCACACCTGTAACTTCCTCTGGATCCGATATAGACCCACTCACTGGCCCAGCACCTGTAACTCCTCTGGATACTGATATAGACCCACTGCCCCACCCCTGTAACTTCCTCTGGATACTGATATAACCCACTGCCACACCCCTGTAACTTCCTCTGGATACTGATTAGACCCACTGCCCAGCAACCTGTAACTTCCTCTGGATACTGATATAGACCCACTGCCCAGCACCTGTAACTTCCCTCTGGTACTGATATAGACCCACTGCCCAGCACCTGTACTTCTCTGGATACCGATATAGACCCCTGCCCAGCACCTGTAACTTCCTCTGATACTGATATAGACCCACTGCCCAGCACCTGTAACTTTCCTCTGGATACTGATATAGACCCACTGCCCAGCACCTGTAACTTCCTCTGGATCTGATATAGACCCACTGCCCAGCACCTGTAACTTCCTCTCGAATACTGATATAGACCCACTGCCCAGCACCTGTAACTTCCTCTTGGATACTGATATAGACCCACTGCCCAGCACCTGTACTTCCTCTGGATACTGACATAGACCCACTGCCCAGCACCTGTAACTTCCTCTGGATACTGATATAACCCACTGCCCAGCACCTGTAACTTCCTCTGGATACTGATATAGACCCACTGCCCAGCACCTGTAACTTCCTCTGGATGCTGATATAGACCCACCATGCCCACTCCGTAACTTCCTCTGGATACTGATATACCCACTGCCCGAACCTGTAACTTCCTCTGGATACTGATATAGACCCACTGCCCGCACCTGTAACTTCCTCTGGATACTGATATAGACCCACTGCCCAGCACCTGTAACTTCCTCCTCTGGATCCTGATATAGACCCACTGCCCAGCACCTGTAACTTCCTCTGGATGCTGATATAGACCCACTGCCCAGCACCTGTAACTTCCTCTGGATACGATATAGACCCACTGCCCGAACCTGTAACTTCCTCTGACTGATATAGACCCACTGCCCAGCACCTGTAACTTCCTCTGGATCCTGATTAGACCCACTGCCCAGCCCTGTAACTCCTCTGGATACTGATATAGACCCACTGCCCACCACCTGTAACTTCCTCTGGATACTGAATAAAGACCCACTGCCCAGCACCTGTAACTTCCTCTGGATACTGATATACCCACTGCCCACGCCCACCCTGTAACTTCCTCTGGATACTGATATAGACCCACTGCCCAGCACCTGTAACTTCCTCTGGATACTGATATAGACCCACTGCCCAGCCCCTGTAACTTCCTCTGGATACTGATATAGACCCACTGCCCAGCACCTGTAACTTCCTCTGGATACCGATTAGACCCACTGCCCGGCACTGTACTTCCTCTGATACGATATAGACCCACTGCCCAGCACCTTAACTTCCTCTGGATACTGATATAGAACCCACTGCCCAGCACCTGTAACTTCCTCTGATACTGATATAGACCCACTGCCCAGCACTGTAACTTCCTCTGGATACTGAATATGACCCACTGCCCAGCACCTGTACTTCCTCTGGATGCTGATATAGACCCCCTGCCCGCACCTGTAACTTCCTCTGGATACTGATATAGACCCACTGCCCAGCACCTGTAACTTCCTCTGGATACGTATAGACCCACTGCCCAGCACCTGTAACTTCCTCTGGATACCGATATAGACCCACTGCCCAGCACCTGTAACTTCCTCTGGATACTGATATAGACCCACTGCCCGCACCTGTAACTTCCTCTGGATACTGATATAACCCACTGTCCAGCACCTGTAACTTCCTCTGATACTGATATAGACCCACTGCCCCACCCGTACTTCCTCTGATACTGATATAGACCACTGCCAGCACCTGTAACTTCCTCTGGATACTGATATAGACCTACTGCCCAGCACCTGTAACTTCCTCGGGGATACCGATATAGACCCACTGCCAGCACCTGTAACTTCCTCTGGATACTGATATAGACCCACTGCCCAGCACCTGTAACTTCCTCTGGATACGATATAGACCCACTGCCCAGCACCTGTAACTTCCTCTGGATACGATATAGACCACTGCCCAGCACCTGTAACTTCCTCTGGATACCGATATAGACCACGGTCCTTTCCAAGGAAGAAACATACATAGTGCCAGTCACCATTCAAATGTTATCATCACCTTAAACCTGAAACATCCACAACCTTTATGGAACCTTTTCCCACCCACATTCCTACTGATTACTATAACACTCACACATACGATACACACTGTATTACACACACACTGTATATACAACACACACACACACACTATACACTGATACACACACCACACTATATACACACTAAAAATAACACCCAATACACCCACACACACACTGCAGACATCCCACCCTGCCACTATGTACTTGCGGGCAGGGGGAGAGTCACATCGTGGGCGGGTGAGGGCCATGGCGGTGGCGGTATGACGTCATTTACTCACTCCCGTGAGTGGGGCTAGGTGGAAGGAGGCGGGGTTGTGGCGTCACATGGGTGGTTCAGGGGCGTGGTGCAGGAAAAGGGGGGCGTGACGGGGAGGATATTCAGGACCCTCTCCGTTGTGGAGTGGGGTGGTCTCGCGGGAGCGCGGGAGACCACCCCAATTCGAGGGAGACTCCCGGAAGATCCGGGAGGGGTGGGATATCTGCACACTGTACACACTGTCTGCATAGTGCATACTATAGACATTCGCACTATAACCATACACTATACAGACACACTGTAGATACACATAGCAATACACAACACACAGTGGGGCATATTTATAAAGAAACGATAATATCGCAAAAAAATTACCGCCGCACATCGCGGCCCCGCAAAATAGCGTTATCGCCGTATTTATAATGGCGAGCGATATTCCCGCGATAACCTATCGCGGCCACGATGTGCTGCGTAATTTTAAGCCCCTTCGCGGCGATACTGTATAGTATCGCCGCGAAGGGACTTAAAATCCCTTCCCGAACGCCGCTCCTAAGGGCGTTGGCATACGCCCACCCCGCCCACACCCCCGCGGCGGCAGCGACCACCCCCGCCGCTTTCCCAGCAGCCCTCCCAACCCGTTCCCCGCTCTCGGCAATCTCGGAACGGAGGCTATGGAGGTCTGCCGGGAAGGCCCAGCAGGTGGTTGCGACCACCCGCCGCGCACCCCCCTCCCCGGCAACCCCTCCAAGCCCCCCCCGCTCCGGGGAGGGGACGGGAGGGAGCCGCTGGGGTGGAGGCTCCCTCCAGCGGGGCCCTGAGAAGGGCCTTTGGGACTTAGGGGGTCCCGCAGCTCGAACCGGACCCCCCTCCCCGGCCCTTACAAGGCCCTTGCGGCACTGACAAGTGCCTTTGGCGGGGTCCCGCAGCTGAAAACCGGGACCCCCCAGTGCGGCTCTTAAAAGAGCCCTTGGGCGACGTCTTCTTTCTTCCAGTCCCGGCGACACCAGCTCCTCCGCAGGCCGCCGACCCCCGAAGGTACCCCTGCGGCCGCCAGGGTTACCCCCCGGTGGGCGCCGGCGACCTCAACGAGGCCGATGTTGCCGGCGTTCTTGATCCGACGCGACGTCTTCGGGCTGGCGACACACAACCCCACTCAGGTCGCCGATGCCAGGCAGACTCACTGCGGCCGCCAGTGAGCCTGCTGGCACCCGCCGGCCTCAGCGGAGCCATGTTGCCAGCCGCTTCTTTCTCTTTCAGATGCGATGGCATCTGCGATGGCATCTGATTTCCGCGGCGGAAAGCTCCTCTTTATATAGGTTTGCAGAAATCCATAATCCGTTTCTGATTGGTGTCAATTTTTTAATACTTGCTTTCATTAACCAATCAGATTTCTGGAAAGTTTGAAACTGCCGATGGCCTTGTCAGGGCCGCAAGGGCCCTTACAAGGGCCGGGGAGGGGGTCCTTGTTCGAGCTGCGGGACCCCTAAGCCCAAAGGGCTCTTGTTAGAGCCGCAAGGGCACTTGTAAGTGCCCGCAAAGGCCCTGAAGGGCCGGGAGGGGGGTCCCGGTTCGAGCTGCGGGACCCCCTTAAGCCCCAAAAGGCTCTTGTCAAGCCGCAAGGGCACTTGTAATTGCCACAAGGCCCTTACAAGGGCCGGGGAGGGGGGGGTCCGGTTCAGCTGCGGAACCCCCTAAGCCCCAAAAGGCCTTCTCAGGCCCCGCTGGGAGCCTCCACCCCCACTGCTCCCTCCCGTCCCCTCCCGGAGCGGCCGGGCGGGGGGCTTGGAGGGTTGCCGGGGAGGGGGTGCCGGCGGGTGGTCGCACCACCTGCTGCGGCCCCTTCCCGCAGCCCCCCTCCTAGCCTCCCGTTCACGAGATTGCCGCGAACGGGAAACGGTTGGAGGGGCTGCTGGGAAGCGGCGGCGGATGGTCGCCGCTGCCGCTGCGGGGGTAGTGGGCGGGGTGGGCGTGTCTCCCCCCGGGCGGGTGCGACCACCCGCCCGGGTTGGCCTGCCCATCCCCGCCGCGGAGGTTAGTATCGCGCCGCGGGAGGTTAGTAATCGCTGACTTCGCCACCTTCAAGGTGGCGAAGTAAAACATCCGATACTAGCCGAGCGAAACCATACCGCCGCTTTATAAATAAGCGGCGGTAACAGGTAAGTAGCTCGCCGCGAAAGGTTAACACTTCGTTAACTTTCGCGGCGTTTTCGGACTTTATAATCGTGGTAAACGCGATTTATGCGTTAATGTCCGCTAAAACGGTCGCGAAAAGTTAACGAACCCTTTATAAATATGCCCCAGTATATACATATACCTATACACACACTATACCACTGTATATACACTATACACAATGTATCACCCACTCTATATATAGGCATAAAAGCTGATAGGGGAGGGGTGTGGATCAGGGGCCCGACCTACAATCTCGCAGGGGCCAACCCCCTGCATATGCCGCCTGCATGTGGCACATTGCATGGTACTGACAACTGTCTCTTGTAATCCACACCCACAACACACAACATTGTTTAACTGCCCTTCTGTTTAATGTCGTTTCTTTTTCTTATATACCAAAGGACTTTCTACAAAGCTCCCGCCATCAAAGGCCGTGTACCAAACCCTGTTATTTGTCACTTTGAATGCGGCGTTATTAGACCCATCGGGAAGATTCTGATTATTTTAGCTCCTCGTCTCTGACAATATCTAGAGAGTGAAATGAACACATCTGTGTGTGAAACAATCCAGTGTAACACCGACAGTCCCGCTGACTGCAATGAACTACAATTGTCAACCGTGATTTTCATTGGTTAATCTGGACAGGACCATGATGTATTATTCTTGTTTTTAACTGTAAAGCTCATATACACGGGACCAGCTTGTATTCCCACGCAAAATAACCACATGTGTGCGTCCATTCGGGGTCGTGCGGTTGATCCACCATGGCCGACTGAACGCATACACAGGTGTGATTACTGTCCATAACTTCCTTTCAGCGCGGTTTTTGGCGTCTGGTCTGTGTGTACCTGCCTTACGTGTGTAACAACTATTCATATTCCAGTAGAACGGAATTACACAGGGAAGGGAGAATACATTTGTTTCTTATAAGAATGTCACCTATAACACTGTTGCACACCATCATAAAGAGGAAGGAAAGATCATAACAGCTGATAAATTCTATTTTCCTATCCCAGAGACCACGGTGTTTCTACTGACCCCAAAACAAAGTGCTGGAGTTTAAGGCAATTACAACCAAATAAAGAAGTTGTGTGATGGAGTCCGGTTCTGCTCAAGGGAAGAGGATATTGAGCTAAAGGAACACTTCCCAACATTATTAAGAGATCTACTTGATGAATCCCCAGTGATTCCCTACTGGGGCCCCCATCACAACCCCCAACTCACACGAGTACCAATCACATACCGGTATATGGATGTTTAAAAAGCTGATTGTGGTGCAGAATGATCACTGGTCCCCTTCATCCTCTGCGTCGGGGGCAATAGTTACACACTGAGGATCCCAGTTTATTCTACAATGATCTGACTTCTTCCTGATTCCAGGTGTTTATGAGTTTAGGTCGGACTGTTTTTTGGATCTTCCACTTATCACCCAGTAAAACATTTATTGTGGTGGTGAAACAGTAAAGTGCCCTCTGTGAACTGCTAGAATTCAGAAAAATCGACTGGACATTCACAATGACTGTTGGCAATAATATCCCGTCAAAGGTCCTTGTACAAGTCATTGTGAATTGGAGAGATCCAGTTGTATTCTAGCTATAACGTATTCATATACCATGACCTGGATGGTGAATATTACAGATATACCGTGACCCTGGATGACTGAATATACAGATTACCATGACCTGGATGATGAATATTACAGTATACCTGACCTGGATGGATATATTACAGATATACCATGACCTGGATGATGAAATTAGATATAACTGATCTGATGAATTTACATACATGACCTGGAGATGAATATTACAGATACCATGTCCTGGATGCGATGAATATTACGATATACCATGACCTGTATGGATGAATATTACGATATACCATGTCCTGGATGGATGATATTACAGATATACCATGACCTGGATGGATGAATATTACAGATAATATGCCATGTCCTGGATGGATGAATATTACAGATATCCATACCTGGATGGATGAATATCAGACTACACCATACTGGTGGAGAATATTACAGATATACCATGACCTGGATGGATATATTACTATAATACCGTGACCTGGATGGATGAATATTACGATATATCCTGACCTGGATGGGATGAATATTACAATATACCATGACCTGGATGGTGAATATTACAGATATACATGACCTGGATGGATGAATATGTACAGATTACTCATGACCTGGATGAATGAATATTACGATATACCATGACCGGGTGAATGAATATTCAGTATCCATGACCTGGATGATGAATATTACAGATATACCATGACCTGGATGAATGAATATTACAGAATACCATGACCTGGATGGATGAATATTACAGATATACCTGACCTGCATGAATGAATATTACAGATATACCGTGACCTGGGGGATGAATATTACAGATATACCATACCTGGATGAAGAATATTACAGATATACCATGACCTGGATGGATGGATGAATATTACCGATATACCATGATCTGGATGAATGAATATTACAGATATATCATGACCTGGCATGGATAGAATTTACAGATATACCATGACCTGGATGGATGATTTGAACTATGATACATGACTTATATATTACAGTATATATATGACCTGAATGGATGAATATTACAGATATACCGCTGGAGCCTGGATGATGAATACTACATGACCTGGATGAGAATATTACAGCATATACCATGACCTGGATGGATGAATATTACAGATATACCATGACTGGATGGATGAATATTACAGATATACCCATGAACTTGGATGAAGATATTACAGTAGTACCATGACTGGATGAATGAATATTACAGATATACCAGACCTGGACGAATGATATACAATATACATGACCTGGATGGATAATATTACGATATACCGTTACTGGATCATGATATTAAGATATACCATGACCTGGAATGGATGAATATTCAGATATACCGTGACCTGGATGGATGCAATATTAACATGATATACTGTGAACCTGGATGGATAATATTACAGATATAACCATGACCTGGATAAATTGAATATACAGTATACCATGACCTGGATGATGATATTACAGATATACCATGACCTGATGGATGAATATTACTAAGAATATACCATGACCTGGATGAATGATATTACAGATATCCATGACTGGATGAATGAATATACAGAATTACCGTGACCTGGATGATTGAATATTACAGATATACCATGACCTGGATGAATGATATTACAGATATTACCGTGACCTGGATGAATGAATATTACAGATACGTACCGTGGACGTACTGATGAATGAATATTAAAGCAGATAACCGTGACCTGGATGAATGAATATTACAGATAGACCTTGACTGAGAATGAAATATTACAGATATACGTGGACCGGATGAATACAGACGATACTGACCTGGATGATTGAATATTACAGATATACCATGACCTGGATGATTGAATATTACAGATATACCATGACCTGGATGAAATGATATTACAGTTAGTTACTGAGAATGAAATACAGATTACCGTGACCTGGATGAATGAATATTACAGATATCCATGACCTGGATGAATGAATATTACAGATATACCATGACCTGGATGGATAATATTACAGATATACCATGACCTGGATGGATGAATATTACAGATATACCTGGATTAATGATATCAGATATACCTGACCTGGATAATGATATTACGATATACCATGACCTGGATGGAATAATATTACAGATATACCATGACCTGATGAATGAATAATACAGAGATACCGTGACCTGGATGGATGAATATTATCAGATATACCCTGAACCTGGATGAATGATATTACAGATATACCATGACCTGGATAAATGAATAATCCAGTATTTACCATGACTGGATGTATGAATATTACATGAATAACCATGACCTGGATGGATGAATATTACAGATATACCATGACTGGATGAATAATATTACAAATATACCGTGACCTGGATGGATGATATTACAGATATACCTGACCTGGATAATGAATTTCAGATATACCATGACCTGGATGGATGAATATTACAGATATACCATGACCTGGATGGATGAATATTTACAGATATACCATGACCTGGATGAATGAATATTACAGATTACATGTGACCTGGATGGATGAATATTACAGATATACCATGACCTGGAGGATGAATATTACAGATATACCATGACGTGGCCTCTATATAATGGCAAACAAAGGCACCAGTTAAATAATTATATGTTTAATTTTGATATCAGTTACCATAATAACTAATAATTAGGCAAATTCATATTTAGAAGTGGAGCTTATGAATATAACACATAATAAAACACACATGACCCATGGGCAACTTGAGACTGGGGGGGTGAAGTTGGTTCTAGATGGGTGGAGTTGGGGTGGGAAGGGGTGGAGTTTGGTTGAGATCTCTGTAGTGCCACTAGTGTAGCCCTCACCTTTAAGGTTGGTTGGGCACCCCAGGTATAGCTATTTACTATTCTAGGAGGATTCTGATATCTGCAAGCCCATTATAATATATACCATTATTTTGAAATTCAAATGAATAAATAAATCCCAATGTTTCCAAACCCCAGCGTAATTACTTTTTTCTTGGAATGCATTGGCAAGATGAATAAACACGAAAAACGCACAATATAATCAAGTAATAAAGAAACTCTGTTAAAATCAGGCATTGAAATTGGTTTTCACAATGCGTTTTATATAAAGAGCCATGGACAACAGATCTATAGACAATAAAGGTTTAGTATGGGATCTTTACATTTCAGGAATAATCATTTCATATTTCCATACACATCAATCATGGAGTGACAGTTCAGTGTCAACTCGACCACAGTTAAAGGTGAGCATTTTTAATGAACCAATTAAAGGCGGCTCTGCAGATAGAACTTGCACACATTTCATTTTGTATTCCACCTCGTTAATGACTTCTACAGGATAAAACCTTTATAATTCATATAACATTAAAAAGAACAACGTCTATAATGAATTATGATTCTACAGGCAATAATGATGTTTAGTTGTCTAAATCTGTATGTTATTGTTCATTCTGCTCCTCTGTTTTTCCAAGCTCCTCTGCTTCTGGTTGTCACCTTCCTGTGAGCCAAATCCTTATTTGGCGCAATCCCCATAAACTTAAATGGGGCTTACATCACCGCCAGCAAAGGATGATGGGAAACAAAGAAGGATGCCTTAATTTGTAGAAATTTAGAATAGAAATATGTTGCGAAAAAAGTCCTAATTCCATGGGAACATCACCGTACTTTATTATTAGCCTTTTATTCACCTTTAACTAGTGTCTAAAATGTAATCCCTAAGGGCTGGGTACACACCAGCCGTATTTTTCGGCCGACGCGATCCGATTCACAGCACTAGCGTCGTTCACGCGAATATCGGCTGGTGTGGGCAGGTGGCCTCAGTGTGTACCTACCAGCCTACACTAGCAAATAGCTGTAAAAATCACCTCTGAAATCAGCAGCATTGTGGGTAATTATTTGTAAATGGGCAGTATATATGATATTGTATGGGACCAGGAATGTGCATTGATTATCTTTTCTCTGTTTATAATGTATGTCAATGTTGCAGATAATATGATATTGTATGGACCCAGGAATGTGCATTGATTATCTTTCTTTGTTTATAATGTATCCAGTGTGCAAGATAATGATTATTGTATGGGGGCCCCCAGGAATGTGCATTGATTATCTTTTTCTCTGTTTGTAATGTATGTCAATGTGCAGATAATAGATATTGTATGGGGCCCAGGAATGTGCATTGATTATTTTCTCTGTTATAATGTATGTCAATGTGCAGATAATATGAATATTGTATGGGGCCCAGGTAATGTCATGATTATATTTTCCTCTGTTTATATGTATGGTCAGTGTGCAGATAATATCATACATGTATGGGACCCAGGGAATGTGCATTGATTATCTTTCTAGTGTTTATAATGTATGTCAATGTGCGATAATATTATATTGTATGGGACCCAGAAGGTGTGCATTGATTATCTTTCTTGTTTATAATGTATGTCAGTGTGCAGATGATATGATATTGTATGGCACCCAGGAATGTGGCATTCATTATCTCCTCTGTTT
The DNA here is from genome assembly GCA_019447015.1 of Hymenochirus boettgeri. NCBI lineage: Eukaryota > Metazoa > Chordata > Amphibia > Anura > Pipidae > Hymenochirus > Hymenochirus boettgeri. Next base: position 9,519,514 of record CM033472.1, read on the forward strand.
ATAATGTATGTCAGTGTGCAGATGATATGATATTGTATGCACCCAGGAATGTCATTCATTATCTCTCTGTTTATATAATCCATGAGTCAGATGAGTATGATATTGTATGGCACCCAGGAATGTGCATTGATTATCTTTTCTCTGTTTATAATGTAAGCCAGTGTGCAGATGATATGATATTGTATGGCACCCAGGAATGTGCATTCATTATCTTTCTCTGTTTATAATGTAAGCCAGTGTGCAATGATATGATATTGTATGGCACCCAGGAATGCATTCAGTATCTTCTCTGTTTTATAATGTAAGGCCAGTGTGCAGATGATATGATATTGTATGGGCCCAGGAATGTGCTTGATTATCTTTTCTATGTTGTTCTTCTGATTATTTATAATCAGTATAGCTGGGCTAGACACCCACAAATGATTTTTGAAAGAGTCAACACTACACACAGACTGCACTTTTCCCTCACTACGCTGAATCCCCTATACTTTAGTACGGGAGCCGACCACAACCGAGTACATTTCTGTATTTTCCGACGGCAGCGAGGCTGACAAATGTTCGCCTTTGGCCTTGCTGTCATTCAGAGAACTAGCTACACACCAGAACCTGAAAGGGACAATATATCGTTACTATGTGTATCCAGCTTAAGTCTTTTGGGCCTGATTACCCGACGTGGCTGTGCTCAGAAAATAGGGATTAAACTTTGCTAATATTGATAGGTTAGCACAAGTTTAGCTCCATAATTGCACTGCTGCAACCAGTTTCACAAAAGACACCCGGCAACGGCCGCAATGTATTTAATAGAGGATTTGCACCACTTTTATCTCCACAATTTAAGACCAGCTAATGTCGGGGCTAACGTGGCGCTAGGGTAAAATCACTTTTGGGATTTACCACCAGGTGCAAATCCAGTATTTTAATAGGCAGAAGCCACATTTGCCCGGAGCATATTTGCACCTCTGGGTTAAGTGAGGCCCAAGGGTCTTTTATCTTTTTATCGTTTTCTCTATCTAAATCAAACGGGAATGTCAGAGTCACATAACTGTCGGTTCCAGCATCACCAATTCATTCCTGCTCCAGATCAACTAAAGGCTCAACCATCAGGGAAGGAAATGTAGAGGAACATTAAATAGAAACCTCTGTGCTAAAAGGTGCAAACCAGGCCTGTGCTATTAATCATCAGCCAACCAGATATTTACTACATAGGCTCAAAAATAGAATCATAGCACGCAAACTTTTTGCCTGACTTTAAAAGTGATGCCAGCCCACGTTTGCAAAAGGCTTCAAGGTTGCCCAACAAGAATTGGAAAGGGGCCTCTATATGAAAAAAATACTTTGCCTTATCTACTCTTTAAATGACTAACATGTAAGTAACCCTTATCAGAGGTATGTATGTGTTGTTGCATTCCTTATCCAGTATTTGCTTAGGCTCACTATCCCACCTCACTCCACCTACTTTTTAGCCAACACCGCTTCCATGTAACCAGACTTTTTATAAGGGCAGCATGCTCAGTAATCACTATGAGGCAGCATTGGAACAGGATTTTCCAGAAAGGGCGTTTCATGCATACCAATTGTAACTGTTACAGCAAACTGCACACAGCAAAGAATTTATGTTTAATAAGCACTTGATTGACAGCTAAAATTTAAGATGGATATCTAAGAAATAAGGGACAGATCTACAAATAAATGGTAAAGTGATGGATGAATTAATTTCTGGTAGTGCAATTTAAAAAAAAAAATCATTATAATGAACAGATCTACGTGCAATCAGAATTGCTTAATTACAATAAACCAAATGTTTGCAAGATAAACTTCCATATGACCGTAACATTTAGCAGAATTTTTCTTAAAATAAATCACAGAACAAATTACTGTGGGAAATGTACATGAAATATGTTGGGTTATGATTCCAATCTTATTCATTTTATGACCTTCTGGTGATTAATACATTGTTGAAGAGGTGGAGCCAGTCATGTGACTAATACATGTGGAAATTCCTTACTTGAGAATGATGCATGCCAGTTCCCAGGGGGGCGCTGTCCTAAAGCTTGGATCCGCGTTCTCCTCTGGGAGTACTTTCTGTTACAAGCTACTGGCAGTTACTCATAAACTGAGTGTCCTCATCATCAATTATCTGCAGTATGGAAATGGTTATTAATTATATACCCAACATCAAAATAAAAAATGTGGCGCATAGCTACTGTTCACTACAAAAGCCCTTGAATGGAGACTGTAGTGCTGGAAATTCATAAAGAAAAGTTCACAAATCTCAAAACAAAGGACAACTTCATTTTCCTATAACAGTAATTATGTTTTTGTTATTTATTAGATATTTTTAGATATTTAACTGCATGGATCAAAATTGTATCTTTTTGTTATTGTGACTAGAATATTGCGTTGAACCTGATCAGTGCCAACGATGAACTAGTATAAAATATCCAATTCATCAGCGCCAGATGAAGGATTTACTATTCTGGAGTTGCTGACACTATATATATATAGTTAGTGGTGGCAAAACTAATGTTCACATGCCCCACAACCAGAGCATCTAGCACCCCGCCCCTGCATATCTAGCACCCCCCCGCCCATCTCACTCCAGCCCATGTGCCCCGTCCACTCTGACACTTCCAAATAATGTGGTCAGGAAGCATGGCCAAGTTAAGCATTGCTGTTACCCCTAAGATTTATAGTAACAAAATCATTTACAGTATTTTTGTGTGATTTTGAATATAGTTATATCAGATAACAAACCTATTTAATTACTGCATGCAATTTTAATTCACGTTTCAACACAAACCACAGAAAATGAATTTTTAAAAAAATTTAATCAACAGGAATAAGTTAAACTTCAAATGTTCCAAAATCCGTAGCAGACGCACCATATGTTATGTAGAATATTATTATAAATTGTATACCCAACAGCAATTGAGGACACAGGGTCCCATAAATCTAACGTCTTAACTTATGCAAGATGAGTTTTCTCTCTGTTTTTACATTAGAAATACACCTGTGATTCATTAACCCATATGCCCTCAGCCTTCCATCTGTCATATGGTATTCAGAAACCCAGGATTGCTGAATTGTGGTGGGAAAATATGTTTATCTCATCTCCGTGACTCTTATTTACATGAGGCTTTTTAGGTTGAAACTATAATTGTAAGAACAATTGTCATTAAGGCATTCAGTGTATCTGTGGTAGGCATTGCACTAAACATGTGTCTTTTCTTCTCTTGTTGTTGGGATGGACTGGATAACAACCCAATAAAGGAAAAAGTATTCATAAATTGCTAGTACCAAAATTATGTAATTAATAGCGCATAATGTATAGTTACAATACAGTACGTCTAGGATCATACAATATAGTTAGAATTGTACGTATAAGTACAGTATAGTATATTACAGTACAATATAATATAGACGCGTATAGTACAGTACACATACAGTAATAGTACAGTCATAGTATAGTACAGTATAGTATAGTACATAAGTACATAAATATGTATATTCACAGTACAATATAGTACAGTACGTATAGTAAAGAACGCGTACAGTACATACGTATAGTACAGTATAGTACTTATATACAGTATATAGTACAGTAAGTATGTAAGAACAGTAGTACAGTATAGTAAGTATAGTATAGTACCGTACAGTACAGTCTTAGTATAGTAAGTACACGTATAGTAAAGAACAGTATAGTATCAAGTATACGTCAGTATAGTATAGTACGTACATTATGTATACGAACAGTACAGTATAGTAAAGAACAGTTAGTACAGTATAGTACAGTATCAGTAACAGTACAGTACAGATAGTAAAGAACAGTAATAGTACAGTATAGTATCAGTACAGTATAGTAACAGTATAGTACAGTATGTACAGTATAGTACAGTATAGTATAGTACAGTATCAGTATCAGTAATAGTATGTATAGTACAGTATAGTACTGTATATTACAGTACATATAGTACAGTACATTATAGTAAAGAACTATATTATAGTATAGTACAGTCAGTATAGTACAGTACTTAGTAAAGTACAGTATAGTACAGTAATAGTAGTATATATAGTATCAGTAACAGTCAGTATCTAGTACAGTACAGTATGTAAAGAACAGTATAGTACAGTACTAGTACAGTATAGTCGTACATATAGTAACAGTACATAGGTAAGATACATAAGTAAGCAGTATAGTACCGTATATACATTATAGTATCTATCGTATAAGTATAGTACAGATAGTATAGTACAGTCAGTATGTATATATAGTAAGGTACAGTATAGTACTGTAATATTTAGCACTACCATATAGTACAGTAAGTATAAGTAAAGAACAGTATAGTATTAGTATATGTACAGTACAGTAATACAGTACCAGATTAGTACAGTAGCAGTCAGTACGGTAAAAGAACCAGTATAGTATCAGTATGTATAGTACAGTTAGTACATAATCGTATAGTACCAGTCATAGCTATAGTACAGTAGCAATACTATAGTAGTAAGTACTAGTACAGTATAGTAAAGACAGGTATAGGTAGCAGTATAGTATAGTGTAATATTACTAGTACAGTACTTAAGTAGCGCAGTACAGTATATTATACTGTAGTAGGTCCTACGAAAAACTGTATAGTATAGTACAGTACTTAGTATAGTAAAGACAGTTATAGTACAGTATATATAGTACATAATAGTACTAGTATTAGTCACATTACAGTATATAAACCAACAGTCTAGTACGTAATAGTATAGTCATCACAGTATAGTATAGTATAGTATAGTACAGTATAGTACAGTACAGTATAGTAACTAACAGTATAGTACAGTAAGTAGAGTTACATAGTATAGTAATAGTACGTATAGTATAGTATATCACAGTACGTAAAAGTAAAGACAATATAGTACAGTAATAGTAAAGTACAAGTCTAGTACCGTATAGTATAGTACAGTACAGTATGTAAAGAACAGTATAGTACAGTATATAATAGTACAGTACAGTACAGTACAGTATAGTACAGTCTAGTATAGTACAGTAACAGTATAGTAAAGAAAGTATAGTACCGTATAAGTATAGTACTATACATTTTATTTAAACTACCAAGAAACTGCCAACAACTTCCACTTGGAGACGTTTCCATAGCTTTTTACTACCGGTCTCCACAGTGACCAAACCTTTCCACCTACTTTTATGTATCAATACCAGTAACTTAACTTCCTTGTTTGTAGACACTCATCCACTTTTTATTAACTGACCACTGAACTGCCATACAACGTCCACTGGAAGCAGTTTCCATAGCTTTACAAAGTAACTTCCTCTGGATGCTGATATAGACCCACTGCCCAGCACCTGTAACTTCCTCTGGATACTGATATAGACCCACTGCCCGGAACCTGTAACTTCCTCTGGATACTGATATAGACCCACTGCCCAGCACCGTAACTTCCCTGGATACTGATATAACACCACTGCCAGCACCTGTAACTTCCTCTGGATACTGATATAGACCCACTGCCCAGCACTGTAACTTCCTCTTGGATACTGATATAGACCCACTGCCCCAGCACCTGTAACTTCCTCTGGATACTGATATAGACCCCACTGCCCAGCACCTGTAACTTCCTCTGGATCTGATATAGACCCACTGCCCAGCACCTGTAACTTCCTCTGGATACTGATATAGACCCACTGCCCGCACCTGTAACTTCCTCTGGATACTGATATAGACCCACTGCCCAGCACCTGTAACTTCCTCTGGATACTGATATAGACCCACTGCCGCACCTGTAACTTCCTCTGGATACTGATATGACCCACTGCCCCGCACCTGTAACTTCCTCTGGATACTGATATAGACCCACTGCCCAGCACCTGTAACTTCCTCTGGATACTGATATAGACCCACTGCCCAGCACCTGTACTACTCCTCGGATACTGATATAGACCCACTGCCCAGCACCTGTACCTTCCTCTGATACTGATATAGACCCACTGCCCAGCACCTGTAACTTCCTCTGGATACTGATTAAGACCACTGCCCAGCCACCTGTAACTTCCTCTGGATACTGATATAGACCCACTGCCCAGCACCTGTAACTTCCTCTGGATACTGATATAGACCCACTGCCCGCACCTGTACTCTCTGGATACTGATATAGACCCACTGCCCAGCACCTGTAACTTCCTCTGGATACTGATATAGACCCACTCCCCCACCTGTACTTCCTCTGGATACTGATATAGACCCACTGCCCAGCACCTGTAACCTTCCTCTGGATACTGATATAGACCGCCGCACCTGTAACTTCCTCTGGATACGATATAGACCCACTGCCCAGCACCTGTACTCCTCTGGATACTGATATAGACCCACTGCCCAGCACCTGTAACTTCCTCTGATACTGATATAGACCCACTGCCCAGCACCTGAACTTCCTCCTGGATACTGATATAGACCCACTGCCCAGCACCTGTAACTTCCTCTGGATACTGATATAGACCCCTGCCCAGCACCTGTACTTCTCCTGGATACTGATATAGACCCACTGCCCAGCACCTGTAACTCCTCGACTGAAGCTCTGATCCCGATATAGACCCACTGCCCAGCACCTGTAACTTCCTCTGGATACCGATATAGACCCACTGCCCAGCACCTGTAACTTCCTCTGGATACTGATATAGACCCACTGCCCAGCACCTGTAACTTCCTCTGGATACTGATATAGACCCACTGCCCAGCACCTGTAACTTCCTCTGGATACTGATATAGACCCACTGCCCAGCACCTGTAACTTCCTCTGGATGCTGATATAGACCCACGCCCAGCACCTGTAACTTCCTCTGGATACTGATATAGACCCACTGCCCAGCACCTGTACCTTCCTCTGGATACTGAATAGACCACTGCCCAGCACCTGTAACTTCCTCTGGATACTGATATAGACCCACTGCCCAGCACCTGTAACTTCCTCTGGAATACTGATATAGACCCACTGCCCAGCACCTGTAACTTCCTCTGGATACTGATATAGACCCACTGCCCAGCACCTGTAACTTCCTCTGGATACTGATATAGACCCACTGCCCAGCACCTGTAACTTCCTCTGGATACTGATATAGACCCACTGCCCGGAACCTGTAACTTCCTCTGGATACTGATATAGACCCACTGCCCAGACCTGTAACTTCCTCTGGATACTGATATAGACCCCTGCCCAGCACCTGTAACTTCCTCTGGATACTGATATAGACCCACTGCCCAGCACCTGTAACTTCCTCTGGATACTGATATAACCCCTGCCCAACCTGTAACTTCCTCTGGATACTGATATAGACCCACTGCCCAGCACCTGTAACTTCCTCTGGATACTGATATAGACCCACTGCCCAGCCACCTGTAACTTCCTCTGGATACTGATATAGACCCACTGCCAGCACCTGTAACTTCCTCTGGATACTGATATAGCCCCACTGCCCAGCACCTGTAACTTCCTCTGGATACTGATATAGACCCACTGCCCACGCACCTGTAACTTCCTCTGGATACTGATATAGACCCACTGCCCAGCACCTGTAACTTCCTCTGATACTGATATAGACCCCTGCCCAGCACCTGTACTTCTCTGGTACTGATATAGACCCACTGCCCAGCACCTGTAACTTCCTCTGGATACTGATATAGACCCACTGCCCAGCACCTGTAACTTCCTCTGGATACTGATATAGACCCACTGCCCAGCACCTGTAACTTCCTCTGGATACTGATATAGACCCACTGCCCAGCACCTGTACCTTCCTCTGGATACTGATATAGACCCACTGCCCAGCACCTGTAACTTCCTCTGGATACTGATATAGACCCACTGCCCAGCACCTGTAACTTCCTCTGGTACTGAATAAGACCCACTGCCCAGCACCTGTAACTTCCTCTGGATACTGATATAGACCCACGGCCCAGCACCTGTAACTTCCTCTGGATACTGATATAGACCACTCCCCACCTGTAACTTCCTCTGGATACTGATATAGACCCACTGCCCAGCACCTGTAACTCCTCTGGATACTGATATAGACCCACTGCCCAGCACCTGTAACTTCCTCTGGATACTGATATAGACCCACTGCCCAGCACCTGTAACTTCCTCTGGATACTGATATAGACCCCTGCCCAGCACCTGTAACTTCCTCTGGATACTGATATAGACCCACTGCCCAGACCTGTAACTTCCTCTGGATACTGATATAGACCACTGCCCAGCACCTGTAACTTCCTCTGGATACTGATTATAGACCACTGCCCAGCACCTGTAACTCTTCCTCTGGATACTGATATAGACCCACTGCCCAGCACCTGTAACTTCCTCTGGATACTGATATAGACCCACTCCGCAGCCACTGTCCTCTGTACGAACTGCCCACTCGCCCTCACTGCTCTAACCCACTGCCCAGCACCTGTACTCCCTCTGATCTGATATAAGACCCACTGCCCAGCACCTGTAACTTCCTCTGGATACTGATATAGACCCACTGCCCAACCTGTAACTTCCTCTGGATACTGATATAGACCCACTGCCCAGCACCTTGTAACTTCCTCTGGATACTGATATTAGACCCACTGCCCAGCACCTGTAACTTCCTCTGGATACTGATATAGACCCCTGCCCACACCTGTAACTTCCTCTGGATACTGATATAGACCCACTGCCCAGCACCTGTAACTTCCTCTGGATACTGATTAGACCCACTGCCAACCTGTACCTTCCTTCTTGGATACTGATATAGACCCACTGCCCAGCACCTGTAACTTCCTCTGGATACTGATATAGACCCACTGCCCAGCACCTGTAACTTCCTCTGGATACCGATATAGACCCACTGCCCAGCACCTGTAACTTCCTCTGGATACTGATATAGACCCACTGCCCAGCACCTGTAACTTCCTCTGGATACTGATATAGACCCACTGCCCAGCACCTGTAACTTCCTCTGGATACTGATATAGACCCACTGCCCGCACCTGTAACTTCCTCTGGATACTGATATAGACCACTGCCCAGCACCTGTAACTTCCTCTGGATACTGATATAGACCCACTGCCCAGCACCTGTAACTTCCTCTGGATACGATATAGACCCCCTGCCCAGCCACCTGTAACTTCCTCTGGATACTGATATAGACCCACTGCCCAGCACCTGTAACTTCTCCTCTGGATACTGATATAGACCCACTGCCCAACTGGTAACTTCCTCTGGATACTGATATAGACCCACTGCCCAGCACCTGTAACTTCCTCTGGATACTGATATAGACCCACTGCCCAGCACCTGTAACTTCCTCTGGATACTGATATAGACCCACTGCCCAGCACCTGTAACTTCCTCTGGATACTGATATAGACCCACTGCCCAGCACCTGTAACTTCCTCTGGAACTGATATAGACCCACTGCCCAGCACCTGTAACTTCCTCTGGATCTGATATAGACCCACTGCCCACACCTGTAACTTCTCTGGATACTGATATAGACCCACTGCCAACCTGTAACTTCCTCTGGATACTGATATAGACCCACTGCCCAGCACCTGTAACTTCCTCTGGATACTGATATAGACCCACTCCCAGCACCTGTAACTTCCTCTGGATACTGATATAACCCACTGCCCAGCACCTGTAACTTCCTCTGGATCTGATGACCCACTGCCCGCAGCACTGTAACTTCCTCTGGAACGATATAGACCCACTGCCCGGAACCTGTAACTTCCTCTGGATACTGATATAGACCCACTGCCCAGCACCTGTAACTTCCTCTGGATACTGATATAGACCCACTGCCCAGCACCTGTAACTTCCTCTGGATACTGATATAGACCCACTGCCCGCACCTGTAACTTCCTCTGGATACTGTATACCCACTCCCAGCACCTGTAACTTCCTCTGGATACTGATATAGACCCCACTGCCCACACCTGTAACTTTCTCTGGATACTGATATAGACCCACTGCCCAGCACCTGTAACTTCCTCTGGATACTGATATAGACCCACTGCCCAGCACCTGTAACTTCCTCTATACTGATATAGACCCACTGCCCAGCACCTGTAACTTCCTCTGGATACGATATAGACCCACTGCCCAGCACCTGTAACTTCCTCTGGATACGATATAGACCCACTGCCCAGCACCTGTAACTTCCTCTGGATACCGATATAGACCCACTGCCCACACTGTAACTTCCTCTGGATACTGATATAGACCCACTGCCCAGCACCTGTAACTTCCTCTGGATACTGATATAGACCCACTGCCCGCACCTGTAACTTCCTCTGGATACTGATATAGACACGTCCCAGCACCTGTAACTCCTCTGGATACTGATATAGACCCACTGCCAGCACCTGTAACTCCCTCTGGATACTGATATAGACCCACTGCCCAGCACCTGTAACTTCCTCTGGATACTGATATAGACCCACTGCCCAGCACCTGTAACTTCCTCTGGATACTGATATAGACCCACTGCCACGACACCTTAACTTCCTCTGGATACTGATATAGACCCCCTGCCCAGCACCTGTAACTTCTCTGGATACTGATATAGACCCACTGCCCAGCACCTGTAACTTCCTCTGGATACTGATATAGACCCACTGCCCAGCACCTGTAACTTCCTCTGGATACTGATATAGACCCACTGCCAGCCACCTGTAACTTCCTACTTCTTGGATACTGATATAGACCCACTGCCCAGCACCTGTAACTTCCTCTGGATACTGATATAGACCCACTGCCCAGCACCTGTAACTTCCTCTGGATCTGATATAGACCCACTGCCCAGCACCTGAACTTCCTCTGGATACTGATATAGACCCACTGCCCGCACCTGTAACTTCCTCTGGATACTGATATGACCCACTGCCCAGCACCTGTAACTTCCTCTGGATACTGATAAGACCCACTGCCCAGCACCTGTAACTTCCTCTGGATACTGATATAGACCCACTGCCCACGAGCACCTGTAACTTCCTCTGGATACTGATATAGACCCACTGCCCAGCACCTGTAACTTCCTCTGGATCGATATAGACCCATGCCCAACCTGTAACTTCCTCTGGATACTGATATAGACCCACTGCCCAGCACCTGTACTTCTCCTGGTACTGATATAACCCACTCCGCCACACCTGTAACTTCCTCGATCCGATATAGACCCACTCCACTGGCCCAGCACCTGTAACTCCTCTGGATACTGATATAGACCCACTGCCCCACCACCTGTAACTTCCTCTGGATACTGATATAACCCACTGCCACACCCCTGTAACTTCCTCTGGATACTTGATTAGACCCACTGCCCAGCACCTGTAACTTCCTCTGGATACTGATATAGACCCACTGCCCCAGCACCTGTAACTTCCTCTGGTACTGATATAGACCCACTGCCCAGCACCTGTACCTTCTCTGGATACGATATGACCCACTGCCCAGCACCTGTAACTTCCTCTGGATACTGATATAGACCCCTGCCCAGCACCTGTAACTCTTCCTCTGGATACTGATATAGACCCACTGCCCAGCACCTGTAACTTCCTCTGGATCCTGATATAGACCCACTGCCAGCACCTGTAACTTCCTCTGAATACTGATATAGACCCACTGCCCAGCACCTGTAACTTCCTCTGGATACTGATATAGACCCACTGCCCCACCTGTACTTCCTCTGGATACTGAATAGACCCACTGCCCAGCACCTGTAACTTCCTCTGGATACTGATATAACCCACTGCCCAGCACCTGTAACTTCCCTGGATACTGATATAGACCCACTGCCCAGCACCTGTAACTTCCTCTGGATCTGAATAGACCCACCATGCCCAGCACCTGTAACTTCCTCTGGATACTGATTATACCCACTGCCCGGAACCTGTAACTTCCTCTGGATACTGATATGACCCACTGCCCGCACCTGTAACTTCCTCTGGATACTGATATAGACCCACTGCCCAGCACCTGTAACTTCCTCTGGATCCTGATATAAGACCCACTGCCCAGCACCTGTAACTTCCTCTGGATGCTGATATAGACCCACTGCCCAGCACCTGTAACTTCCTCTGGATACCGATATAGACCCACTGCCGCAACCTGTAACTTCCTCTACTGATATAGACCCACTGCCCAGCACCTGTAACTTCCTCTGGATCCTGATTAGACCCACTCCCGCCCTGTAACTTCCTCTGGATACTGATATAGACCCACTGCCCACACCTGTAACTTCCTCTGGATACTGATATAGAAGACCCACTGCCCAGCACCTGTAACTTCCTCTGGATACTGATATACCCACTGCCCAGCACCTGTAACTTCCTCTGGATACTGATATAGACCCACTGCCCAGCACCTGTAACTTCCTCTGGATACTGATATAACCCACTGCCCAGCACCTGTAACTTCCTCTGGATACTGATATAGACCCACTGCCCAGCACCTGTAACTTCCTCTGGATACGATTAGACCCACTGCCCGGCACCTGTACCTTCCTCTGATACGATATAGACCCACTGCCCAGCACCTTAACTTCCTCTGGATACTGATATAGACCCACTGCCCAGCACCTGTAACTTCCTCTGATACTGATATAGACCCACGCCCAGCACTGTAACTTCCTCTGGATACTGAATATGACCCACTGCCCAGCACCTTTATTCCTCTGGATCTGATATAGACCCCCTGCCCGCACCTGTAACTTCCTCTGGATACTGATATAGACCCACTGCCAGCACATGTAACTTCCTCTGGATAGTATAGACCCACTGCCCAGCACCTGTAACTTCCTCTGGATACCGATATAGACCCACTGCCCAGCACCTGTAACTTCCTCTGGATACTGATATAGACCCACTGCCCGCACCTGTAACTTCCTCTGGATACTGATATAACCCACTGTCCAGCACCTGTAACTTCCTCTGATACTGATATAGACCCACTGCCCCACCCGTATTCCTCTGATACTGATATAGACCACTGCCAGCACCTGTAACTTCCTCTGGATACTGATATAGACCTACTGCCCAGCACCTGTAACTTCCTCTGGATACCGATATAGACCCACTGCCCAGCACCTGTAACTTCCTCTGGATACTGATATAGACCCACTGCCCAGCACCTGTAACTTCCTCTGGATACCGATATAAGACCCACTGCCCAGCACCTGTAACTTCCTCTGGATACCGATATAGACCCACTGCCCAGCACCTGTAACTTCCTCTGGATACCGATATAGACCCACGGTCCTTTCCAAAGGAAGAACATACATAGTGCCAGTCACCATTCAAATGTTATCATCAACCTTAAACCTGAAACATCCACAACCTTTATGGAACCTTTTCCCACCCACATTCCTACTGATTACTATACACTCACACATACGATACACACTGTATATACACACACACTGTATATACACACACACACACACTATACACTGATACACACACCACACTATATACACACTAAAAATACACCCAATACACCCACACACACACTGCAGACATCCCACCCTGCCACTATGTACTTGCGGGCAGGGGGGAGAGTCACATCGTGGGCGGGGTGAGGGGCATGGCGGTGCGGTATGACGTCATTTACGTCACTCCGTGAGTGGGGCGAGGTGGAAGGAGGCGGGGTTGTGGGCGTCACATGGGTGGTTCAGGGGCGTGGTGCAGGAAAAGGGGGCGTGACGGGGAGGATATTCAGGACTCCTCTCCGTTGTGGGAGATTGGGGTGGTCTCGCGGGAGCGCGGGAGACCACCCCAATTCGAGGGAGACTCCCGGAAGATCCGGGAGGGGTGGGATATCTGCACACTGTAACACACTGTCTGCATAGTGCATACTATAGACATTCGCACTATACACATACACTATACAGACACACTGTAGATACACATAAGCAATACACAAACACAGTGGGGCATATTTATAAAGAAACGATAATATCGCAAAAAAATTACCGCCGCACATCGCGGCCGCGAAAATAGCGTTATCGCCGTATTTATAATGGCGAGCGATATTCCCGCGATACCTATCGCGGCCACGATGTGCTGCGGTAATTTTAAGCCCCTTCGCGCGATACTGTATAGTATCGCCGCGAAGGGACTTAAAATCCCTTCCCGACGCCGCTCCTAAGGGCGTGGCATACGCCCACCCCGCCCACACCCCCGCGGCGGCAGCGACCACGCCCCGCCGCTTCCCAGCAGCCCCTCCCAACCCGTTCCCCGCTCGCGGCAATCTCGGAACGGAGGCTAGGAGGCTGCCGGGAAGGCCGCAGCAGGTGGTTGCGACCACCCGCCGCGCACCCCCTCCCCGGCAACCCCTCCAAGCCCCCCCCGCTCCGGGGAGGGGACGGGAGGGAGCCGCTTGGGGTGGAGGCTCCCTCCAGCGGGGCCCTGAGAAGGCCTTTGGGACTTAGGGGGTCCCCAGCTCGAACCGGACCCCCCTCCCCGGCCCTTACAAGGGCCCTTGCGGCACTGACAAGTGCCTTTGGCGGGGTCCCGCAGCTGAAACCGGGACCCCCAGTGCGGCTCTTAAAAGAGCCCTTGGGCGACGTCTTCTTTCTTCCAGTCCCGGCGACACCAGCTCCTCCGCGAGGCCGCCGACCCCCGAAGGTACCCCTGCGGCCGCCAGGGTACCCCCGGTGGGCGCCGGCGACCCAACGAGGCCATGTTGCCGGCGTCTTGATCCGACGCGACGTCTTCGGCTGGCGACACACAACCCCACTCAGGTCGCCGATGCCAGGCAGACTCACTGCGCCGCCAGTGAGCCTGCTGGCACCGCCGGCCTCAGCGGAGCCATGTTGCCAGCCGCTTCTTTTCTCTTTCAGATGCGATGGCATCTGCGATGGCATCTGAGTTTCCGCGGCGGAAACTCCTCTTTATATAGGTTTGCAGAAATCCATAATCCGTTTCTGATTGGTCAATTTTTTATACTTGCTTTCCATTAACCAATCAGATTTCTGGAAAGTTCTGAAACGTGCCGCAAGGCACTTGTCAGTGCCGCAAGGGCCCTTACAAGGGCCGGGGAGGGGGTCCTGTTTCGAGCTGCGGGACCCCTAAGCCCCAAAGGGCTCTTGTTAGAGCCGCAAGGGCACTTGTAAGTGCCGCAAAGCCCTGAAGGGCCGGGAGGGGGGTCCCGGTTCGAGCTGCGGGACCCCTTAAGCCCCAAAAGGCTCTTGTCAAGCCGCAAGGGCACTTGTAATGCCACAAAGGCCCTATCAAGGGCCGGGGAGGGGGGGGTCCGGTTCAGCTGCGGAACCCCCTAAGCCCCAAAAGGCCCTTCTCAGGCCCCGCTGGAGAGCCTCCACCCCCAGCGCTCCCTCCCGTCCCCTCCCGGGAGCGGCCGGGCGGGGGGCTTGGAGGGTTGCCGGGGAGGGGGTGCCGGCGGGTGGTCGCACCACCTGCTGCGGCCCCTTCCCGCAGCCCCCTCCTAGCCTCCCGTTCCGAGATTGCCGCGAACGGGAAACGGTTTCGGTCATAAGGCATCAGGCTGCTGGGAAGCGGCGGCGGATGGTCGCCGCTGCCGCTGCGGGGGTAGTGGGCGGGGTGGGCGTGTCTCCCGGGGCGGGTGCGACCACCCGCCGCGGGTTGCCTGCCCATCCCCGCCGCGGGAGGTTAGTATCGCGCCGCGGGAGGTTAGTATCGGCTGACTTCGCCACCTTCAAGGTGGCGAAGTAAAACAGCCGATACTAGCCGAGCGAAACCAGTACCGCCGCTTTATAAATAGAAGCGGCGGTAACAGGTAAGTATCGCCGCGAAAGGTTAACACTTCGTTAACTTTTCGCGGCCGTTTTCGGACTTTTATAAATCGTGGTAAACGCGATTTATGCGTTAATGTCCGCGAAAACGGTCGCGAAAAGTTAACGAACCTTTATAAATATGCCCCAGTATATACATATACACTATACACACACTATACACTGTATATACACTATACACAATGTATCACACTCTATATATAGGCATAAAACAGCTGATAGGGGAGGGGTGTGGATCAGGGGCCCGACCTACAATCTCGCAGGGGGCCAAACCCCCTGCACTTATGCCCCTGCATGTGGCACATTGCATGGTACTGACAAACTGTCTCTTGTAATACACAACACCAACACACCAACATTGTTTAACTGCCCTTCTTGTTTAAATGTCGTTCTTTTTCCTTAATACCAAAGGACTTTCTACAAAGCTCCCAGCCATTCAAAGGCCGGTACCAAACCCGTGTTATTTGTCACTTTGAATTGCGGCGTTATTAGACCCATCGGGAAGATTCTGATTATTTTACTCCTCGTCTCTGACAATATCTAGAGAGTGAAATGAAACATCTGTGTGTGAAACAATCCAGTGTAACACCGACAGGTGCCGCTGACTGCAATGAACTACAATTGTCAACCGTGATTTTCATTGGGTAATCTGGACAAGGACCATGATGTATTATCTTGTTTTACTGTAAAGCCTCATATACACGGACAATGCTTGTATTCACACGCAATAATAACGCACATGTGTGCGTCCATTCGGGGTCGTGCGTTGATCCACCATGGCCCGACTGAACGCATACACAGGTGTGATTACTGTCCAAAACTTCCTTTCAGCGCGGTTGTGCGTCCTGGTCTGTGTGTACATGCCTTACGTGTGTAACAAACTATTCATATTCCAGTAGACGGAATTACACAGGGAAGGGGAAATACATTTTGTTTCTTTATAAGAATGTCACCTTATAACACTGTTTGCACCTCATAAAGAGGAAGGAAAGATCATAAACAGCTGATAAAATTCTATTTTCCTATCCCAGAGACCAACGGTGTTTTCTACTGACCCCAAACAAAGTGCTGGAGTTTAAGGCAATTACAACACCAAATAAAGAAGTTGTGTGATGGAGTCTGTTCTGCTCAAGGGAAGAGGAGATTGAGCTAAAGGAATCACTTCCCAACATTATTAAGAGATCTACCTTGATGAATCCCCAGTAGATTCCCTACTGGGGCCCCCATCACAACCCCAACTCCACACGCAGTACCAACAATCACATACCGGTATATGGATGTTTAAAAAGCTGATTGTGGTGCAGAATGATCACTGGTCCCCTTCATCTCTGCGTCGTGGGGGCAATAGTTACACCACTGAGGATCCCAGTTTATTCTACAATGATCTGACTTCAGTCCTGATTCCAGGTGTTTAGTGAGGTTTAGGTCAGGACTGTTTTTTAGGATCTTCCACTTATCACCCAGTAAAACATTTATTGTGGTGGTGAAACAGTAAAGTGCCCTCTGTGAACTGCTAGAATTCAGAAAAATCGACTGGACAATTCACAATGACTGTTGGCAATAAATATCCCGTCAAAAGGTCCTTGTACAAGTCATTGTGAATTGAGAGATCCAGTTGTATGTCTAGCTAAACGTATTCATATACCATGACCTGGATGGATGAATATTACAGATATACCGTGACCTGGATGAATGAATATTACAGATATACCATGATCTGTTAAAATGAATATTGAATATTACAGATATACCATGACCTGGATGGATGAATATTACAGATATACCATGACCTGGATGAAATTTACAGATATACCGTGATCTGCGATGAATAATTTTACAGATATACCATGACCTGGATGGATGAATATTACAGATCTACCATGATCCTGGATGATGAATATTACAGATATACCATGACCTGGATGGATGAATATTACGATATACCATGTCCTGGATGGATGAATATTACAGATATACCATGACCTGGATGGATGAATATTACAGATATACCATGTCCTGATGGATAATATTACAGATATCCATACCTGGATGGATGAATATACAGATATACCATCCTGGTGGATGAATATTACAGATATACCATGACCTGGATGTATATATTACTATAATAACCGTGACCTGGATGGATGAATATTACGATATACCATGACCTGGTGATGATGAATATTACAGATATACCATGACCTGGATGTGAATATTACAGATATACCATGACCTGGATGGATGAATATACAGATATACCATGACCTGGATGATGAATATTACGATATACCATGACCGGTGAATGAATATTACAGATATCCTGACCTGGATGGATGAATATTACAGATATACCATGACCTGGATGAATGAATATTACAGAATCCCATGACCTGGATGGATGAATATTACAGATATACCATGACCTGATGAATGATATTACAGATATACCTGACCTGGGGATGAATATTACAAGATATACCATGACCTGGATGAATGAATATTACAGATATACCATGACCTGGATGGATGGATGAATATTACCGATAGTACCATGATCTGGATGAATGAATATTACAGATATATCATGACCTGGTGGATGAATATTACAGATATACCATGACCTGGATGGATGATTTAATATATACATGACTGTGAATATATTACAGATATATCATGACCTGAATGGATGAATATTACAGATATCCGCTGACTGATGAATGATTACAGATAACCATGACCTGGATGATGAATATTACAGATATACCATGACCTGGATGGATGAATATTACAGATATACCATGACCTGGATGGATGAATATTACAGATATACCATGAACTTGGATGAAGGATATTACAGTATACCATGACTGGATGAATGAATATTACAGATATACCATGACCTGGACGAATGATATTACAATATACCATGACCTGGATGGATAATATTACGATATACCGTACTGAATGCATGAATATTACAGATATACCATGACCTGGATGGATGAATATTACAGATATATTGTGACCTGGATGGATGAATATTACAGATATACTGTAACCTGGATGGATGAATATTACAGCTATACATGACCTGGATAAATTAATATACAGATATACCATGACCTGGATGAATGAATATTACAGATATACCATGACCTGATGGATGAATATTACAGAAAACCATGACCTGGATGAATGATATTACAGATATCCATGACTGGATGAATGAATATTACAGAATTACCGTGACCTGGATGATTGAATATTACAGATATACCATGACCTGGATGATGAATATTAACGATATCCTGACCTGGATGAATGAATATTACAGATATACCGTGACCTGATGAATGAATATTACAGATATACCGTGACCTGGATGAATGAATATTACAGATATACCGTGACCTGGATGAATGAATATTACAGATATACCGTGACCTGGATGAATGATATTACGATATACCTGACCTGGATGATTGAATATTACAGATATACCATGACCTGGATGGATGAATATTACAGATATACCATGACCTGGATGAATGATATTACAGATATACCGTACCTGGATGAATGAATATTACAGATATACCGTGACCTGGATGAATGAATATTACAGATATCCATGACCTGGATGAATGAATATTACAGATATACCATGACCTGGATGGATGAATATTACGAGATATACCATGACCTGGATGGATGAATTATTACAGAATACGTAACCTGGATAATGATATCCAGATATACCATGACCTGGATGAATGAATATTACGATATACCATGACCTGGATGGAATGAATATTACAGATATACCATGACCTGATGAATGAATAATACAGAATACCGTGACCTGGATGGATGAATTTACAGATATACCTGACCTGGATGAATGAATATTACAGATATACCATGACCTGGATAAATGAATAACAGATATTACCATGACCTGGATGGATGAATATTACAGTATATACCATGACCTGGATGGATGAATATTACAGATATACCATGACCTGGATGAATGAATATTACAAATATACCGTGACCTGGATGGATGATATTACAGATATACCATGACCTGGATGAATGAATATTCAGATATACCATGACCTGGATGGATGAATATACAGATATACCATGACCTGGATGGATGAATATTTACAGATATACATGACCTGGATGAATGAATATTACAGATATACATGACCTGGATGGATGAATATTACAGATTATACCATGACCTGGATGGATGATATTACAGATATACCATGACGTGGCCTCTTATAATGGCAAACAAAGGCACAGTTAAATAATTATATGTTTAATTTGATATACTAGTTACCAATTAATAACTAATAATTAGTCAAATTCATTATTTAGAAGTGGAGCTTATGAAATATAACACATAATAAAACACATGACCCATGGGCACACTTGAGACTGGGGTGGGTGAAGTTGGTTCTTGAGTGGGTGGAGTTGGGGTGGGGCAGGGGTGGAGTTTGGTTGAGATCTCTGTAGTGCCACTAGTGTAGCCCTCACTTTAAGGTTGGTTGGGCACCCCAGGTATAGCTATTTACTATTCCTAGGAGGATTCTGATATCTGCAGCCCATTATAATATATACCATTATTTTTGAAATTCAAATGAATAATAAATAAATCCCAATGTTTCCAAACCCAGCGTAATTACTTTTCTTGGAATGCATTGGCAAGATGAATAAACACGATAAAACGCACAATATAATCAAGTAATAAAGAAAACATCTGTTAAAATCAGGCATTGAAATTGGTTTTCACAATGCGTTTTATATAAAGAGCCATGAGACACAGATCTATAGAAACAAGAAAGGGTAGTATGGGATCTTTACATTTCAGGATAATCATTTCAATATTTCCATACACATCAATCATGGGAGTGACAGTTCAGTGTCAACTTCGACACAGTTAAAGGGGTGAGCATTTTTAATTAACCAAAATTAAAGGCGCTCTGCAGATAGAACTTGCACACATTTCATTTTGTATTCCATCGTTAAATGACTTCTACAGGATAAAACCTTTTATTAATTCATATAACATTAAAGAAGAACGAACGTCTAATAATGAATTATGATTCTACAGGCAATAATGATGTTAGTTGTCTAAATCTGTATGTTATTGTTCATTCTGCTCCTCTGTTTTTTCCCAAGCTACTCTGCTTCTGGTTGCACCTTCCTGTGAGCCAAATCCTTATTTGGCGCAATCCCCATAGACTTAAATGGGGCTTACATCACCGCCAGCAAAGGATGATGGGAAACAGGAAGAAAGGATGCATTAATTGTAGAAATTTAGAAATAGAAATATGTTGCAGAAAAAGTCCTAATTCCATGGGAACATCACCGTAACTTTATTATTAGCCTTTTATTCACCTTTAACTAGTGTCTAAAATAGTAATCCCTAAGGCTGGGTACACACCAGCCGATATTTTCGGCCGACCGACCGATTCACAGCACTATCGGTCGTTCATGCGAAAATATCGGCTGGTGTGGGGCAGGTGGCCTCAGTGTGTACCTAGCCTAACTAGCAAATAGCTGTAAAAATCACCTCTGAAATCAGCAGCATTGTGGGTAATTATTTGTAAATGTGCAGATAATATGATATTGTATGGGACCCAGGAATGTGCATTGATTATCTTTTCTCTGTTTATAATGTATGTCAATGTGCAGATAATATGATATTGTATGGGACCCAGGAATGTGCATTGATTATCTTTTCTTTGTTTATAATGTATGCCAGTGTGCAGATAATATGATATTGTATGGGGCCCAGGAATGTGCATTGATTATCTTTTCTCTGTTTGTAATGTATGTCAATGTGCAGATAATATGATATTGTATGGGGCCCAGGAATGTGCATTGATTATCTTTTCTCTGTTTATAATGTATGTCAATGTGCAGATAATATGATATTGTATGGGGCCCAGGAATGTGCATTGATTATATTTTCTCTGTTTATAATGTATGTCAGTGTGCAGATAATATCATAATGTATGGGACCCAGGAATGTGCATTGATTATCTTTTCTATGTTTATAATGTATGTCATGTGCAGATAATTGATATTGTATGGGACCCAGGAAGTGTTCATTATTTCTTTCTGTTTATAATGTATGTCAGTGTGCAGATGATATGATATTGTATGGCACCCAGGAATGTGCATTCATTATCTCCTCTGTTTATAATGTATGTCAGTGTGCAGATGATATGATATTGTATGGCACCCAGGAATGTGCATTCATTATCTTCTCTGTTTATAATGTAATCCAGTGAGCAGATGATATGATATTGTATGGCACCCAGGAATGTGCATTGATTATCTTTTCTCTGTTTATAATGTAAGCCAGTGTGCAGATGATATGATATTGTATGGCACCCAGGAATGTGCATTCATTATCTTCTCTGTTTATAATGTAAGCCAGTGTGCAGATGATATGATATTGTATGGCACCCAGGAATGTGCATTCATTATCTTCTCTGTTTATAATGTAAGCCAGTGTGCAGATGATATGATATTGTATGGGGCCCAGGAATGTGCATTGATTATCTTTTCTATGTTTGTCTTCTGATTATTTATAATCAGTATAAAGCTGGCTAGACACACAAATGATTTTTGAAAGATCACACTACACACAGACTGCACTTTTCCCTCAGCTACTGCTGAATCCCCTATACTTTAGTACAGGGAGCCGACCACAACCGAGGTACATTTCTGTATTTTCCGAACGGCAGCGAGGCTGACAAATGTTCGCCTTTGGCCTTGCTGTCATTCAGAGAACTAGCTACACACAGTAACGAGAAAGGGACAATACTCGTTACTATGTGTATCCAGCTTAAGTCTTTTTGGGCCTGATTTACCCAGACGTGCTGTGCTAAGAATAGGGATTAAACTTGTGCTAATATTGAATAGGTTAGCACAAGTTTAGCTCCATAATTGCACTGGCTGCACCAGTTTCACAAAAGACACCCGGCAACCGGCGCAATGTATTTAATAGAGGATTTGCACCACTTTTATCTCCACAATTTAAGACCAGCTAATGTCTGGGGCTAACGTGGCGCTAGGGTAAAATCACTTTTGGGATTTACCACCAGGTGCAAATCCAGTATTTAATAGCAGAAGCCACATTTGCCCGGAGCAATTTGCACCTCTGGGTAAGTGAGGCCCATAGGGTCTTTTATCTTTTTATCGTTTCTCTCTATCTAAATCAAACCGGGAATGTCAGAGTCACAATAAATGTCGGTTCAGCATCTACCAATTCATTCCTGCTACAGATCAACTAAAGGCTCAACCATCAGGGAAGGAAATGTAGAGGAACATTAATAAGAAACCTCTGTGCTAAAAGGTGCAAACCAGGCCTGTGCTATTAATCAGCAGCCAACCAGATATTTAACTACAATAGGCTCAAAAATAGAATCATAGCACAGGCAAACTTTTATGCCTGACTTTAAAAAGTGATGCCAGCCCACAGTTTGCAAAAGAGCTTCAAGGTTGCCCACAAGAATTGAGAAAGGGGCATCTATAATGAAAAAAATACTTTGCCTTATCTTAATCTTTAAATGACTACATGTAAGTAACCCTTAGTCAGAGGTATGTATGTGTTGTTGCATTCCTTTATCCAGTATTTGCTTAGGCTCACTATCCCACCTCACTTTATTAGCCAACACCTCCTTCCATGTAACCAGACTTTTTATAAGGGCAAGCATGCTCAGTAATCACTATGAGGCAGCATTGGAAGAGGGATTTTCCAGAAAGGCGTTTCATGCATACCAATTGTAACTGTTACAGCAAAACTGCACACAGCAGAAGAGTTTATGTTAATAAGGCACTTGATTGACAGCTAAAATTTAAGATGGATATCTAAAGAAATAGGGGACAGATCTACAAATAAATGGTACAAGTGATGGATGGAATTAATTTCTGGTAGTGGGCAATTTAAAAAAAAAATCATTATAATGAACAGATCTACGTGCAATCAGAATTGCTTAATTACAATAAACCAAATGTTTGCAAGATAAACTTCCATATGACACGTAACATTTAGCAGAAATTATTTCTTTAAAATAAATCACAGAACAGAATTTACTGTGGGAAATGTACATGAAATATGTTGGGTTATGATTCCAATCTTATTCATTTTATGACCTTCTGGTGATTAATAACATTGTGAAGAGGTGGAGCCAGTCATGTGACTAATACATGTGGAAATTCCTTACTTGAGAATGATGCAGCCAGTTCCCAGGGCGGGCGCTGTCCAGAAGACTTGGATCCGCGTTCTCCTCCTGGGAGTACTTTCTGTTACAGCTACTGGGCAGTTACTCATAAACTGAGTGTCCTCATCATCAATTATCTGCAGATGGAAATGGTTATTAATTATATACCCAAACATAAAATAAAAAATGTGGCGCATAGCTACATGTTCACATACAAAAGCCTTGAATGGAGAACTGTAGTGCTGGAAATCATTAAAGAAAAAAGTTCACAAATCTCAAAACAAAGGACAACTTCATTTTCCATAACAAGTAATTATGTTTTTGTTATTTAATTAGATATTTTTAGATATTTAACTGCATAGGATCAAAATTGTATCTTTTTGTTATGTGACTAGAAATATTGCGTTGAACCTGATCTAGTGCCAACGATGAACTAGTATAAGATACACAATTCAGCGCCAGATGAAGGATTTACTATTCTGGAGTTGCTGACACTATAATATATATAGTAGTGGTGGCAAACTAATGCTTCACATGCCCCACACCAGAGCATCTAGCACCGCCCCTGCATATCTAGCACCACCCCCGCCCATCTACTCCAGCCATGTGCCCCGTCCACTCTGACATTCCAAATAATGTGGTCAGGAAGCATGGCCAAGTTAAGCATGCTGGTTACCTAAGATTTATAGTAACAAAATCATTTACAGTATTTTTGTGTGGATTTTTGAATATAGTTATATCAGATAACAAACCTATTTAATTACTGCATGCAATTTTAATTCACGTTTCACACCAAACCACAGAAAATGAATTTTTAAAAAAATTTAATCAACAGGAATAAGTTAAACTTCAAAATGTTACAAAATCCGTAGCAGACGCACCATATGTTATGTAGAATATTATTATAAATTGTATACCAACAGCGAATTGAGGACACAGGGTCCATAAATCAACGTCTTACTTATGCAAGATGAGTTTTCTCTCTGTTTTTACATTAGAAATACACCTGTGATTCATTAACCCATATGCTCCTCAGCCTTCCATCTGTCATATGGTATTCAGAAACCCAGGATTGCTGAATTGTGGGGGAAAATATGTTTATCTCAATCTCCGTGATCGTTATTACATGAGGCTTTTTTAGGTTGAACTATAATTGTAAGAACAATTGTCATTAAGGCATTCAGTGTATCTGTGGTAGGCATGCACTAAACATGTGTCTTTTCTTCTCTGTGTTGTTGGATGGACTGGATAGACAACCCAATAAAGGAAAAAAGTATTCATAAAATTGCCAGTACCAAAATTATGTAATTAATAGCGCATAATAGTATAGTTTACAATACAGTACAGTCTAGTACAGTACAATATAGTATAGAATTGTACAGTATAGTACAGTATAGTATATTACAGTACAATATAATATAGAACAGTATAGTACAGTACAGCATAGTATAGTACAGTATAGTATAGTACAGTATAGTATAGTATAGTACAGTATAGTACTGTATATTCACAGTACAATATAGTACAGTACAGTATAGTAAAGAACAGTATATTATAGTATAGTACAGTACAGTATAGTACAGTACAGTATAGTAAAGAACAGTATAGTACAGTATAGTACAGTATAGTATAGTATAGTACAGTACAGTATAGTATAGTACAGTACAGTATAGTAAAGAACAGTATAGTACAGTATAGTACAGTATAGTATAGTACAGTACAGTATAGTATAGAACAGTACAGTATAGTAAAGAACAGTATAGTACAGTATAGTACAGTATAGTACAGTACAGTATAGTAAAGAACAGTATAGTACAGTATAGTATAGTACAGTATAGTACAGTATAGTATAGTACAGTATAGTACAGTATAGTATAGTACAGTACAGTACAGTATAGTATAGTATAGTACAGTATAGTCACAGTATAGTATATAAGTACAGTTTATAGTCGTTAGTACAGTAAACAATAATAGTAAAGTACAGTACAGTATGTAAAGAACAGTATAGTACAGTATAGTATAGTATAGTAATAGTATCCGTACATCAGTCTGTATTACACGTATAGTAAGTACAGTATAGTAAGAGTAAGTCATTTATAGTATAGTACAGTACAGTATAGTAAAGAACAGTATAGTACAGTATAGTAGTAGTCATTATATATATTATAGTACAGTAAGTATAGTAAACAACAGTAATAGTACAGTATAGTATCTAAGTACAGTATGTACGTATAGTTAGTACAGTATAGTACAGTACAGTATAGTAATAACGTATAGTACAGTTAGTAATATTATAGTTAGTATAGTTAGACAGTATAGTATAGTATAGCACAGTTAACAGTAAAGTAAAGACAATATAGTATAGTATAGTAATAGTACAGTATAGTACAGTACATGTAGTACAGTACAGTTAGTAAAGAACAGTATAGTACAGTATAGTAATACGTACAGGTACAGTACAGTAACAGTATAGTCCAGTATAGTATAGTAACAGTACAGTATAGTACAGTAAGTATGTACAGTATAGTATAGTACTATCATAGCTTTTATTTAAACTGACCAATGAAACTGCCATAACAACGTCCCTGGAAGGACAGTTCCATAGCTTTACCGTTCTCACAGTGACAACCTTTCCAACTCTATCTTTATGTATCAATACCAGTAACTTGTAACTTCCTTGTGTGGAGAAACTCACCAGCTTTTTATTAACTGACAATGAACCTGCCATAACAACGTCCACTGGAGACAGTTCATAGCTTTCACGTTCTCACTGTGCAAACCCTTTCCCAACTCTACTTTATGTATCAATACCAGTAACTTGTAACATTCCTTGTTGTAGAACTCATCCAGCTTTTTATTAAACTGACCAATGAACCTGCCATAACAACGTCCACTGGAAGACAGTTCCATAGCTTTACCGTTCTCACAGTGGCAAAACCCTTTCCCAACTCTACTTTAATGTATCAATACCAGTAACTTGTAACATTCCTTGTTTGTGAGAACTCATCCAGCTTTTATTAAACTGACAAGGAACCTGCCATAACAACGTCCTGGAAGACAGTTCCATAGCTTACCGTTCTCACATGACAAACCTTTCCCAACTCTCTTTATGTATCAATACAGAAACTTGTACATTCCTTTTGCAGAACTCATGCTTTTTTTAAACTGACAATGAACCGCCATACAAACGTCCACTGGAAGACAGTTTCCATAGCTTTACCCGTTCTCACGTGACAAACCCTTTCCCAACTCTACTTTATGTATCAATCCCATTAACTTGTAACATTCCTTGTTTGCAGAACTCATCCAGTCTTTTTATTAATGAACCAATGAACCTGCCATAACACGTCCACTGGAAGACAGTTCATAGCTTTACCGTCTCACAGTGACAAACCCTTTCCCAACTCTACTTTATGTATCAATACCAGTAACTTGTAACATTTCCTTGTTTGTAGAAACTCATCCAGCTTTTTTAATAAACTGACCAATGAACCTGCCATAACAACGTCCACTTGAAGCCAGTTCCATGCTTTACCGTTCTCACAGTGACAAACCCTTTCCCAACCTCATACTTTTGTATCAATACCAGTAACTTGTAACATTCTTGTTTGTAGAAACTCATCCAGCTTTTTATTAAACGACCAATGAACCTGCATAACACGTCCACTGAAAGACAGTTCCATAGCTTTACCGTTTCTCACTGTGACAAACCCTTTCCCAACTCTACTTTTGTATCAATACAGTAATTGTAACATTCCTTTTTGTAAAACTCATCCAGCTTTTTATTAACTGACCAATGAACCTGCCATAACAACGTCCACTGGAAGAAGTTCCATAGCTTTCCGTTCTCACAGGACAACCTTTCCCACTCTACTTTATGTTCAATACCCATACCTTGTAACATTCCTGTGTTTGTAGAAACTCATCCAGCTTTTTATTAACTGACCAATGAACCTGCCATAACAACGTCCACTGGAAGACACGTTCCATAGCTTTACCCGTTCTCACAGTGAAAACCCTTTCCCCCTTACTTTATGTATCAATACCAGGAACTTGTAACATTCCTTGTTTGTAGAAGCTCATCCAGCTTTTTAATTAAACTGACCAATGAACCTCTGCCATAACAACGTCCATGGAGACGTTTCCATAGCTTTAACCTTCTCACAGTGACAAACCCTTTCCCAACTCTACTTTATGTATCAATACCAGTTAACTTGTAAATTCCTTGTTTGTAGAAACTCATCCAGCTTTTATTAAACTGACCAATGAACCTCTTTCCCTTCCATAACTAATCCCTCCACTGGGAAGACATGCCCTAAGCTTTACCGTTCTCACAGTGAAAAACCCTTTCCCAACTTGAAGCCTTAAGGGATGTCCACGTGTCCTCTGACATATTCTATTGGTGAACAATGCCCCAGATAGTTTATGGTATGGCCCATTAATAAGTTATTTAAAGTGATCAAATCCCATGCAATTGCTGCTTCTTCAGTGTAAACAGCCCTAACTTGTCTAACCTGCCTGCATAGTCAAGCCCCTCCATTCCCTTTTTATTTTAGTTGCCCTTCTCTGAACTGCCCCTTTTTGTACACAGGATTCCAAAACTGCACTGCATATTCCAAATGAGGCCTTAAAGACCATTTAGATCCACTGTGAAGACAATTATGGAGCAGGGACACGTTTCAAACTAGTTTGCTTATCGACTAGACAGATAAGTTTTTACTGTGGTTAGAAATTACTTAAAGGGCATGTCCACCCTTTAAACAAAAAACTGGTGACTTGTTATCTGCCCAAAACCCCAACTGATATTTTTACCTGTTTATTACATACATTTAAAACAAGATATTTAATAAGTTCTATTACTTTCTGGCAAAAGTGTCAGTCCCCTTCCTCTGCTCAATGAGCTTGAGCATGGTGAAGCAGCAGTCAATCATTTGTTGTGATTTCAGCAGTTACAGCCATGATTGACTGCATGGAGGGAGGAGCCAGCTTACTCTGCCAGAATGAGGACAATAATTATAATGAAATATCTGGTTAGTAATTCAGGTAATAAAGTGTTGGGTTTGGGGGCAAAGTAACTGACAATTGACGAGTTTTTCTTTTAAGGGTGAACGTGCCCTTTAAACATTACAGTTGTCCTTCCTTATTTGAGTGATTTTTTAAGTTAGAGGAGTGAGTTTTAAAATAGAATTCTCCTACTGTACAATAGATCTACCATGCCTTATATAACCCTGATACAGTGACACATATGGCCAGACTGTAGCTCCTATAACATCATCTCTGTATAGGACCCAGCTATATATAAATATATTAAATCCAATGTCATCATTTTTCAACATATGGAACACAACAGACGAAGCAAAGCAGCAGATGGAGGAGAAACAGATCTTTATCCCGGAGACAGTTGTTTATATTCGTAGAAAATCTTTTTTTTCTTAGGCTTGTGATCGTATCATGTATCAAATGTCGACATCACACTTTGTAATAAACAAAGTTACACAGTCATTAGTCTATTAGATCACATCTCTCTCCAATTAGGTATCATATTCCGATCTCCGGGAATATCCCAACCAACCCAAGACTCCTTCTGGCCTAAATTTACCATAGGGTAGTTAGCACGTTATTTATAAAGAAATGGATTGTTTTTATATAAGAACTCTATGTAGGAGAGTCTGATAGATCTTTATAAATATTTATATTACATTTGTTTTTGTAATCAGTGTTTGGTGAATGTTTGCCTTCAAAGGTATAAAGGTCATGTCCACCTCATCCCTCCACCATGGAGGGCTGTAAGGGAATGGGCCAAGGGGGGCCTGCAACTGGAGGGACCATGGGGTCCATGAGTGGGAGGGATCAGGGGGGCTGCAAAGGGGGAGGAGATGACACAGGACAGATTGACTGACAGTTTCAGAACAGGAAGCAGGAAGTGCAGGGGACCTGGTGATGCTGCTTCCATATCACACACAAAAATGTAAACATCTTCAAAACTATGCAAAATAAACAATGGAAATAAATTGCAAAAACTCTCAGGAGAGCAATTCCTATCAATTTACCTAAAGTCATTTTTGGACCACAGTTCCCCTTTAAACATAATGATATACTTCAGCATAACTAATATATATATTATACATTTAATCATTTGAATCCTTACCAAAACTGCAGAGACCTGGGCCCCCTGCAAGTTTTGTGGCTGGGCCCCTGATACACCCAATCTCTATTGGCACCACGATCAGCTGACCGCACGTTTATAGTGAAAGTAAAAAAAATCTAAATTTAAAAACAGCTGATCAGCTGGACCACATATTTGTCCTGTAGTTTTGCCACAGTTTGAATCATTTGGTTGTATAATTGTAATCACTCTATTTAACCCAAATCTTCATGTACTGGATATGCTGGTGTCAGTCACCTTAATGAATCCAGGCGGTAGTCTGAACCGAAATTCCGATACTTGTACCGCAGAGCCTATTCAGTTCCGCAAATCCGATTGAATGGATATTATTAGAATTTTCGGTAGCTTTTTAGAATTTTTAATAGAAATTTTTGATTTTCCAAAAGAAATTTTTGATTCACGAATGGAGTTTTTTTTCGAAGTTTCCAATTTTGATTTTTTGATTTTCAAAAATAAAATGATCCGAGTTTCGAATTTTTAAAAAAAAATCCATTTTCCGCCTTGTCACTAGTCAAAGCTCCTCTAATAGGGTAATTACCCTGTGTTTAGGTTGGTGGGATACTGGGAAATTTGTGTAGTCAGAGGTTAACTGTTGTTTCTCATACACAATATTCTACAGGACATGCGATGTGCTGCCACCCCTCTCGGTACAGACATTTCTCATATGGCATATGGTTGCTGTATCTGGAGGCTGTAACAGCTTTCCTATGTCAAAAGTGCATGCTATATTTGAAATGTTTTATGTGGGTTGGAGTTGCCCATTAAAGTTAATTGATGACTAAAACACATGGCATTCCCCAGAATAAGAGGAATTGTTTATTGAAATGTCGACATTTGGAGACTAATTTCCAGATTATTTCACTGAAGAAATCTCACATATTTTCATCTAAAAATCATCTAAAAATGATTAAAGGATAACTATCGTGTGTATAAAGTTTTTTTAAAAAAAAAACATTTAAAATGAGAAGTTCTTGGGTCAGGGATTTAGGGCAGGTAATTCCTACCTCCCAATATTGATCCTACCTCCCAAGAAGATTTAGTAACCCTTGAAAGTAGATAACCCTCGAAAGTATATTCAGTAACCCTCGAAAGTATATTCAGTAACCCTCGAAAGTATATTCAGTAACCCTCGAAAGTATATTCGGTAACCCTCGAAAGTATATTCGGTAACCCTCAAAAGTATATTCAGTAACCCTCGAAAGTATATTCGGTAACCCTCGAAAGTATATTCAGTAACCCTCGAAAGTATATTCGGTAACCCTCGAAAGTATATTCGGTAACCCTCGAAAGTATATTCGGTAACCCTCGAAAGTATATTCGGTAACCCTCGAAAGTATATTCAGTAACCCTCGAAAGTATATTCGGTAACCCTCAAAAGTATATTCGGTAACCCTCAAAAGTATATTCAGTAACCCTCGAAAGTATATTCAGTAACCCTCGAAAGTATATTCGATAACCCTCAAAAGTATATTCAGTAACCCTCGAAAGTATATTCGATAACCCTCAAAAGTATATTCGGTAACCCTCGAAAGTATATTCGGTAACCCTCGAAAGTATATTCGGTAACCCTCGAAAGTATATTCAGTAACCCTCGAAAGTATATTCGGTAACCCTCGAAAGTATATTCAGTAACCCTCGAAAGTATATTCGGTAACCCTCGAAAGTATATTCAGTAACCCTCGAAAGTATATTCAGTAACCCTCGAAAGTATATTCAGTAACCCTCGAAAGTATATTCGGTAACCCTCGAAAGTATATTCGGTAACCCTCGAAAGTATATTCAGTAACCCTCGAAAGTATATTCAGTAACCCTCGAAAGTATATTCGATAACCCTCAAAAGTATATTCGGTAACCCTCAAAAGTATATTCGATAACCCTCAAAAGTATATTCGGTAACCCTCGAAAGTATATTCGATAACCCTCGAAAGTAGATTCAGTAACCCTTGAAAGTAGATTCGGTAACCCTCAAAAGTAGATAACCCTCGAAAGTATAATCGGTGACCCTCAAAAGTACCTTTGGTAACCCTCAACAGTAGATTCAGTAACCCTCGGAAGTTGTAGCTCAGTGTTTTCGAGGTTTACTGAAAATACCAAACGTTCCCAAATCTGATAGTTCCAAAAGTTCGGAAAAGTTCCAATGGAACATCGGAACCAGGTATGAATTGGACACAGATCCTATTCCCATTGGTAATAGGTATGATACACCACTCATCAATTAGTAATTAGCGATGAAAGAAACATGTTAGTGAAATTTCGCTGAACTAAAAATCTAATTCAAACCCAATTGATCGATTTGTTCTAGAACTCTTAGAAATGAATTACTATTGATGGGAAAACAACACTTGGCAGATTCCTCCTTTTAGCCTTTGTAAGAGATATCTAGGGCTGATCTCTCCAGTGGGTTTTATTTTTGAGAAACGATTATTATAAAACACTTTAAGGGCCCTATAAACAGGTCATTCTGCCGGATTGCATGGAAAGCAGTAGATCTCTGCAGTATGCATTTTTAATAAGCACCCTTATGGTGATTTGAAGTCTTGCCAACTCGGTGGAGATACATTTCATGACCTAATTTTCTCTTTAAAGTTTAGAAACAAGAGAAATAATCAAAAACCCCAAAAATCCAGATCAATATAACTTTCTGTAGCATTTATTCAGGAAAAAAACCTATCCGCGGGTCTACAAAGGTTTCACAAGTTCACCTTGGGAAATCTATTAATGATGATAGGACATTCAGGTTTCACCTATAAAACAAATGATTAATGATCTACTGACACGGTAAGGTCAAGGGTCTCCTCACTTATCCTTCCGCTAGATCGTTTTTCTACACTTGACATTGCTACTGTAACCCGGGACCAATCAGAGACCAGACAGATAAAATAGATGCTGAGAATGTACCAACTTGTATCAGTGCAGTGACATAGAGAGGGTCTGTGTCATTTATAAAATTGTATCAGTGCAGCTCTTAAAGGGAAAGTTCAACACAAATAAATATGGCAGCCTTTTTTTTCTTTTTCCATTTCTCCGGCCATAAATACATGTTTCCAAAGTGCTGACTTCCTGTTTGCTGGACCCCCATTTTGGGTATGTTGTCCTGCTTACATTAATTATATATAATTACATTATGGAAGCCTAAACTTAAAGGGCATGGCAACTAAAATTTCCCCCACTACTGGCCCCACTCTGCAATGTTAAAAAATCCTCACTTTACATCCCTGCTCCAAATGGTTTTCCTGCAATGTCTGTCCAAAGTCCCAGAAATTGAAGAGGA
Organism: Hymenochirus boettgeri; assembly: GCA_019447015.1. NCBI lineage: Eukaryota > Metazoa > Chordata > Amphibia > Anura > Pipidae > Hymenochirus > Hymenochirus boettgeri. The sequence goes on from CM033472.1 coordinate 9,553,002, forward strand.
GGAGCCTGGCTGGGAGGGAAAATGTTTCCACCCCTTACCTTTCCTCTGAGAGTTTTCTGGCATGAACAGTTAAGCCCCTCCCTCCTCCGGATCCCTTTTTGCAGCTGTGTTTACTTTCTTTAAAACACTTTTCTGTTATGTAGTGGTCCCTCGAGATGTCCGAACTTCGCAAAATCCGGTCCGCTCGAGGATCCGCGAATTTTCAAAATTACATGTCTTCTCGTATTTTCGAAAATGTACGAAAATACGTGAAAACTCGTAATTTCGAAAAATTTCGAAAATACGAAAAATCCGCGAATCGGAAGTTCGGAAGGCGGAAAATCCGGAAAAATCCGCCGTTCGCGAACGGGATAAATCCGCGGCGGATCCAGGTTCGGATCCGCGAACCGGCCATCCCTAGTGGCCCCTATTCCACCCCCAACCGCCATGTTCATTTGCCAAAAATAGAATCTGAAATGTACTTACGGAGGTCCGTTCCCCTGCCTTTCTGCACTGACTGCAGCAGCTTGATTGGCTGACTTGATCAGAACATCGGGGGATAGAAGCTCAATTAGTACATTTCTGACTCTTTTTTTGGCAAATGAACATGGCGGTTGGGGGTGAGATCGGGGCCACTACACTACAGAAGAAATTTTTTTAGAGGTGGAGATACCCTTTAATACACATGGAAGGCTTTCTTAAAATACCCGTCATCTAACAAAACCAAGGACAGTGGCTATTTGAAAATTAAAGTCAATCTCTTTGGTTAGCTCAACATATACTGTTCTCAATAAGAATTAAACGCTTATTTTATCTTGGACCATTGACCAGGAAAGAACGAGACAGAAGGAAGTGGCTTGTAGACGATAAGGCAAAGCTTGAAAATATTTCCTGTGTAAAAGAATAAGAAACTGAAAAGGAAGAGGGAACCGAGTGGGATTTATTGTTATCTGACAAGAACGGGAAAGAATAAACTAAAACAGATTGTGAGATGTAGAGTTTCCTCTCCAAGGGCTCTCAAGAAGAGGTCAATTTGGATTAACTGTAGACTAAAAAATGCACTTATGCATGGGATAATCTAAAGCAAAGATGTGGGACTAAACATGGCAGGTTTGGCCATGCAACCTCACTGGAATCTATGAAATATCTCATTGTTAATCAACAGAGAAAGCAAATGGTACAATTTAACATGTGAGCAAGAAGGCAAAGCTACTGAGACATTTCATAGAACTTCTGGAATAGTCATTAACTTTTTTATAATTTGCCTAAAAACCTGGAGAGTTTACTGTATATTAGGGCAGCCTTGTCCACGTGGTTTAGAATGTTGATGAACAGTTAACACTGTGATGTGGATTCCTGTATTTCCATTAACCTTTCTGAAATCCCAACCTGCCAAATGTGGCTTCCAGGCAGGGTGGGGAGAAGGGGGCATGGAGGGCTGGTGTAACGTGAAAAACTTCATCAAGGGGGCTGGGCAGGATGTGGCATGGACATGGCAGCCAAGTGGCGGAGACTCCAGGTAAGTTGGAGTTGCTAGAGTTTGAGGTGGTCTTGTGGAAGTGCAGGAAACCACCCCAAAATCCAGAAGACTTCCACAACTCCCGGGAGGGGTGAGATACCTGACCTTCCATCATATGAAGGTATCACAATCAGTTTTTAAGCTATATGCTGCACAGCCCAGTATATGAAGAAATCACTGATCAGAAAGTTAGGGGTGAAGGTTCTGAATCTTCGGTCACAATACTGGTTCCTCCTTCTAATCTGTGCGTTGGCATCTGCTCAGTGTAGGAGAAAGCAGAAGAAACCGGCAGAGATTGAGTTACATTGACTGAAGGAGGTATGGGAGGGGTCACAGGGGTTTTAAGGGGACTGCAAGGGGAGGGACTATGAGGGCCCACAAGGAGGAGGAGACACAGGGAAGAGGGATTGTCACATGGTTTCAGAGCAGGAAGTGCAGGGGATCTGGTGATGCTGCTACCATATCAAACATAAAAATGTAAATATCTTAAAAACAATGTAAAAAACATAATGAAAGTAAATTGCAAAAATACTCAGGAAAGCAATTCCTGTCAATTTACCCAAAGTCATTTTTGGACTACTGTTACCCTTTAAGGCCCTAGTGGGGATAATATATCTACAGCGTTGTTTAAATGCCAACCACATACAGATGGCGACCAGACTTATTACCCTTTCTGCTGAGGGTGGAGCAGCTGCGATGGGGTCAGCAAGACAGCAAAGCGAATTAGTTAGTCCAGTCTCACACAGAGCCCTCTGGAGACTCAATACAACGTGTTTAAAGGGACATTGTTCCTATTTTCAGGCCCATTTCACCTGTTGTGTTTCCTGTGCTCTGCCCGTCTGTCCGCACTATAATATCCTGCTGTACACACACAGTAAATACGTTTAGGTGATAATTTCTAAGCACAGGATTATACCGCAGTGTGAAGTATTTGCTGTTACATTTAATTGTTGAAGGAAGTTGGAATAAGAGTTGCAAAAGTTTTCCTGTGCTAGTAATTAATTAGATGTTTTTTATTGGTCCACTGCAGTTTGGTAAAATCTGATTGGATGCCTGGGTAAACACCTCTTTTAACCAGTTTGGGCGTACTTCATCAATAATGAGTAGTGATGAATCCTGGCTTTGATTTGGAAATGCCAGTTTGGAAAATCCACGAATCTGACAGATTGTTCAAAATTTTCGAAACTCTGAACTTTTCATTGAAAAAAAAAAATTCAACCAAAAATGTAAAATTTTAAAACTTTGAAAAATCATGTTGAATAATCGAAAAATTCCAATTCAATTGGGTTTGAATGAGATTTTCAAATTTTCAGAACCGCTGTCTGAACAAAACTCACCAGTGGACATTTCTGGTTCATTCACAGTGTAGGATTGAATGTTTGACTATTTGTTAACTTAGCTTTCGGAAAGTCTTTTGCAATAATCCCTGTATTACTTCTAATGTCCGTCTGTACCAATTCTGTTCTACCCATCAGAGTAACAGTAAAAAAATGTTTTTGCAAAACCTCTCCAAGAAATTAAAATGTTTCCCTTAAACAGCTATACGTCATCTAACTTAATTACATTTGTTTTTGTTTAATGGTTCCGTTTTGGCAAAATTATGCTATAACAATTAAAAGATAAGTTTGTGCAAAACATTTTCTCTATAATAGACCAGGGAATGTTGATTTAAATTATGTCGTTTGCCTTTCGAACTGAATGATAAATACAATCTACCTTTATCAGTAAAGTCAGTTACCAATAAAGTCAGTGGTCTATAGAACACAGCCAAAAATTGGGACCACCGCACCAAATTGGTTTACCTTTTTTTTTTCATGGGCAACAGCTACTGTACAAAGGTAATGGTCATTGTGCCTGAACTAAATTGAGAAATACAAGTTGATAGCCCCTGACACCAATGATGCTTTGGCTATACTACTGTACGTCTAGACAGTTACTGTACGTGTAGGCAGCTACTGTATGTGTGGGTGGCTACTTTACGTGTAGATAGCTACTGTATATGTAGACGGCTACTGCACGTGTAGATAGCTACTGTACGTGTAGATGGCTACTGTACGTGTGGATGGCTACTGTACGTGTGGATGGCTACTGTACGTGTAGATGGCTACTGTACGTGTAGATGGCTACTGTACGTGTGGATGGCTAATGTACGTGTGGATGGCTACTGTACGTGTAGATAGCTACTGTACGTGTAGATGGCTACTGTACGTGCAGATGGCTACTGTACGTGTAGATAACTACTGTACGTGTAGATGGCTACTGTACGTGTAGATAACTACTGTACGTGTAGATGGCTACTGTACGTGTGGATATCTACTGTATGTGTAGATGGCTACTGTACGTGTAGATGGCTACTGTACATGTAGATGGCTACTGTACGTGCAGATAGCTACTGTACGTGCAGATGGCTACTGTACGTGCAGATGGCTACTGTACGTGTAGATGGCTACTGTACATGTAGATGGCTACTGTACGTGTAGATAGCTACTGTACGTGTAGATGGCTACTGTACGTGTAGATAGCTACTGTACGTCTAGATAGCTACTGTACGTGTAGAAGGCTACTGTACGTGTAGACAGCTACTGTACGTGTAGACAGCTACTGTACATGTAGATGGCTACTGTACGTGTAGATGGCTACTGTACGTGTAGATTGCTACTGTACGTGTAGGTGGCTACTGTACGTGTAGATAGCTACTGTACGTGTGGATGGCTACTGTACGTGTAGACAGCTACTGTACGTGTAGACAGCTACTGTACATGTAGACGGCTACTGTACGTGTAGATGGCTACTGTATGTGTAGATGGCTACTGTACGTGTAGATGGCTACTGTACGTGTAGACAGCTACTGTACATGTAGATGGCTACTGTATGTGTAGATGGCTACTGTACGTGTGGATATCTACTGTATGTGTAGATGGCTACTATACGTGTAGATGGCTACTGTACGTGTAGATGGCTACTGTACCTGTAGATGGCTACTGTACGCGCAGATGGCTACTGTACGTGTAGATGGCTACTGTACGTGTAGATGGCTACTGTACGTGCAGATGGCTACTGTACGTGTAGATGGCTACTGTACCTGTAGATGGCTACTGTACGTGCAGATGGCTACTGTACGTGTAGATGGCTACTGTACGTGTAGATGGCTACTGTATGGCTACTGTACGTGTAGATAGCTACTGTACGTCTAGATAGCTACTGTACGTGTAGATGGCTACTGTACGTGTAGACAGCTACTGTACGTGTAGACAGCTACTGTACATGTAGACGGCTACTGTACGTGTAGATGGCTACTGTACGTGTAGACGGCTACTGTACGTGTAGACAGCTACTGTACGTGTAGACAGCTACTGTACGTGTAGACGGCTACTGTACGTGTAGATGGCTACTGTACGTGTAGATGGCTACAGTACGTGTAGATGGCTACAGTACGTGTGGATGGCTACTGTACGTGTACATAGCTACTGTACGTCTAGATAGCTACTGTACGTGTAGATGGCTACTGTACGTGTAGACAGCTACTGTACGTGTAGACGGCTACTGTACGTGTAGATGGCTACTGTACGTGTAGATGGCTACTGTACGTGTAGATGGCTACTGTACGCGCAGATGGCTACTGTACGCGCAGATGGCTACTGTACGTGTAGATGGCTACTGTACGTGCAGATGGCTACTGTACGTGCAGATGGCTACTGTACGTGTAGATGGCTACTGTACCTGTAGATGGCTACTGTACGCGCAGATGGCTACTGTACGTGCAGATGGCTACTGTACGTGTAGATGGCTACTGTATGTGTAGATGGCTACTGTACGTGTAGATGGCTACTGTATGGCTACTGTACGTCTAGATAGCCTTATCTGTGCTGTAAGCTTGAAATCCAAATGATTAGATGATTGGCGACATCATTTCTGCATTAGTGAATGAACTTTTCTGCACAAACGATACCTGCCAATTGGATTATTATACTCCGTATACTGTTACGTATGTAAAGATGGCTGTAGTGTTGTATTATTGGTTATAAAAGAACTTACCTGGAATGTCCCAGCGTGATCTTCCTCCTTTTCTCCCTCTTTTCCTTCTTTAAGGGCAATAAGTGTGAAGCCTCGAAAATACGCCGGGCTGGCAGCCAATAGAGTTACTGCAAAATAAATAAAGAGAATGAAACTCTTACAGTGTTATATAAGGGATAATACGCTACCTACAGTGTAATATAAGGGATAATACTCTACCTACAGTGTTATATAAGGGATAATACGCTACCTACAGTGTTATATAAGGGATAATACGCTACCTACAGTGTTATATAAGGGATAATACGCTACCTACAGTGTTATATTAGGGATAATACGCTACCTACAGTGTTATATAAGGGATAATACTCTACCTACAGTGTTATATAAGGGATAATACGCTACCTACAGTGTAATATAAGGGATAATACGCTACCTACAGTGTTATATAAGGGATAATACGCTACCTACAGTGTTATATAAGGGATAATACTCTACCTACAGTGTTATATAAGGGATAATACGCTACCTACAGTGTTATATAAGGGATAATACGCTACCTACAGTGTTATATAAGGGATAATACGCTACCTACAGTGTTATATAAGGGATAATACTCTACCTACAGCATTGTTGCCAACTGATTTATGCTGTTGGGCAGAATAAATCGCTGATACCCAGATTTTTCTTTATTATAAGCAGTTTAATGTTTTAGAAAATGAATATATATTGCATTGCATCGTAGGCCAAGTACCTCTCAAATATGAATTAGATTCAATTGGACATGGGTTATAGATTCGACACACAGGCTAATAAAGATGTTTAAAATGATGGCTAAGCCCTTAGATCTTTGGCAGGCAGTTGAGAAGCTGTAATAATAACTGGGAGGTTCTAGTTCGCTACTTTGTAAATCTCAAAAACATGAATTGGAGAAAATTTCCTATTGACTTTAACATTACAACTTTTTATTTTATTCTCCACCATTGACGTTCCTCGTCCATGTACAAAATTGGCCACAGGTTGAGTTACTTTATAAAAGTCATTTAATGTCTATTCGACCTTAATTATCCTTATATTTCAAAACAGGAGTTATGACCTAATGGGACACTGATGACATAGATAGGCACCGATAGAGAACAAGAAATCTAAGCACTTGAAGGTGGGTTACCGTATATACTCGAGTATATACGTTACTATTAATTCTTTCTTCTTTATTCATTTTTCCCAGAATATTTTTCTGAACTTTTCCATAACGACATAAAGAATTTTCCAATTCCCCATCTATAAGGATGTTTATTGAGATAGGGACATTTTGTGTATTTTTATATAAAGAATAATCGATTTTTTTAACCGTTAGCCCGCTGTAGTCTCGGGAATGACGAATAATTTACACAATCAAACAGACTGCAGTAGTAATTACGTTATGTAATGAGGGGAATCCTGTCATGAGAGCTCAATTTCCACATCACAATTTCATCACTTGATACCATAAACTCTTCGTATAGTTTACTGAACTCGTTTCATCGTGACAGCGCCCGGGGGATGGAAAATTGAAAGTTAACAGGTAGAGCAGAGTGGAGCTTCCGTCCAAATATTAGATGTTTCCCAGCAGAGAACTTGCTATTTGAATTTTGGAATTTAAAGCTTTAGGTATCAATATTGTCTAGGCTCAAGATTATTTGGAATACTTGGATTAAAAGAGTTACTGGAAGTAATACTGAGACAGGAATAGGGGTTTGCTTACAGCAGGAGAATCCCATGGTAGACTGTGTATAAAAGAGAAATGTGCCAATGTGATTAAAAGAAATTGACCTTTTCGTTTACCCCATTGGGCTTAGACTATTAAGTATGGACTGAGCATGCTCAGTCTGCCAGTGTACTGTTGCATGCACCAATGATGCTAGTAATCAGAATATAGCTTGACAGCATTTAAAGATCGCTTGCACAATAAGATATCTACACTGCTGATTTTCCTGGCTTTGCAGGACTCCAGGAACCAAAACAATATGACTACAATAAAATTATCAGGACTGGTAATGATGGCTATACAATGCATGGTACGATAACCTGCCACAAACCCAGAACAATCTCACCACATCTCTGTATTGGGGTATTGGATTTGTCAACTTCTATTGAAATATTATTATTATTTACTATTATTACTATTATTATTATTATTATTATTATTATTATTATTATTATTATTATTATTATTATTATTATTATTATTAATAATAATATTACTATATTAATATTATTTTTATTATTATTAATAACAATAATAACAATAGTAGTAGTAATAATAATATTAATAAAAGTAAAAATAATAATATCATTATTATTATTGTTATTCATATTATTACTACTACTACTACTACTATTATTATTATTACCAATATTAATATTGTTGTTATTATTAGTACTAATATTACTATTATTATTTTTTTTATTATTACTACTATTAATATTATTACTATGATTATTATTACTTCTTATATTACTATTATTATTACTTCTTATATTACTATTATTACTTCTTATATTACTATTATTTTTATTATTATTATTATTACTAGTAATATTACTATTATTATTATTACTATGCTTGTGAGAGAGAGGTGTTAAGGAGGCCATTTATGTGAAAATAAAGAAACCAAGCCTAAATAGAGGTGGGGGGGTTCAACACCAACTGTCTGCCATGTACAATACTGTTTTGACACCTTACCCTGGGCGTTCCTATAACACATCTTAGCCACTATCCAATCACGCCCTTAACACCTGGCTGTGATATGCTAATTGGGATTTTCCAGGGTACATAATTGCCACAGATTCTTGTACAAGTCATTCTGAATTGAGAGATCCAGTCGGATGACTAGCGAAACGTCTTCAAGAACTAAACTTCAAGTCCAGTTGATCTAATTGAATACAACAGATATTATTATTACTAGTAATATTACTATTAGTATTATTATTATTTCTTTTGGCCCTGTTTCACATATATGGAGCGGCAATAGTGATCAATGGGTTTTTTTATACGAAAATCAATCAGTATTGGGTCCAAAGGTATCAGGATTGGTCTTTTAAAGGAACACATGGGCAGATATTCTGATCACTCATGATTCTCTTTAATGGTCTTTGGTGACACAAGCCCATGTCTCTCATACAAACAAATAAAATGAAATGTATTTTATAAATATCTCCTAATTAGCCATGAAAACCCCAGATGAGGATACCTCATTATGTATTAGTGTTCTTATTGGAGAAGCCTACTGCATATTATATTAAACCCCAGATGAGGATACCTCATTATGTATTAGTGTTATGATTGGAGAAGCCTACTGCATATTATATTAAACCCTGTGGAACAGGGTCAGTTTGAGCATAAAAGTCAAGCAAACCATAAAAATGCACGTACCAGTAGTTCGTTTTTGCAATTAAAGACGTTTTATGAAAGTGAATGTTAGAAGATCTTATAGGAAGTAGGACAATCGCACATTGTACAATCACAGTAACAGTTACTAAGTAAAGGGTAAACTAATGATATTCAGATAATTACCCCCATCTCACGGGGTGACTTAGTTTAACTGCATCAAGAACATTCCAAAAATGGACTATCCGCCATTGGGATACTCACCAAACCAACAATCAATGTATACAATGAAAAACAAAATGGAGTCCTCCAGAAGCCATGGGGTGCTCAAATGGTTTATTAGCTAGACACATGAAGAAGGGCTAATACCCATTAACATTGTGTCATCACAATGCTTGGTGTTTAGCTAATAAACCATAGGAGCATCTAATGCTGGCCATACACTACTTGATGTAAGGACTAACAGTTTATTTAGTTGACAAGGTTTCAAGGGCTAAACCCTATTCATCAGAGATGGCCGAACTTCATAAAGTTCGGTCCGTTTTCGAACTTTTGAACTTAGTAAAAAGTTCTAAAGTTTGAATTCGGACCCATTAAAGTCAATGGGGAGTGATAGTTTGAAAAGTCCGGGTGATTTACAGATAAACTAACAATGGTAACTTACTGTAAATGGCTGTGGCACCTGGGAACATGTCACTATCACCCAAACTTGTTAAAACACTTCTTAACACGAGAGGGTCAGGTTTTGTGCAAGCTAAATTCGAGGGTTACGGCGAATTTGAGGGTTACTGAACGATACTTTCGAGGGTTAGCGGAAAACAGAACCATAAATTCAAGGATTACTAAAATCGACTGATACTTTCGAGGATTATTGAAAACGAACGATACTTTAGAGGGTTAGCGAACGATACTTTCGAGGGTTAGCGAAAACAATCCGTACATTCGAGGGTTACCGTAAACGAACGACACTTTAGAGGGTTAGCGAACGATACTTTCAAGGGTTAGCGAAAACAATCCATACATTCGAGGGTTACCGTAAACGAACGACACTTTAGAGGGTAAGCGAAAAGGATCCATAAATTCGAGGGTTACCATAAACAAACGATACTTTAGAGGGTTAGCGAACGATACTTTTGAGGGCTAGCGAAAATGATCCATACATTCAAGGGTTACCGTTAACGAACGACACTTAAGAGGGTTAGCGAACGATACTTTCGAGGGTTAGCGAAAACTATCCATACATTCAAGGGTTACCGTAAACGAACGACACTTTCGAGGGTTAGCGAACGATACTTTCGAGGGTTAGCGAAAACAATCCATACATTCGAGGGTTACCGTAAACGAACGACACTTTAGAGGGTAAGCGAAAACGATCCATACATTCGAGGGTTACCGTAAACGAACGACACTTTAGAGGGTTAGCGAAAAGGATCCATAAATTCGAGGGTTACCGTAAACGAACGATACTTTAGAGGGTTTGCGAACGATACTTTCAAGGGTTAACGAAAACGATCCATACATTTGAGGGTTACCGAAAACGATCCATACATTTGAGGGTTAGCGAAAACGAACGATACTTTTGAGGGTTACCGAAAATCAAAGGCTACATTCGAGGGTTAGCGAACGATACTTTCGAGGGTTATCGAAAACGATCCATACATTCAAGGGTTACCGAAAACGAACGATACTTTCGAGGGTTAGCGAACGATACTTTCGAGGGTTATCGAAAACGATCCATACATTCAAGGGTTACCGAAAACGAACGATACTTTCGAGGGTTAGCGAACAATAAATTCTAAGGTTAGCGAATAAATTCGGTATTTATCGAAAATACAGCCGCGAGTCCTCAAACCCAAACTAGTTCGAACAATTTGAGTTCGTCAGAATTTGTAAAGTTCGGCTTGAACTCGGGTTCGAGTTCGGTTTTGTGTCCATCTAAACTCTTCATCAGGTCAGAGCGGAACTGATTTGGACAAAGGATTTGCAGAAAGTAAAAAGCCAATTCCAAAACATAATAAGATATGCAAAACAACAAGGGGGGAGTCTATTTCAAATCTATGGCGTATTTCTATCCTACAGGATTTACAAACCGATTGCCAATGGCAGATAGAATCCTTGTAGGAAGGACTATCAACGTGCAATCCCCTTAAAATGCAAATCTAAATGTACAATCTCTGGTTTACATTCTCAGCGCTTTGATAGTGACAAATCTGTCTCTGCTGGAGATGGTTTGGAAAAGACTCAGTGCACTATGGGACGGCAGGTTATGATATTTGGATAGCTGTACGCTCGCTGTAGTCTAAAATATTTGTTCTGTTAGTTTGCCAAGATCCAAACATGAGCAAGAGAACATTTCTCCACCCTATTTTATGACTTAAGATTACGGTTTCCTGCAATATTTTGTTTAATGTCGAATTTAACAAGGTTCACTGGGAAACCTTTAACTGTCACAAATCTGTGGGATTCAGTTATTATTATTATTATTATAGCTGTATAACTTTACTATAGCAGTTAGATCCACAGGACTCGATGACGTTTCGCTAGTCATCCGACTGGATCTCTCAATTCACAATGATTTGTACAAGAATCTGTGGCAATAAAAACTCTAGAATATCCTAATCAGCATATAACAGTAAGGGGCCAGGGACCTCCATATAACAGCAAGGGGTCAGGGACCTCCATATAACAGTAAGGGGTCAGGGACCTCCATATAACAGTAAGGGGTCAGGGACCTCCATATAACAGTCTGTGCTGTTATATGGAGTCCCTGGCCCCTTGCAGTTATGATGGAGGGTAGAAGATTCCTACTGAAATATGAAAAGAATTATACGTAAAATAATGATCAACTTACATTTACAGATTGTGCCGAATAGTCTATCAGTGTTTTTTTTTGTTTTAAAGGGAAATGTGGTCTCACAAACAAGTTGATTTTAAATGAAAGGCCATGTTCCTACTGTAAATGAGCCATTAAACACCTGGAGGTCCTGAGCCCTTTCTGTTATATGGATCCATCCCTGCCCCTTGCTGTTAATGGAGGTCCTGACCCGTGCGTATTTTGGAGGTACGACCCCTTGGCTGTTATATGGAGGTCCCCTGACCCCTTGCTGTTATATGGAAGGTCCCTGACCCCTTGCTGTTATATGGAGGTCCCTGATCCCTTGCTGTATATGGAGGTTCCCTGACCCCTTGCTGTTTATTTGGAGGTACTGACCCCTTGCCTGTTATATGGAGGTCCCTGACCCCTGCTGTCATATGGAGGTTCCTGACCCCTTGCTGTTTATTTTGGAGGTATCTACCCCTTGCTGTTATATGGAGTTGACCCCTTACTTTTATATGGAGGTCCCTGACCCTTGCTGTTTCTTGAGGCCCCTGACCTCTTGCTTTATATATGGAGTTCTTGCCCTTTACTGTTGTAGGAGGGTCCCTGACCCCTTGCTGTTAGTAGGGAGGTCCCTGACCCCTTGGCTGTTTATGGACACATCACCCCTTGCTGTCCATATGGCAGTCCCTGCCCCTTGTTGTTATATGGAGTGTTCTTGACCCCTTGACTGTTATAGATCAGGTCCTCGACCCCTTGCTGTTTATAATGGACATAACCCTGACCCTGCTGTCATATGGACTCCGTGTGTACCCTCTGAAATCTGAGGCCCTGATTATATGAGGTGCCCTGACCACTTGTCTTTTATAGAAGGTCCCTGACCCGTTGTCTGTTTATATCGGAAGGTCCTGCCGTGGGTCCAGGCCCCTTACTGTTATAGGGAGGTCCCTGACCCTTGCTGTTTATATGGAGGCCTTGACCACTTCTGTTATATGGAGGTTCTCTGACCTATTGCTGTTATATGGAGGTCCCTGACACCTTTCTGTCTATGGAGGTCCCTGACCCCTTGCTGTTTATATATGGAGTCCTGACCCGTGTTCGGTTATATGGAGGTACTCTGACGCCTTTTGTTATATGGAGGATTCCCTGACACTTTTCTGTTAATGGAGTTCCCTGACCCCCTTGCTGTTATTGGAGTTTCTGACCGCTTGCTGTTATATGGAGGTCGCCTGACACCTTGTGTTATTATAGTAGGTCCCTTTTACCCTTCTGTTATATGGAGGTCCCTGACCCTTGCCTTTATGGAGTTCCCTGACCCCTTCTGTCATATGGAGGTCCCTGACACATTGCTGTCTAGGAGGCCCTGACCATCTTGCTGTTATAGGAGGTCCTTACCCCTTATGTTGATGGAGGTCCCTTTACCACGTTGATGTTATTGGAGGTCCTACCCTTGACGGCTTTTATGGAGGTCCCTGATCCCTATTTGTCCTATGGAGGTGATCCATGACCCCTTGTTATATGAGAGTCCCTGACCCCTTTGCGTTATATGGAGGTCCTGATACCCTTGCTGTCATATGGAGAGTCCTGACTCTTGCTGTCACCCCCTATGGAGGGTCCCTGACCCCCTTGCTTGTATATATGGAGGTCCTTTACCCTTGCTGTTATTTGGAGGTCCTGACACCTTTCTTTATATGAGGTCATGCTGACCTTCCTGCCTGTATATATGTCGGTTCCTGACCTCTGCTGTTTATGGAGGTCCATCCCCTGCTGTTATATGAAAGGTTCCTGACCCCTCTGCTTTTATGGAGGGTCCGGTATCCCATTGCTGATTATATCAAGGTCCCTGACCCCTTGCATTACATGGGGGCCCTGGCTCCACTTGCCATGTATATAAAGGTCCATGCCCTTTGCTATTATATGGAGGCCGACCCCCTTGCTGTATATGAAGGTCCCTGACAACCTTTCTTTTATATGGAAGTCCCTTACACCTTTCTGAAGATGGAGGTCCCTGACCCTTGATGTTATATGGAGGTCCCTGACCCCTTGCGTTAATGGAGGTCCTGACCCCTTGATGTTATATGGAGGTCCCCTGACCCCTTCCTGTTTTATAGAGGTCCCTGACCCTTTGCTGTTATATGGGGGTCCCTGACCCTTTATATTTATATGGATGGTCCTGCAAACCTTTCTGTTATATGAAAAGTCCCTGACTCCTTGCTGTTATATATGGAGGTCCCTGACACCCTGGACCGTTATTGGGAGGTCCCTGACCCCTTGCAGTTACTATGGAGGTCCCTACCCCTTGCGTGTATATGGAGGTCCCTGACTCCTTAACTGGTTATATTGAGTCCCCGATCCCTTTGTTATATGGATTTCCCTACCCATTGCTTATCATGTAGAGGTCCCGGCCCCTTACTGTTATATGGAGGACCCTGGACCCTTGCTGTTATATGGAGTCCTGGCTCTGTGCTGTTATATGGGTCCCTGGCCCCTTGCGTTATGATGGAGGTCCCTGGCTCTTGCTGTTATATGGAGGTCCTGGCCCCTTGCTGTTTAATGGAGGTCCCGGCCCCTTACGTTTATATGGAGGGTCCCTGATCCCTTGTTATATGGAGTTCCCTGAACCCCCGTGCGTTATATGGAGGTCCCTGCCTATTGCCGTTTTATATGGAGGTTCCCTGGCCCATACTGTGTTATATGGAGGGTCCCTGATCCCTTGTGATATGGAGTTCCCTGACCCCTTGCTGTTATATGGAGGTCCCTGGCCTCTTGCTGTTATATGGAGGTCCCTTGCCCCTTGCTGTTATATGGAGGTCCCTGGCCCTTTGTGTTATATGGAGGTCCCCTGGGAACACTTGCTGTTATAAATCGGAGGTTCCCTGACCCTTTGGTTATTATGGAGGGCCCTGGCCCCTTAATGTTATATCGGAGGTCCCTGATCCGCGTGTTATTATGGAGTTCCTGACCCCTTGCTGTTATTGGAGGTCCTGGCCCTTTGTTAATGGAGGTCCGACACCCTGACTGTTATATGGAGTTCCTGACCCCTTGCAGTTACTATGGAGGTCCCTGGGCCTCTTGCTGTTATATGAGGTCCCTGCCCCTTGCTGTTTATATGGAGGGCCACTGGCCTCTTGATGTTAATATGGAGGCCATGGCCCTTGACGGTTATATGGAGGTCCCTGACCCCTTGTGGATATCGGAGTCCTGGCACCTTACTGTTCTATGGAGGTCCCTGATCCCTGTTATATGGAGTTTCTGCACCTGCGTTTATATGGAGGCCCTGGCCACCCCCTTGCTGTTATATGGAGGTCCCTGAACCCTTACTGTTTATATGGAGGTCCATGACCACTTACTGTTATATGGAGGTCCTGTGCCCCTTACTGTTATAGGGAGGTGCCATGATCCCCTTTAATGTTATAGGAAAGGTTCCCGACCCCCCTATGTTATATGGAGGTCCTGGCCCTTATGTGTAATGGAGGGTCCCTGGGCCCCTTGCTGTTATAGGGATGTTCCCTGACCGTAATATTTAGGGAGGTCCTGGACCCCTTGATGTATATGGAGTCATGGCCCCATTGAGGATTAGATGGAGGTCCTGACCCCGTACTGTATAGGAGGTCCGACCCTTACTGTTATATGTGAGGTCCCTGACCCCGTATCTGTTATATGAGGTCCTGACCCCTATACGTATATGGAGGTCCCGACCCCTTACTGTTATATGGAGGTCCTGACCCCTTACTGTTATATTGGAGGTCCCTGACCCCTTACTGTTTATGGAGGTCCCTGACCCCTTAAGTTCTAGTGGAGGGTCCCTGACCCCTTCTGTTTATATGGAGGTCCTGACCTCCCCATATGTTATATGCAGGTCCCTGCCCCTACTGTTATATGGAGGTCCCCTGACCCCTTTACTGTTATCTGGGAGGTCCCTGGCCCCTTACTGTTATAGGAGGTCCTGGCCCTTGCTGTTATAGGAGGTCCCTACCCCCTTACGTTAATGGAGTCCCTGACCCTTATGTTATATGGAGGTCCCTGGCCCTGACTGTTATATGGAGGTCCCCCCTGACCCCTTGCGGTATATGGAGGCCCGGGCCCCTTGCTGTTATATGGAGGTCCCGACCCTTACTGTTATATGGAGGTCCCTGACCCTTACTGTTATAGGGAGGTCCCCTGACCCCATTGCTGTTATATGGAGGTCCCTGACCCCTATGTTATATGGAGGTCCGACCCCTTACTGTATTATGGAGTCCTGACCCTTTACTGTTATATGGAGGTCCTGACCCTACTGTTATTGGCGGTCCCTTGACCCTTACTGTTATATGGAGGTCAGGAACCCCTGGCTGTTAATGGAGGTCCCGACCCTTTAATGTTATATGGAGGTCCGATCCCCTTACTGTTATTATGGAGGTCCCTGACCCCTTAAACATTTATATGGAGGTCCCTGACACCGTATTTTTTGTTACTATGGAGGTCCTGAACCCCTAGGCCAGGGACCTCCATATAACAGCAAGGGGCCAGGGTCCTCCATATAACAGTAAGGGGCCAGGGACCTCTATATAACAGCAAGGGGTCAGGGAACTCCATATAACAAGGGATCGGGGACCTCCATATAACAGTAAGGAGTCAGGGACCTCCATATAACAGCAAGGGGTCAGGGACCTCCATATAACTGCAAGGGGTCAGGGACCTCCATATAACGGCAAGGGGTCAGGGACCTCCATATATAACAGCAAGGAGTCAGGGACTTTCATATAACAGAAAGGTGTCAGGGACCTCCATATAAAATAAAGGGGTCAGGGACCCCCATATAACAGCAAAGGGTCAGGGACCTCTATAAAACAGGAAGGGGTCAGGGACCTCCATATAACAGCAAGGGGTCAAGGACCTCCATATAACAGCAAGGGGTCAGGGACCTCCATATAACAGCAAAGGGTCAGGGACCTCCATATTACAGAAAGGTGTAAGGGACTTCCATATAAAAGAAAGGTGTCAGGGACCTTCATATAACAGCAAGGGGTCAGGGACCTCCATATAATAGCAAAGGGTCATGGACCTTTATATAACAGCAAGGAGCCAGGGACCCCCATGTAATGGCAAGGGGTCAGGGACCTTGATATAACAGCAAGGGATCACGGACCCTCCATATAAAAGCAAGGGGTCAGGAACCTTCATATAACAGCAAGGGGATGGGACCTCCATATAACAGCAAGAGGTCAGGAACCTCCATATATAACAGCAAGGGGTCAAGGACCTCCATATAAAAGAAAGGTGTCAGGGACCTCCATATAACAGCAAGGGGTCAAGGACCTCCATATATAACAGCAAGGGGTCAGGGACCTCCATATGACAGCAAGAGGTCAGGGACCTCCATATGACAGCAAGGGATCAGGGACCTCCATATAACAGCAAGGGGTCAGGGACCTCCATAAACAAGAGGTCATGGACCTCCATATGAACAGACAGGGATCAGGCCTCCAGAAAAGCCGAAGGGTAAGGGACCTCCATATAACAGCAACGGGTAAGGACCTCCATATAACAGTAAGGGGTAAAGGACCTCCATATAACAGCAAGAGTCAGGGATCTCCATATGACAGCAATGGGTCAGGGACCTCCATATGACAGCAAGGGGTCAGGGACCTCCATAAAAGAGCAAAGGGTCAGGGACCTCCATATAACAGCAAGTGGTAAAGGACCTACATATATAACAGCAAGGGGTCAGCGACCTCCATATAACAGCAAGCGGTCGAGAAACCACTCCATATAACAGCAAGGGGTCAGGGACCTCCATATAACAGAAAGTGTCAGGGACCTCCATATAACAGAAAGGCGTCAGGGACCTCCATATAACAGAAAGGGTCAGGGACCTCCATATATAACAGCAAGGGGTCAGGGACCTCCATATAATAGCAAGGGGTCAGGGACCTCCATATGACAGCAAGGGGTCAGGGATGTCCATATAACAGCAAGGGGTCAGGGACCTTCATATAACAGCAAGGGGTCAAGAACCTCCATATAACAACAAGGGGTCAGGGACCTCCATATGACAGCAAGGGGTGAGGGATGTCCATATAACAGCAGGGGTCAGGGACCTCCATATAACAGCAAGGGGTCAGGGACCTCCATACAACAGTAAAGGGTCAAGAACCTCCATATATAACAGCAAGAGGTCAGGGACCTCCAGATAACAGCAAGGGGTCAGGGACCTCCATATAAAAGTAAGGGGTCAAGAACCTCCATATAACAGCAAGGGGTCAGATACCTCCAAATAACAGCAAGGGGTCAGGAACCTCCATATGACAGCAAGGGGTCAGGGACCTCCATATAACAGCAAGGGGTCAGGGACCTCCAAATAACAGCAAGGGGTCAGGGACCTCCATATAACAGCAAGGGGTCAGGGACCTCCATATAACAGCAAGGGGTCAGGGATGTCCATATAACAGAAAGGGCTCAGGGACCTCCAGGTGGTTAATGGCTCATTTTACAGGTAGGAACCTGGCCTTTCATTTAAAATCAACTTGTTTGGAGACCACAGTTCCCCTTTAAACAAAAAAAAACACATGATAGACTATTCTGCACAATCTGTAAATGTAAGTTAATATCATTATTTTACGTATAATTCTTTTCATTATGGAAGCTACCTTATGGATTAAAACTCATCTATAGACTCCCAAGAAACTCTGCCATCCGGTGGTGAAAGAATAACCAATGTCCCTCTTGCATGTGGACAGACACCTCGTTTTTAACACCTCTGCCAATAGCGAAGGCGTCTGTACTAGCGCTGGATCTAGATGTTTCAGTGAAGTTACATTTTATCCTTGTTTGGTCTGGACTCGTTATAACTTGCCAAGTCGCCGGTGCCAACCTAAAAAAAATGATGTGTCATCCCTCTCAGATGTGGGTAAACTAGCGACGTGCTACTGCCAAGCTTTAAACATTCTTAGGAATTACGCCAGGAAATTTAATTGCGGAGACAGTGCGTTTGACATGAAAAGCAGCAACGGAAGAAATCTCCCCTTTAATTGAAAAAATAAATAACTATAAGATGAATTTGGTCAAATGTAAAAATGAAAACAATATGGAGGATACCAAGTTATGTGTAATATAGACAAAATAATAAATAATGACTTTCCCTTTAAGCCTTATTAACATGTTATTATAAGCCAGAGTTCCTGCTGTTAAATAAACAAACATTGTTTCAATGGCTGTTGGGTACATTTATTTATTATTATTTATTATTTGACATGGAAAAGTTCAGACCAAGAGAAGGATTTAGACTCAAGTAATGTGTCTGAGATCTAATATCTTTTAAGGAGACTCTAGTGGCTCTAATGGTGAGAAATGGTCTTGCCTCCGGCCCCCTTAAGTAGATCTGGCAACAGAGTTGGATTATTACCAACAATCCCATGATAACATCCCAAGTATAAGAAATATATTGAAGTAATTC
Source organism: Hymenochirus boettgeri (assembly GCA_019447015.1). Classification (NCBI taxonomy): domain Eukaryota; kingdom Metazoa; phylum Chordata; class Amphibia; order Anura; family Pipidae; genus Hymenochirus; species Hymenochirus boettgeri. Next base: position 9,572,137 of record CM033472.1, read on the forward strand.
ATCAAAACTTTTCCTGTCACCAGACAAAACAATTCCATTATTGCTCTGTGGTACCCCCAATTTAAACAAACTTATTGCTGGCCAATAAAGATTTCGGATCTTCGGACACATTAAAGTCAACAGGGAGCAAAAAATCAGGAAAATTCAAATAAAATCAAGCAATGATAACTAGTGATGGCCCAGTTCGCGTTTCCTCGAGCGGACCGGATTTTGCGAAGTTCGGACATCTCTAATGATAACTTGCTGTACATGGGAAACACATATATACAAATAACCAGAACTTCTGCATTCCACATTCGATAATTATGCCATCTACCTTCCATGTACGGAATTGTATATAGGGTTAAATTCAAAAACCCTAGAATGCTCGATAATTATCGGAAAAAGAGAGTCGGGAAAAATCCGCTATCTGAGAAATCCAAAAAGTCAGAGTTTGTTCATATCCGTAAAATCCAATTTGGAAATGGCGTTCCGGATTGAGTTTGAGTCTATGTTTACTGGCCATACACTATGAACTTACCTTGTAACATTATCGTCATCAGAAGTAGAACCGCCTGGCACAATCTTTTTTTTTAATCTATCAAATATCTAAATGATGTACGGTAAGCATTACAGACAGTGCACAAATGTTATATAATTGTCTTTGGAACGGTCCTTCTAATGACAATAATTTAATTATTTTTGTACAGACAAGCCACTCAGCAGTGGGCGAGCAGGAAGGGGGAACAATCCAGAGAGCCCCCACAACATAAGAGAACAAAAGAATTGCCCAACCGGAAAGATCAGTTAACAATGCCAACCCGAGCATATACACACTTTAGATCGTTGGGCAAAACGGTCTATTGGACGCTTTCGACCCACCATAACCTAACGTCTATATCAAGCTAAAGAAATACAATGTGAATTTAAGTCTTTTTATTAATACTGTAGGTATTGGGCTTAATTTATTTATTTACTCACGTCCCATCCATAGTGCAGATGGTAACATCATAAATTCTTCAAGCAAGTTATAAAAATCCAAGGACCATGAAGTTCAGATTCATCACTAAGCCGTAAAGAATTTTTTAAATACCGGACATTTATGGTCTTATTAATTAGAGCCTCAATCAATTCTAAGTACGGTGTGTCATATAGTGTCTGTGCTGTCGTAGACGTCATTAAATAGCCCTATATAATGTACTTGTGTCAAATGACATGGTCAGTTTATAACACTTCTTAACAGCTGCCGGCACTTGTGAGGTTAAATATACCCAAACCAAACACCAGCAGTTGTTGTAAGGGTTAATATTAAAGGGGAGATATTTATCTTCATCCCCAGACGTTTATTTTCTGAAACCGAGCGGATGTTAAATCCACATTTCACTCCACCCAAAGTAAATGAACATTTTCTTTTAATAACCTCGCCAGTCTATGAATGAACTCAGGGTTACTACCATGGAACAATGGAATTTAGAATCTCGCTTTAAAGCCAAGAATGATAATAAACTTATAAACCTCCCCTGCAGCACAGATATCATTGTAAACCCTGTTCCAAATCTATTGGGGTTCTGAAAAAACTACGGAATCGGAATTTTTCGAATTTTCAATAGAATTTTCTGGACTTTCCAATGGATTTTTTTGTAGTTTTGATTGGAATTTTGGACGTTTCGATTTTCAAATTTTCGATGAAAATTTAGAAAAATCCGTTGGATCTGCGGATTTTGAAACCGCCTGATCCGAATCGAAACCAGGATTATTTCGAAACCGGGATTCGCTGCTACTGATAAACAGACGTTTGTAACGTCTGATGAAAGTGTCGCACTGACAATGAAACGTCACGCGTTTTGAATTAATACACTTCGTATAAGTCTGGTGTGCACCCTGGTGTGCTTTCACTGTATTGGCCACAGGCGATGGCACCCAGACTAGCACCCAGCATGTTCTTATCTTCAAACGGGAGTGCGGGAGACAATCCTAGTTTTAAAAAAACGGGATAGTGTAGAAACCTATTAACATGCAATGGGACACGACTTACAAACTTTTACACTCCACGTTTTGTTACCATGAAAAGTCCACGCGAATAAAACCTCATTTACCTATTGTTCGGGAACAAGCTGGGATGCAGGCAATCCTGCAGGCAGATTTTTTTCCCCATCCTAGCTTAAGTTGTCCTTTTAATTGCTATACTTTGGTATGCACCAGGCATAAAAGATGGGAATTGAATGACTTACCAAAAGTAGCCATTCTGCTTAGTCCACTAGTTTAATGTGCCTAGCATTGAGTCTAAAGCCCCTGACAAGTTATTGGCCATTGAATGTATAAAAATGCAACAGTTCCCCTTTAATCTTAGTCAGCATGGAGACATCTGGTTAGCGATTACACAATGCTTCGTCTTCCTGTGATTGGAGGCTCTACTGACAGCCACAAATCTACTTATTGTGTTGTAAAACATAAAAGGGAAGTCAGAGCTTAGCAATAGTTTTACACGTCAGTGCATGAAACAGCGACCAAGTTTTGCAAAAGTGCTTTAAGTTTTCCTTTAAGCAGGGGCAGCAGAACTAAGCTGCTTCCACATTCTACGGTCAAACATGTTAAATAAATGCATTGCAATAAAATGTTCTGGACAGGGAGACCCCCCCCCCCCTCTGGTCTCAGCTGCTGCAGAATCTCATTAAAAGCTAAAAAGCCTCCGGACCTCCTCCGCTTTGTACATCGAGGACTTTATCCACTCAGCCAAGAGGTTCCGCAGCAGCTAAAAGCTTCGGAGAGAGGTCCCAGCCGCTCCAGTTTCTATTCTCATCATGAGCACATTCAAACAGTATTAAAGGAACCCGACACATCTGTGGTCTGAGCCCCAGAAATCTATGAATGACCCCCCACTATTATGTATCTCGTGGGTTTCCTCCGGGCACTCCGATTTCCCCCACAATCATAAAGACATACTGATAGGTTGTATGTGTACATAAAGTGATTAGATTGTAAGCTCTTCGGGGCAGGGCATGATGTGAGTAAATAATTGTAAAGCCCTGTGGAACATGTATAAGAAATAAAACATACATAAAATACATACTCACCTCTGTAAGTATTGCCTGGTTTGTAGAATTCCGGATCCCCTTCCACTCTCAGGCTAAATTCATTGTAACCTTCTTTCCTGGTGCCTCCCTGTGCTCTCAGGATCCTGCTACAATATCCTTCTGATTTCACAGCCTTTTCTACCGTATCATCCAACAATCCATAGACCAGGAAAGAGCCGGTCAAGGCAACACATTGCAGGAATAAGGGCTGCGAAATCAGTCCCATTTCCAAAAAAAATTAATAAAGGGGGTAAATTCACTGGGGAGCAGATGGGAATAAAGAGGAGAAAAGGAGAAAGAGCGACTGATCTTGACCAGGTCCTGGTGGGAAATGATGGGATTCTCTTTCACAGCCTTGAGATTCCCAGTCTTGTAATGTTTACTTTCCCCAGCAAAAAATTCACAGGGTTTGGTAGAATAAGCATGAGAGGAGAGAGCTTGTCTCCCTGACATCCACAAAGCTCTGCGTTGACAGACTAGGAATTAATCATGCGCATTCTTTCCTATAGTTACTATGTGCACGTTAGAGTTAAAAGGGAGAAAGAAAATTCCCTCTGGCAGATGTGGACTGGAGATTTAACTGGAGGGATAATACGGTTTGATGCACAGGGGCTGGTTATATCTCTATATTGGGACGTTAACGGTTAAAGACGTTGAAGTGTTTGTGAAAAATAAAAAAAGAGACATTAAAGGGTTAATTCAACCCTATCCGTGTATGTGATTGGTAAATGGAAAACAATGGCTCATTGATTTATAAAATATTATAGCGACTGAGGAGTTTAACCCCTTCCACGCCATGTGTTCTTTCTAACGCCCCATGTGCGCAGATCCATATTATCTTACATACGCCTATATTATTGGATCTATATGGTGTCAGATTTTGTCAGCCACGCCGTTTTAACCTGCATGTGCCTGGCGATTCAGTGTTTCCAGCGGACACATTCTTGCACATGTGCATGTGTACCCCTTATTTAAAGAAAAGTCTGTTTTTCTATCATTGTGACACATATACTGTATATGTATTTAAACTAAAAAAAAATAGTTTCGCCTTAATGTTATTTTTAGCAGTTTGAAAACTTCGGAATTATGTTAACAGCTTCCCTTTAATATCCAGAATGCCTTGCAGTCCCGCCACACAGAGCTGGTGCTGCCGTTGGAATGTTCAGTTCTTAATTTGACATCAAGTTGGCACAGACTTTCATTAACTGATTGCCACCCACAAACCCATCGGAATGTTTCTCTTTCATTCGAACATGGATGCACCTTATAGGGTTAATAACCTTTCCCAGAAATCACAGAGAGACGGAAAGTTGTAGTTCAACAGCAATTGGGGATTCGCCTTATGGATGACCCCAAACTGGATGTATTTTTTTTTTTCTTTTAGAACTTCCTGCACAGATAAAGGACATAGCAGATGGAATATCCACCTCTTCCTTCCCAATTTAACCCTTCCCACACCACTCACACACCACGCCTCTGATCCACAGAGAGTTAAAGAGATTAGGGGAATGAGCAGGGCAGCTCCCGTAAAATAAAAGCGAATAAATGAATATAGGATCAAAAAAAATTCTATTGGCAATTTCCCAGCAAATAAAACGCGTTGTGTGACATCATTGCTCTCCACGAGAGACCGTTCCGTGGTTCTGTTTTGGAAACTGAATTTAAAGTGGAAAGAAAATCAATTTGCCTCGACCATTCGTTTTATCATCTGATCCATTTCTTACTGAGTTTGTGTCTTTTTCATGTGGATTCCCCCGTGAGGTTCGACATGTAAATGGTTCAGTTCCTCTGAGTTCTGTGGTTTAAAGTAAAAGATTCATTTACAGAAAGTTAATTGATTCTCCCCTTCCTATTAACCCCTCCCTGACAATCTATTCTTTCTCTCATCGCTGTGACGAATTCCAACACCAGCTCTTTAATTCAACAGATTAACTTTCACTGTCCGTAGCTGTCAGACCAGTGAATTTGTTCTAAGGCCATTCCCACCCCCACCCCACTGCTCTCCTTATGAATGGCCATCCTTTGGGTTTCTGCCATTTGGTCTTGTAATTAGTGTTTGTTTGCCTAAAGCGTTCAACGTGATTTACCGGTGTTGGAACCAGGCACGATAAACGATTACCACCCGAATGGCATTGCTTAGCGCGGTCGTTGTGTAAGGAATTAAATTCAGTTTGTTTTACTGAAAAATTTACTTTTGGAAGAGTTCTGTCTTAGATTTGCTTATGCAATAAAGTGATTAATGTGTAAAGTGCTTTATGTGGTTAAAGTACATTATGTGAATAAAGTGCATTATGTGAATAAAGTGCATT
>CM033472.1:9577600-9805468 GCA_019447015.1 Hymenochirus boettgeri
TCTGTTTATAATGTATGTCAATGTGCAGATAATATGATATTGTATGGGGCCCAGGAATGTGCATTGATTATCTTTTCTATGTTTATAAAGTATGTCAATGTGCAGATAATATAATATTGTATGGGGCCCAGGAATGTCCACACCAGTATGTAATTCAAACAGATGAACTTTCACTGTCGTAGCGGTCCAAACGTGAATTTGTTTCTAAGGCCATTCCCACCCCCACCCACTGTCTCTCCTATGAATGGCACATCCTTTTGGGTTTCTGCCATTGGTCTTGTATTAGTGTTGTTTGCTAAAGCGTTCAACGTGATTTCCGTGTTGGAAACAGCACGATAAACGATTACCACCCGAATGGCATTGCTTAGGCGGGTCGTTGTGGTAAGGAATTAAATTCAGTTTGTTTTTACTGAAAAAAATTTACTTTGGAAGAGTTCTGTCTTAGATTTGCTTATGCAATAAAGTGATTGTGTGTGTTTAAGTGTGTAAAGTGGCTTATTGTGCGTTAAATACATATGTGAATAAAGTGCATTGTGAATAAGGCATTATGTGAATAAAGTGCATTTTGTGAATAATAAAGTGCCTACATATGTGGAATAAAGTGCATGATTTAGTGACTACAAGCATTATGTGAATAAAGTGCATTATGTGAATAAAGTATATTATGTGAATAAAATACATTATGTGAATAAAGTATATTATGTGAATAAAGTACATTATGTGAATAAAGTATATTATGTGAATAAAGTGCATTATGTGGTTAAAGTGCATTATGTGAATATAAAGTGCATTATGTGAATAAAGTACATTATGTGACTAAAGTATATTACATGGAATAAAGTGCATTATGTGAATAAAGTACATTTAGTGAATAAAGTATATTATGTGAATAAAGTGCATTATGTAAATAGAGTACATTATGTGAATAAAGTGCATTATGTGGATAAAGTGCATTACGTGAATAAAGTACATTATGTGTCTAATGTGTAAAGTATTTATGTGAATAAAGTACTTATGTGATAATATGTGAATACATTATGGAAATAAGTACATTATGTGAATATAAAAAGTGCATATGATTAAAGTTGCTTTATGTGAATAGAGTACATTATGTGAATAAAGTGCATTATGTGAATAAAGTGCATTATGCAAAAAAGTATATTATGTGATGACATAAACAAACACACTGATTATAACTGAGGACATAGCTAAACACTGATTATAACTGATGACATAGTTAAACGGATTATAACTGATGACATAGCTAAAACACTGATTATAATTATAGATATCATTTCTATACATATTTAATTTAATTGTTCCATTTGGAGGGTAGGGGTCCTTTTTTACAAAAATAGAATAGATAATCAAAGCACATTCCTAGGCCACATACAATAAATTATCTGCACACTGGCATACATTATAAACAAATAAAAGATAATCAGAGCACATTCCTAGGCCACATACAATATATTATCTGCACATTGACATACATTATAAACAAATAAAAGAAATCAATGCACGTTCCCTGGGCCCCTACAATTCAATATCTGCACCGCAAATGCATACATAGAAACAAAGAAAAGATAATCAATCGACATTCCTAGGGCCACATACAATATATTATCTGCACATGACATACTTATAAACAAAAAAAAAGATAATAGAGGCACATTCCTGGCCCCATACAATATCAAATTATCTGACACTGGCAGAACATTATAAACAAAGAACAAGATAATAATGCACATCCTGGGGCCCCATACAAATTCATATTATCTGACACTGGCAACTTTATAAACAAAGGGGGTTTTAGTATACATTACTGTGATTACATGAATGAAAAGCCTTCCAACCACGTCAAGGTAACTCCAGTCTGGAAGGTCCCTAACTTATAACCTTTTCAATTTCTTTTAATTCAATTACCATTAGCAAACTTTTGCATTTCTCATAGTTGTACTGAATCCATATAACAGGCTTTCACTTCCCCCCAGCCATTTGGCTTTTTAAAATGAGTGAAGAGGCCGTCCACCCAGTGCTTTATTAAAAGCATATTAAAGCCATAAAAGGGGCGTTGTGGGGTGCTAAACACATGGAAGCTTGAGGCCTCCCAATAAATACATAAAATACAAGGATTGTGGAAGCACTTCAATTAGGCTTCCATGTGGTTATAGCATACGTGGTTGGAAGGCTTTTCATTCATGCGATCACAGTAATGTATACTAAAACCCCTTTGTTTTAAAAGTATGCCAGTGTGCAGATAATATGATATTGTATGGGGCCCAGGAATGTGCATTGATTATCTTTTCTCTGTTTATAATGTATTCAATGTTGCAGTAAATATGATATTGTATGGGGCCCCGGAATGTGCATTGTTATCCTTTTTTCTAGTTTTATAAAGTATGTCAATGTGCAATAATATAATATTGTAATGGGGCCCAGGAATGTGCATTGATATCTTTTCTCTGTCATAATGTATGTCCTGTGCAGATAATATGATATTGTAATGGGAAAAAACATTACGTGTGGCATTGATTTATCTTTTTCTCTGTTCATAATGTATGTCAATGTGCAGATAATATGATATTGTATGGGACCCAGGACTGTGCATTGATTATCTTTTCTCTGTTTATAATGTATGTCAGTGTGCAGATAATATAATATTGTATGGAGCCCAGGAATGTGCATTGATTATCTTTTCTATGTTTATAATGTATGTCAATGTGCAGATAATATGATATTGTATGGGACCCAGGACTGTGCATTGATTATCTTTTCTCTGTTTATAATGTATGTCAATGTGCAGATAATATGCAGCTCCGTAAACACACGCGAGGAATGAATAGTAGGCTCAAAAAATTCTATTGGCAATTTCCAGCAAAATAAAAAGCGTTGTTGACATCATTGACTCTCCACGAGAGACCGTCCGTGGTTTCTGTTTTGGAACAATGAATTTAAAGTGGAAAGGAAAATCAACTTTGCCTAGACCATCGTTTTATCATCTGATCCCATTATTACTGAGTTTGTGTCTTTTTTTCATGTGGATGCCCAGTGAGGTTCGACATTGTAAAATGGTTAGTCTCTGAGTTCGTGGTTTAAAGTAAAAGATTCATTACAGAAAGTTAATTGATTTCCCCTTCCTATTAACCCGTCCCTGAAAATCTATTCTTTCTCTCACGCTGTGACAATTCCAACACAGCTCTTTAATTCAAAAGATTAACTTTCCACTGTCGTAGCTGTCCAAACGTGAATTTGTTCTAAGGCATTCCCACCCCACCCACTGCTCTCTCTATGAATGGCACATCCTGTTGGCGTTTCCTGGGCTCTTGGTCTGTAAGTAGGTTGTTTGACTAAAGCGTTCAACGTGATTTACCGGTGTTGCGAAACAGGCACATAAACGATGTACCACCCAGAATGGCATGCTTAAGCGCGGTCTTGGTAAGGAATTAAAGTCAGTTTGTTTTACTGAAAAAAAAAAATTTAACTTTTGGAAGAGTATGTCTTAGATTTGGCTTATGCAATTAAATTGTTGTTGGATAATGTGTAAAGTGGCTTTTATGTTTTGTCCGTGTAATTACATATGTGACATAATATTCGTGAATGAAAGGGCATTTATGTGAATTAAAGTTGCATTATGTGAAATAAAGTAGCCTATGTGGAATAAAGTGTAATGATTAATAAAAGTGCACGTGAATAAGCATTATGTGATAAAGTGCATTATGTGAATGAAAGTATATTATGTGAATTTAAAAATACTTATGTGATAAAGTGATATTATGTGAATAAAGACATTATGTGATAAAGTATATTATGTGAAATAAGTGCATATCGTGGTTAAAAGTGCTATTGTGAATATAAAGTGCACTATGTGAATAAGTAAATTAGTGACTAAAGTATATTACCATGGATAAAGTGGCATTATGTGAATTTAAAGTAACATTAGTGAATTGAAAGTATATTATGTGAATTTAAGGCATTATGGTAAATAGAGTACATATGTGAAATAAAGTGCATATGTGGATTAAAGGCCTACGTGAATAAAAGTACATTATTGATAAGTTATGTAAGTAAAGTATTATTGTGGAATAAAAGTCATTATGTGAATAAAGTACCTTATGTGAAACAGTACATATGAATACGTGCATTTTGTGAATAAAAGCGCATTATGGTAAAATAAAGATAACTTATGTGAATATAAAAGTACATGATGTGGATAAAGTTGCTTATGTGAATAGAGTACATATGTGGAATAAGTGCCATTATGTGAATAAAGGGCTTATGCAAAATAAGTATATTATGTGATGGACATAACAAAACACACGATTATAACTGAGACATGCTAAAACACTGATTATAATGATGACATAGATTAAAACGGATTTATAACTGATTGACATAGTCTAAAACCTGATTATAATGATAGATATTCATTTCTATACATAGTTTTAATCTTAATTGTTCCCATTGGAGGGTAGGGGTCCTTTTTTACAAAAATAGAAGTAGATTAATCAAAGCACATTCTCAGGGGCCCACATACCAATAATTATCTTGCCACACTGGCCACTACATGTATAAACAAAATAAAGATAATCAGAGGCACATTCTAGCACATACAATATATTATCGACATTGACATACATTATAAAAAATAAGGAAAAGATAATCAAATGCACGTTCCTGGGCCCCCTACAATTCATATCTGCACCCAAATGGCATACATAAAACAAAGAAAAGATAATCCAATCGACACATTCCTAGGGCCACATACAATATTATTTATCTGCACATGACAACTCCTTAAAAAAAAAAAAGATAACTCAGAGCACATTTCCTGGGCCCCATACAATATCAAATACTGCACACTGGCCAGAATTAATATAAACCAAAGAAAAAGATAATAATAGCACATCGCTAGGGGGCCCCAGTACAAGATATCCAATATTATCTGACACACTGGCAACTTTATAAACAAAGGGAGTTTTAGTATACATTACTGTGATTAATGAATGAAAAAGCCTTCAAACCACGTTCAAGGTAACTCCAGCTTGAAGGTCCGCTAACTTATAACTTTTCAATTTCTTTGTAATTCATTACCATTAGGGCAAACTTTTGGCTATTCTCATAGGGTAATGACTCCATATAAAAGGCCTTTTCACTTCCCCCCAGCATTTGGCTTTTTAAAATGAGTAGGGAAGAGGCGTCCACCCAGGTGCTTTAATAAAAGCTAATTAAAAGCCATAAAAGGGGCGGTTGTGGGGTGCTAGAACCACATGGAAGCTTGAGGCCTCCCGAATAATAAATAAAAGTCAAGGATGTGGGACGCACTTCAATTAGGCTGCCATTGGTTATAGCAACGTGGTTGGAAGGGCTGTTAATTCATGCGGATCACCAAGTATGTATTACTAAAAACACCCTTTGTTATTTCCAGTGCAAGATAATAGTATGCCCGGAGTGCATAGATAACTTTTTATTTGATTCAACTGGATTGAATTAGGGGCCCAGGAATGTGCATGATATCTTTTCTAGGTTTAGTTAAAGTATGTCAATGTGAGATAATATAGAATTGTAGTGGGGCACCAGGAATGTGCATTGATTATCTTTTTCTGTTCATAATGTATGTTCAATGTTGCAGGATAATAATGAATTGTATGGGACGCCAGGGACTGTGCCATTGAGTTATCTTTTCTTCTGTATAAGGTATGTCAAGTGCAGATATATGATATTGTTATGGAGCCCAGGAGGACTGGTGATTGATTACTCTTTTCTCTGTTATAATGATGTCAGTGTGCGAGAATATAATATGTATGGGACACAGGATATGTGCATTGTTATCTGTTTCTGTTTATTAATTGTTAGTACAATGTCAGATTAATATGGATATTGTATGGGACCAGGAATGGGTGCATTGATTATCTTTTCTCTGTTTATAATGTATGTCAATGTGCAGATAATATGATATTGTATGGAGCCTAGGAATGTGCATTGATTATATTTTCTATGTTTGTATAAATGTTTGACCAGATCAGTAGCACTTCCTCTAAATGTAGTTGTAAATTTGCCTAATTGGAGAGCTTCCACAATTCTTGTATTGTAGGGGTCCTATTTTCCCTTTTAGTTCCCCTCAAATTCACTCTGATGATGATCCTTCCTCGCATCAGTATCCAATTCAATCCATAATTGACAGTTTTGCTGAGACCAATCTAATTATTGTGCCTACTATGTATATTAATGTTCCTTTGCCGTCATTAAAATACAATCAGGGTTATTCAATAAAAGTTCTTATCATTTAAAATGGTGCTAATTTTGCCCCAACCAATCAGATGTTAGCTTTCAGATTTTAAATAAGTTCTGATTGGTTGGTGCAATATCAGCACCATTTTAAACAATAAGAACTTTTATTGAATCTCACTGTATGTATATATAACGGCTGGCTCACAGTTTATCACTACAATAACATCAAACTCGTATTTTAAAATGGATTTCTGGGTAACTCAATTTATAATGCAAGAGAATAAATAAAAGCTTTCTTCTATATTAAACTTATTACTTGGGATGAATTATTTCCATTATTTCTGTCAAATTGAATTGTATGCATCTTTTTTGTCATTTAATATAGGGAATAGTGACCATGATATATGTCAGTTAATAGAGGGAATAGTGACCATGATATAGTGTCATTTAATATAGGGAATAGTGACCATGAAATAGTGTCATTAATATAGGGAATAGTGATTCATGTATAGTGTCATTTATATAGGAATAATCATGAATAGTGTCATGTAAATAGGGAATAGGACCATGATATAGTGTCATTTAATATAGGGAATCAGTGATCATGATTATAGTGTCATAATATATAGGGAATAGTGATCATGATATAGTGTCATTTAATATAGGAATATGACCATGATATAGGTTTTTAATATAGGGAAAGTGACCGATATAGTGTCATTTAATATGGGTATAGCGACCATGATATAGTGTCATTAATTAGGGAATAGTGATCCATGATATAGGTGTCATTTAATATAGGGAATAGGGATCATGATATAGTGTCATTTGAATATAGGGAATAGTGACCATGATATAGTGTTATTAATATAGGGAACAGTGATCATGATATAGGTCATTTAATAGGGAATAGTGACCTGATATTAGTGTCATTAATATAGGGAACAGTGACCATGAATAGTGTCATTTAATATAGGAATAGTGATCATGATATAGTGTCATTTTATATAGGGAAAGTGAGTATGGACCCATGGATATATGTGTCATTTAATATAGGTAATAGTGACCATGATATAGTGTAATTTAATATAGGGATAGTGACCATGATATAGTGTCATTATTATAGGTATAGTGGACAAGTGTATAGTGTATTTAATATAGGGAATAGGACTGCATGATAGTGTAATTTAATATAGGGAATATGACCATGTATTTAGGTCATTTAATATAGGGAATAGTGATCATGATATAGTGTCATTTGAATATAGGGAATAGTACCAGGATATAGTGTCATTTAATATAGGAATAGTGACATGATATAGTGTCATTAATATGGGATAGTGATTATGATATAGGTCATTTAATAGGGAATAGTGACCACGAATGTGTCATTTAATATAGGGAATAGTGCATGATATAGTTCATTTAATCATAGGGGAATAGGACCATGATATTAGGAAATAGGGAGTTAGTGACATGATATAGTGTCATGAATATAGGGAATAGTGACCATGATATTAGTGGTCATTTAATATAGGGAATAGTGACCTGATATAGTGTCATTTATATAGGGAATAGTGACCATGATATAGTGTATTTAATATAGGGAATAGTGACCATGATATAGGTTTTAATAAGGGAATAGTGACCAGATATAGTGTCATTTAATATAGGAATAGTGACCATGATATAGTGTCATTTAATGGATAGGGTATAGTACCATGATATAGTGTCATTTATATAGGGGATAGTGTTAGATGATAGTGTCATTTAATATAGGGAATAGTGACCATGATATAGTGTCATTTAATATAGGGAATAGCGACAATGATATAGTGTTATTTAATATAGGGAATAGGACCATGATATAGTGTCATTTATATAGGGAAATAGCGCATGATATAGTGTATTAATATAGGGAATAGTGATTATGAATAGTGTCATTTAATATAGGGAATAGTGCCATGATATAGTGTCATTTAATATAGGGAAATAGGTGCCATGATATAGTGTTATTTAATATAGGGAATAGTGACCATGATAAAGTGTAATTTAATATAGGGAATAGTGATATGATATAGTGTCATTAATATAGGGAATAGTGACCATGATATAGTGTCATTAATATAGGGATTAGAATTGATTTATGATTATAGTGTCATTTAATATAGGGAATAGTGACCATGATAAGTGTATTTATATAGGAATGCGACCATGCATTAGTGTATTTAATATAGGGAATAGTGACCATGATATAGTGTCATTTAATATAGGGGATAGTGATTATGATATAGTGTCATTTAATATAGGGAATAGTGACCATGATTATAGTGTCATTTAATATAGGGAACTAGCGACCATGATAATAGTGTCATTTAATATGGGAATAGTGATTGATGATATAGTGTCCTTTAATATGGGAATAGTGACCATGATATAGTGTTCATTATAATATAGGGAACAGTGACCATGATCAGTGTATTAATATAGGGAATAGTGATTATGATATAGTGTCATTTAATATAGGGAATAGTGACCATGTATAGTGTATTTAATATAGGGAATAGTGACCATGAATAGTGTCCTCAAATAGGAATAGTGATAGGACTATATGTGTCATTTATATAGGGAATAGTGACCATGATATAGTGTCATTTAATATAGGGGATAGTGATTATGAGATAGTGTCATTTATATAGGGAATAGTGACCATGATTAAAGTGTCATTTAATATAGGGAATAGTGACATGATATAGTGTCATTTAAATAGGGAATAGTGACCATGATATAGTGTCATTTAATATAGGGAATAGTGACCATGAATAGTGTCATTTAATATAGGGAAAGTGACCATGATATAGTGTAGTTAATTATAGGGAATAGTGACCATGAATAGTGTCATTAATATAGGGAAAATGTGACATGATATAGTGTATTTAATATAGGGAATAGTGACCATGATATAGTGTCATTTAAAATGGGATAGTGACCATGAATAGTTCATTTAAATGGAATAGTGATATGATATAGTGTCATTAATAGGGAAGTGATATGATTATAGTGTCATTTAATATAGGGAATAGTGACATGATTTAGTGTCATTAATATAGGGGATAGTGATTATGATATAGGTCATTAATATAGGGAATAGTGACCTGATATAGTGTCATTTAATAAGGGAATAGTGACCATGAATAGTGTCATTTAATATAGGGGAATAGTGACCATGATATATGTCATTTAATATAGGAATAGTGACATGATTAGTGTATTTAATATAGGAATAGTGACCATGATATAGTGTCATTAATATAGGAATAGTGATATGATATAGTGTCATTTATATAGGGAATAGTGACCATGATATAGTGTTTAATATAGGGGATAGTGATTATGATATGTTGTCATTAATATAGGGAATAGTGACATGATATAGTGTCATTTTAATATAGGGAATAGTGACATGATATAGTGTCATTTAATATAGGTATAGTGACCTAGATATAGTTATGTAATATAGGGATAGTGACATGATATAGTTGTCATTTAATATAGGGAATAGTGACCATGATATAGTGTCATTTAATATAGGGAATAGTGACCATGATATAGTGCATTTAATATAGAGGATAGTGATTATTTGATAGTGTTAATTTACTATAGGGAATAGGACCATGATATAGTGTCATGTTAATATAGGGAATAGTGACCATGATATATAGTCATTATATATAGGGAGATAGTGACCATGATTTAGGTCATTAATATAGGGATAGTGGATTATGATATAGTGTCATTTTAATATAGGGAATAGTACCATGTTTTTGATATAGGTCATTAATATAGGGGATAGTGATTATGATATAGGGTCATTTAATATAGGGAATAGTGACCAGATAAGTGGCATTATAGGGAATAGGACCATGATATAGTGGTATTAATAGGGAATAGTGATTATTGATATAGTGTCATTTAATATAGGGAATAGTGACCATGATATAGTGTTATTAATATAGGGGATAGTGATTATGATTTATAGTGTCATTTAATATAGGAATAGTGACCCATGGTATAGTGTCATTTAATAAAGGGTAGGGAATAGTTGACAGGATATAGTGTCATGTTCATATAGGGAAATAGTGACCATGATATAGTGTCATTTAATATAGGGAATAGTTGACCATGATATGAGTGTCATTAATATAGGGAATAGGACCATGATATAGTGTCATTTATATAGGGAATAGTGACCATGATAGTGTCATTTAAATAGGGAATAGGGACCATGGATATAGTGTCATTAATATAGGGAATAGTTGACACATGATATAGTGTCATTTAATATAGGGAATAAGTGACCATTGATATAGTGTCCTTTAAATATAGGGAAAGTGAGTTAGTGCCATGATATAGTGTCATTTAATATAGGGAATAGTGACCATGATATAGTGTCATTAATACGGGGATAGTGCACGATATAGGCATTTAATATGGAATAGTGACCACGTATAGTGTCATTAATATAGGGAATAGTGACCAAGATTTAGTGTCATTAATATAGGGAATAGTGACCCATGATATAGTGGTCATTTACATTAGGGAATAGTGACCACGATATAGTGTCATTTAATATAGGGAATAGTGAACATGATTATAGTGTCATTATATAGGGAATAGTGACCATGATATAGTTCATTTAATATAGGAATAGTGACCCATGATATAGTGTCCATTGTAATATAAGGGAATAGTGACCATGATTAAGTGTCATTTAATATAGGGATAGTGACCATGATATAGTGTCATTTAAATATGGATAGTGCCCCATGATATAGTTGTCATTTAAATAGGGAATAGGGACCATGAATAGTGTCATTTAATATAGGGAATAGGGACCATGATATAGTGTCATTTAATATAGGGAATGTGATCATGATATAGGTCATTAATATGGGGAATAGTGATCAATGATATAGTGTCATTTAATATAGGGAATAGTGACCACGATATAGTAGTGTCATTAATATAGGGAATAGGACATGATATAGTGTCATTTATATAGGGAATAGTGAGTTTAGTACATCTAGGTATTAATAAGGAATAGGACCATGATATAGTGTATTTAATATAGGAATGAGTGGACCATGATATAGTGTCATTTAATATAGGGATAGTGACCATGATATGTGTCATTCTAATATAGGAAAGTAAGGGATCCATATATAGTGTATTTAATATAGGGAGGGAAAGGGACCATGATATAGTGTCATTATATAGGGATAATGATCATGGATATAGTGTCATTTAAATAGGAATAGGGTGTGTGACCATGATATAGTGCCATTTAATATAGGGTAATAGTGACCATGATATAGGTCATTTAATATGGAAATGACCAGATATAGTTCATTAATATAGGGAATAGTGACCCAGTGATAGAGTGTCATTTAATATAGGGAATAGTGACCATGATATGGTGTAATTTAATATAGGGAATAGTGACCGTGATATAGTGTCATTAATATAGGGAATAGGACCGTGATAGTGTCATTAATAGGGAACAGGACATGATATAGTGTCATTTAATATAGGGAATAGTGGACCATGATATAGTGTCATTTAATATAGGGAATAGTGACCATGATATAGTGTCATTAATATAGGGAATAGTTGATTATATATAGGTCATTTAATATAGGGAAAATAGTGACCAATGATATAGTGTCATTTAATATAGGGAAATAGTGACCTGATATATGTCATTTAATATGGGAATAGTGACCATGAATTTAGTGTCATTTAATATAGGGAATAGTGATATGATATAGTGTCATTTAATATAGGGAATAGTGGACCATGATATAGGGTCGTGTTGTATATAGGGGATAGTGATCATGATATAGTGTCATTAATATTAGGGGAATAGTGACCATGATATAGTGTCATTTAATATAGGGAATAGTGACCATGATTAGTGTATTTAATAAGGGCTAGTGCATGATATAGTGTCATTAATATAGGGTTATAGTGACCATGATATAGTGTAATTTAATATAGGGAATAGTGACCATGATATAGTGTCATTTAATATAGGGAATAGTGGCCAATGATAGTGTCATTTAATATAGAGGATAGTGATATGATATAGTTGTCATTTAATATAGGGAAAATAGTGACCATGAATATAGTTGTCATTTAATATAGGGGATAGTGATTATGATATAGTGTCATTTAATATAGGGAATAGTGACCATGATATAGTGTCATTTAATATAGGGAATAGTGACCATGATATAGTTCATTTAATATAGGGAATTAGTGATTATGATATAGTGTCATTTAATATAGGGAATAGTGACCTGATATAGTGTCATTTAATAGGGGATAGAGTGATATGATATAGTGCATTTAATATAGGGAATAGTGATTAGATATAGTGTCATTTAATATAGGGAATAGTGACCATGATATAGTGTCATTTAATATAGAGGATAGTGATTATGTATAGTGTTCATTTAATATAGGGAATAGTGACATGATATCAGTGTCATTTAATATAGGGGATAGTGATTATGATATAGTGTCATTAATATAGGGAATAGTGACCATGATATAGTGTCATTTAATATAGGGAATAGTGACCATGATATAGTGTCATTTAATATAGGGAATAGTGATATGATATAGTGTCATTTAATATAGGGATAGTGACCATGATATAGTGTCATTTAATATAGGGGATAGTGATTATGTATAGTGTCATTTAATATAGTGAATAGTGGACCATGGTATAGTGTCATTTATAAAAGGAATAGTGGCATGATATAGTGTCATTTAATATAGGGAATAGTGACCATGAGATAGTGTCATTTAATATTAGGGAATAGTGACCATGATATAGTGTCATTTAATATAGGGAATAGTGACCATGATATAGTGTCATTTAATATAGATAGTGATGCCATGATATAGTTGTCATTAATATAGGGAATAGTGACCATGATATAGTGTCATTAAAATAGGGAATAGTGATGATATAGTGTCATTTAATATCGGGAATAGTGACCATGTATAGTGTCATTTAATAATAGGGGATGTGATTATGATAAGTGTCATTTAATATAGGGAATAGTGACCATTGATAGTGTCATTTAATATAGGAATAGGTGCACGAATAGTGTCATTTAATATAGGGAATAGTGACCATGATATAGTGTCATTTAATATAGGGAATAGTGACATGATATAGTGTCATTTAATATAGGAATAGTGACCATGATATAGTGTCATTAATATAGGGAATAGTGATTATGATATAGTGTCATTAATATAGGGAATAGTGACCTGATATAGTGTCATTTAATATAGGGGATAGTGATTATGATATAGGGTCATTTAATATAGGGAATAGTGACGGTATAGTGTCATTAATAAAAGGATAGTGACCATGATATAGTGTATTAATATCAGGGAATAGTGACAATGATAAGTGTCATTTAATATAGAGGGAATAGTGACCATGATATAGTGTCATTTAATATAGGGAATAGTGACCATGTATAGTGTCATTTAATTAGGAATAGTGACCATGATATAGTGTCCTTTAATATAGGGAATAGTGAGTTAGTGACATGATATAGTGTCATTTAATAAGGGAATAGTGACCATGATATAGTGTCATTTAATATAGGGAATAGGACCATGATATAGTGTCATTAATATAGGAATAGTGACCATGATATAGTGTCATTATTAATATGGATGAGTGAAAATAGTGACCATTGATTAGTGTCCTTTAATATAGGGAATAGTGACCATGATATAGTGTCATTTAATATAGAGAATAGTGACCATGATATAGTGTTCATTTAATATAGGGAATAGTGACCTGATATAGTGTCATTTATATAGGGAAAAGTTCATGATATAGTGTAATTAATTAGGGAATAGTGATCATGATATATGTGTCATTAATTAGGGAATAGTGACCATGATATGTGTCATTCAATATAGGGAATAGTGACCATGGAATAAGTGTCATTTAATAGGGAATAGTGACATGATATAGTTGTCATTTAATATAGGGAATAGTGACATGATATACGTGTCATTTAATATAGGGAATAGTGATCATGATATAGGTCTTTGAATAGGGAATTGACATGAATAGTGCATTTAATATAGGGAATAGTGACCATGATATAGTGTCATTTGATATAGGGAAATAGTGACCATGATATAGTGTCATTTAATATAGGGAATAGTGATCATGATATAGTGTCATTTAATATAGGGACATAGTGATCATGATATATGTCTATTAAATAGGGAATAGTGACCGTGATATAGTGTAATTTAATATAGGGAATAGTGACCCGATATAGTGTCATTTAATATAGGGAATAGTGATCATGATATAGTGTCATTTAATATAGGGAATAGTGACCATGATATAGTGTCATTTAATATAGGGAATAGTGACCTGATATAGTGCCATTTAATATAAGGAATAGTGACCATGATATAGTGTCATTTAATATAGGTTGCAAAAAACTAAAGTGCACTGGGTTAACTAACAAAGCTTTAACTTTAGGAAAGCTATTTTGGCTTGTTAAAGGATCGCTCCTGCTCATAGACTGGGGGGGGAATTGTTTCTAGGTAAGATACTGAGCAGACGTGGACCACTTTTAAAGGGATTTTAAACTATTACATTTCTAAATCTGTACCTTTAGGGAAAAGTGTATAAAAAAAGTAGGTCCTCCGCCTGGCTAATGCTCAGGTAAAAGGGAAATGGAAAAAAAAAAAAAGAAAAAGGGTTTTAAAATTTTGAAAACAGAGGGAACAGAACAGGCTTACAGGGAGTACAAAAAATAAGAGTGTAAGAAAGCAATTAAACTTGCTAAAATAGAAAAGGAAATACGGATTGCAAACAAAGCAAGTCCAACCCCCAAATGTTTTTTAAGTATATAAATGGTAAAAAGATGAGGACTGAGAATGTGGGGACCATTAATAATGGGTTGAGGTGGTCTAGAGGATGCCAAAAAGGCTAAATCGCTATACCGTTTTTTACATCGGTTTTTACTGTTGAGAATCCTATCCTACAGTAGGGATTTGTAATATATGCAGAGAAGAAAGAAAGTATTCCATTGGCTAACAGAGGATATGGTACGGAAACAATTAGACAAAGTCAATATCAATATAAAGCCCAGGACCAGATGGATTGCATCCTCTGATTTTAAAAGAGCTTTAGTTCAGTTCATCTAGACCACTGTTTCTCATCTTTTAGATTCGCTTTGGTCTGGGGATGTGGAGAAAAAAAAAAGCCAATGTAATACCAAATTCAAAAAAGGTGAGTCGTTTCCCAGCCTGGTAACTATAGACCTGTAAGCCACATCATGGTAGGGAAGGTGATGGAAACTTTGTTACAGATCATATCCTTGACTTGTCCAAAGATCATCTTATATCATAGTTAGTAGTCAGCAGGATTTAGGAGAAATAGATCGCCAGACAAAAATGTTAATGGTATTATTTTTAATTTTTTTATTATTATTATTGGATTATTATACGCTCAATACTTCTGGGTGCTTGCACAATAACATAGTCATACATACATGAGAGGGAATACAGTTATACAAAAGTTCATAATAGTACATACACGACGAATGGAAGCAAAATATGAGTAAATCAGGAGTGAGGAGTTTCTGTACAGCAATACCGTTGTTGGATACAATAGGAGGAGATGGACCCTGCCCAAAGCGTTACAGTCTAGAGGTTAATGTGGGTGAGAGGTGAGGACATATAAGGTTGCAGCAGTTGTGGTAGGCTGTAAATAGTTGG
Organism: Hymenochirus boettgeri; assembly: GCA_019447015.1. Lineage (NCBI taxonomy): Eukaryota > Metazoa > Chordata > Amphibia > Anura > Pipidae > Hymenochirus > Hymenochirus boettgeri. The sequence goes on from CM033472.1 coordinate 9,593,669, forward strand.
TAGTGGCGTGTTGAGTGTGAAAGGCGGGTTGGATCATTATTGGGGTAGTATAGATGGGTAAGTTGTGCAGGTTATGCTACTGAGAAGTGGGTTTTAAGGTTACGTGTTGAAGGTATTTAGGGATGGTGAATGGACAGGACAGATGGAGGAAGGGAGATTCAGAGCAGAGGGGCGCACGAGCAAGTCTGAATACGGATGGGAAGATTGGTGACAAGGGTAAATGAGAGCGGGGAGATCGTTTGCGGAGACGAGGGTTGCGTTAGACGATTATGGGGAGCAGCTCTGAGACATATGAAGGGGCTGTGTGGGATAGTGCTTTATAGGATAAGGTTAGATATATGGAGGGGCTGTGTGGATTGGATGGTCTTAGGATAGGGTAGATATATGGAGGGGATGGTTGGATATGCTTAAGGATAAGGGTAGAATATGGAGGGGCTGTGTTGGAAGTGCTTATGGATAGTTAGGTAGGATATGGAGGGCTGTGGTGGATATGCTTATAGGATAGGGTAGATATTATGGAGGGCTGTGTTGGATAGTGCTTTATAGGATAGGGTGAGATATATTGGAGGGGTGGTGATACTGCTTATAGGATAGGGGTGAGATATATGGAGGGGCTGTGTTGGATAGTGCTTTATATGGATAGGTCGGTGGGATAATGGATGGGGCTGGTGTTGAATATGCTTTATAGGATAGGGTGAAGATATATGGAGGGCTGTGTTGGAGTACTTTATAGGATAGGGTAAGATATATGGAGGGCTGTGTTGGATAGTGCTTTATAGGATAGGGTGAGTATATGGAGGGGATGTGTTGGATCGTGCTTTATGAGGATAGGGTGAGATATATGAGGGCTGTGTGGGATAGTGCTTTATAGGATAGGGGGATGAGATATATGGGGGCTGTTTGGATAGTGCTTTATAGGATAGGTGGTGAGATATGAGGGGCTGTGTTGGATAGTGCTTTATAGGATAGGGTGGAGATATATGGAGGGCTGTGTTGGATAGTGCTTTATAGGATAGGGTGAGATATATGGAGGGGCTGTGTGTTGGATAGTGCTTTATAGGATAGGTGTAGATATATGGAGGGCTGGTGTGGATCGTGCTTTATAGGATAGGGTGAGATATATGGAGGGGCGGGTGTTGGATAGGTTTATAGGATAGGGTGAGTGAGATATATGGAGGGCTGTGTTGGATAGTGTTTATAGGATAGGGGAGATATATGGAGGGGCTGTGTTGGATAGTGCTTTAGGATAGGGTAAGATATATGGAGGGCTGTGTTGGATAGTGTTATAGGATAGGGTGAGATATATGGAGGGGCTGTGTGGATAGGCTTTATAGGATAGGGTAAGATATTGGAGGGGATGGTTGGAAGTGGCTTTATAGGATAGGGTGAGATATATGGAGGGGGCTGTGTTGGATAGTGCTTTATAGGATAGGGTGGAGATATTATGGTGGGTGTGTTTGGATAGTGCTTTATAGGATAGGGTAGAGATAATGGAGGGCTGTGTTGGATAGTGCTTATAGGATAGGGTGAGATTATGGAGGGCTGTGTTGGATTAGTGCTTTATAGGGATAGGGTGAGATATATGGAGGGATGTGAGGATAGTGCTTTATAGGATAGGGTGAAGATATATGGAGGGATGTGTGGATAGTGCTTTATAGGATAGGGTAAGATATATGGAGGGGCTGTGTTGGATAGTGCTTATTAGGATAGGGTGGTGAGATATATGGAGGGGCGGTGTGGATAGTGCTTTATAGGATAGTGGTGAGATATATGGGGGGCTGTGTTGGATAGTGCTATAGGATAGGGTGAGATATATGGAGGGGCGTGTGTTGGATAGTGCTTTATAGGATAGGGTGAGATATATGTGAGGGGCTGGGTTGGATAGTGCTTTATAGGTATAGGTGAGAATGATATGGAGGGGGCGTGTTGGATAGTGTTTTATGGTAGGGTGATATATGGAGGGCTGTGTGGAGAGTGCTTTATAGGATAGGGTGAGATATATGGAGGGGTGTGTTGGATAGTGTTTATAGGATAGGGTAGAGATATATGGAGGGGCTTGTTGGATATGCTTTATAGGATAGGTGTAGAATATGGAGGGCTGTGTTGGATAGTGCTTTATAGGATCGGGTGGAATATATAGAGGGGTGTGTTGGATAGTGTTGATGGATAGGGTGAAGAATATGGAGGCTGTGTTGGATAGTGGCTTTATAGGATAGGGTGAGATATATGGAGGGGATGTGTTGGATAGTGCTTTATAGGATAGGGTGTGGAGATATTTATGGAGAGGGGCTGTGTTGGATAGTGCTTTATAGGATAGGTAGATATATGGAGGGGATGTGTGGTAGTGCTTTATAGGATAGGGGTGAGATATATGAGGGGTGTGTGGATAGTGCTTTATAGGATAGGGTGAAGATATGTGAGAGGCGTGTGTTGGATAGTGCTTTATAGGATAGGGAAGATATATGGAGGGTGTGTGTTGGATAGTGCTTTATAGGATAGGGTGAGATATATGGGGGGCTGTGTTGGATAGTGTTTATAGGATAGGGTAAGATATATGAGGGCTGTGTTGGATAGTGCTTTTGTAAGGTAGAAGTATATGGAGGGCTGTGTTGGATATTGCTTTATAGGATAGGGTAAGATATATGGAGGTGTGTTGGATAGGTGCTTATAGGATAGGGTAGATATATGGAGGGGCTGTGTTGGATAGTGCTTTATAGGATAGGGTGAGATATATGGGGGGCCTGTGTTGGATAGTGCTTATGGATAGGGGGCGATATATGGAGGGCTGTGTGTTAGGTGCTTTTAGGATAGGGGGTTGTAATAGATATATGGAGGGCGTGTGTTGGATAGTGCTTTAAGGATAGGGTGAGAATATGGAGGGCTGTGTGTGGGATAGGCTTTATAGGATAGGGTGAGATATATGGGATGGGCTGTGTTGGATAGGCTTATTTATAGGTAGGGTGAGATATGAGGGCGGGTTGGATAGTGATTTATATAGGATAGGGAGGATATATGGAGGGGATGTTGGATAGTGCTTTTAGGATAGGGTAAGATATATGGAGGGGGCTGTGTTGGATAGTGCTTTTATATGGATAGGGTGAGTATATATGGAGGGCTGTGTTGGATAGTGCTTATAGGATAGGGTGAAATATATGGAGGGGTTGTGTTGGAGGATTTATTAGGATAGGTGAGTGGGATGAGATTGAGAATAGGAGGGGCTGTGTTGGATAGTGCTTTATAGGATAAGTGAGATATAATGGAGGGCTGTGTTGGATAGTGCTTATAGGTAGGGTGAAGTATATGGAGGGCTGTGTTGGATAGTGCTTATAGGATAGGGTGAGATATATGGAGGGGTGTGTTGGATAGTGCTTTATAGGAGATGGGTATAGATATATGGGGGCTGTGGTTGGATAGGCTTTATAGGATAGGGTGTGAGATATTGGAGGGCTTGAGTGTTGGATAGTGCTTTATAGGATAGGGAGATATGGAGGGGTGTGTTGGATAGTGCTTTATAGGATAGGGTAAGATATATGGAGGGCTGTGTTGGATAGTGGTATAGGATAGGGTAAGATATATGGAGGGGCTGTTATTGGATAGTGCTTTATAGGATAGGGATGAGTGAGATATATGGAGGGGCTGTGTTGGATAGTGCTTTTATAGGATACGGGATGAGATATATGAGTGGCTGTGTTGGATAGTGCTTTATAGGATAGGGGAGATATATGGAGGGCTGTGTTGGATAGTGCTTTATAGGATAGGGTGAGATATATGAGGAGGGCGTGTGTTGGATAAGTGTTATAGGATAGGGAGATATATGGAGGGGCTGTGTGGATAGTGCTTATAGGATAGGGTAAGATATATGGAGGGGCTGGTTGGATAAGTGCTTTATAGGATAGGGTGAATGATAATATGGGGGGCTGTGTGGATAGTGCTTTATAGGATAGGGTAAGATATATGGAGGGCTGTGTTGGATATGCTTTAAGGATGGGTATAGATATATGAGGGGCTGTGTTGGATAGGCTTTATAGGATAGGAGAGATTATGGAGGGCTGTGTTGGATAGTGCTTTATAGGATAGGGTAAGTATTATAGGAGGGCTGTGGTTGGATAGTGGCTTATAGGATAGGGGTGAGATATATGGAGGGCTGTGTTGGATAGTGCTTTTATAGGATAGGGTGAGATATATGGAGAGGCGGTGTTGGATAGGTTTATAGGATAGGGAGATATATGAGAGCTGTGTGGAGTGATATGCTTTATAGGATGGGTGAGTATATGGAGGGCTGTGTTGGATAGTGCTTTATAGGATAGGGTAAGATATATGGAGGGCTGTGTTGGATAGTGCTTTAATAGTATAGGGTATAAGATATATGGAGTCGGTGGTAGGGATAGTGCTTATAGGATAGGGTAAGATAATGGAGGGGCGTGTGTTGGATAATGCTTTATAGGATAGGGTAAGATATATGGAGGGGCTGTGTTGGATAATGCTTATAGGATAGGGTATGATATATGGAGGGGCTGGTGTTGGATAGTGCTTATAGGATTAGGGTAAGATATATGGAGGAGCTGTGGGGATAATGCTTTATAGGATAGGGTATGATATATGGAGGGGCTGTGTTGGATAGTGCTTATAGGATAGGGTAAGATATATGGAGGGGCGTGTGTTGGATAAGTGCTTTATAGGATAGGGTAGATATATGGAGGGGCTGTGGTTGGCTAATGCTTTTATAGGATAGGTAAGATATATGGAGGGCTGTGTGTGGATAGTGCTTTATAGGATAGGGGTGAGATATATGGAGGGCTGTGTTGGATAGTGCTTTATGGATAGGGTTGAGAATATATGGAGGGCTGTGTTGGATTAGTGTTTATAGGATAGGGTGAGATATATGGAGGGCTGTGTTGGATAGTGCTTATAGGATAGGGTGGATTATGGAGGGGTGTGTTGGATAGTGCTTTATAGGATAGGGGAAGAATATGAAGGGCTGGTGGATAGTGTTTTATAGGATAGGGGTAAGATAATGGAGGGTGTAGGGGATAGTGCTTTATAGGATAGGGTAAGAATATAAGAATATGGAGGGATTGTGTTGGATAGTGCTTTATAGGATAGGGTGAGATATATGGAGGGCTGTGTTGGATAGTGCTTTATAGGATAGGGTGAGATATATGGAGAGGCTGTGTTGGATAGTGCTTTATAGGATAGGGTGAGATATATAGAGGGGCTGTGTTGGATAGTGCTTTATAGGATAGGGTGAGATATATGGAGGGCTGTGTTGGATAGTGCTTTATAGGATGAGGGTAAGATATATGGAGGGCTGTGTGGATAGTGCTTTAAGTAAGATGGTAAGAGATATGGAGGTTGTGTAGGATAGTGCTTTATAGGATAGGGTAGATGGTAAGATATATGGAGGGGCTGTGTTGGATAATGCTTATAGGATAGGGTAAGATATATGGAGGGGCTGGTGTTGGATATGTTTATAGGATAGGGTATGATATATGAGGGGGCTTGTGTGGATAGTGTTATAGGGATAGTGGTAAGATATGGAGGAGCTGTGTTGGATAATGCTTTATAGGATAGGGTATGATATATGGAGGGGCTGTGTTGGATAGTGCTTTATAGGATAGGGATAAGAATATAGGAGGGGCTGGTGTGGATAATGCTTTATAGGATAGGGTAAGATATATGGAGGGGCTGTGTGTTGGTAATGCTTTATAGGATAGGGTATGAGATATGGAGGGCTGTGTTGGATAGTGCTGTTATAGGATAGGGTGAGATATATGGAGGGCTGGGTGTGTTGGATAGTGCTTTATAGGATAGGGTGAGATATATGGAGGGGCTGTGTTGGATAGTGCTTTATAGGATAGGGTGAGATATATGGAGGGGCTGTGTTGGATAGTGCTTTATAGGATAGGGTGAGATATATGAAGAGGCTGTGTTGGATAGTGTTTTATAGGATAGGGTAAGATATATGGAGGGGCTGTATTGGATAGTGCTTTATAGGATAGGGTAAGCAGCTTGAACTGAATCCTTTGCGTGGTGGGCAGCTAGTGGAGGGACTGACAGAGAGGAGAGGCATTAGAGAAGCGAGAAGAGAAATGAATGAGCCAGGCAGCAGAGTTGAGGATGGATTGAAGCAGGGAGCCAGGCGGTTGTTTGGTAGACCACACAGGAGTGTGTTGCAGTAGTCTAGCTGGGATATGATTAGGGCATGGACTAGGATTTTTGTAGCTTCATTCGAGAGGAAGGGTCGAATGCAGGAGATGTTTTTGAGTTGGAGCCAACAGGAGTTGGCAAGCGAATTGACATGGGGTTTGAAAGAAAGATCGGAATCTAATGTTATTCCCAGGCAGCGGACATGAGGAGATGAGGATATAGGTGAGCTGTTAATATTAATAGTAAGACTAGGGAGTGGAACAAACCGTGAGGGTGGGAAAAGGACAAGTTCAGTTGTCCAAGGCCATGGATGTAGATGGAGAAAAGAAGAGGGCAGTGTACCGAGCCCTGCAGGACCCCCACAGGTAGGGGGCGAGGGGTGGAGTTAATTTCAGAGTGGAAAACACTAAAGGTCCTATCAGAGAGATAGGAGGATAGCCAAGAAAGTGCAGTGTCCTGGATACCTAAGGAGGCCAGGATCTGAAGAAGTAGAGGGTGGTCGACAGTATCAAAAGCAGAGGACAGATCAAGAAGAATGAGTAATGAGTAGTGACCTTTAGATTTAGCACTAAGTAGATCGTTGGTCACTTTAGTAAGGGCAGGTTCTGTGGAGTGGTTAGGGTGGAAGCCTGATTGGAGGTGGTCAAAGAGAGAGTTAGCAGACAGGTGACTGACCAGGTCAGCATAGACTTGTATTTCCAGTAGTTTGGAAGCAAATGGGAGAAGGGAGACAGGCCGGTAGCTGGAAAGAGCAGATGGGTAGAGGGAGGGTTTTTTAAGTATAGGGGAGACCACGGCATGTTTAAATGAGAAGGGGAAAATACCAGTGGATAGGGACAAGTGTTAAAGAGAGAGTTTAGGGCTGGTATGAAGGAAGAGGAGAGAGGGGGAATAAGATGAGAGGGAATGGGGTCAAGGGGGCAGGTGGTGAGACGTGTCCTGGATAGGAGAGATAAGAGTCCCTGTTTTGTTATAGTGGTGAAGCTTGTTAGGGTGCAATTAAAGGGATTAACCAATGATGGGAGGTTAGCCGGTGCAGTGGTAGGAGTTGGAAGCTGTATGGAGGAGGTAGGGTGCATAGGAAAACCATTTTCGGACAGAGCAGGGAGTTGAATACTTTAAAGAGCTGTTTGGGGTTATGGGACTGTGTGGATATGAGTGAAGAGAAGTAGTTTTGTTTGGCTAAGGATAAAGCACTTCTGGTCCGGTAGAGGGCAATTTTACATTCAAGAAAGTCTCTATTTTTGTTACTCTTGCGCCAGTGTCGCTCGGCTATACGGGATCGCCTTTTCAACTTTTATATCTGATCCGTAAGCCATGGTTGTGGGTTCTTGCGACTAAGGCGACGGGTGGATAAGGGAGCAAGAGAGTTGAGGGCATTGGAAACAATGTTATAGTAGTGGACGGCTGCATGGTCAGGGTCAGAGAAGGAGGGCATGGAGATAAGTTGTTGGAGGGGGGCAGAGAGCGAATGTGGGTCGAGATTACACAGGTCCCTACATCTGTACGTTTGGTTGTTAGGGGTTACGGTCAGGACAGATGGCACAAGATTAAATTTGAGAAGATGATGATCGGACAGAGGAGAGAGTTGGAGAAGTTAGATACAGAGCAGAGGTGGGTGAAGACCAGATCCAGTGTGTGCCCATTACAATGGGTCTGGGCAGAGGACCATTGGGTAAGGCCAAGGTAGGAGGTAAGAGAGAGAAGTTTAGTGGCAGCAGAGGTGTTGGTATCGATGGGGATATTGAAATCACCTAAGATAATTGAGGGGATGTCAGAGGATAGAAAGTGGGACAACCAAGCAGAGAAGTGAAGGAAGGAGGGAGGCAAGTCAGGGACTCAGAGGAGCCGTTTTCACTCGTCATTGTAATAGTCTATGAAGAGACAGAGAGATCCGTTCACTATTTTATTCTAAGCTCCCACACGGTGACATATTGTTCTACAAGACTGTGTGGACTAAATGAGCTTTCAAAATGACTGACCCACAAGACAAAGCAACCACTAAGTAAGTGTGTGGGGAATGTTAATAAGAGCTGGGGGTCATGGGAGACACAGACAGACCACACTGCACCACAGAACAGAAGGTGGTAAAGGTAATGGCTCTTTAATCCCTCAATCTACTAGTCTATGTTTTAAGTCACATGGTGTCAGCCCTGCATAATACAAACCAGTGTCATTCAGCCCTCCAGTTCATAAACCAGTCTGTCAGCCTCCCAGTTCATAAACCAGTGTTTCTACAGACCTGGTTTATGAACTGGGAGGCTGACAGACACTGGTTTTTTTAACTGGGAGGCTGACAGACACTGGTTTATGAACTGGGGAGCTGACAGACACTGGTTTATGAACTGGGAGTCTGACAGACACTGGCCAGTTCATAAACCAGTGTCTGTCAGCCTCCCAGTTCATAAACCAGTCTGTCAGCCTCCCAGTTCATAAACCATAGTGTGCTTTATAGGATATGAATGGATGAAATATATGGAGGGGCTGTGTTGATAGGCTTTATAGGATAGGGTGAGATATTGGAGGGGCTGTGTGGATAGTGTTTATAGGATAGTGGTGAGATATATGCAGGGGGTGTGGGATAGTGCTTTATAGGATAGGATAGATATATGGAGGGCTGTGTTGGATAGTGCTTTATAGGATAGGGTAAGATATATGGAGGGCTGTGTTGGATAGTGCTTTATAGGAGTAGGGTGAGATATATGGAGGGGGTTGTTGGATAGTGCTTTTTAGGATAGGGTGAGATATATGGAAGGGCTGTGTGGATAGCGCTTTATAGGATAGGGTGAGATATATGAGGGCTTGTGTTGGATAGTGCTTTATAGGATAGGGAAAGATATATGGAGGGTGTGTTGGATAGTGCTTTTAGGATAGGAAAGATATATGGAGGGCTTGTGTTGGATAGTGCTTTATAGTATAGGGTAAGATTATGGAGGGGCTGTGTTGGATAGTGCTTATAGGATAGGGTAAGATATATGGAGGGGCTGTGTTGGATAATGCTTTATAGGATAGGGTAAGATATATGGAGGGGCTGTGTTGGATAATGCTTTATAGGATAGGGTATGATATATGGAGGGGCAGTGTTGGATAGTGCTTATAAGGATAGGGTAAGATATATGGAGGAGCTGTGTTGGATAATGCTTTATAGGATAGGGTATGATGAATATGGAGGGGTGTGTTGGATAGTGCTTTTATAGGATAGGGTAAGATATTATGGAGGGCTGTGTTGGATAATGCTTTTAGGATAGGGTAAGATATATGGAGGGGCTGTGTTGGCTAATGCTTTATAGGATAGGATAAGATATATGGAGGGCTGTGTTGGATAGTGCTTTATAGGATAGGGTGAGATATATGGAGGGCTGTGTTGGATAGTGCTTTATAGGATAGGGTGAGATATATGGAGAGGCTGTGTTTGGATAGTGTTTTATAGGATAGGGTAAGATATATGGAGAGCTGTGTTGGATACTGCTTTATAGGATAGGGTGAGATATATGGAGGGCTGTGTTGGATAGTGCTTTATAGGATAGGGTAAGATATATGGAGGGCTGTGTTGGATAGTGCTTTAAGTATAGTATGGTAAGAGATTGGAGGTTGTGTAGGATAGTGCTTTATAGGATAGGGTAAGATATATGGAGGGGCTGTGTTGGATAATGCTTTATAGGATAGGGTAAGATATATGGAGGGGCTGTGTTGGATAATGCTTTATAGGATAGGGTATGATATATGGAGGGGGCTTGTGTGGATAGGTTATAGGATAGGGTAAGATATGGAGGAGCTGTGTTGGATAATGCTTTATAGGATAGGGTATGATATATGGAGGGGCTGTGTTGGATAGTGCTTTATAGGATAGGGTAAGATATATGGAGGGGCTGTGTTGGATAATGCTTTATAGGATAGGGTAAGATATATGGAGGGGCTGTGTTGGCTAATGTTATAAGGATAGGGTAAGATATGGAGGGCTGTGTTGGATAGTGCTTTATAGGATAGGATGAGATATATGGAGGCGCTGTGTTGGATAGTGCTTTATAGGATAGGGTTAGATATAGGGGGCTGTGTGTGGATAGTGCTTTATAGGATAGGGTGAGATATATGGAGGGGCTGTGTTGGATAGTGCTTTATAGGATAGGGTGAGATATATGGAGGGGCTGTGTTGGATAGTGCTTTATAGGTAGGGGAGATTATGAAGAGGCTGTGGTTGGATAGTGTTTTATAGGATAGTGGTAAGATATATGGAGGGCTGTATTGGATAGTGCTTTATAGGATAGGGTAAGCAGTTGAACTGAATCCTTTGCGTGGTGGGCAGCTAGTGGAGGGACTGACGAGAGGAGAGGCATTAGAGAAGCGAGAAGAGAAATGAATGAGCCAGGCAGCAGAGTTGAGGATGGATTGAAGCAGGGAGCCAGGCGGTTGTTTGGTAGACCACACAGGAGTGTGTTGCAGTAGTCTAGCTGGGATATGATTAGGGCATGGACTAGGATTTTTGTAGCTTCATTCGAGAGGAAGGGTCGAATGCAGGAGATGTTTTGAGTTGGAGCCAACAGGTTGGCAAGCGAATTGACATGGGGTTTGAAAGAAAGATCGGAAACTAATGTTATTCCCAGGCAGCGGACATGAGGAGATGAGGATATAGGTGAGCTGTTAATATTAATAGTAAGGACTAGGGAGTGGAACAAACCGTGAGGGTGGGGAAAAGGACAAGTTCAGTGTCCAAGGCCAGGATGTAGAGGAGAAAGAAGAGGGGCAGTGTACGAGCCCTGCAGGCCCCACAGGTAGGGGGCGAGGGGTGGGAGTTAATTTCAGATGGAAAACACTAAAGGTCCTATCAGAGAGATAGGAGGATAGCCAAGAAAGTGCAGTGTCCTGGATACCTAAGGAGGCCAGGATCTGAAGAAGTAGAGGGGGTCGACAGTATCAAAAGCAGAGGACAGATCAAGAAGAATGAGTAATGAGTAGTGACCTAGATTTAGCACTAGTAGATCGTTGGTCACTTTAGTAAGGGACAGTTCTGTGGAGTGGTTAGGGTGGAAGCGATTGGAGGTGGTCAAAGAGAGAGTTAGCAGACAGGTGACTGACCAGGTCAGCATAGACTTGTATTCCAGTAGTTTGGAAGCAAATGGGAGAAGGGAGACAGGCCGGTAGCTGGAAAGAGCAGATGGGTAGAGGGAGGGTTTTTTAAGTATAGGGGAGGAACCACGGCATGTTTAAATGAGAAGGGGAAAATACCAGTGGATAGGGACAAGTGTTAAAGAGAGAGTTTAGGCTGGTATGAAGGAAGAGGAGAGAGGGGAATAAGATGAGAGGGAATGGGGTCAAGGGGGCAGGTGGTGAGACGTGTCCTGGATAGGAGAGATAAGAGTCCCTGTTTTGTTATAGTGGGTGAAGTTGGTAGGGTGCCAATTAAAGGGATTAACCAATGATGGGAGGTTAGCCGGTGCCGTGGTAGGAGTTGGAAGCTGTATGGAGGAGGTAGGGTGCATAGGAAAACCATTTCGGACAGAGCAGGGAGTTGAATACTTTAAAGAGCTGTTTGGGGTTATGGACTGTGTGGATATGAGTGAAGAGAAGTAGTTTGTTTGGCTAAGGATAAAGCACTTTGGTCCGGTAGAGGGCAATTTTACATTCAAGAAAGTCTAATTTTGTTTACTCTTGCGCCAGTGTCGCTCGGCTATACGGGATCGCCTTTTCAACTTTTATATCTGATCCGTAAGCCATGGTTGTGGGTTCTTGCGACTAAGCGACGGGGGTGGATAAGGGAGCAAGAGAGTTGAGGGCATTGGAAACAATGTTATAGTAGTGGACGGCTGCATGGTCAGGGTCAGAGAAGGAGGGCATGGAGATAAGTTGTTGGGGGGGGCAGAGAGGAAGTGGGTCGAGATTACACAGGTCCCTACATTGTACGTTTGGTTGTTAGGGGTTACGGTCAGGACAGATGGCACAAATTAAATTTGAGAAGATGATGATCGGACAGAGGAGAGAGTTGGAGAAGTTAGATACAGAGCAGAGGTGGGTGAAGACCAGATCCAGTGTGTGCCCATTACAATGGGTCTGGGCAGAGGACCATTGGGTAAGGCCAAGGTAGGAGGTAAGAGAGAGAAGTTTAGTGGCAGCAGAGGTGTTGGTATCGATGGGATATTGAAATCACCTAAGATATTGAGGGGATGTCAGAGGATAGAAAGTGGGACACCAAGCAGAGAAGTGAAGGAGGAGGGAGGCAAGTCAGGGACTCAAGGAGCCGTTTTCACTCGTCATTGTAATAGTCTATGAAGAGACAGAGAGATCCGTTCACTATTTTTATCTAAGCTCCCACACGGGACATATTGTTCTACAAGACTGTGTGGACTAAATGAGCTTCAAAATGACTGACCCACAAGACAAAGCAACCACTAAGTAAGTGTGTGGGGAATGTTAATAGAGGCGGGGGTCATGGGAGACACAGACAGACCACACTGCACACAGAACAGAAGGTGGTAAAGGGAATGGCTCTTTAATCCCTCAATCTACTAGTCTATGTTTTTAAGTCACATGGTGTCAGCCCTGCATATACAAACCAGTGTCATTCAGCCCTCCAGTTCAAACAGTCTGTCAGCCTCCCAGTTCATAAACGTGTCTGTCAGCCTCCATTCATAAACCAGTGTCTGTCAGCCTCCAGTTCTAAAACAGTCTGTCAGCCTCCCAGTCATAAACCAGTGTCTGTCAGCCTCCCAGTTCATAAACCAGTGTCTGTCAGCCTCCCAGTTAAAAAACCAGTGTCTGTCAGACTCCCAGTTCATAAACCAGTGTCTGTCAGCCTCCCAGTTCATAAACCAGTGTCTGTCAGCCTCCCAGTTAAAAAACCAGTGTCTGTCAGCCTCCCAGTTCATAAACCAGTGTCTGTCAGACTCCAGTTCATAAACCAGTGTCTGTCAGCCTCCCAGTTCATAACCAGTGTCTGTCAGACTCCAGTTCATAAACCAGTGTCTGTCAGCCTCCCAGTTCATAACCCAGTGTCTGTCAGCCTCCCAGTTCATAAACCACTGTCTTTCAGCCTCCCAGTTCATAACCCAGTGTCTTTCAGCCTCCCAGTTCATAAACCAGTCTGTAAGCCTCCCAGTTCATAAACCAGTGCCTGTCAGCCTCCCAGTTCATAAACCACTGTCCTTAGCCCTCCCAGTTCATAACCCAGTGTCTTTCAGCCTCCCAGTTCATAAACCAGTCTGTAAGCCTCCAGTTCATAAACAGTGTCTGTCAGCCCTCCCAGTTCATAAAACCACTGTCTTCAGCCTCCCAGTTCATAAACCAGTGTCTGTCAGCCTCTCAGTTCTTAAACCAGTCTGTCAGACTCCCAGTTCATAAACCAGTGGCTGTCAGCCTCCCAGTTCATAAACCACTGCTGTCGCCTCCAGTTCATAACCCAGTGTCTTTCAGCCTCCCAGTTCATAAACCAGTTGTAAGCCTCCCAGTTCATAAACCAGTGTCTGTCAGCCTCCCAGTTCATAAACCAGTCTGTCAGCCTCCCAGTTCATAAACCAGTGTCTGTCAGCCTCCAGTTGTAACCCAGTGTCTGTCAGCCTCCCAGTACATAACCCAGTGTCTTTCAGCCTCCCAGTTCATAAACCAGTCTGTAAGCCTCCCAGTTCATAAACCAGTGTCTGTCAGCCTCCCAGTTCATAAACCACTGTCTTTCAGCCTCCCAGTTCATAACCCAGTGTCTTTCAGCTCCCAGTTCATAAACCAGTCTGTAAGCCTCCCAGATCATAAACCATGTGCTGTCAGCCTCTCAGTTCTTAAACCAGTCTGTCAGACTCCCAGTTCATACCCAGTGTCTGTCAGCCTCCCAGTTCATAACCCAGTGTCTTCCAGCCTCCCAGTTCATAAACCAGTCTGTAAGCCTCCCAGTTCATAAACCACTGTGTCTGTCAGCCTCCAGTTCATAACCCAGTTGTCTGTCAGCCTCCCAGTTCATAAACCAGTGTTGTCAGACCTCCCAGTTCATAAACCAGTTGTCAGCCTCCCAGTTCATAAACAATGTCTGTCAGGCCTCAGTTCATAAAACCAGTGTCCTGTCAATACTGGTTTATGAACTGGGAGGCTGACAGACACTGGGTTATGAACTGGGAGGCTGACAGACACTGGTTTATGAACTGGGAGGCTTACAGACTGGTTTATGAACTGGGAGGCTGGAAGACACTGGGTTATGAACTGGGAGGCTGACAGACACTGGGTTATGAACTGGGAGTCTGACAGACTGGTTTAAGAACTGAGAGGCTGACAGACACTGGTTTATGATCTGGGAGGCTTACAGACTGGTTTATGAACTGGGAGGCTGAAAGACACTGGGTTATGAACTGGGAGGCTGAAAGACATCTGTCAGCCTCCCCGTTTCATAAACCAGTGTCTGTAAATCACCCCGGACCGTGTGTGCAGTGCGTCACACTTAACAACCCCCCCCCGGGGCCACGTGCTGGGGGCTCGCGCACACCACACGTCGGGTGGCCGCGGCGCGGCGCGGGCGAAACACCACAGGAGTGTGAAAACGTCTGGGAACAGGAGACACAGTGTGCGTGGGGATGCGCAAGGATACAGGCGAGACGGCCACCCCCCCCGCCGGCAACACAGGTGCGACGGACACATCGTGATTCACACCACGTGATGGACGCACGTGCGTGGACACCTTCACAATGACGGGGGTCGCGGCCACAGGCCGGCCGCCCCCCCCCCCCCACACACACAGTCGCGGCGAACAAGTGGCCTCCCAGTTGATAACCCAGTGTCTGTCAGCCTCCCAGTACATAACCCAGTTGTCTTCAGCCTCCCAGTTCATAAACCAGTCTGTAGCCTCCCAGTTCATAACCAGTGCTGTCAGCCCTCCCAGTTCATAAACCACTGTCTTTCAGCCTCCCAGTTCATAACCCAGTGTCTTTCAGCCTCCCAGTTCATAAACCAGTCTGTAAGCCTCCCAGATCATAAACCAGTGTCTGTCAGCCTCTCAGTTCTTAAACCAGTCTGTCAACTCCGTTCATACCCAGTGTCTGTCAGCCTCCCAGTTCATAACCCATGTGTCTTCCAGCCTCCCAGTTCATAACCATTCTGTAAGCCTCCCAGTTCATAAACCATGTCTGTCGCCTCCCAGTTCATAACCCAGTGTCTGTCAGCCTCCCAGTTCATAAACCAGTGTCTGTCAGCCTCCCAGTTTCATAACCAGTCTGTCACCTCCCAGTTCATAACACCATGTCGTCAGCCTCCCAGTTCATAAACCATTGTCTGTCATCTCCCAGTTCATAAACCAGTCTGTCAGCCTCCCAGTTCATAAACCAGTTTTCAGCCTCCTAGTTCATAAACCGTGTCTGTTAGCCTCCCAGTTCATAAACCAGTCTGTCAGCCCTCCAGTTCAAAAAACAGAGTCTGTCAGCCTCCCAGTTTATAAACAGTGTCTGTCAGCACTCCAGTTAAAAAAAACAGAGTCTGTCAGCCCCCCAATTGACAAACCAGTTTATTCAGCCCTCTAGTTCATAAACCAGCATTTGTCGACACTGCAATTCACAAACCAGCTTTACTCAGCCCTCCTTCACAAACCGCTTTATAGTCAGCCCTCCAGTTCAAAAACCAGCATTCAGTCAGCCCTCTAGTTCACAAACCAACTTTACAGTCAGCCCTCCAGTTCACAAACCAGCTTTATAGTCAGCCCTCCAGTTCAAAACGAGCTTTAAATATCAGCCCTCTAGTTCACAAACCAGCTTTATAGTAAGCCCTCCAGTTCAAAAACCAGCTTTACAGTCAGCCCTCTAGTACACAACCAGCTTATAGTCAGCCCTCCAGTTCAAAAACCAGCTTTATAGTCAGCCCTCCAGTTCACAACCAGCTTTATAGTCAGCCCTTGAGTTCAAAACCAGCTTTACAGTCAGCCCTCTAGTTCACAAACCAGCTTTACAGTCAGCCCTCTATTCAAAAACAGCTTTACAGTCAGCCTCAAGTTCACAAACCAACTTTACAGTCAGCCCTCCAGTTCACAAACCAGCTCTACAGTCAGCCCTCTAGTTCACAAACCAGCTTTACAGTCAGCCCTCCAGTTCAAAAAACAGCTTTACAGTCAGCCCTCCAGTTCACAAACCAGCTTTAACGTCAGCCCTCCAGTTCACAAACCACTTACAGTCAGCCCTCCAGTTCACAAACCAGCTTTATGTCAGCCCTCCAGTTCAAAAACGAGCTTTAAATATCACCCTCTAGTTCACAACCAGCTTTATAGTCAGCCCTCCAGTTCAAAAACCAGCTTTACAGTCAGCCTCTAGTACACAAACCAGCTATATATCAGCCCTCCAGTTCAAAAACCAGCTTTACATACAGTCAGCCCTCCAGTTCACAAACCAGCTTTACATCAGCTCTCCAGTTCAAAAACTTGTGTGAATGTGGTCTAAATGACATCCCCATGATAAATAATGTTTATTTAATCCCCATGATAAGATTGTTTATTTAATGTTAGTTTACAGTAGATTTGATAATGATTCTCCCCTATAGTATAATGCAGATATGGTGCAACGAGGATACTTTCCCCTGCATTCCCCCTGCACTGTTAGTGGAAAGGGAAATCATAGTAGCTGTTTGTGGTGGGAACATTTTACAGTTGCACCAGTTCCCATCAGAGTGAAAGCTGTCCTCTGTTTCTTTGCAGGTAAATAACTTAATCCAAAGTTTGTTTTAAATAAATATTGGTGGATCAGCTCCATCTTATTGCTTTTGGTTTTACGATAAATACATGGAATGATTCTACAGAACAGCCTAGATAATTAAGGTTAGTTGCTGTAATGGGAAACCACATGGCAGATCCCACATGCAAGTTTTTCCTGTATAGAGATATATGGTTTACACTGATATTGCTGCATTATATTTGTACTGTATTTTGCCCAGTGTGTATTTAAAGTAATCTAATACATGTGTAATGTTATTTTATGTTATATAAGTACTTAAGTACATAAGTAGCTCTTTAGTAGAGACAGATGGCACCTCAATTGGTGATGGTGCAGCTGTTTTGGGGGAGAAGATGGCTATAGGATTAGAGGAGATTTTAAACTAGGTATGGGGGGAGGGATGTTGAACTGCACAGGGGTAGAGGAAGTTAGGGATCAGGGGCTATTAACACAACGGAGGATGGAGAAGTGGGAGCATAGAGGATAAGGAGGCATGTACGACCATGTATGGAAGTAAATCAATGATAATCTAAAATGTTTTTTAGAAATGCAAGAAGCCTGGCTGGAAAACCGGGGAACTTGAAATAATAGCTTTAAAGGAAAGGTATGATGTGATTGGTATAGCAGAATCATGGCTAAATGATTCACACGACTGGACAGTAAATATGGAAGATACTCCTTATTTAGCATGACAGAGTTAATAAGAAGGAGGAGGAGGATATGTATGTTAAACAGGAATTGAAGCCAAATTTAAAGATGGAATAGATGGGGGAGTAAACGATACGCAGAAACAATAGGGTGAGCTGTGTACAGGAAACAAGAAGGTAGGTAAATTAATTGTTGAGTGTGTTATAAGCCGCAAATGCCGGGAAGAGGTGGAAATGAATCCCATATGCAGTTGGCGAAGGCTGGTGTATGGGGCATGTTCTGTTTATGGGGGTTTTAACTACTCTGACATAGATTGGAGTAAGGGAACTGCCAGCACCTCAAAGGTATAAAGTTCTTAAATTTCCTATATGAGCATTTTCTTTCACAGATGGTAGAAGTTCTTACTAGACAGAATGCGTTGTTGGATCTGGTGATATCTAATAAACCTGAGCTCATTTTGTAGAGCTCTGGTTAACAAAAACTTTAACTTTAGGAAAGCAAATTTTATGCTGTTAAAGGAATGGCTCCTGCTCATAGACTGGGGGGAATTGTTTCTAGGTAAAGATACGGAGCAGATGTGGACCACTTTTAAAGGGATATTAAACTATAACATTTCTAAATCTGTACCTTTAGGGAAAAAGTGTAAAAAAGTAGGTCCTCTCCTGCCTGGCTTAATGCTCGGTAAAAAGGGAAATGGAAAAAAAGAAAAGGGCTTTTAAAATTTTGAAAACAGAGGGAACAAACAGGCTTACAGGGAGTACAAAAATAAAGGTGTAAGAAAGCAATTAACTAGCTAAAATAGAAAATGAAATACGGATTGCTGAACAAAGCAAGTCCAACCCAACCCCAAAATGTTTTTTTAGTATATAAATGGTAAAAAGATGAGGACTGAGAATGTGGGACCATTAAATAACGGGGCTGAGATTGTTGTAGAAGATGCCAAAAAGGCTAATCTGCTAAACCGTTTTTTTACATCGGTTTTTACTGTTGAAAATCCTTATCCTTACAGTAGGGATTGTAATAATATGCATGGAGAAATGAAGAGTTTTCACATTGGATAACAGAGGATATGGTACGGAAACAATTAGACAAAGTTAATTCAATAAACGCCAGGACCAGATGGATTGCATCCTCGGATTATAAAAGAGCTTAGTTCAGTTCTTCTAGACCACTGTTTCTCATCTTTTCAGATTCGCTTTGGTCTGGGATGTGCTGCTGGATTGGAAAAAAAGCCAATGTAATGCCAATATTCAAAAAAGGTAGTCGTTCACAGCCTGGAAACTATAGACCTGTAAGCCTAACATCAGTGGTAGGGAAGGTGCTGGAAACTTTGTTACGGGATCATATCCTTGACTTTGTCTCCAGAGATCATCTTATTAGTAGTAGTCAGCATGGATTATGGAGATAGATCATGCCAGACAAATTTAATTGGTTTTTATGAAGAAGTGAGTAAGAAGTTAGATTCAGGCACAGCAGTGGATGTGGTATACTTGGATTTTGTGAAAGCTTTGTATACTGTGCAACATAGGCGACTAATGTATAAACTGAGGACTGTTGGCTTTGAAGAAAACATTTGTTCATGATAGAGAACTGGTTATTGGATCGCAAACAGAGAGTGGTAGTCAATGAGCTACATCTATGTGGGCTAAAGTTCTAAGCGGAGTGCCTCAGGGTTCTGTACTGGGGATGCTTCTGTTTAATCTGTTTATAAATGACTTAGAAGGGGGCATTGAGAGCAAGGTCTCTGTGTTTGCTGATGACACTAAATTATGCAGAGCTTTGGAAACTTCCAATGATGTGCAAGTGCTGCAAGCAGACCTAAATAGATTATCAAATGGGCACAGAATGGCAGATAAGATTCAATGTTCAAGGTGTGCATTTGGGATTTAATAATGCCTGTGCCCCCTACACTATAAATAACTCTGTGTTAAGTGCATCTGTAATGGAAAAAGTTTTGGGGTTTCTGGTTGGTTGATAACAGACTTAGCTGTAGCAAACAATGCCAGGTAGCAACGGCTAGAGCTAGCAAGATATTGTCTTGTATAAGAGGGGGAATAGATTCAAGAGAGAAATATATATTATTCTCCCCTCTTTACAAGGCACTGTTAAGGCCTCATTTGGAATATGCATTGCAGTTTTGGAATCCCATATCAAAGGGACATCTTGGAAATGTGAGCAGTTTCAGAGAGGCAACTAAATTAATAAGGGGAATGGAGGGGCTTGAATATGCAGGCAGATTAGAAAGTTAGGGCTGTTACATTGGAAAGCGACGTTTGCGCGGGGATATGAATACCTAATACAAATATATCAATCAACTCTCTGGTGCATTGTTCACTAATAGGTCATATCAGAGAACTCGTGGACATCCTTTAGGTTGGAAGAAAAGAAGTTTCAACTTCAGGTTAGAGAAAACTTTTTTATAGTGAGAACTGTGGAACTGTCTTCCAGTAGATGTGGTAATGGCAAGTTTCTAAAACTAAAAACTATTGAGAATTCTGGTATTAATACACATACTATAGATCTGGTTGGTACGGGGATACTATATAATATTGAGAATTACTGATATAAATCATATATCTGTAGTTCTGGTTGGTACAGGGGTACTATATAATATTGAGAATTACTGGTATTAATACATATCTGTAGTTCTGGTTGTACAAGATACTATATATATTGAAGATTACTGGTATTAATACATATACTGTAGTTCTGGTTGGTACAGGGATACTATATAATATTGAGAATTACTGGTATTAATACATATACTGTAGTTCTGGTTGTACAGGGTACTATATAATATTGAGAATACTGTGTATAATACTTATACTGTAGTTCTGGTTGGTACAGGGATACTATATAATATTGAGAATTACTGGTATTAATCATATACTGTAGATCTGGTTGGTACAGGAATACTATATAATATTGAGAATTTACCGGTATTAATACATTACTGTAGTTGTGTTGGTACGGGGATACTATATAATATTGAAATTACTGGTATTAATACATATACGTAGTTCTGGTTGGTACGGGGATACTATATAATATTGAGAATTACCGGTATTTACACATACTATTGATCTGGTTGGTACGGGATACTATATAATATTGAGAATTACTGGTATTATACATATACTTAGTTCTGGTTGGTATGGGAATACTGTATATATTGAGAATTACTGGTATTAATACATATACTGTTGTTCTGGTTGGTACGGGGATACTATATAAATGAGAATTACCGGTATTAATACACTACTATGATCTGGTTGGTACGGGGATACTTAAATATTGAGAATTACCGTATTAATACATATACTGTAGTTCGGTTGGTATGGGAATACTATATAATATTGAGAATTACTGGTATTAATACATATACTGTAGTTCTGGTTGGTACAGGAATACTATAATATTGAGAATTCTGGTATTAATACATATACTGTAGTTCTGGTTGGTACAGGGATACCTAGACAGCATGGATGAACTAAAAAATATCCAAGCAACCCTGACAAGGAAGAGAGAGAGGTGTGGCTGGGAAAGGGGGCAGTACTTAAGGATGGATTATATACACATACAAGAAGACTGGGCACATGGGCACATGGACCTGCCCACATTTCGAAGAATCTCAGGAATAACCTAATATTTACCAGAATTACACGGCATCCTGCGCGATATGCGCTAAATGCAATCCGGGGCATACGGAAAAGCCTCCACAACGTCATCTGCCAAGCCTTTGTACCTTTTCCAAAGGATCTAGATAGACCACATCCAAATGCCAAGACCGGGAGATTCGAATACTGTGTTGGTAGTTGTAGACATGTTCTCCGGATGGCCTGAAGCTTATCCATGACTAACATGACTGCTAAGACTACTGCCTAGAGATTACTCTCTATAGTCGTATGCCGATTCGGTGTACCTGAGAATTGAAAGTGATCAGGGTCCTGCATTCACTGCCACTGTCACCAAAGAAAGTGGACTGCTTAGGAGTGATCTTCCACTTCCACATGCCCTATCATCCTCAGAAGTAGCGGGAAGGTTGAGAGGATGAATGGAACCCATGAAGGACCTATCGCTCTGTTCAGTGTCAGATACACACCCAGGGGGGACCACAAATTATTCCCCTTTGAGATCCTATTTGGGTCAGCCCCTAGGTTAGGGTGATATTTCCCTCAGCAATTACAATTACAGTCTGATGTATTAACTGATTTTGTTTCCCAACTAACTCATGAATTAACCAAAGTGCATGGTCAGTGCTCTCTCTCTCCAGATCCTGCGTCTATAGAAGGTTCCCACTCACTACTCCCAGTGACTGGGTGCCGGTCAAGGAGTTCGTAAGAAAACACTCCCTCGAACCTATCCAAGTTCTCCTTACCACTCCCACTTCAGTGAAACTGGAAGGAAGACCCACTTGGATCCGCGCACTCATTACAAGAATCCACCCCTCCTGCTGCTGAAACATGATTGGTCTTTTATCCTTTTTATCATCTCCTCAGGGGGGCCCTACAGGTTGCCATAACGCTAAGGGAAAGTCTAACTACATTCTGGTTTAATTCTTCTAACACCAATGTGGCCACCTTTGTGTTTGATTTTTGTATCATTGGCCACTGCCCCCATGGTCCCCTGGCAAGTGACCTATATCAAGATACACCAGCTTCTAGATCACTATACATCTGTGTAACGCTGAATATTGGGGGAGACACTGTGATTATTGGGGGCTGTCGGTGGAACACCGGTTCGGATGGGGATATAGGCCCGAATCTGCTCGCCTCAGAGTAGATAAGAATGGCAAGTCCTTGCTTAGCAGAATGACCTTAATAAAGTCAGGCACTTGTCAGACACTGGGAAACATGGTTCAAGTATGAGATTACCCCTTACTATAGAGAATCCCACTCCCACAAGACGCAGGCACCTATATATTAGGCGCATGGTCCACTGGTGGGACCGCTCTATGTACAATGGGAAATTCTTCTTAAAGGATATGTATAACTCGACAGAATTCAAAAAGGTTTTGTTGTACTTACACCTGATAACACCGGCCCTAATGGGAAAGTCACTCTTGCTATTAAGAAACTTGAGGACTTGTCAAACGAGTTAAAGAGAATCTCTAGTGTAAACGGACCCTTGGGACCAATATTTCGGATGGATGTCTGGCTGGCAGAAAACTCTGGCACTGATAGGGGTGACCATACTAATTGTTCTGATCTTTGCTTCACTTTTTATCTTTTGCTTACTTCCATATATTAAGAAGTTGGCTACAAAGGCCGTAGATGTATCTTCCCCCACTCTCCTACTCCAAGACTGTGAAACACCGTCTGAATCCCCATATACTCCATGCGCTCTACTAATGTCTCCTCCTACAATCCTCTCCTCCCCCTTCAGGGTTAGTCGGTTGTTGGAGTTGGTAGGGTTGGTCCCTGGCCTTGTGCAGGTCTCTCCAGACCAAGCTGAAGATCCAACCCACCCTATGGTCAACCCCTCTGGAGTAACTCAACATTCCTTGTTAGGTAGGGACAGCAAATAGACATTTCAGGGGGGATTGTGAAGGAGACCTTGTTGAAATGTTATCTTATTATATCCGCCTCGTGTCAACTATATGTACAATGTCATTTTTACTGTCCCATTGTTACTTGGGTTGTTTTGCTAACTTCAGTGCTTGAACATTTTCCTACTCAGCTTCTGCCAACATATATATCACATGCTCAGCTCGTGCTAGATGAAACCAAAGAGGAACCTCTTTAGAAGATGGTTGGGGCCTATGACGCTCTGCACCTGCTTCCTGGAGAAGACTGCTACATGCCCCAGATAAGGACATATTATGATCTTTATCACGCTTACTGGCTATAGGCTGTATACCCATGTATCCGGAGCTAACAATCACAACCACCCACTTGATCTTATAACACTTTTGCCTTACAATAAAGCAGAAAGCATTTTTGCATACTGAACGTTCGTGTCAGTGTAGTTCTTCCTAGTTTCTCTCTTCCAGTCTAGACTGCTACACCAGATAACTAATTAGGAAGGGAACAGATAAATCTCGGACCTGGTTCGGTCCTCATCACATATAATATTGAGAATTACTGGTATTATACATATACTGTAGTTCTGGTTGGTACGGGATACTAATAAAATTGAAAATTACCGGTTAATACATATACTGTAGTTCTGGTTGGTACGGGATACTATAATAATATTGAGAATTACTGATATTATACATATACTGTAGTTCTGGTTGGTACAGGGAACTATATAATATTGAGAATTACTGGTATTAATACATATACTGTAGTTTCTGGTTGGTACGGGGATACTATATAATATTGAGTATTACTGGTATTAATACATATACTGTATTTCTGGTTGGTAAGATGATACTATTAATATTGAGAATTACTGGTATAAATACATATACTGTAGTTCTGGGGTTGGTACAGGGATACTATATAATATTGAGAATTACTGGTATTAATACATATACTGTAGTTCTGGTTGGTACGGGGGATACTATATATATTGAGTATTACTGGTATTAATACATATACTGTATTTCTGGTTGGTACAGGGATAATATAATATTGAGAATTACTGGTATTAAACAATATACTGTAGTTCTGTTGGTACAGGATACTATATAATATTGAGAATTACTGGTATTAATACATATACTGTAGTTCTGGTTGTACAGGGAATCTATAAATATTGAGAATACTGGTATTAATCATATACTGTAGTTCTGGTTGGTACAGGGATACTATATAATATTGAGTATTACTGGTATTAATACTATACTGTATTTCTGGTTGGTACAGGGATACTATATAATATTGAGAATTACGGTATTAATCCCCCGTGTTCATTTCCACGAGAAGCCTCATTTAGGGCACGGCCACACTGCAACGGAAACGCACACAATTGCATGTGTTTTCGTTGCGTTTGCGTGCATTTTCTTCATAGTATAGGAAAACGCATGCAATCGCAATTAAAAACGTGGAACGCAAATCGCAACGCACTTGAAAACGCGCGTTTTTCAGTGATCTAAAAAAAACGCAAGCGCAAACGCAGAAGAATCGCAGCAGTGTGGCCTAGCCCTAAAGGCTGCCAAAGCGCACGATAAGAAAACAAAAACAACAAACTATGACAGCTGTGCCGCTTTCTAACTTTGCCAGTGGCGCCTCCTCCGTATCTCCGTATTTACCTAAAATGCCAAAAGTTTCCGAATACTTCCAAAAGAACTTCGGAACTTAAGAACCGGGAGTTCTGGATTGGACCCGGATTCCATCTCTATTTGAGAACTTGCGAGATCAGGAAACCGATCGGGAAATGTTTTCTGAATCCCCCAGGGCCCTGCACAGCCAGGAAATTACAGCGGAGATGTTGTGTTGTAGAAAATAAACAGATATTAGAGTAGGCGTAGTGACTACAAGTAGCCCCTTTATGGGAAATGGAGGTTTAACACCACGTTTGGAGACCCCAAAGCAAATATCCTTTCTTCTCTACCCCAAAACTGTATATACAATATAATATAATATTCTTTATTATATATACTAATAATTTTCTTTATGTCCATTTGTAATATTGCGGATACACAGATCTGTAATAAGACCGTGAAATCAATGCTTTGCGTTTGCAACCTGCAGGGTAATGGATATTTAAAATAAAGAGCTTGGAATAAACCAATTTTAATTCATCATAAGGATCCCTGCAGACTTTAATTACCCAGCACCTCGAGTGCAGCCAGCATTGTCGGCAGGATGGACTTTCCCAGGTGTTTCCAGGCGACACACCCCTTTGGAGGGTAATAGGTTGATCCGAGTTCTAGGCGATGGTAACAGCTGTAAAGCCCTGGGCATGTCTCGTGACAGATATCAATGCAATGTACCTACTAGAAGCTGTTTACTCTATTGGGATTGCTTTGTGAGATCTAACGTTATTATCTATGCAACACAACAGCATCTCATTACTGTGCTTTGAAAAAACACGCTTCAAAAAATTC
Organism: Hymenochirus boettgeri; assembly: GCA_019447015.1. Classification (NCBI taxonomy): domain Eukaryota; kingdom Metazoa; phylum Chordata; class Amphibia; order Anura; family Pipidae; genus Hymenochirus; species Hymenochirus boettgeri. The sequence goes on from CM033472.1 coordinate 9,619,121, forward strand.
TCCTGTGCCAAGAAATATGCACATAATTAAAATGTTAAGATCTTTATTACTGTCTGACCTACATTAACGTTGCAGAGCTCTGTGCATTCACGTCTCACTGGGAGGGAAATCGGCACAGGCCTTAACATTTGTGGGGATTTCAATTTAAAGGGAAACTAAGGCTAAGCAGATCTTCCTATTCCTAGTTTCCTATTTTTAGGCCGATCCAACTAAACTACAATCAATTGCCCCCAACCTTTGCGTTTTCTCCCGTGATGCTTTAAACACCCGTTGAATCCAGTAGTTTAATCCCCGTAGACTTATGCTAAGAGATGAGTACTGTTGGACAAGGTGATGGCCTTTTTGCAGCTTTTGAGAGATACACTTCTCTCTTCCTCGGGTCAAGCTATAGAAAGGTTTCACCTTATCCTACAGAACTCAATCTTTTTAGTATGGACTTTAGTGGACTAGCACGGTCTACAACCCCCATAGACCTCAATGAGAAAAACTCATGAATAATGAACCATCAGTATAGTTCAAGGTTAACTACTACGGAGAATTTCGTCATGTCCATAAAAATATATAGATAGCACTCATGGTGGACTGATAACACACAGGGTCATGGAGGGGGTTGTGTAATGTTGACTAACCCCCCAATAAATTATGTTGACCTTCTCCCCTCCCCTAAAACCTCCAAACCATAGTACGTATGTTTCCTGAAGAGGCCCCCTCTGTAGAGCTTGTACATGCTCAGATCACCAGAAGTCAAAATGTCCTTTGTCTGGGCAAGTATTGTGATCTTGGTGTGGTGGGGAATCTTACTGTTAAAGGGTAGACTTGCCATTTAACTTTAAAATCTATCATGGCTTTGTCTTGTGAGTTCTTATAAAATGGGACATAATACGCTGAGATAATTATCTGTGTTCGTTAGGAGTGACAGAGTTTGGAAAACTGGGTATTGTCCGTGCTCCATTTTGACTTCGTCTCCAGAGGACGATTTCCTTTTAACTTTACTGGGTTTCCATTTTTAAGTATCTTCAAATAGAGAGTAAAATAAAGCAAACAAGGAAAGGCTGATCCCTGGAGCAGATCTAGACGTGATTAAAAAGAGAAGATTTAATTAAACGGCTAATTGAGAAGAAATATGTAAAAGAGAATAAGAGAAAAGCCTCCAGACTGTGCTGTGTATCTCCTTATATAGCAGATGACAGATAGAGTCCATCAAAACTGGCCACTCCCAATTCGTTCTCCGTATACTTCTCATAGGGAGATCATTGGGTGGCCAAGGCCAATTTCCTTTACCAAATCACTGGATAGGGGCAATAGAAATTATTGCCATAGCCAAGCAATCCAAGGACCAACATTTGGGCTTTTCAAGGTCCCGCATTGAATATTCAAAGGTTCACGAATTTCGAATTTGAGGGGTTTTTCTAGAGGACCGACAATGGCTCAAAATAGTTCAATGCCTAGAAGGGCTGCCATGAAACTTTGGCAATTTAATTATAATTTATTATTTTGTAGCTTTTTAGACGTGACCGGTCCGGCCCCTTCATCTGCTTCCGTGCACAGAAACCACAGAATGAAGATATTGCAAGTCTAGGACAAATGGGACCTACAATAGCCACTGATTGCTGAACGGATGGAAACACAGTTAATCAGGATCTTAAACTTCTTCATGATTTGGAATCAAAAATAAAAGTTCCAGAAAACAAGAGCAGGAGAGTCTAATGACCAGAAGGAATTCGTTCCCACGAGAGAAAGACTCTATGTGTGGGTGGAGGATAAACATTGACCTTGATTCCTAGTCAACAAACAATCTCACAGGACATTTATGTGAGAATATATTCAACTGTAGGATTTTACCTGTAATAGTCCTGTTAGGCTGGGGCCCCATGGAAAAGAACGCAATGCCATGTAATCATACATGCTTCCATCGTGATAATCGGACCCTATCGGTCGCAAACAAAGAACGGGAAAGGTGGTTCCAGGAATATTGATTGACGCTCATGGGCACCTTAATAAGGAATCAATAATCTGTATTTTTAACTTTAAGGCATGTCCACCTCCAAAACTATAACTAATCCCCCCCAGTAATGGGCCCCATCATGTAGTGTGTATTTAATCCTTACCTCACTCCCAGCTCCATATGGTCTCCTGTAGCCCCCCCCCCAAAGTCCCAAAAACTGCCCACCATGAGGATAGCAGAGTCCATATAGACACTGCCTGCTACCTGGCCTCGGAGAAGTTTTGCCATGCGCACTGCAGCCCTTCTCCCCCCCTCCCCCCTCCCTCTCCCTCCCTCTCCCTCCCTCTCCGATTCCCCTCCCCCTAGCATTAATCCCTTTGATATAGTATTCCCCTGTCTCCCAGCCCCAACCGCTTCATTTTTATGTTTAAAAGTGCCCCAACTTTACTTACCTCCCTCCTTTCCTCCGCTGCACTAAATGACGGCAGCCACGTCTGTCTGCCGCTCAGCCAATCACAGACGCGACTGCCAGTCCGCCCTCTGCTTGCATTTTCTCACAAGCAGAGGGCCGGCAGCGCGGCGGAGGAAAGAGGGGAGGTAAGTAAAAGTTTGGGGCACTTTCTAAACATAAATGAAGCGGTTGGGGCTGGGAGACCAGGGGGAATACTATATCAAAAAATAGTTTTAAGGGTGGACATACCCTTTAACCAATTCTAATATTAAAAGACTCTATTGTCTATGGTGGTCTTTCTCTTCTCAGGATGTTCTGCTAGGGATGGACAAGAACTCGAGCTCGAGTCGGATTTATGGAGTTCATACGAACTCGGACTTTTACCTTAAAATGCAGCGTCCGTAACCCTCGAATTGCGCTCCGTTACCTGGAATGCCATCCTTCCAATTGCAAAAGCCCTCAAGTGTTTGATTTCGGTAACCCTGGAAAACGTGGAAGCTGAAAAATAGCCGGATGGTGAGGAAAGTGTTTAAAGAGGTTTCGGTGATATGTAGGTGTCCCCAGACCATGTCCCAGGTCCCAGAGCCATTTACAGTAAGTTCCCATTGATATTTTACATGTAACTAACTGAAACACTTTCAGAACTATCTATCTACTCTATCTATCAACTCTCTATCTAATCCTGCTATCATCTCAGTCTCGACCTCTATTACATCTACTACCCATCTACAGTCTATCTAGCATCTATCTCCTCTTCTATCTATCTATCCTCTATCTATCTATCTATCATCTATCTATTATCTACTATCTATCTATCCTCTATCCTATCATACTATCATCATCTATATCTATCATATCTATCTATCTATCTATCTATCTATCTATCGATCTATCTATCTATCTATCATCATCATCTATCATCTATCATAGCATCTATTTATCTAGCTATCATCTATCTAGATATCTATCATCTATCTATCTATCATCTATTTATCTGTCTGTCTGTATGTCTATCTATCATTCTATCTGTCTGTCTGTCTGTCTGTCTATTCTATATTATGCGATCGATCGATCGATCGATCGATTGATCCGTCTGTCTGTCTGTCTGTCTGTCTTATCTCTGTCTATCTACAGTCATCTGTCTATCATCTATTATTTCTCTCTGTCTGTCTATCATTTATTATCCTCTTTTCTGTCTATCTCCAAAAATTGTGAGGGCACAGCGCATACAGTGTGGACCCCCTCCTTGGATTGCACTGGCATGCGATTCTCACACACTAACGGATCCCAAAACGCAATCAGAAGCGTGAGAATCCCACCAGTGTAGCCTGGTCTTTATAGTATATCTTTTTCTTGCCTCCATAGCCTAGAAAGATGTTTGTTAAAAGGGCCCTAGGCCCCACTGGTGAGACTGATCGGAGCACATCCAAACTGCAAGAAATGGTGGCTAACGGAATATTGCCAAAATGGCGGCACAAATGCACGTGAAATGCAAACGGAAAGGGTTGCCAAACACAGCAACTTTTCGTGGCCGAGTTTCCCGCCGTTTTCCCAAAATGGATATTATACAATTTATTAATGGGCAAACCCATCTGTGAAAGTTAACCGCTCGCTTCTATTTATAAAGCGGCAGTAACTTAACTGATGCGTGCGTTAATCTTGGGTGTTCCAATGTCTGAGATTGCCGGGATTGCCGTACTCTCGCAGGAAGGGGAAGAGAGAGACCCACTGGGAGGTGACAGTGCGTTTTGGGGCTTAGTGTTCCAGCAGCTCGAACCGGGACCCCCCCTCCCTGGTCCTGTCAGGGCCCTTGGGACTGAGAAGTGCCATTGTGGCACTGACAAGAGCCCTTTGGGGCTTAGGGGTTTCGCATCTCAAGCACGGACCCCCCTCCTGGCCCTTGTAAGGGCCTTTTCGCATGATACGGGTGATAAATGTAAGGTGATGCATTTGGGATTTAATAATCCCTGTGCCACCTACACCATAAATAACTCTGTGTTAAGTGCATCTGAAATGGAAAAAGATTTGGGGGTTCTGGTAGATAACAGACTTAGCTGTAGCAAACAATGCCAGGTAGCAACAGCTAGAGCTAGCAAGATATTGTCTTGTATAAAGAGGGGAATGGAATCAAGAGAGAAAAATATTATTCTCCCTCTTTACAAGGCACTGGTAAGGCCACATTTGGAATATGCAGTGCAGTTTTGGAATCCCATATACAAAAGGGACATCTTGGAAATTGAGGCAGTTCAGAGAAGGGCAACTAAATTAATAAGGGGAATGGAGGGGCTTGAATATGCAGGCAGATTAGACAAGTTAGGGCTGTTTACATTGGAAAAGCGACGTTTGCGCGGGGATATGATAACCTAATACAAATATATCAATCAACTCTCTGGTGCATTGTTCACTAATAGGTCATATCAGAGGACTCGTGGACATCCTTTAAGGTTGGAAGAAAAGAAGTTTCAACTTCAGGTTAGGAAAACTTTTTTATAGTGAGAACTGTGGAACTGTCTTCCAGTAGATGTGGTAATGGCAAGTTTCTAAAACTAAAAACTATTGAGAATTACTGGTATTAATACACATACTATAGATCTGGTTGGTACGGGGATACTATATAATATTGAGAATTACTGATATAAATACATATACTGTAGTTCTGGTTGGTACAGGGGTACTATATAATATTGAGAATTACTGGTATTAATACATATACTGTAGTTTCAAAAGTGAATGCAGGACCCTGATCACTTTCAATTACTTCAGGTACACGAATCGGCATACGACTATAGAGAGTAATCTCTAGGCAGTAGTCTTAGCAGTCATGTTAGTCACTGGATAAGCTCAGCGCCATCCGGAGAACTGTCTACAACTACCAACACGTATTCGAATCTCCCGGTCTTTGGCATTTGGATGTGGTCTATCTAGATCCTTTGGAAAGGTACAAAGGCTTGGCCAGATGACGTTGTGGAGGCTTTTCCGTATGCCCCGGATTGCATTTAGCGCATATCGCGCAGGATGCCGTGTAATTCCTGGTAAATATTAGGTTATTCCTGAGATTCTTCGAAATGTGGGCAGGTCCATGTGCCCATGTGCCCACGTCTTCTTGTTATGTGTATATAATCCATCCTTAAGTACTCGCCCCCTTTCCCACCACACCTCTCTCTCTCTCCTTGTCAGGGTTGCTTGGATATTTTTTATTTCATCCATGCTGTCTAGGTATCCCTGTACCAACCAGAACTACAGTATATGTATTAATACCAGTAATTCTCAATATTATATAGTATTCCCTGTACCAACCAGAACTACAGTATATGTATTAATACCAGTATTCTCAATATTATATAGTATTCCCATACCAACCAGAACTACAGTATATGTATTAATACCGGTAATTCTCATATTATATAGTATCCCCGTACCAACCAGATCTATAGTATGTGTATTAATACCGGTAATTCTCAATTTAATAGTATCCCCGTACCAACCAGAACACAGTATATGTATTAATACCAGTAATTCTCAATATTATACAGTATTCCCATACCAACCAGACACTACAGTTAGTATTTAATACCAGTAATTCTCAATATTATATAGTATCCCCGTACCAACCAGATCATAGTATGTGTATTAATACCGGTAATTCTCATTTATATAGTATCTCCCGTACCAACCAGAACTACGTATATGTATTAATACCAGTAATTCTCAATATTATATAGTATCCCCCGTACCAACCACAACTACGTATATGTATTAATACCGGTAATTCTCAATATTATATAGTATTCCTGTACCAACCAGATCTACAGTATATGTATTAATACCAGTAATTCTCAATATTATATAGTATCCCTGTACCAACCAGAACTACAGTTAATGTATTATACCAGTATTCTCAATATTTATATAGCCCACCCCTGTACCAACCAGAACTACAGTATATGTATTAATACCAGTAATTCTCATATTTATAGTTCCCTGTACCCCCAGACTCCCAGTTCATAAACCAGTCTGTCAGCCTCCCAGTTCATAAACCAGTCTTTCAGCCTCCTAGTTCATAAACCAGTGTCTGTTAGCCTCCCAGTTCATAAACCAGTCTGTCAGCCCTCCAGTTCAAAAAACAGAGTCTGTCAGCCTCCCAGTTTATAAACCAGTGTCTGTCAGCACTCCAGTTAAAAAAAACAGAGTCTGTCAGCCCCCCAATTGACAAACCAGTTTAATTCAGCCCTCTAGTTCATAAACCAGCATTTGTCGACACTGCAATTCACAAACCAGCTTTACAGTCAGCCCTCCAGTTCACAAACCAGCTTTATAGTCAGCCCTCCAGTTCAAAAACCAGCATTACAGTCAGCCCTCTAGTTCACAAACCAACTTTACAGTCAGCCCTCCAGTTCACAAACCAGCTTTATAGTCAGCCCTCCAGTTCAAAAACGAGCTTTAAATATCAGCCCTCTAGTTCACAAACCAGCTTTATAGTAAGCCCTCCAGTTCAAAAACCAGCTTTACAGTCAGCCCTCTAGTACACAAACCAGCTATATAGTCAGCCCTCCAGTTCAAAAACCAGCTTTATAGTCAGCCCTCCAGTTCACAAACCAGCTTTATAGTCAGCCCTTGAGTTCAAAAACCAGCTTTACAGTCAGCCCTCTAGTTCACAAACCAGCTTTACAGTCAGCCCTCTAGTTCAAAAAACAGCTTTACAGTCAGCCTCAAGTTCACAAACCAACTTTACAGTCAGCCCTCCAGTTCACAAACCAGCTCTACAGTCAGCCCTCTAGTTCACAAACCAGCTTTACAGTCAGCCCTCCAGTTCAAAAAACAGCTTTACAGTCAGCCCTCCAGTTCACAAACCAGCTTTACAGTCAGTGTGGCAAAAACTTGAGGCTGACTGTAAAGCTGTTTTTGAACTAGAGGCTGACTGAAGCTGGTTTGTGAACTAGAGGGCTGACTGTAAAGCTGTTTGAACTCAAGGGCTGACTATAACTGGTTTGTAACTGGAGGGCTGACTATAAAGCTGTTTTTGAACTGGAGGGCTGACTATATGCTGGTTTGTGTACTAGAGGGCTGACTGTAAGCTGGTTTTTGAACTGGAGGGCTTACTATAAAGCTGGTTTGTGAACTAGAGGGCTGATTAAAGCTCGTTTTTGAACTGGAGGGCTGACTATAAAGCTGGTTTGTGAACTGGAGGGCTGACTGTAAAGTTGGTTTGTGTAACTAGAGGGCTGACTGTAATGCTGTTTTTGAACTGGAGGGCTGACTATAAAGCTGGTTTGTGAACTGGAGGGCTGACTGTAAAGCTGGTTTGTGAATTGCAGTGGTCGACTGCTGGTTTATGAACTAGAGGGCTGAATTAACTGGTTTGTCAATTGGGGGGCTAACAGACTCTGTTTTTTTTAACTGGAGTGCTGACAGACACTGGTTTATAAACTGGGAGGCTACAGCTCTGTTTTTTGAACTGGAGGGCTGACAGACTGGTTTATGAACTGGGAGCTACAGACACTGTTTATGAACTAGGAGGCGGAAAGACTGTTTATGAACTGAGGGCTGACAGACGGGTTTATAACTGGGAGATGACAGACAGTGTTTATGAACTGGGAGGCTGACAGACATTGGTTTATGAACTGGGAGGCTGACAGACTGGTTTATGAACTGGGAGGCTGACAGACACTGGTTTATGAACTGGGAGGCTGACAGACACTGGGTTATGAACTGGGGCTGACAGACATGGTTATGAACTGGGAGGCTTACAACCTGGTTTATGACTGGAGCTGAAGACACTGGGATGAACTGGAGGCTGACAGACACTGGGTATGACTGGAGTCTGACAGACTGGTTTAAGAACTGAGAGGCTGACAGACACTGGTTTATGATCTGGGAGGCTTACAGACTGGTTTATGAACTGGGAGGCTGAAAGACACTGGGTTATGAACTGGGAGGCTGAAAGACAGTGGTTTATGAACTGGGAGGCTGACAGACACTGGTTTATGAACTGGGAGGCTTACAGACTGGTTTATGAACTGGGAGGCTGAAAGACACTGGGTTATGTACTGGGAGGCTGACAGACCTGGTTATCAACTGGGAGGCTGACAGACACTGGTTTTATGACTGGGAGGCTGACAGACTGGTTTATGAACTGGGAGGCTGACAGACACTGTTTATGAACTGGGAGGCTTACAGACTGGTTTATGAACTGGAGGCTGAAAGACACTGGGTTATGAACTGGGAGCTGACAGCCAGTGGTTTATGAACTGGGAGCTGACAGACACTGGTTTATGAACTGGGAGTCTGACAGACTGGTTTAAGAACTGAGAGGCTGACAGACACTGGTTTATGAACTGGGAGGCTGAAAGACAGTGGTTTATATGATGGGAGTCGACAGACACGGGTTTATGAACTGGGAGGCTTACAGACTGGTTTATGAACTGGGAGGCTGAAGAAGACACTGGGTTATGAACTGGGAGGCTGAAAGACAGTGGTTTATGAACTGGGAGGCTGACAGCACTGGTTTTGAACTGGGAGGCTTACAGACTGGTTTGACTGGGAGGCTGAAAGACACTGGGTTATGAACTGGGAGCTGAAAACGTGGTTTATGAACTGGGAGGCTGACAGACACTGGGTTATGAACTGGGAGGCTGACAGACACTGGTTTATGAACTGGGAGTCTGACAGACACTGGGTTATGAACTGGGAGGCTGACAGACACTGGTTTATGAACTGGGAGTCTGACAGACACTGGTTTATGAACTGGGAGGCTGACAGACACTGGTTTTTAACTGGGAGGCTGACAGACACTGGTTTATGACTGGGAGGTGACAGACATGGTTATAACTGGAGTTGACAGCATGGTTTTTAACTGGGAGGCTGACAGACACTGGTTTATGAACTGGGAGGCTGACAGACACTGGTTTATGAACTGGGAGGCTGACAGACTGGTTTATGAACTGGGAGCTGACAGACACTGGTTTATGAACTGGGAGGCTGACAGACACTGGTTTATGAACTGGGAGGCTGACAGACTGGTTTATGAACTGGAGGGCTGAATGACACTGGTTTGTATTATGCAGGGCTGACACCATGTGACTTAAAACATAGACTAGTAGATTGAGGGATTAAAGAGCCATACCTTTACCACCTTCTGTTCGGTGTGCAGTGTGGTCTGTCTGTGTCTCCCATGACCCCCGCTCTTATTAACATTCCCCACACACTTACTTAGTGGTTGCTTTGTTGTTTGTGGGTCAGTCATTTTGAAAGCTCATTTAGTCCACACAGTCTTGTAGAACAATATGTCACCGTGTGGGAGCTTAGAATAAAATAGTGAACGGATCTCTCTGTCTCTTCATAGACTATTACAATGACGAGTGAAAACGGCTCCTCTGAGTCCCTGACTTGCCTCCCTCCTTCCTTCACTTCTCTGCTTGGTTGTCCCACTTTCTATCCTCGACATCCCCTCAATTATCTAGGTGATTTCAATATCCCATCATACCAACACCTCTGCTGCCACTAAACTTCTCTCTCTTACCTCCTACTTGGCCTTACCCAATGGTCCTCTGCCCAGACCCATTGTAATGGGCACACACTGGATCTGGTCTTCACCCACCTCTGCTCTGTATCTAACTTCCCCAACTCTCTCCTCTGTCCGATCATCATCTTCTCAAATTTAATCTTGTGCCATCTGTCCTGACCGTAACCCCTAACAACCAAACGTACAGATGTAGGGACCTTGTGTAATCTCGACCCACATTCGCTCTCTGCCCCCCTCCAACAACTTTCTCCATGCCCTCCTTCTCTGACCCTGACCATGCAGCCGTCCACTACTATAACATTGTTTCCAATGCCCTCAACTCTCTTGCTCCCTTATCCACCCTCGCCTTAGTCGCAAAACCCACAACCATGGCTTACGGATCAGATATAAAAGTTAGAAAGGCGATCCCGTATAGCCAGCGACACTGGCGCAAGAGTAACAAAAATAGAGACTTTCTTGAATGTAAAATTGCCCTCTACCGACCAGAAGTGCTTTATCCTTAGCCAAACAAACACTACTTCTCTTCACTCATATCCCACACAGTCCCATAACCCCAAACAGCTCTTTAAAGTATTCAACTCCCTGCTCTGTCCGAAAATGGTTTTCCTATGCACCCTACCTCCTCCATACAGCTTCCAACTCCTACCACTGCACCGCTAACCTCCCATCATTGGTTAATCCCTTTAATTGCACCCTAACAAGCTTCACCACTATAACAAAACAGGACTCTTATCTCTCCTATCCAGGACACGTCTACCACCTGCCCCCTTGACCCATTCCTCTCATCTTATCCCCCTCTCTCCTCTTCCTCATACCAGCCTAAACTCTCTCTTTAACACTTGTCCCTTTCCACTGGTATTTTCCCCTTCTCATTTAAACATGGCCGTGTCTCCCCTATACTTAAAAAACCCTCCCTCTACCCATCTGCTCTTTCCAGCTACCGGCCTGTCTCCCTTCTCCCATTTGCTTCCAAACTACTGGAAATACAAGTCTATGCTGACCTGGTCAGTCACCTTCTGCTAACTCTCTCTTTGACCACCTCCAATCAGGCTTCCACCCTAACCACTCACAGAACCTGCCCTTACTAAAGTGACCAACGATCTACTTAGTGCTAAATCTAAAGGTCACTCTCATTACTCATTCTTCTTGATCTTCCTCTGCTTTTGATACTGTCGACCACCCCTACTTCTTCAGATCCTGGCCTCCTTAGGTATCCAGGACACTGCACTTTCTTGGCTATCCTCCTATCTCTCTGATAGGACCTAGTGTTTTCCACTCTGAAATTCTCCCCCCCTCGCCCCCTACCTGTGGGGGTCCTGCAGGGCTCGGTACACTGCCCTCTTCTTTTCTCCATCTACATCCATGCCTTGGCAACTGAACTTGTCCTTTTCCCACCCTCACGGTTTGTTCCACTCCCTAGTCCTTACTATTAATATTAACAGCTCACCTATATCCTCATCTCCTCATGTCCGCCTGCCTGGGAATAACATATTTCCGATCTTTCTTTCAAACCCCATGTCAATTCGCTGCCAACTCCTGTTGGCTCCAACTCAAAACATCTCCTGCATTCGACCCTTCCTCTCGATGAAGCTACAAAAATCCTAGTCCATGCCCTAATCATATCCCAGCTAGACTACTGCACACACCCTGTGTGGTTCACCAAACAACCGCCTGGCTCCCTGCTTCAATCCATCCTCAACTCTGCTGCCTGGCTCATTCATTTCTCTTCTCGCTTTCTCAATGCCTCTCCTCTCTGTCAGTCCCTCCACTACTGCCCACCACGCAAAGGATTCAGTTCAGCTGCTTACCCTATCCTATAAAGCACTATCCATACAGCCCCTCCATATATCTCACCCTATCCTATAAAACACTATCCAACACAGCCCTTCATATATCTCACTCCCCTATCCTATAAAGCACTATCCAACACAGCCCCTCCATATATCTCACCCTTCCAACACAGCCCTCCATATATCTCACCCTATCCTATAAAGCACTATCCAACACAGCCCTCCATATTCTAACCCTATCCTATAAAGCACTATCCAACACAGCCCTCCATATATCTCATCCTATCCTATAAAGCACTATCCAACACAGCCCTCCATATATCTTACCCTATCCTATAAAGCATTAGCCACACAGCCCCTCCATATATCTTACCCTATCCTATAAAGCATTATCCACACAGCCCCTCCATATATCTTACCCTATCCTATAAAGCACTATCCAACACAGCCCCTCCATATATCATACCCTATCCTATAAAGCATTATCCACACAGCTCCTCCATATCTTAACCCTATCCTATAAAGCCCTATCCAACACAGCCCCGTCCATATATCATACCCTATCCTATAAGCATTATCCAACACAGCCCCTCCCTCCCCCCCTTTTCCCCATTTTTGTCTTCTCCCTTTTCCCCCCTCCTCATTCATTGTCTCCTCGTGTCGATGACTACTCGTCCCATGTCTCCTTTTCCATTGGTCTCCTCGTTCATTGTCTCCGCGTTACCATTGTTCCTAGTTCCATTGACCCCTCGCCACGGTTCTCCAGGTTCCCTTGTCTCTTGGTTCCATTGTCCCTGTTTCCTATTGAATCATAGTTCCATTGCTCCCTGCTTTCAATTGTTCCTGTTTCCATTGTCTGCATCGTTCCATTTGTTCTCCTCGTTTAAGCCATATGTCTCCTCGTTTCCATTGTCTCCTCGTTCCATTGCCCTTCTCTCTCGCGTGCCATTGTCTCCTTCGTTCCATGTTCCTGGTTCCATTGTCTCATGGTTCCCCATTGTATACATCGTTCCACTCTGCCTTCTCCCTCAGTCATTGTTCTGCCCGTTCAATTGGTCCCCCTTCTCTTCCATTTTGTCCTGTTTTTGCCATGTTCTCTGTTGTCCATTGTCTCCGTGTTTCATGATCTCGTTCCATTGACCTTGTTTTATTAGTTGTATCCCCTCACGTCGCTCACATTGTCCCCCTGGTTCCATGTCTCCTTTGTTCATTGATTCTCTCGTTACAGTCGTCTCTAGGTTCCCTTTGTCTCCCTCGTTCCACCCGTGTAGCCTCCCCTCGTTCATTGACTCCTCATTCCATGTTCCTGTTCTTGATCCTGTTCCATGTATCATCGTTCCATGTATCCCAGTACAAGTGCTCGGTAATTGTGATTCACAGGAACAGCCACGCCCTGCAACCTCAATTCCACTGAAAACCTTTTAAACATTCGAAACCAGGGTGACAAAATTTCTACCCCTCTTAGTTGTACGCGCGCCCCATAATCTGTCAACTCCTTTACCAACGTACAGTAGTCACTACTAGGCCATTAAGGGAAGCTTTCACAAGGATGTTTTTCTCGTAGTTTTATTCTGTCATAAACAAGGCCCGTTCCAAAGAAACATGGACAGCATTGCAAACCAAGTGCCAAGTGGTAAGCGATTAGAGGCACTTTACCCTGCGGTACCCAAGCCACGCAAATTGCAAACAGAAGACACCTTTTCCGGCCCTGTCTGATTAAAGCTCCCTGATGTATGTGTGTAACTGAGAGCCCTAATATTCCTGTCCGAATACGCAGTTCGCTGGCACTGTGATTGACTAATAATCGGTTATTCACCCGTGCCACCACTTTAATGTTCCGGCCTTAAAGGACGCCCAAAAACCACTCGTGACTCTCACTGGACTATGCACACCCCTGTCCTTGCCGCTAAATGGTAACACGACACATTCACTCCAACCTCAGCAACATAAATTCCACGCGGGGCTACACGTTAGCTATCAGGCATTCACACGCCAGAGCACCGACGTTAATAGCATTTACACTGCACCCTCCCATTAAACATATATTTTTTCCTGTGCCTTCTCTTTTCACTCATACTTATCAGAGTAAATGATTTCCTTTAGATGCATCAAGACCCCAAACTCCGTAATATATTGTTCGCTTCTCTTTCCACCAGGTGACAGGCAATAAACAAAACTAAACTAAAATGGCTGGTTATAATAACCTATAGCTTTCGTCTAGTCGCACCCCCACCACCCCTTTGTATATTTAGGGCTCAAGGTTTCCATCATTATCTAGCGTACCCAGGATCCACACACCACTAGTAATCCATAGAGTTGTTTCATGTGACCGGTTCTTCCTAAAGAAGGCTGTGACACAGTATATCACTCTCTGAGTACTAGAAGAAGTCCTGTGTCCTGGGGCAGGATGAAACATTGGGTCCCTAAACACATTGTAGCAGGTCCCCAAGTAATGAACACCATCCTTTGGGCTACGGGCTTTTTTAACATATTTGTGACTTGTAATTTACACCCCCTCCTTTCCCTGGTTATTGCATGAGGTCAGGAGTGTCTAGCAAATTCCAGATTACGACTAGCCAAAAGCAATCGCTCAATTCCTCCCTCAGTTAGGAAGAGTCACATTTATTAAAACGTCGATATGTAATGTATTCGAAGATTGACCACATATTCTTTCCGTATTAATGATCACACTCTCCAATACCAAAACAGACTTGATATGTAATCCATATTTCCAAATATTAAATAACTGCATGCAAGGGAATAAGGGCTACATGTGGGTATATATTAATGGGGACTCTGTCCATTCCTACAATTCTGATCATATTGGTTTCTATCTAACAACTTCCCCAACACTCGAAATATCATTATTTAAGTGTTATGATGTCTCATTTAAGCATGACCTAGCTATTTCTATTCCTGTTGTGCACTTCCCTCTCACACAACGCAGACCTAGCTGAAGAGAATTCCCAGATACTTTTATAGCTCTTCGGTTTGCCCCACGGCTTTTGTGCTCATCTTTAGTTTTGTGTCGATCACCTGTTCCCATGCTTCACTAATCGTAATAAAACAACTAGGCCCTGTTCCCATGGTGGAAAACCTAATGGTATTTTATGGCCCTAATGAAATAGTCGAGTACCAATCGTTCACCATTCTCCCGTCACTCAAACCTTTTTCCTGCACACCTATCCGTACCACACGTTCGATTTGGTGGCTTGAGATGACTGATTTTTCGTCACTCTCTGTTTGTTTCAGTGATGACGCCCCCAGTCCAGCATGACGATCCATTTCGAGGCTTATACGCTTGATCCCTCCGCATTCCGATAGGCGTACAGTACGGATTGATTTGAAACCGAAAAGGTAGCGAGCGGTCTGTAAATTGTCATACTATTCACACTAAGTCCGCTGAGTTCGAAAAACCGATTCGTTCGGCATAGTACCGATACGCATCCATTGGCTCTTCTTTTTTGCCCGAGTCTCTAAGTCCTCTACTAAACACTATATGAGTGTATGTCTTTTTGATTTCTTTGGTGATGTATTAAATTGGTATCTAGTAGTGTTAAGTCTACATAGTAACAGCTGGAATTACAAGCATCCTGGCAGCAATCGAAACACGTCAACACCCTAGTGGCATAGAGGTTATAACGGGTGTGAGTGAAGCCCTCACAATAGCGCCCACAAAAAATTTACAGCCCAGCACATCGCACGGCCTCAAAAATAGCGCTAATTGGTGTGTTAGTATATGACGGTCAGAAGTTGGCACCGAGAGTGTGTCTGGCCGTCCCTCCCCCCCTTTCAAGTTTTTCAATTCCCCAGGCAAACTGCACTTAGCGCAATGCGCTAAATACAATGTCGCCGCAAAGGGACTTAAAATTCCGCGGGGAAATATACCCGTTTTCGCAACAGAGGATTAGCGAGTAAACAGTTACCCGCTGCTGTTCCTATCAAATAGAGACGTCGGTATTGTGTAGTGCTGTCCTATAGGCGCGTAAAAGGTAAGGAGACCTTTTAAACCCTATGCCTCCCTTTTGTCTCAGACACAGCTTCTTGGGATACTCGCTTTTTTTCTTTTGGCAGTCTTCATCCCTCCCAGTTCAGGTTCTACTCAATGTATGAACAATAGGTGATATCATACACAGCGCTACTAGTGTGCATGTTATATTGAACGAATGTCATTCATATTGATTCATTAGAAACAAGGGACGTATTAACTTACCTAGATCCAGCCCTCCGTACGCGTTTTTTTGTGCGTACCCACTTAACCAGGAGGCAGGTTGAACCCCGCCATATCACCATTTAAAGAGCTAAGGGGTTGTTACAGGTTGTTTGACACCTGAAACAACTTTAAATCCCATCAAATGGCATTTTTGAACGGGTGGTGGCCATTAAATGCCGGGAATGCTATCAATCCAGGGAAACAATAGGTGTGGGTTCTGGATGGGTGGTTTCGGCTGGTCCGTATGACAACACTGGATGGTTGGACTGGAGGATATTCTGATACTAAACACTGGTGGCCGTGAAGTCTGCTAAAAATTCAGTATGCAGGGAAGGCAAGGAGATTTTTTTTAACTGACCCGTTTAAGGGTTCCCCCAGGGGCGCAGCCCTGAGCTAAATGTTTCTAGTTTTGTCTTCATGGTAGGGGCACCCTTTGCCTTGACAAGTATAGAGATGGTAAGATAAAGTTAGCTTAATAAATAGGTGAGGATATTCCGGATACATTTACCTTCTATTTGTCACAAGCGTATCAATTCAGCTATTGTTCGTCCTGCAGTATGATATCTATAGGGGTATTCAGTTATCTCTTAGTCATTCACTTTATGATCATCATGCAGTTCTTTGGTGTTATTAGACAGTTGTTTTCATTTATGATACAGATGTTGGTAGATATTCTCTCTTCATACCTTTTGCGTGCAATTTACTACTGTTGTTCTCGCTAACTTGCTTTCGCTGACTATACACAGTTGCCACCACCTGCAGAAAAATGGCGGGTGACATTACTCCTAAAGAATTCTTAGGAAGTGCTTGTTTTAGTCTCTGTCTTATGTACTTTCACTTTCTTTTCCGCCTTTCCTGATAGTTATTCTGTTTATCTGTATCTCATAGTTCACCTATCATCTGATGAGTAGTGGGTACCCACACGGAAACGATCTAGGCAGGGATCCTTGTGAGGATTAGAGATGGACGAGGGGTCTGGGGAACATGTCCACTATCACCAAACAGCTGTTTAAACACTCTTTATTGATCGGGCAACCTTTGTCAGATTTGCGGCGAACGCACATCGAGGTGTTACGGGAAATGTTCGAGGGGTTACCGATTGATACATTTGAGGGTGACCAAAAATAGAACATAATTGCGAGGGTATCAACGAGCCAAGGCCACATTCGAGGGTTAAGCGAATGAACTATTTTAGGGTTGCGCAAGAACGATTCCATACATTTGAGTACGAGTTGATCACGAAACTAAAAGAGACTTGAGGTTACAGAAAAATCGTAGGTACATTAAAGGTTACCGAAAATGAACAGATATGTGGGGATTAGTCGAACGTACACTTTGAGAGTTACGAAAACAAACGATAACTTTTGCGGGTTACCAACTATAAATTCACAAGCGTGTTTACCGAAAATATCAGAAACAATATGAGGGTTAACGGAACTATACATACGAGGTTACAAAAAAGTGAACGACCATTTGAGGGTTATCGAAAACAAAACGATTACATCGAGGGTTAACCAAGGGCCTTCATCATAGCGCATCATGGGAATGAACTTCATAATTAACCGATATTTTTCTCTGTTTTTTACCTGAAATCTTCTTTCTTTTTTGTTTTTACAAATTTGAAAATTCTCAAAAACTGTTCGTGAAGTTCGATAATTATCGAAGTCCGAGAATTCGGGTTGTGGTAGTTTGAGCTGTTTGAACCGGGTTTGAGTCGGTTTGAGTCACAGCTCTAGTGAGGATTTGGATCGGTAATATACGTACCTGCTTCTGTTTTAAATGAATCAATGAACATTAATGACTTGTTTATTCACCTTTTATCCCACCTTAATGTCTATGTGTTAAGTTAGTCATACATGGGGGGCAAGGGTTTTTTTTTCAGATAATAACGTTAAATAAATAACATCTGATTGGTTGGGGCTAAATTAGCCCCACATTTCACAATAAGAATTGTTGATTTGGATCTCCCTGATAGTCTTTATTTCCAAGCACGATCTTACGGTGATAGATCGGCATGCAGGACATGGATTGTTGGATTTCTGGTTGCGGCTTCCTTATCATGGCATCAAGTTCCCTTAATACTCTTTAATGAAAACTTTCAGCTGGCCCATATAGATTAATGATTAGGATTTTCATAGTTTCAAATGGACAACAGATAGTTCTAGTTCATTGAATATTTCCCTCATTTTTTATGCTACCATTATTGTAATGCTATGTTGGACTCGAAACAGTTGCAGGGTAACGATGATGTACCCAGTCACAAGTATAATAGGGGAGGAGCCAAACGAGATTAGCCTAGATTTGACTTTCGTAGACCGCTGTGCGTTACCCGGTAGACTCCGCCCCGTTTGCTTTTTCTAGTGAACAGCCAGAAAAGTATTTCTTATGGAGATTTGATTTTTCTCAAATCTTCCGTCCTGGTGGTGCACTTTCGTGGAGAGCTGTTCATGGCGGTAGCCTTTGGTCAGATCAGAGCGGAATGGTGTCCACGACGTGTTTATGATTCTCGTCTTACGTGTGTTCCCCAATTGTGAAGGGTTTGTTCTCCTCCCACGTGACTCGCGAGATTAAAATAATATCTTCGTCCAGAGTTTTACTTCGTCATTGATTGATTGTTCCAATAAATTGTCCCCTTCTTTCTACTTTTTGACCTACAAAGCACCAAAGCGCTACTTAAATAAAAATGATTGTCATTCGAGTAACCTAATCTGTAAATGTGTTTAATGGGTCCTAAAGTGTAGAACTAATGACACTCGTGTGCTTTACCTCTTGTAAGTTTCACTTACTGCTCAATTGCACAACTGTCGATTTTGGCAAATCTTGAGGGTGGATCGCCGAACCACCACCAACGATCTAGAATACTGTGGATGAGGAAAAAGTGTTTGATTCTCGCATTGCTTTTTAATCTGCATTGCCTTACACACAAACACCCTGATTTTGTAACTTTTCTCCAAAACTTTTCGAGCAGAAAGAATCGATTTTTTAGCCCTCGGTTTCTCTTGTAGGCAAATTCGTTTTTTTTGTTTAACCCACCAATATGTCCCCATGTCTGGATTCGCTTAAATAAGGAGAAATTATCTTGTATAACACCTTGTGTGTAAATAGACAAGAAGACCATTTGACATCTCTTTGTGAAAGGGCAACACTGGCAGGCAAAAGTTGTGTGTTCTGTGCGCTTCATTCAAATGATTGCATATAGTTTAAGTCTTGTCCCTTCTATTTTTTTAAAATAACTCATCGATTCAAGTAACTCTTGTTGTTTGATTCTGATGTCTTAATTTAATCCGAAGATATCGTAGTTGGGTGGGAGGGTACATCCATTTAAGAAAACCTAGGAATGATATATTTACCCTATGTGGCCAGGAGGTGAAATTCGACTTTCGACGGTCGAGGATGATTTTCCGAGAACAAAAGAGTTTTACTTGGCCGGGGGCCTAGATTTTTCCGCCTCCCTTTCGTGGCTCCCACCATTTACGCAACGACACGCCGGATTAACCAACCAATCAATACGGTCTTGTTCCTCCCAATAACTGATGAACTACTGAAAAGGAACCTTTTGGTAACAATGTCATTTCCCATGATATTTATAACACTTCCAAAAAACCCGTGTCTCCAAGAAAACGCAAGGTGGTATTCAGTTTGGTCCTGCCTAGGGGTCATTGCCTCTTATAAGGAACTTGCTATCGTGTAATCTATATGGCCTTGTACGGATGACTGATGTGGGCATGACATCCTTCCGTCCCAATGCACCTATTACAATATGGCTTGTTTTCGTGACTCCAGCTGCATTCGTTAATCGGCCACATCAGGGGGCATGATGTATATTTGTAACGGGCCGGTTTCAATCAACTCCCAAAAAATTACCGACAAGCACTGCAGAAATGTTCTAAAATATACAGCGGTTGGGTTGCCAATTTATCAAGGGAGACACACACTTGCGAACCCCACCCCATTGACACGGTCGATATTATTGTCCTTAGCATTCTCAGAAATATGAATTGTGGTATGTACTAATCGAACATTTGCACAAATATTCAGACCAGATCAAGAATTTGGTGTTGATAGTGACTTCTGCCAAAAACTCGTCCATAAAAAGGCCATGGCAAAAGTTCCTCTCTGCGGGAATGCTCAGAAGTCATCGAGTTAGATGGTATCTAAGAACGATAGACAAGAAAAAGCACCAGCAACTTATTGAGTGTGCACTCTGTTTATTGAAGTCGGGAGTGGTTGTGTTGTGTTACTGGTGTGAAGAATGAATCAAAGACGCCGGTACATTGGGCGTTGTTGAACGCGCCACTGGTGCTGGAGTTCCCCTGGCAGTGCAGGGGGTACTTCTTGGGGTTGGTGGCCTCGTGGAGTTGGGTGTCACCGAATGGAGAAAGGAAGAAGATGCCGCTAAGGGCTCTTTTACGAGGGTAGTGCCCCTATAAAGGGCTCTTCTCAATGCTGCAAAGGCCCTTACAAGGGCCAGGGAGGGGGGTCCTGGCGTTAGATGCGAAAACCCTAAGCCCCAAAGGGCTCTGTCAGTGCCACAATGGCACTTCTCAGTCCTCAAGGGCCTGACAGGACCAGGGAGGGGGTGTCCCGGTTCGAGCTGCTTGAGACACTAAGCCCCAAAACGCATGCACGTCTACTCCAGTGGGGTCTCTTCTTCCCCTTCCTGCGAGGAGTACGGCAATCCCGGCCATATCAGACATTTGGACACACAAGATTAACGCCAAGCATCAGTTAAGTTACATGCCGCTTTATAAATAGAAGCGAGCGGGTAACTTTTCACAGATGGGTTTCGCCCATTAATAAATTGTATAAAATATCCATTTTGGTGGTGAAAACGGCGGGGAAACTCCGGCCACGAAAAGTTGCTTGTGTTTGGCAAACCCTTTCGTCGCATTTCACGTGCATTTGTGCCGCCATTTTGGGCAATATTCCGTTAGCCAACCATTTCTTGTGCAGTTTGGATGTGTCCGATCAGATATCACCAGTGTGGGCGAGGCCCTTTTAACAAACATCCTTTCTAGAGGCTATGGAGGCCAAGAAAAGAATATCTATAAAGACCAGGCTACACTGGTGGGATTCTCACGCTTCTGATTGCGTTTTGGATCCGTTAGTGTGTGTGAGATCGCATGCCAGTGCAATCCAATGAGGGGGTCCACACTGTATGCGCTGTGCCCTCAACCATTTTTTGGAGATAGACAGAAAGAGGGATAATAAATGATAGACAGACAGAGAGAGAAATAATAGATGATAGACAGATACTGTAGATAGACAGAGATAAGACAGACAGACAGACAGACACAGACGGATCAATCGATCGATCGATCGATCGATCGCATAGTATGATAGACAGACAGACAGAGACAGACAGAATAGATAGACAGACAGACAGACCGACAGATAAATAGATGATAGATAGATAGATGATAGATATCTAGATGATGAAGCTAGATAAATAGATGATAGATAGATAGACTGATAGATAGATGATATAGATAGATCGATAGATAGATAGATAGATAGATAGATAGATAGATAGATAGATATAGATAGATATAGATATAGGATAGATATAGATAGATAGAGGATAGATAGATAGATAGATAATAGATAGATGATAGATATAGATAGATAGAGGATAGATAGATAGATAGAGGATAGATAGATAGATAGATAGATAGATAGATAGAGGATAGATAGATAGATAGATAGATAGATAGATAGAGGATAGATAGACTAGATAGAGGATAGATAGTAGAGGATAGATAGATGATAGATAGTTTGAAACGGTCTCAGTTACATTACATGTAAAATATCAATGGAACTTACTGTAAATGGCTCTTGGACCTGGGAAATGGTCTGGGGACCTACATATCACCGAAACCTCTTAAAAACACTTTCCTCCCATACGGCTATTTTCAGCTTCCACGTTTCCGGGTTACCGAAATCAAACACTTGAGGGCTTTTGCAATTGGAAGGATGGCATTCAGGTAACGGAGGCAATTCGAGGGTTACCGGACGCTGCATTTTAAGGTAAAAGTCCGAGTTCGTATGAACTCATAAAATCCGACTCGAGCTCGAGTTCTTGTCCATCCCTAAGCAGAACATCGAGAAGAGAAAGACCACCTAGACAATAGAGTCTTTTTAATATTAGAATTGGTTAAAGGGTATGTCCACCCTTAAAACTATTTTTGATATAGTATTCCCCCTGGTCTCCCAGCCAACCGCTTCATTTTTATGTTAGAAAGTGCCCCAAACTTTACTTACCTCCCCTCTTTCCTTCGCCGCGCTGCCGGCCTCTGCTTGTGAGAAAATGCAAGCAGAGGCAGGACGGGCAGTCGCGTCTGTGATTGGCTGAGCGGCAGACAGACGTGGCCGCGTCATTTAGTGCAGCGGAGGAAAGAGGGAGGTAAGTAAAGTTTGGGGCACTTCTAAACATAAAAATGAAGCGGTTGGGGCGGGAGACCAGGGGAATACTAATCAAAGGGATTAATGCTAGGGGGAGGGGAATCGGAGAGGGAGGGAGAGGAGGGGGGAGAGGGAGGGGGAGGGAGGGGGAGAAGGGCTGCAGTGCGCATGGCAAACTTCTCCGGAGGCCAGGTAGCAGGCGTGTCTATATGGACTCTGCTATCCTCATGGTGGGCAGTTTGGGACTTTGGGGGGGGGGCTACAGGGAACCATATGGGGCTGGGATGTGAGGTAAGGATTAAACTACACTACATGATGGGGCCATTACTGGGGGGTATTATAGTTTTGGAGGTGGACATGCCCTTTAAGTTAAAAATACAGATTATTGATTCCTTATTAAGTGCCAAGACGTCAATCAATATTCCTGGAACCACCTTTCCCGTTCTTTGTTTGCGACCGATAGGGTCCGATATCACGCGGAAGCATGTATTATTACATGCATGCGTTCTTCCTGTGGGCCCCAGCCTAACAGGACTATTACAGGTAAAATCCTACAGTTGAATATATTCTCACATAAATGTCCTTTGAATTGTTTTGTTGACTAGGAATCAAGGTCAATGTTTATCCTCACCCCACCATAGAGTCTTTCTCTCGTCTGGAACGAATTCCTTCTGGTTATTAGACTCTCCTGCTCTTGTTTTCTGGAACTTTTATTTTTGATTCCAAATCCATGAAGAAGTTAAGATCCTGATAACTGTGTTTCCATCCGTTCAGCAATCAGTGGCTATTGTAGGTCCCATTGTCTAGACTTGCAATATCTTCTATTTGTCGTGTTTCTGTGGCGGAAGCAGATGAAGGGGCCGGACCGGTCACGTCTAAAATGCTACAAAATAATAAATTTAAATTAAATTGCCAAAGTTTTCATGGCAGCCCTTTCTAGGCATTGAACTATTTTGAGCCATGTGTTCCTTCTAGAAAAACCCCTCAAATTCGAAATTCGTGAACCTTGTGATATTCAATGCGGGACCTTGAAAAAAGCCCAATGTGTGGTTTGGATTGCTTGGCTATGGCAAATAATTTCTATTGCCCCTACCAGTGATTTGGTAAAGGAAATTGGCTTGGCCACCCAAATGATCTCCATGAGAAGTATACGGAGAACGAATTGGGGAGTGGCCAGTTTGATGGACTCTATCTGTCATCGCGTATATAAGGAGATACACAGCACCGTCGGAGGCTTTTTCTCTTATCTTCTTTTACATTTTCTTCTCCAATTAGCCGTTTAATTAAATCTTTCTTTTTAATACGCTAGATCTGTCCAGGGATCAGCCGTTTCCTTGTTGCTTATTTTACTCTCTATTGAGATAATTAAAAATGGAAACCCAGTAAAGTTAAAAGGAAATCGCTCTGGAGACGAATGTCAAAATGGAGCACTGGACAATACCCAGTTTTCCAAACTCTGTCACTCCTAACGAAACAGATAATTATCTCAGCGTATTATTGTCCATTTTATAAGATACTCACAAGACAAAGCCATGCATAGATTTTAAAGTTAAATGGCACAGTCTACCCTTTAACAGTAAGATTCCCCACCACACCAAGATCACAATACTTGCCCAGACAAAGGAACATTTGACTTCTGGTGATCTGAGCAATGTACAAGTCTTACAGAGGGGGCCTTCCTCAGGAAACATACGTACTATGGTTTGGAGGTTTTAGGGGGAGAAGGTAACATAATTTATTGGGGGGTTAGTCAAACATTACAAACACCCCTCCATGACCTGTGTGATTTATCAGTCCACCCATGATGCTTATCTATATTTATTTTTATGGACATGACGAAATTCTCCGTAGTAGTTAACCTTGAACTATACTGATGGTTCATTATTCATGAGTTTTCTCATTGAGGTCTATGGGGGTTGTAGCCGTGCTAGTCCACTAAAGTCCATACTAAAAAAGATTGAGTTCTGTAGGATAAGGTGAAACCTTTCTATACTGTTGACCCGAGGAAGAGAGAAGTGTATCTCTCAAAAGCTGCAAAAAGGCATCACCTTGTCCAACAGTACTCATCTCTTAGCATAAGTCTACGGGGATAACTACTGGATTCAAGGGGGTTTAAAAGCTACACGGGAGAAAACGCAAAGGTTGGGGGCAATTGATTGTGAGTTTAGTTGGATGGCCTAAAAATAGAAACTAGGAATAGGAAGATCTGCTTAGCCTTTAGTTTCCTCTTAAATTGAAATCCCCACAAATGTTAAGGCCTGTGCCAGATTTCCCTCCCAGTGAGAGTGAATGCACAGAGCTCTGAACGTAATGTAGGTCAGACAGTAATAAAGATCTTACATTTTAATTATGTGCATATTTCTTGGCACAGGAGAATTTTTTGAAGCGTGTTCTTTCAAAGAACAGTAATGAGATGCTGTTGTGTTCATAGATAAAACGTAGATCTCACAAAGCAATCCCAATAGAGTAAACAGCTTCTAGTAGGTACATTGCATTGATATCGTCAAGAGACTGCCAGGGCTACAGCTGTTACCATCGCCAGAACTCGGATCAACCCTATTAACTCAAGGGAGTGTGTCGCCCATGGAAACACCTGGGAAAGTCCATCTGCCGACAATGCTGGCTGCACTCGAGGTGCGGGTAATTAAAGTCTGCAGGGATCCTTATGAATGAATTAAAATTGGTTATTCCAAGCCTCTTTATTTTAAATATCCATTACCCTGCAGGTTGCAAACGCAAAGCATTGATTTCACGGTCTAATTACAGGGATCTGTGTATCCGCAATATACAAATGGACATAAAGAACATTATTATGTATATATAATAAAGAATATTATATTATATTGTAAGATTCAGTTTGGGGTAGAGAAGAAAGGATATTTGCTTTGGGGGTCTCCAAACTTGGTGTTAAACCTCATCTTCCCATAAAGGGGCTACTGTAGTCACTAGCCCTACTTAATATCGTTTATTTTCTACAATCACAAATCTCCGCTGCTAATTTCCTGGGTGTGCAGGGCCCTGGGGATCAGAAAACATTTCCCGATTCGCGTTTCCTGATCTCGCAAGTTCTCAAATAGAGATGGAATCCGGGTCCAATCCAGAAAATCCCGGTTCTTAAGTTCCGAAGTTTTTGGAAGTATTCGGAATTTGGCATTTTAGGTAAATACGGAGATACGGAGGAGCGCGCACTGGCAAAGTTAGAAAGGCGGCAGCCTGGCATAGTTTGTTGTTGTTTTTGTTTTCTATCGTGCGCTTTGGCACGCCTTTAGGGCTAGGCCACACTGCTGCGATTCTTCTGCGTTTGCGCTTGCGTTTTTTTTAGATCACTGAAAACGCGCGTTTTCAAGTGCGTTGCGATTTGCGTTCCACGTTTTTAATTGCGATTGCATGCGGTTTCCTATACCTAATGAAGAAAATGCATGCGCAAAACGCAACGAAAACACATGCAATTCGTGTGCGTTTCCGTTGCAGTGTGGCCGTGCCTAAATGAGGCTTCTCGTGGAATCTGAACACGGGGGATTAATACCGTAATTCTCAATATTATATAGTATCCCTGTACCAACCAGAAATACAGTATATGTATTAATACCAGTAATACTCCATATTATATAGATCCCTGTACCAACCAGAAATACAGTATATGTATTAATACCAGTAATCTCAATATTATATAGTATCCTGTACCAACCAGAATACAGTATATGTATTAATACCCGTAATTCTCAATTTATATAGTATCCCTGTACCAACCAGAACTACAGTATATGTATTAATACCAGTAATTCTCAATATTATAAGTATCCCTGTACCAACCAGAAATACAGTAGATGTATTAATACCAGTAATACTCAATATTTAATAGTATCCCCGTACCAACCAGAACTACAGTAAGTATTAATACCAGTATTCTCAAGATATATAGTATCCCTGTACCAACCAGAACTACAGTATATGTATTTTTACCAGTAATTCTCAATATATTAGTATCCCTGTACCAACCAGAAATACAGTATATGATTAATACCAGTAATACTCAATATTATATAGTATCCCGTACCAACCAGAACTACAGTATAGTTATTAATACCAGTAATTCTCAATATTTATAGTATCCCTGTACCCACCAGAACTACAGTATATGTATTAATATCAGTAATTCTCAATATTATAGTATTCCCTGTACCAACCGACTACAGTATATGTATTAATACGGTAATTTTCAATTTTATATGTATCCCTGTACCAACCGAACTACAGTATATGTATTAATACCAGTAATTCCATATTATATAGTGATGAGGACGAACCAGGTCCGAGATTTATCTGTTCCCTTCCTAATTAGTTATCATGGTGTAGCAGTCTAGACTGGGAGAGAAAACTAGGAGAAACTACACTGACACAGAACTGTTCAGTATGCAAAAATGCTTCTTCTGCTTATAGTAAGGCACAAAGGGTATATAGATCAAGTGGGGGTGTTGATTGTTAGCTCCGGATACATGGGTATACAGCCTATAGCCAGTAAGCGTGATAAAGATCATAATATGTCCTTATCTGGGGCATGTAGCAGTCTTCTCCAGGAAGCAGGTGCAGAGCGTCATAGGCCCCAACCATCTTTCTAAAGAGGTTCCTCTTGGTTTCATCTAGCACGAGCTGAGCATGTGATATATATGTTTGGCGAGAAGCTGAGTAGGAAAATATGTCAAAGCACTGAGTTAGCAAAAACAAACCAAGTATAAACATGGGACAGTAAAAATGACATTGTACATATAGTGACACGAGGCGTATATAATATAGATACATTTCAACAAGATGCTTCCTTCACAATCCCCCCTGAAATGTCTATTTGCTGTCCCTACCTAACAAGGAATGTTAGAGTTACTCCAGAGGGGTGGGTTGCACCATAGGGGTGGGTATGGATCTTCAGCTTGGTCTGGAGAGACCTGCACAAGGCCAGGGACCAACCCTACCAACTCCAACAACCTGACTAACCCTGAAGGGGAGGAGAGGATTGTAGGAGGAGACATTAGTAGAGCGCATGGAGTATATGGGGATTCAGACGGTGTTTCACAGTCTTGGAGTAGGAGAGTGGGGGGAAGATACATCTACGGCCTTTGTAGCCAACTTCTTAATATATGGAAGTAAGCAAAAGATAAAAGGAAGCAAAGATCAGAACAATTAGTATGGTCACCCCATCAGTGCCAGATGTTTCTGCCAGCCAGACATCCATCCGAAATATTGGTCCCAAGGGTCCGTTACACTAGAGATTCTCTTTAACTCGTTTGACAAGTCCTAAGTTTCTAATAGCAAGAGTGACTTTCCATTAGGGCCGGTGTTATCAGGGATAAGTACAACAAACCTTTTTGAATTCTGTCGAGGTTATACATATCCTTTAAGAAGAATTCCCATTGTACATAGAGCCGGTCCCCAGCAGGACCATGCGCTAATAATATAGGTGCCTGCGTTGTGGGGAGTGGGATTTCTATAGTAAGGGTTAATCTCTATCTTGAACCATGTTTCCCAGTGTCTAGCAAGTGCCTGACTTTTTAAGGTCATTCTGTAAGCAAGGACTTGCCATTCTTATCTACTCTGAGGCGAGCAGATTCGGGCCTATATCCCCAATCGACCCGGTGTTCCACCCGACAGCCCCCACCAATCACAAGTTGTCTCCCCAATATTCATCGGTTACACAGATGTATAGTGATCTAGAAGTGGTGTATCTTGATATAGGTCACATTGCCAGGGACCATGGGGCAGTGGCAATGATACAAAAATCAAACACAAAGGTGGCCACATTGGTGTTAGAGAATTAAACCAGAATGTAGGTAGACTTTACTTCCAGCGTTATGGCAAACTGTAGGGCCCCCCCTGAGGAGATGATAAAGGAGATAAAAGACCAATCATGTTTCAGCACGAGGAGGGGTGGATTTTTGTAATGAGAGAGGCGGATCCAAGTGGGTCTTCTTCCAGTTTCACTGAAGTGGGGAGTGGTAAGGAGAACTTGGATAGGGCGGGGAGTGTTTTCTTACGAACTCCTTGACCGGCACCCAGTCACTGGGAGAGTAGTAGTGGGAACTCTCTATAGACGCAGGATCTGGAAGAGAAGAGAGCATTGACCATGCACTTTGGTTAATTCATGAGTTAGTTGGGAAACAAATACAGTTAATACATCAGACTGTAATTGATTGCTGAGGGGAATATAACCCTAACCTAGGGGCTGACCCAAATAGGATCTCAAAGGGGAATAATTGTGGTCCCCCTGGGTGTGGATCTGACACTGAACAGAGCGATAGGCTCCATCATGGGTTCCATTCATCTCCTCCAACCTTCCCGACTCTGAGGATGATAGGGCATGTGGAAGTGGAAGATCACTCCTAAGCAGTCCACATTCTTTGGTGACAGTGGCAGTGAATGCAGGACCCTGATCACTTTCAATTACTTCAGGTACACGAATCGGCATACGACTATAGAGAGTAATCTCTAGGCAGTAGTCTTAGCAGTCATGTTAGTCACTGGATAAGCTTCAGGCCATCCGGAGAACATGTCTACAACTACCAACACGTATTCGAATCTCCCGGTCTTTGGCATTTGGATGTGGTCTATCTAGATCCTTTGGAAAAGGTACAAAGGCTTGGCGCAGATGACGTTGTGGAGGCTTTCCGTATGCCCCGGATTGCATTTAGCGCATATCGCGCAGGATGCCGTGTAATCCTGGTAAATATTAGGTTATTCCTGAGATCTTCGAAATGTGGGCAGTCCAGTGTGCCCATGTGCCCACGTCTTCTTGTTATGTGTATATAATCTCCTTTAAGTACTGCCCCCTTTCCCAGCCAACCTCTCTCTCTTCCTTGTCAGGGTTGCTTGGATATTTTTTAGTTCATCCATGCTGTCTAGGTATCCCGTACCAACCGAACTACAGTATATGTATTAATACCAGTAATATTCAATATTATATAGTATTCCCTGTACAACCAGAACTACAGATATGTATTAATACCAGTAATTCTCAATATTATATAGTATTCCCATACCAACCAGAACTACAGTATATGTATTAATACCGGTAATTCTCAATATTATATAGTATCCCCGTACCAAACCAGATCTATAGTATGTGATTAATACCGGTAATCTCAATTATTATAGTATATCCCGTACCAACCAGAACAACAGTATATGTATTAATAACAGTAATTCTCAAATTATACAGTATTCCCATACCAACCAGAACTAAAGTATATGTATAATACCAGTAATTCTAATATTATATAGTATCCCCGTACAACCAGACAATAGTATGTGTATTAATACCGGAATTCTCAATATTATATAGTATTCCCGTACCAACCAGAACTACAGTATATGTATTAATACCAGTAATTCTCAATTTTATATAGTATCCCCGTACCAACCACAACTACAGATATTGTATTAATACCGGTAATTCTCAATATATATGTATTCCTGTACCAACCAGATCTACAGTATTTGTATTATACCAGTAATTCTCAATATTATATAGTATCCCTGTCTACAACCAGAACTACAGTATATGTATAATACCAGTAATTCTCAATATTATATAGTACCCCCTGTACCAACCAGAACTACAGTATATGATTTAATACCAGTAATTCTCAATATTATATAGATACCCTGTACCAACCAGAACTACAGTTATAGTTATTAATACCAGTAATTCTCAATATTATATAGTATCCTTGTACAAACAGAACTACAGTATGTATTATTATACCAGTAATTCTCAATATTATATAGTACCCCCTGTACCAACCAGAACTACAGTAATGTATTATATTCAGAATTCTCAATATATTATAGTATCCCCGTACCAACCAGATCTATAGTATGTGTATATACCAGTAATTCTCAATAGTTTTTATTTAGAAACTTGCCATTACACATCTACTGGAAGACAGTTCCACAGTTCTCACTATAAAAAGTTTTCCTAACTGAAGTTGAAACTTCTTTCTTCCAACTTAAAGGATGTCCACGAGTCTCCTCTGATATGACCTATTAGTGAACAATGCACCAGAGAGTTGATGATATATTTGTATTAGGTATATCTTCCCGCCCGCAAACGTCGCTTTTCCAATGTAAACAGCCTAACTTGTCTAATCTGCCTGCATATTCAAGCCCCTCCATTCCCCTTATAATTTAGTTGCCCTTCTCTGAACTGCCTCAATTTCCAAGATGTCCTTTTGTATATGGGATTCCAAACATGCACTGCATTTCCAAATGAGGCCTTCCAGTGCCTTGTAAAGAGGGAGATAATATATTTCTCTTTGAACTATTCCCCTCTTTATACAAGACAATATCTTGCTAGCTCTAGCTCGCTTGCTACCTGGCATTGTTTGCTACAGCTAAGTCTGTTATCAACCAACCAGAACCCCCAATCTTTTTCCATTACAGAGCACTTAACACAGAGTTATTTATAGTGTAGGGGGCACAGGCATTATTAAATCCCAAATGCATCACCTTGAAACATGAATCTTATCTGCCATTCTGTGCCCATTTTGATAATCTATTTAGGTCTGCTTGCAGCACTTGCACATCATTGGAAGTTTCCAAAGCTCTGCATAATTTAGTGTCATCAGCAAACACAGAGACCTTGCTCTCAATGCCCCCTTCTAAGTCATTTATAAACAGATTAAACAGAAGCATCCCCAGTACAGAACCCTGAGGACCTCGCTTAGAACTTTAGCCCCAATAGAGTAGTCCATGACTACCACTCTCTGTTTGCGATCCAATAACAGTTCTCTATCCATGAACAAATGTTTTTCAAAGCCAACAGTCCTCCGTTTATACATTAGTCGCCTATGTGGACAGTATCAAAAGCTTTCACAAAATCCAAGTATACCACATCCACTGCTGTGCCTGAATCTAACTTCTTACTACTTCTTCATAAAAACCAATTAAATTTGTCTGGCATGATCTATTTCCCATAAATCCATGCTGACTACTACTAATAGATGATCTCTGGAGACAAAGTCAAGGATATGACCGTAACAAAGTTCCAGCACCTTCCCTACCACTGATGTTAGGCTTACAGGTCTATAGTTTCCAGGCTGTGAACGACTACCTTTTTGATATTGGCATTACATTGGCTTTTTTCCAATCCAGCAGCACATCCCCAGACCAAAGCGAATCTGAAAAGATGAGAAACAGTGGTCTAGAAAGAACTGAACTAAGCTCTTTTATAATCCGAGGATGCAATCCATCTGGTCCTGGCGCTTTATTGATATAACTTGTCAATTGGTTCGTACCATATCCTGCTTTATCCAATGTGAAAACTTTTCATTTCTTCCATGCATTTTATACAATCCCTACTGAAGGATAAGGATTTTCAACAGTAAAAACCGTGTAAAAAAACGGTTTAGCAGATTAGCCTTTTTGGCATCTTCTACAACCATCTCAGCCCCGTTATTAATGGTCCCACATTCTCAGTCCTCATTTTTACCATTTATATACTAAAAAACATTTGGGGTGGGTTGGACTTGCTTTGTTCAGCAATCCGTATTTCATTTTCTATTTTAGCTAGTTTAATGCTTTCTTACTTTATTTTTTGTACTCCTGTAAGCTGTTCTGTTCCCCTCGTTTTCAAAATTTTAAAAGCCCTTTTCTTTTTTCCATTTCCCTTTTTACCTGAGCATTAAGCAGCAGGCAGGAGAGGACCTACTTTTTTACACTTTTTCCAAAGTACAGATTTAGAAATGTTATAGTTTAATATCCCTTTAAAGTGGTCCACCTCGCTCAGTATTTACCTAGAAACAATTCCCCCCAGTTATGCAGGAGCCATTCCTTTAACAGCATAAAATTTGCTTTCCTAAAGTTAAAAGTTTTTGTTAACCAGAGCTCTACAAAATGAGCTCAGGTTATTAGATATCACCAGATCCAACAACGCATTCTGTCTGTAAGAACTTCTACCATCTGTGAAAGAAAATGTCATATAGGAAATTTAAGAACTTTATACCTTTGAGGTGCTGGCAGTTCCTTACTCCAATCTATGTCAGAGTAGTTAAAATCCCCATAACCAGAACAGCCCCATACCACCAGCCTTCGCCAACTGCATATGGAATATCATTTCCACCTCTTCCCCGGCATTTGGCGGCTTATAACACACTCCAACAATTAATTTACCTACCTTCTTGTTTCCTGTACACAGTCTACCCATATGTTTCTGCCGTATCGTTTACTCCCCCATCTATTCCATCTTTTAAATTTGGCTTCAATTCGTAACATACATACATCCTCCTCCTCCTTTCTTATTAACTCTGTCATGACTAAATAGGAGTATCTTCAATATTTACTGTCCAGTCGTGTGAATCATTTAGCCATGATTCTGCTATACCAATCACATCATACCTTTCCTTTAAAGCTATTATTTCAAGTTCCCCGGTTTTTCCAGCCAGGCTTCTTGCATTTCTAAACATAATTTGATTATCAATTGATTTACTTCCATACATGGTCGTACATGCCTCCTTATCCTCTATGCTCCCACTTTCTCCATCCCTCGTTGTGTTAATAGCCCCTGATCCCTAACTTCTCTATCTACCCCTGTGCAGTTCAACATACCCTCCCCCATACCTAGTTTAAAATCTCCTCTAATCCTATAGCCATCTTCTCCCCAAAACAGCTGCCACCTCAACATTGAGGTGCAATCTGTCTCTACTAAAGAGCTACTTATGTACTTAATGTACTTAATAAACAAAAATAACATTACACTGTATTAGATTACTTTAAATACACATGGGCAAAATACAGTACAAATATAATGCAGAAATTCAGTGTAAACCAATCTCTATACAGGAAAAAACTTGCATGTGGGATCGCCATGTGGTTTCCCATTACAGCAACTAACCTTAATTATCTAGGCTGTGTTCTGTAGAATCATTCCATGTATCTATCAGTAAAACAAAAAGCAATAAGATGGAGCTGATCCACCAATATATTTATTAAAACAAACTTTGGATTAAGTTATTCCTACCTGCAAAGAAACAGAGGACAGCTTTCACTCTGATGGGAACTGGTGCAACTGTAAAATGTTCCCACCACAAACAGCTACTATGATTCCCTTTCCACTAACAGTGCGGGGGAATGCAGGGGAAATGTATCCTCGTTGGCACCATATCTGCATTATACTATAGGGGAGATTATCATTATAAATTACTGTAAACTAACATTAAATAAACAATCTTTATCATGGGGATTAAATAAAACATTATTTATCATGGGATGTCATTTAGACCACTTCACACAGTTTTTTGAACGGAGAGCTGACTGTAAAGCTGGTTTTGACTGGAGGGCTGACTGTAAAGCTGGTTTTTGAACTGGAGGGCTGATTATATAGCTGGTTTGTGTACTAGAGGGCTGACTGTAAAGCTGGTTTTTGAACTGGAGGGCTGACTATAAAGCTGGTTTGTGAACTGAGGGCTGATATTTAAAGCTCGTTTTTGAACTGGAGGGCTGACTATAAAGCGGTTTGTGAACTGGAGGGCTGACTGTAAAGCTGTTTTGTGAACTGGAGGGCTGACTAAAGCTGGTTCTGGACGACAGGGGGAGACTCTGACTTGGTTAAACAAACCAGCTTTACAGTCAGCCGTCAGTTCACAAACCAGCTTTACAGTCAGCCCTCCAGTTCACAAACCAGCTTTACAGTCAGCCCTCCAGGTCACAAACAAGCTTTACAGTCAGGATAGGGTAAGATATATGGAAGGCTGTGTTGGATAGTGCTTTATAGGATAGGTAAGATTATGGAGGGGCTGTGTTGGATAGTGCTTATAGGATAGTGAGTGAGATATATGGAGGGGCTGGTGTTGGATAGTGCTTTATAGGATAGGGTAAGATATATGGAGGGCTGTGTTGGATAGTGCTTTATAGGTTAGGGTAAGATATATGGAGGGGCTGTGTTGGATAGTGCTTTATAGGATAGGGTGAAGATATATGGAGGCTTGTGTGGATAGTGCTTATAGGATAGGGTAGATATATGGAGGGGCTGTGTTGGATAGTGTTTATAGGATAGGGTGAGATATATGGAGGGCTATGTTGGATAGTGCTTATAGGAATAGGGTGAGATATATGGAGGGCTGTGTTGGATAGTGCTTTATAGGATGGGTGAGATATGGAGGGGCTTGTGTGGCTAATGCTTTATAGGTAGGGTGAGATATATGGAGGGCTGTGTTGGATAGCGCTTTATAGGATAGGGTGAGATATATGGAGGGCTGTGTTGGATAGCGCTTTATAGGTTAGGGTGAGCTATATGGAGGGCTGTGTTGGATAGTGCTTTATAGGATAGGGTGAGATATATGGAGGGGATGTATTGGATAGTGCTTTATAGGATAGGGTAAGATATATGGAGGGGCTGTGTTGGATAGTGCTTTATAGGATAGGGTGAGATATATGGAGGGGTGTGTTGGATAGTGCTTTATAGGATAGGGTAAGATAATGGAGGGGTTTGTGTTGGATAGTGTTTATAGGATAGGGTGAGATATATGGAGGGCTGTGGTTGGATAGTGCTTTATAGGATAAGGTGAGATATATGGAGGTCTGTGTTGGATAGTGCTTATAGGTTAGGGTTAGGATATGGAGGGCTGTGTTGGATAGTAGTGTTTATAGGATAGGGAGAGATATGGAGGGGTGTATTGGATGTGCTATAGGATAGGGTAGATATATGGGGGCTGTGTTGGATAGCGCTTATAGGTTAGGGTGATATATGGAGGGCTGTGTTGGATAGTGCTTTATAGGATAGGGTAGATTATGGAGGGGATGTTGGATAGTGCTTTATAGGATAGGGTAGATATATGGAGGGTCGGTTGGATAGTGCTTATAGGATAGGGTAAGATATATGGAGGGGCTGTTTGGATAGTGCTTTATAGGATAGGGTGAGATATATGGAGGGGCTGTGTTGGATAGTGCTTATAGGATAGGGTTGAGATATATGGAGGGGGACTTGTGTGGATTAGTGCTTTATAGGATAGGGTGAGATATATGGAGGCTGTGTTGGATAGTGCTTTATTATAGGATAGGGTGAGATATATGGAGGGCTGTGTTGGATAGTGCTTTTTATTGAGGATAGGGTGAGATTGAGATATATGGAGGGGCGTGTTGGGATAGTGCTTTATAGGATAGGGGTGAGATATATGGAGGGCTGTGTTGGATAGTGCTTTATAGGATAGGGTGAATGAAATTATAGGAGGGGCTGTGTTGGATAGTGCTTTATAGGATAGGGTGAGATATATGGAGGGGCTGTGTTGGATAGTGCTTTATAGGATAGGGTGAGATATATGTAGGGGCTGTGTTGGATAGTGCTTTATAGGATAGGATAAGATATATGGAGGGGCTGTGTTGGATAGTGCTTTATAGGATAGGGTGAAGATATATGGAGGGCCTGTGTTGGATAGTGCTTTATAGGATAGGGTGAGATATATGAGGGGTGGTGTGTTGGATAGTGCTTTTAGGATAGGGTGAGATATATGGAAGGGCTGTGTTGGATAGCGCTTTATAGGATAGGGTGAGATATATGGAGGGCTGTGTTGGATAGTGCTTTATAGGATAGGGAAAGATATATGGAGGGGCTGTGTTGGATAGTGCTTTATAGGATGGGGAAAGATATATGGAGGGCGTTGTGTGGATAGTGCTTTATAGTATAGGGTAAGATATATGGAGGTCTGTGTAGGATAGTGCTTTATAGGATAGGGTAAGATATATGGAGGGGCGTGTTGGATAATGCTTTATAGGATAGGGTAAGATATATGGAGGGGCTGTGTTGGATAATGCTTTATAGGATAGGGTATGATATATGGAGGGCAGTGTTGGATAGTGCTTTATAGGATAGGGTAAGATATATGGAGGAGCTGTGTTGGATATGCTTTATAGGATAGGGTATGATATATGGAGGGGCTGTGTTGGATAATGCTTTATAGGATAGGGTAAGATATATGGAGGGCTGTGTTGGATAGTGCTTTATAGGATAGGGTAAGTATATGGAGGGCGGTGTGGCTAATGCTTTATAGGATAGGATAAGAATATGGAGGGCTGTGTGTGGATAGTGCTTTATAGGATAGGGTGAGATTATGGAGGGTGTTGTTGGATAGTGCTTTATAGGATAGGGTGAGATATATGGAGAGGCTGTGTTGGATAGTGTTTTATAGGATAGGGTAAGATATATGGAGAGCTGTGTTGGATAATGCTTTATAGGATAGGGTGAGTATATGGAGGGCTGTGTTGGATAGTGCTTTATAGGATAGGGTAAGATATATGGAGGGCTGTGTTGGATAGTGCTTTAAGTATAGGGTAAGATATATGGAGGTCTGTGTAGGATAGTGCTTTATAGGATAGGGGGTAAGATATATGGAGGGGCTGTGTTGGATAATGCTTTATAGGATAGGGTAAGATATATGGAGGGGCTGTGTTGGATAATGCTTATAGGATAGGGTATGATATATGGAGGGGCTGTGTTGGATAGTGCTTTATAGGATAGGGTAAGATATATGGAGGAGCTGTGTGGATAATGCTTTATAGGATAGGGTATGATATTGGAGGGGCTGTGTTGGATAGTGCTTTATAGGATAGGGTAAGAGTATATGGAGGGGCTGTGTGGATAATGCTTTATAGGATAGGGTAAGATATATGGAGGGGCTGGGTTGGCTAATGCTTTATAGGATAGGGTAAGATATTGGAGGGCTGTGTGTGGATAGTGCTTTATAGGATGAGAGGATGAGATATATGGAGGGCGTGTGTTGGATAGTGCTTTATAGGATAGGGTTAGATATATGGGGGCTGTGTTGGATAGTGCTTTATGGATAGGGTGAGATATATGGAGGGGCTGTGTTGGATAGTGCTTATAGGATAGGGTGAGGATATGGAGGGGCTGTGTTGGATAGTGCTTTATAGGATAGGGTGAGAGATATGAAGAGGCTGTGTTGGATAGTGTTTTATAGGATGGGTAAGATATATGGAGGGGGCTGTATTGGATAGTGCTTTATAGGATAGGGTAAGCAGCTTGAACTGAATCCTTTGCGTGGTGGGCAGCTAGTGGAGGGACTGACAAGAGGGAGAGGCATTAGAGAGAGAGAAGAGAAGAGAAAAGAATGAGCCAGGCAGCAGAGTTGAGGATGGATTGAAGCAGGGAGCCAGGCGGTTGTTTGGTAGACCACACAGGAGGTGTGTTGCAGTAGTCTAGCTGGGATATGATTAGGGCATGGACTAGGATTTTTGTAGCTTCATCGAGAGGAAGGGTCGAATGCAGGAGATGTTTTGAGTGTGGAGCCAACAGGAGTTGGCAGCGAATTGACATGGGGTTTGAAAGAAAGATCGGAATCAATGTTATTCCCAGGCAGCGACATGAGGAGATGAGGATATAGGTGAGCTGTTAATATTAATAGTAAGAATAGGGAGTGGAACAAACCGTGGGGGGGGAAAGGACAAGTTCAGTTGTCCAAGGCCATGGATGTAGATGGAGAAGAAGAAGAGGGCAGTTGTACCGAGCCCTGCAGGACCCCCACAGGTAGGGGGCGAGGGGTGGAGTTAATTTCAGAGTGGAAAACACTAAAGGTTCTATCAGAGAGATAGGAGGATAGCCAAGAAAGTGCAGTGTCCTGGATACCTAAGGAGGCCAGGATCTGAGAAAGTAGAGGGTGGTCGACAGTATCAAAAGCAGAGGACAGATCAGAAGAATGAGTAATGAGAGTGACCTTTAGATTTAGCACTAAGTAGATCGTTGGTCACTTTAGAAGGGCAGGTTCTGTGGAGTGGTTAGGGTGGAAGCCTGATTGGAGGTGGTCAAAGAGAGAGTTAGCAGACAGGTGACTGACCAGGTCAGCAAGACTTGTATTCCAGTAGTTTGGAAGCAAATGGGAGAAGGGAGACAGGCCGGTAGCTGGAAAGAGCAGATGGTAGAGGGAGGGTTTTTTAAGTATAGGGGAGGAGACCACGGCATTTAAATGAGAAGGAGGAAAATACCAGTGGATAGGGACCAGTGTTAAAGAGAGAGTTTAGGGCTGGTATGAAGGAGAGGAGAGAGGGGGAATAAGATGAGAGGGAATGGGGTCAAGGGGCAGGTGGTGAGACGTGTCCTGGATAGGAGAGATGAGTCCCTGTTTTGTTATAGTGGTGAAGCTGTGTTAGGGTGCAATTAAAGGGATTAACCAATGATGGGAGGTTAGCCGTGTGCAGTGGTAGGAGTTGGAAGCTGTATGGAGGAGGTAGGGTGCATAGGAAAACCATTTTCGGACAGAGCAGGGAGTTGAATACTTTAAAGAGCTGTTTGGGGTTATGGGACTGTGTGGATAGAGTGAAGAGAAGTAGTTTGTTTGGCTAAGGATAAAGCACTTCTGGTCCGGTAGAGGGCAATTACATTCAAGAAAGTCTCTTTTGTTACTCTTGCGCCAGTGTCGCTCGGCTATACGGGATCGCCTTTTCAACTTTTATATTGATCCGTAAGCCATGGTGTGGGTTCTTTTGCGATAAGGCGACGGGGTGGATAAGGGGCAGAGAGAGTTGAGGGCATTGGAAACAATGTTATAGTAGTGGACGGCTGCATGGTCCGGGTCAGAGAAGGAGGGCACTGGAGATAAGTTGTTGGAGGGGGGCAGAGAGCGAATGGGGGTCGAGATTACACAGGTCCCTACATTGTACGTTGGTTGTTAGGGGTTCGGTCAGGACAGATGGCACAAGATTAAATTTGAGAAGATGATGATCGGACAGAGGAGGATGGAGAGTTGGAGAAGTAGATACAGAGCAGAGGGGGGTGAAGACCAGATCCAGTGTGTTGCCCATTACAATGGGTCTGGGCAGAGGACCATTGGGTAAGGCACAGTAGGAGGTAAGGAGAGAGAGAAGTTTAGTGGCAGCAGAGGGTGTTGGTATGATGGGATATTGAAACACCTAAGATATTGAGGGGATGTCAGAGGATAGAAAGTGGGACAACCAAGCAGGAAGTGAAGGAAGGAGGGAGGGAGGCAAGTAGGGACTCAGAGGAGCCGTTTTCACTCGTCATTGTAATAGTCTATGAAGAGACAGAGAGATCCGTTCACTATTTATTCTAAGCTCCCACACGGTGACATATTGTTCTACAAGACTGTGTGGACTAAATGAGCTTCAAAAGACTGACCCACAAGACAAAGCAACCACTAAGTAAGTGTGTGGGGAATGTTAATAAGAGCGGGGGTCATGGGAGACACAGACAGACCACACGCACCACGAACAGAGGTGGTAAAGGTAATGGCTCTTAATCCCTCAATCTACTAGTCTATGTTTTTAGTACATGGTGTCAGCCCTGCATAATACAACCAGTGTCATTCAGCCCTCCAGTTCATAAACCAGTCTGTCAGCCCCAGTTCATAAACAGTGTCTGTCAGCCTCCCCAGTTCATAAACAGCAGATCAGCGTCTGTCAGCCTCCCAGTTCATAAACAGTCTGTCAGCCTCCCAGTTCAAAACCAGTGTCTGTCAGACTCCAGTTAAAACCGTGTTGCAACTCCAGTTAAAACCAGTGTCTGTCAGCCTCCAGTTCATAAACCAGTGTCTGTCAGCCTCCCAGTATAAACCAGTGTCTGTCAGCCTCCCAGTTAAAACCAGTGTCTGTCAGCCTCCAGTTCATAAACCAGTGTCTGTCAGCCTCCAGTCATAACCAGTGTCTGTCAGACTCCCAGTTCATAACCCAGTGTCTGTCAGCCTCCCAGTTCATAACCCAGTGTTGTAGCCTCCCAGTTATAAACACTGTCTTTCAGCCTCCCAGTTCATAACCCAGTGTCTTTCAGCCTCCCAGTTCATAAACCAGTCTGTAAGCCTCCCAGTTCATAACCAGTGCCTGTCAGCCTCCCAGTTCATAAACCACTGTCTTCAGCCTCCCAGTTCATAACCCAGTGTCTTTCAGCCTCCCAGTTCATAAACCAGTCTGTAAGCCTCCCAGTTCATAAACCAGTGTCTGTCAGCCTCCCAGTTCATAAACCACTGTCTTTCAGCCTCCCAGTTCATAAACCAGTGTCTGTCAGCCTCTCAGTTCTTAAACCAGTCTGTCAGACTCCCAGTTCATAAACCAGTGTCTGTCAGCCTCCCAGTTCATAAACCACTGTCTGTCAGCTCCCAGTTCATACCCAGTGTCTTTCAGCCTCCCAGTTCAATAAACCAGTCTGTAAGCCTCCCAGTTCATAAACCAGTGTCTGTCAGCCTCCCAGTTCATAAACCAGTCTGTCAGCCTCCCAGTTCATAAAACCAGTGTCTGTCAGCCTCCAGTGTTGATAACCCAGTGTCTGTCAGCCTCCCAGTACATAACCCAGTGTCTTTCCGACCTCCCAGTTCAAAACCAGTCTGTAAGCCTCCCAGTTCATAAACCAGTGTCTGTCAGCCTCCCAGTTCATACCCTGTCTTCAGCCTCCCAGTTCATAACCCAGTGTCTTTCAGCTCCAGTTCATAAACCAGTCTGTAAGCCTCCCAGATCATAAACCAGTGTCTGTCAGCCTCTCAGTTCTTAAACCAGTCTGTCAGACTCCCAGTCATACCCAGTGTCTGTCAGCCTCCCAGTTCATAACCCAGTGTCTTCCAGCCTCCCAGGTCATAACCAGTCTGTAAGCCTCCAGTCATAAACCAGTGTCTGTCAGCCTCCAGTTCATAAAACCAGTGTCTGTCAGCCTCCCAGTTCATAAACCAGGTCTGTCAGCCTCCCAGTTCATAAACCAGTCTGTCAGCCTCCCAGTTCATAAACCAATGTCTGTCAGCCTCCCAGTTCATAAACCAGTGTCTGTCAATCTCCCAGTTCATAAACCAGTCTGTCAGCCTCCCAGTTCAAAAACAGTTTTCAGCCTCCTAGTTCATAAACCAGGGTGGTAGCCTCCCAGTTCATAACCAGTCTGTCAGCCCTCCAGTTCAAAAAACGAGTCTGTCAGCCTCCCAGTTTATAAACCAGTGTCTGTCAGCACTCCAGTTAAAAAAACAGAGTCTGTCAGCCCCCAATGAAAAACCAGTTTAATTCAGCCCTCTAGTTCATAAACCAGCATTTGTCGACACTGCAATTCACAAACCAGCTTACAGTCAGCCCTCCAGTTACAAACCAGCTTTATAGTCAGCCCTCCAGTTCAAAAACCAGCATTACAGTCAGCCCTCTAGTTCACAAACCAACTTTACAGTCAGCCCTCCAGTTCACAAACCAGCTTTATAGTCAGCCCTCCAGTTCAAAAACGAGTTAAATATCAGCCCTCTAGTTCACAAACCAGCTTTATAGTAAGCCCTCCAGTTCAAAAACCAGCTTTACAGTCAGCCCTCTAGTACACAAACCAGCTATATAGTCAGCCCTCCAGTTCAAAACCAGCTTTAGTCAGCCCTCCAGTACCAAACCAGCTTATAGTCAGCCCTTGAGTTCAAAAAACCAGCTTTACAGTCAGCCCTCTAGTTCACAAACCAGTTTACAGTCAGCCCTCAGTTCAAAAACAGCTTTACAGTCAGCCCTCAGTTCACAAACCACTTTACAGTCAGCCTCCAGTTCAAAAACCAGCTCTACAGTCAGCCCTAGTTCACAAACCAGCTTTACAGTCAGCCCTCCAGTTCAAAAAACAGCTTTACAGTCAGCCCTCCAGTTCACAAACCAGCTTTATAGTCAGCCCTCCAGTTCAAAAACGAGCTTTAAATATCAGCCCTCTAGTTCACAAACCAGCTTTATAGTCAGCCCTCCAGTTCAAAAACCAGCTTTACAGTCAGCCCTCTAGTACACAAACCAGCTATATAATCAGCCCTCCAGTTCAAAAACCAGCTTTACAGTCAGCCCTCCAGTTCACAAACCAGCTTTACAGTCAGCTCTCCAGTTCAAAAAACTGTGTGAAGTGTGTCTAAATGACATCCCCATGATAAATAATGTTTATTTAATCCCCATGATAAAGATTGTTTATTTAATGTTAGTTTACAGTAGATTTATAATGATAATCTCCCCTATAGTATAATGCAGATATGGTGCAACGAGGATACATTTCCCCTGCATTCCCCCTGCACTGTTAGTGGAAAGGGAAATCATAGTAGCTGTTTGTGGTGGGAACATTTTACAGTTGCACCAGTTC
Organism: Hymenochirus boettgeri; assembly: GCA_019447015.1. NCBI lineage: Eukaryota > Metazoa > Chordata > Amphibia > Anura > Pipidae > Hymenochirus > Hymenochirus boettgeri. Next base: position 9,661,506 of record CM033472.1, read on the forward strand.
CCATCAGAGTGAAAGCTGTCCTCTGTTTCTTTGCAGGTAGGAATAAACTTAATCCAAAGTTTGTTTTAATAAATATATTGGTGGATCAGCTCCATCTTATTGCTTTTGTGTTTACTGATAAGATACATGGAATGATTCTACAGAACAGCCTAGATAATTAAGGTTAGTTGCTGTAATGGGAAACCACATGGCAGATCCCACATGCAAGTTTTTCCTGTATAGAGATATATGGTTTACACTGATATTGCTGCATTATATTTGTACTGTATTTTGCCCAGTGTGTATTTAAAGTAATCTAATACAGTGTAATGTTATTTTATGTTATATAAGTACATTAAGTACATAAGTAGCTCTTTAGTAGAGACAGATTGCACCTCAATGGTGATGGTGCAGCTGTTTTGGGGGAGAAGATGGCTATAGGATTAGAGGAGATTTTAAACTAGGTATGGGGGGAGGGTATGTTGAACTGCACAGGGGTAGATAGAGAAGTTAGGGATCAGGGGGCTATTAACACAACGGAGGATGGAGAAGTGGGAGCATAGAGGATAAGGAGGCATGTACGACCATGTATGGAAGTAAATCAATTGATAATCTAAAATGTATGTTTAGAAATGCAAGAAGCCTGGCTGGAAAAACCGGGGAACTTGAAATAATAGCTTTAAAGGAAAGGTATGATGTGATTGGTATAGCAGAATCATGGCTAAATGATTCACACGACTGGACAGTAAATATTGAAGGATACTCCTTATTTAGTCATGACAGAGTTAATAAGAAAGGAGGAGGAGGATGTATGTATGTTAAACAGGAATTGAAGCCAAATTTAAAAGATGGAATAGATGGGGGAGTAAACGATACGGCAGAAACAATATGGGTAGAGCTGTGTACAGGAAACAAGAAGGTAGGTAAATTAATTGTTGGAGTGTGTTATAAGCCGCCAAATGCCGGGGAAGAGGTGGAAATGAATCTCCATATGCAGTTGGCGAAGGCTGGTGGTATGGGGCATGTTCTGGTTATGGGGGATTTTAACTACTCTGACATAGATTGGAGTAAGGGAACTGCCAGCACCTCAAAAGGTATAAAGTTCTTAAATTTCCTATATGAGCATTTTCTTTCACAGATGGTAGAAGTTCTTACTAGACAGAATGCGTTGTTGGATCTGGTGATATCTAATAAACCTGAGCTCATTTTGTAGAGCTCTGGGTTAACAAAAACTTTTAACTTTAGGAAAGCAAATTTTATGCTGTTAAAGGAATGGCTCCTGCTCATAGACTGGGGGGAATTGTTTCTAGGTAAAGATACTGAGCAGATGTGGACCACTTTTAAAGGGATATTAAACTATAACATTTCTAAATCTGTACCTTTAGGGAAAAAGTGTAAAAAAAGTAGGTCCTCTCCTGCCTGGCTTAATGCTCAGGTAAAAAGGGAAATGGAAAAAAAGAAAAGGGCTTTTAAAATTTTGAAAACAGAGGGAACAGAACAGGCTTACAGGGAGTACAAAAAATAAAGAGTGTAAGAAAGCAATTAAACTAGCTAAAATAGAAAATGAAATACGGATTGCTGAACAAAGCAAGTCCAACCCAACCCCAAAATGTTTTTTAAGTATATAAATGGTAAAAAGATGAGGACTGAGAATGTGGGACCATTAAATAACGGGGCTGAGATGGTTGTAGAAGATGCCAAAAAGGCTAATCTGCTAAACCGTTTTTTTACATCGGTTTTTACTGTTGAAAATCCTTATCCTTACAGTAGGGATTGTAATAATATGCATGGAAGAAATGAAGAGTTTTCACATTGGATAACAGAGGATATGGTACGGAAACAATTAGACAAAGTTAATATCAATAAAGCGCCAGGACCAGATGGATTGCATCCTCGGATTATAAAAGAGCTTAGTTCAGTTCTTTCTAGACCACTGTTTCTCATCTTTTCAGATTCGCTTTGGTCTGGGGATGTGCTGCTGGATTGGAAAAAAGCCAATGTAATGCCAATATTCAAAAAAGGTAGTCGTTCACAGCCTGGAAACTATAGACCTGTAAGCCTAACATCAGTGGTAGGGAAGGTGCTGGAAACTTTGTTACGGGATCATATCCTTGACTTTGTCTCCAGAGATCATCTTATTAGTAGTAGTCAGCATGGATTTATGGGAAATAGATCATGCCAGACAAATTTAATTGGTTTTTATGAAGAAGTGAGTAAGAAGTTAGATTCAGGCACAGCAGTGGATGTGGTATACTTGGATTTTGTGAAAGCTTTTGATACTGTGCCACATAGGCGACTAATGTATAAACTGAGGACTGTTGGCTTTGAAGAAAACATTTGTTCATGGATAGAGAACTGGTTATTGGATCGCAAACAGAGAGTGGTAGTCAATGGAGCTACATCTATGTGGGCTAAAGTTCTAAGCGGAGTGCCTCAGGGTTCTGTACTGGGGATGCTTCTGTTTAATCTGTTTATAAATGACTTAGAAGGGGGCATTGAGAGCAAGGTCTCTGTGTTTGCTGATGACACTAAATTATGCAGAGCTTTGGAAACTTCCAATGATGTGCAAGTGCTGCAAGCAGACCTAAATAGATTATCAAAATGGGCAGCAGAATGGCAGATAAGATTCAATGTTCAAGGTGATGCATTTGGGATTTAATAATGCCTGTGCCCCCTACACTATAAATAACTCTGTGTTAAGTGCATCTGTAATGGAAAAAGATTTGGGGGTTCTGGTTGGTTGATAACAGACTTAGCTGTAGCAAACAATGCCAGGTAGCAACGGCTAGAGCTAGCAAGATATTGTCTTGTATAAAGAGGGGAATAGATTCAAGAGAGAAATATATTATTCTCCCTCTTTACAAGGCACTGGTAAGGCCTCATTTGGAATATGCAGTGCAGTTTTGGAATCCCATATACAAAAGGGACATCTTGGAAATTGAGGATGCATTTCAGAGAGGCAACTAAATTATAAGGGGAATGGAGGGGCTTGAATATGCAGGCAGATTAGAAAGTTAGGGCTGTTTACATTGGAAAGCGACGTTTGCGGCGGGGAATATGAAACCTAATACAAATATATCAATCAACTCTCTGGTGCATTGTTCACTAATAGGTCATATCAGAGGAACTCGTGGACATCCTTTAGGTTGGAAGAAAAGAAGTTTCAACTTCAGGTTAGAGAAAACTTTTTTATAGTGAGAACTGTGGAACTGTCTTCCAGTAGATGTGGTAATGGCAAGTTTCTAAAACTAAAAACTATTGAGAATTCTGGTATTAATACACATACTATAGATCTGGTTGGTACGGGGATACTATATAATATTGAGAATTACTGATATAAATCATATATCTGTAGTTCTGGTTGGTACAGGGGTACTATATAATATTGAGAATTACTGGTATTAATACATATACTGTAGTTCTGGTTGACAAGGATACTATATAATATTGAAATTACTGGTATTAATACATATACTGTAGTTCTGGTTGGTACAGGGATACTATATAATATTGAGAATTACTGGTATTAATACATATACTGTAGTTCTGTTTGTACAGGGTACTATATAATATTGAGAATACTGTATATACATTATACTGTAGTTCTGGTTGGTACAGGGATACTATATAATATTGAGAATTACTGGTATTAATCATATACTGTAGATCTGGTTGGTACAGGAATACTATATAATATTGAGAATTACCGGTATTAATACTTACTGTAGTTGTGTTGGTACGGGGATACTATATAATATTGAGAATTACTGGTATTAATACATATACGTAGTTCTGGTTGGTACGGGGATACTATATATATGAGAATTACCGGTATTTACACATACTATTGATCTGGTTGGTACGGGGATACTATATAATATTGAGAATTACTGGTATTATACATATACTTAGTTCTGGTTGGTATGGGAATACTGTATAATATTGAGAATTACTGGTATTAATACATATACTGTTGTTCTGGTTGGTACGGGGATACTATATAATATGAGAATTACCGGTATTAATACACATACTATGATCTGGTTGGTACGGGGATACTTAAATATTGAGAATTACCGGTATTAATACATATACTGTAGTTTCGGTTGGTATGGGAATACTATATAATATTGAGAATTACTGGTATTAATACATATACTGTAGTTCTGGTTGGTACAGGGAATACTATTAATATTGAGAATTCTGGTATTAATACATATACTGTAGTTCTGGTTGGTACAGGGATACCTAGACAGCATGGATGAACTAAAAAATATCCAAGCAACCCTGACAAGGAAGAGAGAGAGGTGTGGCTGGGAAAGGGGGCAGTACTTAAGGATGGATTATATACACATAACAAGAGACTGGGCACATGGGCACATGGACCTGCCCACATTTCGAAGAATCTCAGGAATAACCTAATATTTACCAGAATTACACGGCATCCTGCGCGATATGCGCTAAATGCAATCCGGGGCATACGGAAAAGCCTCCACAACGTCATCTGCCAAGCCTTTGTACCTTTTCCAAAGGATCTAGATAGACCACATCCAAATGCCAAGACCGGGAGATTCGAATACTGTGTTGGTAGTTGTAGACATGTTCTCCGGATGGCCTGAAGCTTATCCATGACTAACATGACTGCTAAGACTACTGCCTAGAGATTACTCTCTATAGTCGTATGCCGATTCGGTGTACCTGAGAATTGAAAGTGATCAGGGTCCTGCATTCACTGCCACTGTCACCAAAGAAAGTGGACTGCTTAGGAGTGATCTTCCACTTCCACATGCCCTATCATCCTCAGAGTAGCGGGAAGGTTGAGAGGATGAATGGAACCCATGAATGGACCTATCGCTCTGTTCAGTGTCAGATACACACCCAGGGGGGACCACAAATTATTCCCCTTTGAGATCCTATTTGGGTCAGCCCCTAGGTTAGGGTGATATTTCCCTCAGCAATTACAATTACAGTCTGTAGTATTAACTGATTTTGTTTCCCAACTAACTCATGAATTAACCAAAGTGCATGGTCAGTGCTCTCTCTCTCCAGATCCTGCGTCTATAGAAGGTTCCCACTCACTACTCCCAGGACTGGGTGCCGGTCAAGGAGTTCGTAAGAAAACACTCCCTCGAACCTATCCAAGTTCTCCTTACCACTCCCACTTCAGTGAAACTGGAAGGAAGACCCACTTGGATCCGCGCACTCATTACAAGAATCCACCCCTCCTGCTGCTGAAACATGATTGGTCTTTTATCCTTTTTATCATCTCCTCAGGGGGGCCCTACAGGTTGCCATAACGCTAAGGGAAAGTCTAACTACATTCTGGTTTAATTCTTCTAACACCAATGTGGCCACCTTTGTGTTTGATTTTTGTATCATTGGCCACTGCCCCATGGTCCCCTGGCAAGTGACCTATATCAAGATACACCAGCTTCTAGATCACTATACATCTGTGTAACGCTGAATATTGGGGGAGACAACTGTGATTATTGGGGGCTGTCGGGTGGAACACCGGTTCGGATGGGGATATAGGCCCGAATCTGCTCGCCTCAGAGTAGATAAGAATGGCAAGTCCTTGGCTTAGCAGAATGACCTTATAAAGTCAGGCACTTGTCAGACACTGGGAAACATGGTTCAAGTATGAGATTACCCCTTACTATAGAGAATCCCACTCCCACAAGACGCAGGCACCTATATATTAGGCGCATGGTCCACTGGTGGGACCGGCTCTATGTACAATGGGAAATTCTTCTTAAAGGATATGTATAACTCGACAGAATTCAAAAAGGTTTTGTTGTACTTACACCTGATAACACCGGCCCTAATGGGAAAGTCACTCTTGCTATTAAGAAACTTGAGGACTTGTCAAACGAGTTAAAGAGAATCTCTAGTGTAACGGACCCTTGGGACCAATATTTCGGATGGATGTCTGGCTGGCAGAAAACTCTGGCACTGATAGGGTGACCATACTAATTGTTCTGATCTTTGCTTCACTTTTTATCTTTTGCTTACTTCCATATATTAAGAAGTTGGCTACAAAGGCCGTAGATGTATCTTCCCCCACTCTCCTACTCCAAGACTGTGAAACACCGTCTGAATCCCCATATACTCCATGCGCTCTACTAATGTCTCCTCCTACAATCCTCTCCTCCCCCTTCAGGGTTAGTCGGTTGTTGGAGTTGGTAGGGTTGGTCCCTGGCCTTGTGCAGGTCTCTCCAGACCAAGCTGAAGATCCAACCCACCCTATGGTCAACCCCTCTGGATAACTCTAACATTCCTTGTTAGGTAGGGACAGCAAATAGACATTTCAGGGGGGATTGTGAAGGAGACCTTGTTGAAATGTATCTTATTATATCCGCCTCGGTCAACTATATGTACAATGTCATTTTTACTGTCCCATTGTTACTTGGTTGTTTTGCTAACTTCAGTGCTTTGACATTTTCCTACTCAGCTTCTGCCAAACATATATATCACATGCTCAGCTCGTGCTAGATGAAACCAAAGAGGAACCTCTTTAGAAGATGGTTGGGGCCTATGACGCTCTGCACCTGCTTCCTGGAGAAGACTGCTACATGCCCCAGATAAGGACATATTATGATCTTTATCACGCTTACTGGCTATAGGCTGTATACCCATGTATCCGGAGCTAACAATCACAACCCCCACTTGATCTTATAACCTTTGTGCCTTACAATAAAGCAGAAGAGCATTTTTGCATACTGAACGTTCGTGTCAGTGTAGTTCTCCTAGTTTCTTCTTCCCAGTCTAGACTGCTACACCAGATAACTAATTAGGAAGGGAACAGATAAATCTCGGACCTGGTTCGGTCCTCATCACATATAATATTGAGAATTACTGGTATTAATACATATACTGTAGTTCTGGTTGGTACGGGATACTATATAAAATTGAAAATTACCGGTTTAATACATATACTGTAGTTCTGGTTGGTACGGGATACTAAATAATATTGAGAATTACTGATATTATACATATACTGTAGTTCTGGTTGGTACAGGGATACTATATAAATTGAGAATTACTGGTATTAATACATATACTGTAGTTTCTGGTTGGTACGGGGATACTATATAATATTGAGTATTACTGGTATTAATACATATACTGTATTTCTGGTTGGTACAGGGATACTATATAATATTGAGAATTACTGGTATAAATACATATACTGTAGTTCTGGTTGGTACAGGGATACTATATAATATTGAGAATTACTGGTATTAATACATATACTGTAGTTCTGGTTGGTACGGGGATACTATATAATATTGAGTATTACTGGTATTAATACATATACTGTATTTCTGGTTGGTACAGGGATACTATATAATATTGAGAATTACTGGTATTAATACATATACTGTAGTTCTGGTTGGTACAGGGATACTATATAATATTGAGAATTACTGTATTAATACATATACTGTAGTTCTGGTTGTACAGGGAATCTATAAATATTGAGAATACTGGTATTAATCATATACTGTAGTTCTGGTTGGTACAGGGATACTATATAATATTGAGTATTACTGGTATTAATACTATACTGTATTTCTGGTTGGTACAGGGATCTATATAATATTGAGAATTACGGTATTAATCCCCCGTGTTCATTGATCCACGAGAAGCCTCATTTAGGGCACGCCACACTGCAACGGAAACGCACACGGAATTGCATGTGTTTTCGTTGCGTTTGCGCTGCATTTTCTTCATAGTATAGGAAAACGCATGCAATCGCAATTAAAAACGTGGAACGCAAATCGCAACGCACTTGAAAACGCGGCTTTTTCAGTGATCTAAAAAAAAACGCAAGCGCAAACGCAGAAGAATCGCAGCAGTGTGGCCTAGCCCTAAAGGCTGCCAAAGCGCACGATAAGAAAACAAAAACAACAAACTATGACAGCTGTGCCGCTTTCTAACTTTGCCAGTGGCGCGCTCCTCCGTATCTCCGTATTTACCTAAAATGCCAAAAGTTCCGAATACTTCCAAAAGAACTTCGGAACTTAAGAACCGGGAGTTCTGGATTGGACCCGGATTCCATCTCTATTTGAGAACTTGCGAGATCAGGAAACCGATCGGGAAATGTTTTCTGAATCCCCCAGGGCCCTGCACAGCCAGGAAAATTACAGCGGAGATTTGTGATTGTAGAAAATAAACAGATATTAGAGTAGGCGTAGTGACTACAAGTAGCCCCTTTATGGGAAATGGAGGTTTAACACACGTTTGGAGACCCCAAAGCAAATATCCTTTCTTCTCTACCCCAAAACTGTATATACAATATAATATAATATTCTTTATTATATATACTAATAATTTTCTTTATGTCCATTTGTAATATTGCGGATACACAGATCTGTAATAAGACCGTGAAATCAATGCTTTGCGTTTGCAACCTGCAGGGTAATGGATATTTAAATAAAGAGCTTGGAATAAACCAATTTTAATTCATCATAAGGATCCCTGCAGACTTTAATTACCCAGCACCTCGAGTGCAGCCAGCATTGTCGGCAGATGGACTTTCCCAGGTGTTTCCAGGCGACACACCCCTTTGGAGGGTAATAGGTTGATCCGAGTTCTAGGCGATGGTAACAGCTGTAAAGCCCTGGGCATGTCTCGTGACAGATATCAATGCAATGTACCTACTAGAAGCTGTTTACTCTATTGGGATTGCTTTGTGAGATCTACGTTATTATCTATGGCAACACAACAGCATCTCATTACTGTTGCTTTGAAAAAACACGCTTCAAAAAATTCTCCTGTGCCAAGAAATATGCACATAATTAAAATTTAAGATCTTTATTACTGTCTGACCTACATTAACGTTGCAGAGCTCTGTGCATTCACGTCTCACTGGGAGGGAAATCTGGCACAGGCCTTAACATTTGTGGGGATTTCAATTTAAAGGGAAACTAAGGCTAAGCAGATCTTCCTATTCCTAGTTTCCTATTTTTAGGCCGATCCAACTAAACTACAATCATTGCCCCCAACCTTTGCGTTTTCTCCCGTGATGCTTTAAACACCCGTTGAATCCAGTAGTTTAATCCCCGTAGACTTATGCTAAGAGATGAGTACTGTTGGACAAGGTGATGCCTTTTTGCAGCTTTTGAGAGATACACTTCTCTCTTCCTCGGGTCAAGCATTATAAGAAAGGTTTCACCTTATCCTACAGAACTCAATCTTTTTAGTATGGACTTTAGTGGACTAGCACGGTTACAACCCCCATAGACCTCAATGAGAAAACTCATGAATAATGAACCATCAGTATAGTTCAAGGTTAACTACTACGGAGAATTTCGTCATGTCCATAAAAATATATAGATAGCATCATGGTGGACTGATAACACACAGGTCTGGAGGGGGTTGTGTAATGTTGACTAACCCCCCAATAAATTATGTTGACCTTCTCCCCTCTAAAACCTCCAAACCATAGTACGTATGTTTCCTGAAGAGGCCCCCTCTGTAGAGCTTGTACATGCTCAGATCACCAGAAGTCAAAATGTCCTTTGTCTGGGCAAGTATTGTGATCTTGGTGTGGTGGGGAATCTTACTGTTAAAGGGTAGACTTGCCATTTAACTTTAAAATCTATGCATGGCTTTGTCTTGTGAGTATCTTATAAAATGGGACATAATACGCTGAGATAATTATCTGTGTTCGTTAGGAGTGACAGAGTTTGGAAAACTGGGTATTGTCCGTGCTCCATTTTGACTTCGTCTCCAGAGGACGATTTCCTTTTAACTTTACTGGGTTTCCATTTTTAAGTATCTTCAAATAGAGAGTAAAATAAAGCAAACAAGGAAAGGCTGATCCCTGGAGCAGATCTAGACGTGATTAAAAAGAAAGATTTAATTAAACGGCTAATTGGAGAAGAAATATGTAAAGAGAATAAGAGAAAAGCCTCCAGACTGTGCTGTGTATCTCCTTATATAGCAGATGACAGATAGAGTCCATCAAACTGGCCACTCCCAATTCGTTCTCCGTATACTTCTCATAGGGAGATCATTGGGTGGCCAAGGCCAATTTCCTTTACCAAATCACTGGATAGGGGCAATAGAAATTATTGCCATAGCCAAGCAATCCAAGGACCAACATTTGGGCTTTTTTCAGGTCCCGCATTGAATATTCAAAGGTTCACGAATTCGAATTTGAGGGGTTTTTCTAGAGGACCGACAATGGCTCAAAATAGTTCAATGCCTAGAAGGGCTGCCATGAAACTTTGGCAATTTAATTTAATTTATTATTTTGTAGCTTTTTAGACGTGACCGGTCCGGCCCCTTCATCTGCTTCCGTGCACAGAAACCACAGAATGAAGATATTGCAAGTCTAGGACAAATGGGACCTACAATAGCCACTGATTGCTGAACGGATGGAAACACAGTTATCAGGATCTTAAACTTCTTCATGATTTGGAATCAAAAATAAAAGTTCCAGAAAACAGAGCAGGAGAGTCTAAATGACCAGAAGGAATTCGTTCCACGAGAGAAAGACTCTATGTTGGGTGGAGGATAAACATTGACCTTGATTCCTAGTCAACAAACAATCAAGGACATTTATGTGAGAATATATTCAACTGTAGGATTTTACCTGTAATAGTCCTGTTAGGCTGGGGCCCCACGGAAAAGAACGCAATGCCATGTAATCATACATGCTTCCATGCGTGATATCGGACCCTATCGGTCGCAAACAAAGAACGGAAAGGTGGTTCCAGGAATATTGATTGACGCTCATGGGCACCTTAATAAGGAATCAATAATCTGTATTTTTAACTTTAAGGCATGTCCACCTCCAAAACTATAATACCCCCCAGTAATGGGCCCCATCATGTAGTGTGTATTTAATCCTTACCTCACTCCCAGCTCCATATGGTCTCCTGTAGCCCCCCCCCCAAAGTCCCAAAAACTGCCCACCATGAGGATAGCAGAGTCCATATAGGACACTGCCTGCTACCTGGCCTCCGGAGATTTTGCCATGCGCACTGCAGCCCTTCTCCCCCCCTCCCCCCCTCCCTCTCCCTCCCTCTCCCTCCCTCTCCGATTCCCCTCCCCTAGCATTAATCCCCTTGATATAGTATTCCCCTGTCTCCCAGCCCCAACCGCTTCATTTTTATGTTTAGAAAGTGCCCCAACTTTTACTTACCTCCCCCTTTCCTCGCTGCACTAAATGACGGCAGCCACGTCTGTCTGCCGCTCAGCCAATCACAGACGCGACTGCCAGTCCTGCCCCTCTGCTTGCATTTTCTCACAAGCAGAGGCCGGCAGCGCGGCGGAGGAAAGAGGGGAGGTAAGTAAAAGTTGGGGCACTTTCTAAACATAAATGAAGCGGTTGGGCTGGGAGACCAGGGGGAATACTATATCAAAAAATAGTTTTAAGGGTGGACATACCCTTTAAACCAATTCTAATATTAAAAGACTCTATTGTCTATGGTGGTCTTTCTCTTCTCAGGATGTTCTGCTAGGGATGGACAAGAACTCGAGCTCGAGTCGGATTTTATGGAGTTCATACGAACTCGGACTTTTACCTTAAAATGCAGCGTCCGTAACCCTCGAATTGCGCTCCGTTACCTGGAATGCCATCCTTCCAATTGCAAAAGCCCTCAAGTGTTTGATTTCGGTAACCCTGGAAACGTGGAAGCTGAAAATAGCCGGATGGTGAGGAAAGTGTTTAAAGAGGTTTCGGTGATATGTAGGTGTCCCCAGACCATTCCCAGGTCCCAGAGCCATTTACAGTAAGTTCCCATTGATATTTTACATGTAATTAACTGAAACCTTTCAAACTATCTATCATCTATCTATCCTCTCTACTATCCTCTATCATCTCATCCTCACTACATCTATCTACTACTATCTATCCTCATCTATCATCTATCTAGCTATCTATCTCCTCTATCTATCTATCTATCCTCTATCTATCTATCTATCATCTATCTATTATCTATCTATCTATCTATCCTCTATCTATCTATACTATCTATCTATCTATATATCTATCATATCTATCTATCTATCTATCTATCTATCTATCGATCTATCTATCTATCTATCTATTCATCATCTATCATCTATCTACTACATCTATTTATCTAGCTATCATCTATCTAGATATCTATCATCTATCTATCTATCATCTATTTATCTGTCTGTCTGTCTGTCTGTCTATCTATTCTATCTGTCTGTCTGTCTGTCTGTCTATTCTATATTATGCGATCGATCGATCGATCGATCGATTGATCCGTCTGTCTGTCTGTCTGTCTGTCTTATCTCTGTCTATCTACAGTATCTGTCTATCATCTATTATTTCTCTCTGTCTGTCTATCATTTATTATCCTCTTTCTGTCTATCTCCAAAAATGGTTGAGGGCACAGCGCATACAGTGTGGACCCCCTCTTGGATTGCACTGGCATGCGATTCTCACACACTAACGGATCCCAAAACGCAATCAGAAGCGTGAGAATCCCACCAGTGTAGCCTGGTCTTTATAGTATATCTTTTCTTGGCCTCCATAGCCTCTAGAAAGATGTTTGTTAAAAGGGCCCAGGCCCACACTGGTGAGACTGATCGGAGCACATCCAAACTGCAAAAAATGGTGGCTAACGGAATATTGCCAAAATGGCGGCACAAATGCACGTGAAATGCAACGGAAAGGGTTGGCCAAACACAGCAACTTTTCGTGGCCGAGTTTCCCGCCGTTTCTCCCAAAATGGATATTTACAATTTATTAATGGGCAAACCCATCTGTGAAAGTTAACCGCTCGCTTCTATTTATAAAGCGGCAGTAACTTAACTGATGCGTGCGTTAATCTTGGGTGTTCCAAATGTCTGAGATTGCCGGGATTGCCGTACTCTCGCAGGAAGGGGAAGAGAGAGACCCACTGGGAGGTGACAGTGCGTTTTGGGGCTTAGTGTTCCAGCAGCTCGAACCGGGACCCCCCCTCCCTGGTCCTGTCAGGCCCTTGAGGACTGAGAAGTCCATTGTGGCACTGACAAGAGCCCTTTGGGGCTTAAGGGGTTTCGCACTCAAGCCGGACCCCCCTCCTGGCCCTTGTAAGGGCCTTTTCGCATGATACGGGTGAGAATTACTGGTATTAATACATATACTGTAGTTCTGGTTGGTACAGGGGTACTATATAATATTGAGAATTACTGGTATTAATACATATACTGTAGTTCTGGTTGGTACAGGGATACTATATAATATTGAGAATTACTGGTATTAATACATATACTGTAGATCTGGTTGGTACAGGAATACTATATAATATTGAGAATTACCGGTATTAATACATATACTGTAGTTGTGGTTGGTACGGGGATACTATATAATATTGAGAATTACTGGTATTAATACATATACTGTAGTTCTGGTTGGTACGGGGATACTATATAATATTGAGAATTACCGGTATTAATACACATACTATTGATCTGGTTGGTACGGGGATACTATATAATATTGAGAATTACTGGTATTAATACATATACTGTAGTTCTGGTTGGTATGGGAATACTGTATAATATTGAGAATTACTGGTATTAATACATATACTGTTGTTCTGGTTGGTACGGGGATACTATATAATATTGAGAATTACCGGTATTAATACACATACTATAGATCTGGTTGGTACGGGGATACTATATAATATTGAGAATTACCGGTATTAATACATATACTGTAGTTCTGGTTGGTATGGGAATACTATATAATATTGAGAATTACTGGTATTAATACATATACTGTAGTTCTGGTTGGTACAGGGAATACTATATAATATTGAGAATTACTGGTATTAATACATATACTGTAGTTCTGGTTGGTACAGGGATACCTAGACAGCATGGATGAACTAAAAAATATCCAAGCAACCCTGACAAGGAAGAGAGAGAGGTGTGGCTGGGAAAGGGGGCAGTACTTAAGGATGGATTATATACACATAACAAGAAGACGTGGGCACATGGGCACATGGACCTGCCCACATTTCGAAGAATCTCAGGAATAACCTAATATTTACCAGGAATTACACGGCATCCTGCGCGATATGCGCTAAATGCAATCCGGGGCATACGGAAAAGCCTCCACAACGTCATCTGGCCAAGCCTTTGTACCTTTTCCAAAGGATCTAGATAGACCACATCCAAATGCCAAAGACCGGGAGATTCGAATACGTGTTGGTAGTTGTAGACATGTTCTCCGGATGGCCTGAAGCTTATCCAGTGACTAACATGACTGCTAAGACTACTGCCTAGAGATTACTCTCTATAGTCGTATGCCGATTCGGTGTACCTGAAGTAATTGAAAGTGATCAGGGTCCTGCATTCACTGCCACTGTCACCAAAGAAATGTGGACTGCTTAGGAGTGATCTTCCACTTCCACATGCCCTATCATCCTCAGAGTAGCGGGAAGGTTGAGAGGATGAATGGAACCCATGAATGGAGCCTATCGCTCTGTTCAGTGTCAGATACACACCCAGGGGGGACCACAAATTATTCCCCTTTGAGATCCTATTTGGGTCAGCCCCTAGGTTAGGGTGATATTTCCCTCAGCAATTACAATTACAGTCTGATGTATTAACTGATTTTGTTTCCCAACTAACTCATGAATTAACCAAAGTGCATGGTCAAGTGCTCTCTTCTCTTCCAGATCCTGCGTCTATAGAAGGTTCCCACTCACTACTCCCAGTGACTGGGTGCCGGTCAAGGAGTTCGTAAGAAAACACTCCCTCGAACCTATCCAAGTTCTCCTTACCACTCCCACTTCAGTGAAACTGGAAGGAAGACCCACTTGGATCCGCGCATCTCATTACAAGAAATCCACCCCTCCTGCTGCTGAAACATGATTGGTCTTTATATCCTTTTTATCATCTCCTCAGGGGGGGCCCTACAGGTTGCCATAACGCTAAGGGAAAGTCTAACTACATTCTGGTTTAATTCTTCTAACACCAATGTGGCCACCTTTGTGTTTGATTTTTGTATCATTGGCCACTGCCCCATGGTCCCCTGGCAATGTGACCTATATCAAGATACACCAGCTTCTAGATCACTATACATCTGTGTAACCGATGAATATTGGGGAGACAACTGTGATTATTGGGGGGCTGTCGGGTGGAACACCGGGTCGGATTGGGGATATAGGCCCGAATCTGCTCGCCTCAGAGTAGATAAGAATGGCAAGTCCTTGCTTAGCAGAATGACCTTAATAAAGTCAGGCACTTGTCTAGACACTGGGAAACATGGTTCAAGTATGAGATTAACCCTTACTATAGAGAATCCCACTCCCACAGACGCAGGCACCTATATATTAGGCGCATGGTCCACTGGTGGGACCGGCTCTATGTACAATGGGAAATTCTTCTTAAAGGATATGTATAACTCGACAGAATTCAAAAAGGTTTGTTGTACTTACATCCCTGATAACACCGGCCCTAATGGGAAAGTCACTCTTGCTATTAAGAAACTTGAGGACTTGTCAAACGAGTTAAAGAGAATCTCTAGTGTAACGGACCCTTGGGACCAATATTTCGGATGGATGTCTGGCTGGCAGAAAACTCTGGCACTGATAGGGGTGACCATACTAATTGTTCTGATCTTTGCTTCACTTTTTATCTTTTGCTTACTTCCATATATTAAGAAGTTGGCTACAAAGGCCGTAGATGTATCTTCCCCCACTCTCCTACTCCAAGACTGTGAAACACCGTCTGAATCCCCATATACTCCCATGCGCTCTACTAATGTCTCCTCCTACAATCCTCTCCTCCCCCTTCAGGGTTAGTCAGGTTGTTGGAGTTGGTAGGGTTGGTCCCTGGCCTTGTGCAGGTCTCTCCAGACCAAGCTGAAGATCCATACCCACCCCTATGGTGCAACCCCTCTGGAGTAACTCTAACATTCCTTGTTAGGTAGGGACAGCAAATAGACATTTCAGGGGGGATTGTGAAGGAGACAGCTTGTTGAAATGTATCTATATTATATACGCCTCGTGTCAACTATATGTACAATGTCATTTTTACTGTCCCATTGTTATACTTGGTTTGTTTTGCTAACTTCAGTGCTTTGACATATTTTCCTACTCAGCTTCTGCCAAACATATATATCACATGCTCAGCTCGTGCTAGATGAAACCAAAGAGGAACCTCTTTAGAAAGATGGTTGGGGCCTATGACGCTCTGCACCTGCTTCCTGGAGAAGACTGCTACAATGCCCCAGATAAGGACATATTATGATCTTTATCACGCTTACTGGCTATAGGCTGTATACCCATGTATCCGGAGCTAACAATCAACACCCCCACTTGATCTATATAACCCTTTGTGCCTTACAATAAAGCAGAAGAAGCATTTTTGCATACTGAACAGTTCGTGTCAGTGTAGTTCTTCCTAGTTTCTTCCCAGTCTAGACTGCTACACCAATGATAACTAATTAGGAAGGGAACAGATAAATCTCGGACCTGGTTCGGTCCTCATCACTATATAATATTGAGAATTACTGGTATTAATACATATACTGTAGTTCTGGTTGGTACAGGGATACTATATAAAATTGAAAATTACCGGTATTAATACATATACTGTAGTTCTGGTTGGTACAGGGATACTATATAATATTGAGAATTACTGATATTAATACATATACTGTAGTTCTGGTTGGTACAGGGATACTATATAATATTGAGAATTACTGGTATTAATACATATACTGTAGTTCTGGTTGGTACAGGGATACTATATAATATTGAGTATTACTGGTATTAATACATATACTGTATTTCTGGTTGGTACAGGGATACTATATAATATTGAGAATTACTGGTATTAATCCCCCGTGTTCAGTATTCCACGAGAAGCCTCATTTAGGGCACGGCCACACTGCAACGGAAACGCACACGGAATTGCATGTGTTTTCGTTGCGTTTGCGCATGCATTTTCTTCATTAGGTATAGGAAAACGCATGCAATCGCAATTAAAAACGTGGAACGCAAATCGCAACGCACTTGAAAACGCGCGTTTTCAGTGATCTAAAAAAAACGCAAGCGCAAACGCAGAAGAATCGCAGCAGTGTGGCCTAGCCCTAAAGGCGTGCCAAAGCGCACGATAAGAAAACAAAAACAACAAACTATGACAGGCTGCCGCCTTTCTAACTTTGCCAGTGGCGCGCTCCTCCGTATCTCCGTATTTACCTAAAATGCCAAAAGTTCCGAATACTTCCAAAAGAACTTCGGAACTTAAGAACCGGGAGTTCTGGATTGGACCCGGATTCCATCTCTATTTGAGAACTTGCGAGATCAGGAAACGCGATCGGGAAATGTTTTCTGAATCCCCAGGGCCCTGCACAGCCAGGAAAATTAGCAGCGGAGATTTGTGATTGTAGAAAATGAAACAGATATTAGAGTAGGCGTAGTGACTACAAGTAGCCCCTTTATGGGAAGATGGAGGTTTAACACCAAGTTTGGAGACCCCAAAGCAAATATCCTTTCTTCTCTACCCCAAAACTGTATATACAATATAATATAATATTCTTTATTATATATACATAATAATGTTCTTTATGTCCATTTGTAATATTGCGGATACACAGATCCCTGTAATTAGACCGTGAAATCAATGCTTTGCGTTTGCAACCTGCAGGGTAATGGATATTTAAATAAAGAGGCTTGGAATAAACCAATTTTAATTCATTCATAAGGATCCCTGCAGACTTTAATTACCCAGCACCTCGAGTGCAGCCAGCATTGTCGGCAGGATGGACTTTCCCAGGTGTTTCCAGGGCGACACACTCCCTTTGGAGGGTAATAGGGTTGATCCGAGTTCTAGGCGATGGTAACAGCTGTAAAGCCCTGGGCAGTGTCTCGTGACAGATATCAATGCAATGTACCTACTAGAAGCTGTTATACTCTATTGGGATTGCTTTGTGAGATCTACGTTATTATCTATGGCAACACAACAGCATCTCATTACTGTTGCTTTGAAAAGAACACGCTTCAAAAAATTCTCCTGTGCCAAGAAATATGCACATAATTAAAATGTAAGATCTTTATTACTGTCTGACCTACATTAACGTTGCAGAGCTCTGTGCATTCACGTCTCACTGGGAGGGAAATCTGGCACAGGCCTTAACATTTGTGGGGATTTCAATTTAAAGGGAAACTAAAGGCTAAGCAGATCTTCCTATTCCTAGTTTCCTATTTTTAGGCCGATCCAACTAAACTACAATCAATTGCCCCCAACCTTTGCGTTTTCTCCCGTGATGCTTTAAACACCCGTTGAATCCAGTAGTTTAATCCCCGTAGACTTATGCTAAGAGATGAGTACTGTTGGACAAGGTGATGCCTTTTTGCAGCTTTTGAGAGATACACTTCTCTCTTCCTCGGGTCAAGCAGTATAGAAAGGTTTCACCTTATCCTACAGAACTCAATCTTTTTAGTATGGACTTTAGTGGACTAGCACGGCTACAACCCCCATAGACCTCAATGAGAAAACTCATGAATAATGAACCATCAGTATAGTTCAAGGTTAACTACTACGGAGAATTTCGTCATGTCCATAAAAATAAATATAGATAAGCATCATGGGTGGACTGATAATCACACAGGTCATGGAGGGGGTTGTGTAATGTTGACTAACCCCCCAATAAATTATGTTGACCTTCTCCCCCTAAAAACCTCCAAACCATAGTACGTATGTTTCCTGAAGGAAGGCCCCCTCTGTAAGAGCTTGTACATGCTCAGATCACCAGAAGTCAAAATGTCCTTTGTCTGGGCAAGTATTGTGATCTTGGTGTGGTGGGGAATCTTACTGTTAAAGGGTAGACTTGCCATTTAACTTTAAAATCTATGCATGGCTTTGTCTTGTGAGTATCTTATAAAATGGGACATAATACGCTGAGATAATTATCTGTGTTCGTTAGGAGTGACAGAGTTTGGAAAACTGGGTATTGTCCAGTGCTCCATTTTGACATTCGTCTCCAGAGGACGATTTCCTTTTAAACTTTACTGGGTTTCCATTTTTAAGTATCTTCAAATAGAGAGTAAAATAAAGCAAACAAGGAAACGGCTGATCCCTGGAGCAGATCTAGACGTGATTAAAAAGAGAAGATTTAATTAAACGGCTAATTGGAGAAGAAAATATGTAAAAGAAGAATAAGAGAAAAGCCTCCAGACTGTGCTGTGTATCTCCTTATATAGCAGATGACAGATAGAGTCCATCAAACTGGCCACTCCCAATTCGTTCTCCGTATACTTCTCATAGGGAGATCATTTGGGTGGCCAGAGGCCAATTTCCTTTACCAAATCACTGGATAGGGGCAATAGAAATTATTTGCCATAGCCAAGCAATCCAAGGACCAACATTTGGGCTTTTTTCAAGGTTCCGCATTGAATATTCAAAGGTTCACGAATTTCGAATTTGAGGGGTTTTTCTAGAAGGACCGACAATGGCTCAAAATAGTTCAATGCCTAGAAAGGGCTGCCATGAAAACTTTGGCAATTTAATTTAAATTTATTATTTTGTAGCATTTTAGACGTGACCGGTCCGGCCCCTTCATCTGCTTCCGTGCACAGAAACCACAGAATGAAGATATTGCAAGTCTAGGACAAATGGGACCTACAATAGCCACTGATTGCTGAACGGATGGAAACACAGTTATCAGGATCTTAAACTTCTTCATGGATTTGGAATCAAAAATAAAAGTTCCAGAAAACAAGAGCAGGAGAGTCTAAATGACCAGAAGGAATTCGTTCCACGAGAGAAAGACTCTATGGTGGGGGTGGGATAAACATTGACCTTGATTCCTAGTCAACAAAAACTTCAAAGGACATTTATGTGAGAATATATTCAACTGTAGGATTTTACCTGTAATAGTCCTGTTAGGCTGGGGCCCCACGGAAGAACGCAATGCCATGTAATCATACATGCTTCCATGCGTGATATCGGACCCTATCGGTCGCAAACAAAGAACGGGAAAGGTGGTTCCAGGAATATTGATTGAACGTCATGGGCACCTTAATAAGGAATCAATAATCTGTATTTTTAACTTTAAAGGGCATGTCCACCTCCAAAACTATAATCCCCCCCAGTAATGGCCCCATCATGTAGTGTAGTTTAATCCTTACCTCACATCCCAGCTCCATATGGTTCTCCTGTAGCCCCCCCCCCAAAGTCCCAAAAACTGCCCACCATGAGGATAGCAGAGTCCATATAGGACACTGCCTGCTACCCCTGGCCTCCGGAGAAGTTTGCCATGCCACTGCAGCCCTTCTCCCCCTCTCCCCCTCCCTCTCCCTCCTCTCCCTCCCTCTCCATTCCCTCCCCCTAGCATTATCCCCTTTGATATAGTATTCCCCCTGGTCTCCCAGCCCCAACCGCTTCATTTTTATGTTTAGAAAGTGCCCCAAACTTTTACTTACCTCCCCTCTTTCCTCCGCTGCACTAAATGACCGGCAGCCACGTCTGTCTGCCGCTCAGCCAATCACAGACGCGACTGCCAGTCCTGCCCCTCTGCTTGCATTTTCTCACAAGCAGAGGGCCGGCAGCGCGGCGGAGGAAAGAGGGGAGGTAAGTAAAAGTTTGGGGCACTTTCTAAACATAAAAATGAAGCGGTTGGGGCTGGGAGACCAGGGGGAATACTATATCAAAAAATAGTTTTAAGGGTGGACATACCCTTTAACCAATTCTAATATTAAAAAGACTCTATTGTCTATGGTGGTCTTTCTCTTCTCAGGATGTTCTGCTTAGGGATGGACAAGAACTCGAGCTCGAGTCGGATTTTATGAGTTCATACGAACTCGGACTTTTACCTTAAAATGCAGCGTCCGGTAACCCTCGAATTGCGCTCCGTTACCCTGGAATGCCATCCTTCCAATTTGGCAAAAGCCCTCAAGTGTTTGATTTCGGTAACCCTGGAAAACGTGGAAGCTGAAAAATAGCCGGATGGTGAGGAAAGTGTTTAAAGAGGTTTCGGTGATATGTAGGTGTCCCCAGACCATTTCCCAGGTCCCAGAGCCATTTACAGTAAGTTCCCATTGATATTTTACATGTAATTAACTAGAACCTTTCAAACTAGCTTCTAGGATATCGAGCCGGCGGCGAGCAGAGGCGAGCGAGGAGCGAGCCGCGAGAGAGGAGTGATCGAGAGAGAGAGCGGAGCTCGCGAGCGAGGCGCGAGCGAGCGAGCGAGCGAGCGCGAGCGAGCGAGCGAGCCGCGGCGATCTATATCTATCATCTATCTATTATCTATCTATCTATCTATCCTCTATCTATCTATATCTATCTATCTATCTATATCTATCTATATCTATCTATCTATCTATCTATCTATCTATCTATCTATCTATCTATCTATCTATATCATCTATCTATCATCTATCTATCTATCATCTATTTATCTAGCTATCATCTATCTAGATATCTATCATCTATCTATCTATCATCTATTTATCTGTCTGTCTGTCTGTCTGTCTATCTATTCTATCTGTCTGTCTGTCTGTCTGTCTATTCTATCTATGCGATCGATCGATCGATCGATCGATTGATCCGTCTGTCTGTCTGTCTGTCTGTCTTATCTCTGTCTATCTACAGTATCTGTCTATCATCTATTATTTCTCTCTGTCTGTCTATCATTTATTATCCCTCTTTCTGTCTATCTCCAAAAATGGTTGAGGGCACAGCGCATACAGTGTGGACCCCCTCATTGGATTGCACTGGCATGCGATTCTCACACACTAACGGATCCCAAAACGCAATCAGAAGCGTGAGAATCCCACCAGTGTAGCCTGGTCTTTATAGTATATCTTTTTCTTGGCCTCCATAGCCTCTAGAAAGATGTTTGTTAAAAGGGCCCTAGGCCACACTGGTGAGATCTGATCGGAGCACATCCAAACTGCACAAGAAATGGTGGCTAACGGAATATTGCCAAAATGGCGGCACAAATGCACGTGAAATGCAACGGAAAGGGTTTGCCAAACACAGCAACTTTTCGTGGCCGAGTTTCCCGCCGTTTTCACCAAAATGGATATTTATACAATTTATTAATGGGCGAAACCCATCTGTGAAAAGTTAACCGCTCGCTTCTATTTATAAAGCGGCAGTAACTTAACTGATGCGTGGCGTTAATCTTGGGTGTTCCAAATGTCTGAGATTGCCGGGATTGCCGTACTCTCGCAGGAAGGGGAAGAGAGAGACCCACTGGGAGGTGACAAGTGCGTTTTGGGGCTTAGTGTTCCAGCAGCTCGAACCGGGACCCCCCTCCCTGGTCCTGTCAGGGCCCTTGAGGCACTGAGAAGTGCCATTGTGGCACTGACAAGAGCCCTTTGGGGCTTAAGGGGTTTCGCAGCTCAAGCCAGGACCCCCCTCCCTGGCCCTTGTAAGGGCCTTTGCAGCATTGAGAAGAGCCCTTGTTAGGGGCACTCCTCGTAAAAGAGCCCTTAGGCGGCATCTTCTTTCTTCCATTCGGTGACACCAACTCCACTGAGGCCACCAACCCCAAGAAGTACCCCTGCGACTGCCAGGGGAACCTCCAGCACCAGTGGCCTCAACAACGCCAATGTTACCGGCGTCTTGATTCATTCTTCACAGCCAGTAACACAAACACCGGCTTCAACAGAGCCCATGTTGCTGGCTTTTTCTTTCTTCTTTCTTGTACCATCTACTGCGATGACTTCTGAGCTCCGCAGAGGTTTGCAGCTTTTTATAGAGTTTTGCAGAAAGTCCTGATCCAATTCTGATTGGTCAATTTTTCAATGCTTGTTATACAGTACCCAATCATATTTCTGAAATATGAAGTACAGTATCGACGTGGTAATGCTTTTCGCAGTGATGTAGCTCGCCTTTATAAATTTGGCAAAAACTTTATTTTCGCCATTGCGATGTGCGGCGGTAATTTTTGGGAGTTATTAACGGCCCTTTACATATAAATATGCCCCCTAGTGTGAATGTAGCCTTAATATCGCAGGATGCAATACAGCAGTCAGTCCGTACAAAGATGCCATATTAGTATTTTACATTGTAGAAGAAAGTCTCTTCCTTATTAGAGAGATGGACAGATAGTCCATTGCCCTGCAGGCAGGACCCAAACTGAATAACCAACCTTGCGTTTTATTGACACATGTTTTTGGAATGTTTAATTCATGGAATGAATTGTTACCAGTTCCGTTTTCAGTTAGTTATCAGGTTAGTGGAGTAAACAGACCTATTGATTGGTTAGTAATTCCTTGTGTCTTTCTGTAATGTTGGGATCTTCTAGGCCACCCGGCCAGAGTAAAACATCTTTGTTCTCTCGACCGTAAATTTACCTCCTGAGCCTACATAGGGTAATATATATTCCTAGTTTCTAAATGGATTGTACCCTCCCCCAACATACAGTCATTTCATTTAATATTAAACCAGATTAACAATTTGATCAGTGTAGTTTATTTTAATAAAATAAAAAAAAAGACTTAAAACTTGATGCATCTTTGAATGAGCGACAAACAACACTTTTGCCTGCAGGTTGCCCTTTACAAAGAGATGTCAAATTATTTTCTATTTACAATGTTACAAGATATTTCCTTTTAATCAGTCCAGACTACGGTGGTTTAAACAACAAAAACCTGTTTTGTCTAAAGAAAAAAATGAGTTCTTCGAAAATTTTGGAGATTAATCATTGTTTGTGATTTATAAAGCAATGCAGGATTAAAATAATCCATGATCAACTTTTCCCATATCTGGTTGGTTCTGATCCTAACCAATCAGAATTTGCAATTGGAGCAGTAATAGCTGGAACTTACAATAGTGTAAAGCTACATTATGTCATTATTTACACTTTAGCCCATAAACAATTTACAGTAGGTACTAATGACATCATTTTTATTTAAATAGCCTTTTGGTGCTTTGTAGGTCAACAGTAGAAAGAAGGGACAATTTATTGGAAACTATCAATGAAGAAAGTAAAACGTGGAACGAAGATAATTTAATGCGAGTCACGTGGGGAGGACAAACACTTCAGCATCTTGGGAAACACACGTAAGGACGAGATCATAAAACAGCGTGACACCTCCTGCTCTGATACTGACATCATAAAGGCCACAGCCATAAACATCTCTCAGAAAACACCACCAGGACGGAAGATTTGATGAAAAATCAAATCTCCAATATAAAATACTTACTTTTCTGTCTCCACCTGGCAAAGTCAAATCTAGGACTAATATCTGTTTGGCTCCTCCCCTATTTATACTGTGTGACTGGGTGACATCATCGTTACCCTGGCAACGGTTTAGTCAACATAGCATTACATAATAGGTAGCAGAAAAAATGAAGGGAAATTTCTAGAACTAAACTATCTGTTGTCCATTTAGAAACTATGAAATCTAATTAATTATCTATATGGGCACTGAAAGTTCATTAAAAGTATTAAAGGGGAACATTAGATGCTGAGAAGGAAATCCCCAACAAAAATCCAAACAATTCTGCATGCCGACTATCAACCGTAAGATTGTGCTGGGAAATAAAGACTATCAGGGAGATCCAATAAAAATTCTTATTGTTAAAAATGGTGCTAATTTAGCCCCAACCAATCAGATGTTATTTAATTTGTTATTAATCTGAAAAACCATTGCCCCATGTATGACTAGCTTAACACATAGACATATAGGTGATGTAATAAAAGTCATTAATTTATTGATTCATTTAAGAAACAAGGGACGTATAGTTACAGATCCAAGATCCTCACTAGAGATGGACTCAAAACCGAACTCAAACCCGAGTTCAAACAGACTCAAACTATCCCAGACCCGAATTTCTCGGACTTTCGATAATTATCGAACATTCAACACAGTTTTGAGAATTTTCAAATTTGTAAAAAAAAAAAAAGAAAAGATTCAGGTAAAAAAACGAGAAAAATATCGGTTATTATCGAAGGTTCATTCCATGATGCGTCTATGATGAATTTGGTAACCCTCGAATGTATCGTTTGTTTTCGATAACCCTCAAATGTGTCGTTCATTTTTGGTAACCCTCGGATGTATAGTTCGTTAACCCTCGAATATATTGTTCGTTTTTCGGTAACCCTTGAATGTATAGTTCGGTAACCCTCAAAAGTATCGTTTGTTTTCGGTAACTCTCAAATGTATCGTTCGATAATCCTCCAATATATTGTTCATTTTCGGTAACCCTTGAATGTAGCCTTCGATTTTCTGTAACCCTCGAAAGTATCGTTTGTTTTCGGTAACTCTCAAATGTATGGATCGTTCTTGCTAACCCTAAAATGTATCATTCGCTAACCCTCGAATGTGGCCTTTGGCTCTTGATAACCCTCGAAATTATGGTTCTATTTTTGGTAACCCTCAAATGTATCATTCGGTAACCCTCGAATTTCCCGTAACCCTCGAATGTAGCTTGCGCAAATCTGACAATTGCCCGATCATAAAGAAGTGTTTAAACAGGTTTTGGTGATAGTGACATGTTCCCCAGACCCCTCGGCCATCTCTAATCCTCACAAGGAGTCGCCTGCCTTAGGCGTTTCGTGGGGGTACCCACTTCATCAGATGATAGGTAAACTATAGGAACAGATAAACAGAATAACTATAGGAAAGGGGAAAAGAAAGTGAAAGTACATAAGACAGAAGATAAAACAGCATTTCCTAAGAATTCTTTAGGAGTAATTTACACACCATTTTCAGGTGGTGCAACTGTAGTATAGTCAGCGAAGCATGGAGATACAAATGAGTAATATTTAGCAGCAAAAGGTATAAATGAGAATATACCAACATCTGTATACATAAAATAAATACAACTGATCGTAATAACACCAAAGAACAATGCAGATGATCATAAAGTGAATACTAAGAGATACTGAAATACCCTATAGATATAATTAGACCAATATAGATGAAGACCTGTACAAATAGGATAAATGTATGAAATATCCATCACATATTTATTAACTTAACTTTATACTTACCTCTCTACCTATGTACAGGGGTGCCCCTACCATGAAGCAAACTGAAACATTTGCTCAGGGCGCGCCCCTGGGGGAACACTTAAAAGGTGTCAGTTAAAAAAAATCCTCCTTCCTGCAATACTGAATTTTAGCACCAGTCTACCAACCAGTGTTAAGTCAGTCCTCCAGTCCACCAGTCAGTGTTAGTCATCCCAGCACATCCACCTCCACAAGCCACACCTATGTTCCCTGATGAAGCCATGCCCACTTATCATGCCACCACCCTTCTGCCATTTGATGGGATTTAAAAGTTGTTTCAGGTGTCAAAAATCCTAGGAACACCCCTGCCTATTTAAATGGTGATATGGGCGGGGTTCACCTAGCCTCTGATGAAGTGGGTACGCACAAGAAACGCGTAAGGATGGATCTGTAAGTATACGTCCCTTGTTTCTTAAATGAATCAATAAATGAATGACTTTTATTACATGCACAAGAGTAGCGCTGTTTATCACCTATATGTTCATGAATTAGAACCTGAAACTGGGAGGTATCCCCAAACAGAAAGCACCTGTGTACTGAGACTAGGGGGCATATTTATAAAGGTTCGTTAACTTTTCGCGCCTATCTGAACAGCTACCGACGCTTCTATTTATAAAGCAGCGGTAACTGTTAAGCATCGCTAATCTCGTGTGGCGAAAACGGGTATGATTTCCCCCTGGGAATTTAAGTCCCTTTGCGGCGACATTGTATTTAGCGCATTGCGCTAAGTGCAGTTTTGCCGGGAAGGGACTTAAAATTACGGCCAGACATCGCGGCAATGGTGCTGACCGTCATAAATACGCCAATAGCGCTATTTTTGAGGCCGCGATGTGCGGCGGTAATTTTTGGGCGCTATTTTCGGCCCTTTATAAATATGCCCCTGGGTCTTTTTGTGCTGCCATATTTGTTTCCAGTGTTCTATGTAGCTTAACACTTAGGCCTTTTATACAGTATAAAAGCTCTTTGTGTTTAGTAGAGATGGACTTAGAACCGAGGCCAAGTTCGATCTGTACTTTCCGAACTAGATCGTTTTTCGAACTCACGGACGTATTTTGAATAATTATTGAAAATTTACAGACCGCTCGCTAACCTTCGGTTTCATCCTTAACCCTCGAATGCGGAGTTTCGGCGATAAACCTCGAATGTATCGTTCATTATTGACTTGGGCTTCATCACTTAACCAGGCATCGCGTCTCAGCCACCAAATCGAACGTGTGTACGGAATTGTCAGGAAAATGTTTAGTGACTTGGCAAGAATGGGTTAACTATTGGTACTAGTTCCAATTAGGGCCAATAAAAATACCATTCCACCCTGGAACAGTCCTATTGTTTATATTACGATTAGTGAAGCATGGAACCAGGTCTCCTTTTCCAGACAATGTGGGGCCAAACCGTGTATCTGGAATTCTCTTCAGCTAGGGGTCTGGTGGGGACTAAGAGGTCATCTTAAGGACAGTCATACATGTAAAATAAATGTATTTCGGTATTGGAATGTGTAAGATAGAAACCAATATTATATTTAGGAATGGAACAGAAGGCCCATTAATATGATACCCAACATGGAGCCCTTATTCCCTTGCCAAGGCGAGTTATTAATATCTTGGGAAATATGGATTACATACAGGTCATGTTTGGTATTGGAGGAATTGATAATTAATACTGGAAAGGAATATGTGGTCAATATTCCAATACAATGTACATATCTACATTTATATGGAATCTGCCTAACTGAGGGGGAATGAATGCTTTTGGCTAGTCGTAAATCTGGACATTGCTAGACACTCCCACCTCATGCAATAACCAGGAGGAGGGGGTGTTTCATCAAATAGTTTAAAAAGCCTGGTAGCCCAAATAATGTTGTTCATACTTGGGGACATGCTAAAAATGTGTGTATGGACCCAATGTTTCATCCTGCCCCAGGACACAGGACTTCTTCTAGTGAGTAGGGTCTGTGAATATTTTTATCCTTTTTATTTTATATAACTGTTGTACCTATTGTATGTCATTTTATTATAACACCATTTTATTTTATTTTTGTATTATATGCACTGTCCACCTTTTGGAATATTAAATCTAAAATTTAATAAGTTTTGTCTTTGATGCTCTAAAAGAACTCAGTTAGCCTCTGATAAGTTTATATGTGTTTGAATGGAGTGTGCAGTGTAAATGCTAATTAACTCTGTGACTGCTTGTGAAGGACTGATGCTAATTAACCAGTTAGTTGCTGGAGTGAATGGTGTAGTGTTAACCATTTAGCGGCAAGGACAGGGGTGTGCATAGTCAGTGAGAGTCAAGAGTGGGTTTTTGGGGCGTCTTTAAGGCCGTAACTTAAAGTGGTGGCAGCGAATACCGATTAATTAGTCAGATCACGTGCCCAGCGAACTGGCGTTCGTGACAGGAATATTAGGCTGGTTACACACATTACTATAGGGAGCGTTTAATCAGACATGGCAGAAAAGTGTCTTCTGTTGTGCAAATTTTCTTGGCCCTTGTGTACCCAGATATAAGTTGCCCTCTAATCAGCTGGCACTTGTTTGCATGCTGTCCATGTTTCTTTTGGAACCCATTGTTATGACAGAAATAAACTACAGAAAAACATCCTTTAACTTACCCTTAATGTCCTAGAGTGTAATACTGTACGTTGGTAAAGGAGTTGAAGATTATGGCGCCGCGTAACACAGAAGAGGGTATGAAATTTGTCAGCCCTGGTTCGAAATGTTAAAAGGTTTTCAAGTGGAATTGAGTTCAGGGCTGTGGCTGTTCCTGTAGATCACAATTACCGAGCACTTGTACTGGGAGACAATGGAACGAGGAGACAATGGAACGAGGAGTCAATGGAACGAGGAGACAATGGAATGAGGAGTCAATGGAACGAGGAGACAATGGAACGAGGAGACAATGGAAACCGGAGACAATGGAACGAGGAGTCAATGGAACAAGGAGACAATGGAACCAGGAGACAATGGAACGAGGAGACAATGGAACGAGAGACAATGGAACCAGGAGACAATGGAACGAGGAGACAATGGAACGCGGAGGCAATGGAACGAGGAGACAATGGAACGAGGAGACAATGGAAACGCGGAGGAAATGGAAAGAGCGCGCCCAATGGAACGAGGAGACAATGGAACGAGGAGACAATGGAAACAGGAGACAATGGAAACAGGAGACAATGGAACGAGGAGACAATGGAACAAGGAGACAATGGAACCAGGAGACAATGGAACCAGGAGACAATGGAACGAGGGGTCAATGGAACTAGGAGACAATGGAACGCGGAGACAATGGAACGAGGAGACAATGGAAACAGGAGACAATGGGACGAGGAGTCAATCGAACGAGGAGACAATGGAATGAGGAGACAATACAACGCGGAGACAATGGAACGAGGAGACAATGGAAACAGGAGACAATGGAACGAGGAGACAATGGAAACAGGAGACAATGGAACGAGGCGTCAATGGAACGAGGAGACAATGGAACGAGGAGACAATGGAACGAGGAGGCAATGGAAGGAGGAGACAATGGAACAAGGTTTACAATAGACACAAAGAACATCCTAAAAATGTTCAGAAAGGGAAACATTAAAGTGGATCATCTGCCATTATGTTCCCCCCATTTATGTCTGATGATCAGTTTTCCAGGCAGTGTTACACAATATCCAGTTTGTCTCTTTAATAATCAACCCTGACGCACATAAAATTACTGAGAACAGAAGTATCCAAATCGTATTATTAAGAGAAGTAAAAGGAAATAAAGAGACATCATGAAATATACTTTGTATCGACTGCATTAAAGTGCGTGTTCACCTCCAGAGGAAATTTTTAAAACAAAACTAGGACCCCCCCAAACCGTATGGTCCTCTGCATTACGCTGTGAGGGTTGCTCCAGAAATGGTTCTCTATAGATGCACAATCCTGATTGTGGGAGAGTTCAGACATAAAGTGCATTAGTTTAGTATAGTATAGTATTTGAGGTTGAATAAAGACATGTCCATCCAGTTCAACCTACTCAGCAATACCCACATGACCCAGAGGAAGGCAACAAAAAAAAAAACCAGTATGAATGGAAAAACAGATTAATAAACCGATTAAATAGAAGTGGCCCCAACACAGAACCCTGTGGCCCCCACTTAGCACTTTAGTCCATAATGATGAAGCCCCATTTATAACTACTCTCTGTATCCTATTCATTAACCAATTTCTATCCAATTTCTATCCAAATGTGACTCCCCAGACCAACAGACCTTAGCCTATACATTAGTCGCCTATGGGGGACGGTATCAAAAGCCTTTGCAAAATCCAAGTAAACTACATCTACTGCTATGCCAAAGTCTAAATTTCTACTTACTTCCTCATAAAAGCCAAGCAAGTTAGTTTGACAAGATCTATTCCTCCTAAATCCATGCTGGTTACTACTTATAATGTCAGTCTTTGAAACATACTCTAGAACATGTTCCCATATTAAACTTTCCAGGATCTTCCCCACCACTGAAGTTAAACTTACAGGCCTGTAATTACCCGGCTGTGAACGACTATCCTCTTTGAATATTGGAATAACATCAGCAAAATATGATGCAGAGTCGCACTCCAAGGTGAAAGGTTTATTCCAAACCACACATCAACAAATACAATGTTCCGAGGGTCTAAGCCCCCTTCATCACCTGACTCTGCATCATATTTTGCTGATTTACCCAGTCCCTTGGAAGTAGGGATATCAGATATCTGCACCCGGATAGTCAGTGTGCATATGGACTTTTTCGTCCATTTGGATTGGAATGATATCAACTTTTTCCAACCCAGAGGCACACATCCAGACATGAAGGAATCTGAGAAAATAAGACACAATGTCCTAGATAAAACTGAACTTAGTTCCCTAAGGACATAAGTCAATTTGAAGTTCCTGTGGTCCCACCTTACTACCCATCATTAGGGATGGCCGGTTCGCGGATCCGAACCCAGATCCGCCGCGGATTTATCCCGTTCGCGAATGGCGGATTTTTCCGGATTTTCCGCCCTCCGAACTTCCGAACCGCGGATTTCTTGTATTTTCGAAAATTTTTGAAATTACGAGGATTTCTCGTATTTTCGAGGATTTTTTTCATTTTAATGGGTCCGCTCGCGGATTTTCTAATTTTCAAATTTTCTCAAAAATTCGCAGATCCTTGGACCGGATTTTGCGAAGTTCGGACATCTCTACCCATCATGCATTGTTTCACACATATGTAAGAAGCATGGCCCAAATAATGTTTCTGCAAAAAATGCAATGCTCCATAAAACACTGAACTCTCCAGACAACATTGACCCAATATATACAGCACATTAACAGAAATGCAACAAGTTGTTACCCTTTGCTGTGGCTGTGGTAGTAGATTTATGAAATTAACCTGTAGGTACTTGAGGCCAGCACCCATAATTCACCACTTTGTTTTGGTGTATGCAGTGTATGCAGTGTATGCAGGACACTTCACATGCTCTCTAGTGCACAGAAGATCAAATCAAGGAAACTGCAGCCTTGCTTCCTAAAATCTGACAGCCAATCATATTAAAGCACAGAGGCCCATCTCTATTAGTCACAGATTATGGTAAAGCAGATCCTGCCTCTCAGCCACAGAACAGAAATTTAGCAGTATTGAAAACTCAGCTTTCAGCCCACACATTCCTTCATGGGGAGGAAAAAAGAAAACAAAAATTATCATGGTTATTCAATAAAAGTTCTTATCGGTAAAAATGGTGCTAATTTTGCCCCAACCAATCAGATGTTAGTTTTCAAATGTTAAATAACATCTGATTGGTTGGGGCAAAATTAGCGCCATTTTAAACGATAAGAACTTTTATTGAATCTCCCTGTTAGTCTGGGAATTTGAACCTGTGAATTCATGGGCTGTGAATTCACAGATTCACTCTAGACTGTTGAGCAATCCTAGCATATAATATGACAACAGGTACATTTAGAAACATTCAGACTCATTTACCCAGAGCCGATATCGTTCCGTGTAAATGTGTCATTCACGGTTGAATATCGCGATTGCGAATGTGGGTAAATCCCAAAAAAGGGATTTACTCACTGCGGGACTTTAACGCCAGCTATTAGCTGCGAGCATCGGATGCATCCGACGCTAATATGTTATTGAAGGGGTGCATGTCATGGGTTAAGGGAATTAATGTATCCCGATATCTATGTTATATTTATTTACATAAAGAAAACATCTCTTTTGACTTGAGTTTTCCTTTGAGTAGATCATTGGTCTAAACTGTAAAAATCAGAGCTAATAAGGAAAAACTAAGAAAAATGTCAAACTATGTAAACTTATAGCAAGAATGAAAACGTAATTACCTTTTCTGGGGAAACTGTCAAAGATCTACAGTATTTATTCTCTATTTTCTACCCTGACATTGATAGGGAAAGATATAGAATCTCAGCAGTGAGTTAAATGGGAAGAAATTCAAAAGGAAAGAATCAGCAGAAAGTCTCACATTACAGACATTAGGAGGTGAATTTTTACTGGAGTTCAAGAGACAGTAATAAAAAGTCTGAAATTATTGCCACGAATCAAGGGGAAATGAAAGGCAGGAGGTATATTATTTCAGAGTCACGCAGGTAGAGGGAAATTGCTAACAGAAAATGCTCTGTCTATGCTTTAAAGTTCAAATACAAAGAGATACAAAAAGACTTAATACAGTTAAGGAGTTTCAGAATTTATATATTTATTTATTCCCCTGCACAAGTCCTCCAGGAGGTCAGGGAAGGGAAACATACTTTTTTACACACAGACAGCTCCTACTCTTCAGTTTCCTGGACACTGCCGGAGAACCATAAGGAGCAGAGGAGAAAGGCAAGGATTTTTTAACACTGCACAGTGGGGAAAATCTTAGTTTTGAGCAGGGGCGTAACTGGAGTAACCCACGCGAGATTGGCCCCTAACCCACCTTTCTCCATAGACTGAGGTCCACGATCAGCACATTTTCCCTTCATCGCACATATGAAGGGAAAATACGCAGGATCAGCTGTTTAAAAGACAGTTGATCTTGTACCTGAACCTGAACTTCCGGAATTGGACTCAGGTTATATGTGAGACCAGAGAGATAACATACTCCTTATTGCATTAAATAAAGAGTCCAAGGACCTGTGTAACATGCCTTCTGTTCTTATACTTTATATGATCATATAAGGGATTTATAATGGCACCAACATCTTCCGTAGCGCTTTACAATTACATGGATACATTCACATCAGGCCCTGCCCCGAAGAGCTTCCAATCTAAGCACATTTATTTGACACATACAACCTATCAGTATGTGAGTAAGTGAGTGCCCGGAGGAAACCCACGCAAGCACAGGGAGGACATACAAACTCCTTGCAGATGTGTCCAAGGGTGGATTTAAACTCAGTGATAACCACTGAGCCACCATGCTCTTCTGTGACTTCTGATATCTTTATATTACAGGGGTCCATTATGACTTATAAATGTAGATTAGTGTTTTGTTTTGTTTTTAGATTTCTTTTATAGGAAAAGTAACGTTTAAATGTATTTCTCAAAGATTTCTCAAATGGTACCCTGGGCAAGGAACTTAAGTGCCAGGTGAGATTTAGGGCAAACTTGGGGGTAAGCCCCTAGCAGTTTATGTTCTCACCCTGGGTGCTATAAGGGGAGGAGGGTGGTTAAGGGTATAAGGAACATTATGGTGATCATTTCACGATTTCTTTCTGTGTTCTAAAGATACAGCACATCACATCTGTGCAGAATTAGCACTGGTCCATCCAATCCAATTTAAAGTGTGTCCTGTTACTGATAATACTTAACTAGTAAGGGAAAGTATTAACCTTGCATTTTAATTAAACAGACAGATTTCAGAAGGGAAAGTCTCTTGGTTACAGAGAGTCTTATTATTATTATTATTATTTTTTTTTTGTGTGTGTGTGTGTGTGTGTGTGTGTGTGTGTGTGTGTGTGTGTGGTGTGTCTGTAAGTTTTAAAACTCAATATAATTAATTCTGAATTGAGAGATCCAGTCAGATGACTAGCAAAACATCTTCAAGATCTAAACCTTATGTCCAGTTGATCTAACTGAATATCACAGATATACAATGACCTGGATGAATGAGAACCTTCACAAGCATCAATAACATTCCTATGTTACTGAAAGAGTAGCCTATTCATTTCAAACCTCATTCTGAGTAAATATAGAGAAGAAGAGAAGAAAGAGGCGGAGAAGAAAGGGGGAGAATAAGATGATGAAGGAGAAGAAGGGGAAGAAGAAGAAAGAGGAGGAGGAGTAGAGATGGACTAGAACTCAAACTCGAACCCAAGGAGAGGGAGGAAAGGAAGGAAAAGGAGGAGGAGGAGAAGAAGGAGAAGAAGAGCTCCTCTCCTGCTCATGCCTCCTCTCCTGCTCTCCTGCTCCTGCTCCTGCTCCTCCTCCTGCTCCCTGCTCTCCTCCTTCCTCGCCTCGCTCCTGCTCTGCTCACTCCTCCCTTGCTCCTGCCTCCTGCTTCCTCCCCTGCTCCTGCTCCTTTTATGCTCCTGCTCCTAGCATCCTCCTCCTCCGCTCCTGCCTCCCCTCCTCCTCCTGCCCCCCCCTGCTCCTGCTCCTGCTCCTCCTGCTCCCTGCTCATCCTCCTCCTTCCCTGCTCCTGCATCCTCCTCCGGCTCCTGCTTTCCGCTCCTCCCCTCCTACTTTCGCGCTTCTGCTCTCTGGTTGTTTTCCCTTGCTGTCTTACCTGGCCCTCCCCTGGCCTTTGAAATGTAGTGTCTTGAAGACGTATAGGTTCTCCAATTCATCGTATCACAATATAAAGTACTCATGACCTGGGATGAATGAGAACCGTATCACAACAATGATATGTAAACAAAATCAATAAATAATAATAATAATAAATAATGATAATACCTGTGCTAATGATATGATAATAATAATGTGATGATACTAATAATAGCATGATTAATGTCAATTAATATTGATCATAATAATAATGATAATGATAATAATAATAGAATTGATAATGTAATAATAATAATGCTCCTTCCTCCTGCTCTCCTCCATCCTCCTATGCTCCTGCTCCTTCCGCCCCCACCTCCTGCTTCTCATCATCCTCCTGCTCCTGCCCTGCTCCTGCTCCTCCTCCTCCATGCTCTACCTAAACTGCTCCATCCTCTCCCCCTCTCCTCCTCCTCCGTCCTCCTTCCTCCTGCTCCTGCTTCTTCTCTCTCTTCCTCCTCCTCCTCCTCCTCTTTCCCTCTCTTCACCCGCTCTCTCCTCTCTCCTCCTCCTCTCCCTCTCTCCTCCTCGGTCTCTCCTCCTTCTCTCTGGGCATCTTCTAATCCTATCTCCTCTCTCTCTCCTCTCCCTCTCCTGTCCATCTCTTTCTCCTCCTTCTCTTCATCCTTCCATCCTGCTCCGCCGCCTCCTCCTTGACTCCTGTCACTTCCTGCGTCCTCTCTCGTCTCCCTCTCTGCTACCTCCTCCCTTCCTTCCGTGCCTGCCGCTCCCGCCTCTGCGGTTATGCAGTCCATCTCCTCTCTCCTCACTCTGTCTGCTCCCCCTCCTTCTCTTCTCCTTCTGGCATCTTTTCTCCCTCCTCTCGTCCTCCTCCTCATGATCCTCCTCCTCCTGCTCCTCCCCTCTTCACTCCTCTTCTCCTCCGCTCCCTCCCCCTCTGCTCCTGCTCCTCTCCTCCTCCTCCTCCTCTCCTGCTTCATCCTCCTCCTCCCTCTCCCCTTCCTCCTTGGTCCTTTCCCTCCTGCTCCTGCTCCTCCCTCCTCCTGCTCCTGCTCCCTCTCCCCTTCTCTCCTGCTCCTCCTCCTCCATGCTCCTGCTCCCTCCTCCTGCTCCTGCTCCTCGCTCCTGCTCCTGCTACCTGCTCCTCCTCTCCTCCTCCTGCTCCTGCTCCCCTCCTCACCTCCTCCTCTCCTCCTCCCTGCTCCTAGCCTCCTGCTCCTCTGCTCCTCCACTCCTTCCTCAATTCTCCTGCTCCACTGCCTCCTCCCTGCATCCTGCTCCTCCTCCCCTGCTCCTCGCCTCCTCCTGCTCCCTGCTCCCCTGCCTTCTCCCTGCCTCCTGCTTCCATGCTCCACTGCTCCTCTCCCCTGCTCTCGCACTGCTCCTGCCCTGCTCTCTCCTGCTCCTCCTTCCTGCTCCCTGCTCCCTGCATCCTGCTCCTCCTTTCTCTCTCCCCTCCTGCTCTACGGTGCTGCCGGCTCCGTGCTCCTGCTCCTCCGCCATCTCTCCTCCTACCTGCTCCTCCGCCTCCTCCTCCTCTTCCTCCATCCTCTCCTCTCTCCTCCTCCTTCTCCATCTCCCTCCTCCTCTCCTCTACTCTCCTCCTTCCCCTTCCTCCTCCTTTCTCTCCTCCTCCTCCTCCTCCACTCCTCTGCTTCCTCCATCCTCCTGCTCTCCCTCCCCTTCCCTTCCTCCTCTTCCTACCTCCGTCCCTCCCCCTCCCCCTCGCCTGCTCTGCCCTGCTCCTCCTCCTCCTCCTCCTCCTCCTCCTCCTAGCTTCTCCTCCTTCCTATCCCCCGTCTTCCTCCTTGTCCTTCTCTCTCTGCTCCTTGCACTCCCCTCCTCCTTTTTTTCCCTGCCCTCCCCCTGCCCCTACCTCCTCTAGCTCCTGCCTCCTCCTCCCTCTCCTCCTGCTTCCTCTTCCCACCCTGCCCTCCTCACTCCTCCTCCTCACTCCTCCTCCTCCTGCTCCTCCTCTACTCCTCCTCCTGCTCCTGCTCCTCCCTCCTCTTCACACTACATATTACATACTAATCGATCTACACAATGCTTGTGGAAGGTTTTCCTTCAAAGCCCTGTCACTCGGTATCCTCAACCGATGTAATCTGTTGTAGTCCATTAAGATCAACTGGACGTGTGAAAGTATTAAAATTGTGATATATAACAGATATATAAGATAATAATAATAATCATATAAAGTGATAATAATATATGAAATGATATAATAATACATAATAATAAATGAAATAAATAATAATAATAATATATAAATAATAATGATACTAAGAAAATAAAGAGATAAGAAATAATAATAATATAAATAAATATTAATAATTGTAATAAATAATTTCATAGGGAAATAATGAATCCTCTCTCTCCTCCTGCTCCTGCCTCCTCCTCCTCATGCTCCTTCTAACCTCTCTCGCTGCCCTATCTCCTCAACCCTTCCCTCAATCTTTCACTACTGCTCACCTCCGGCCTGCACCTCTCTCCCTAACTGCTCCTCCTCTCCTCCCTCTGCTGCTCTACGCCCCGCCCTACATCCTCGCTCGCTCTTCTCTTCCTTCCTGCTTCCTCCCTCCTCCCTCTGGCTCCTCCTCCCTCCTGCGCTCCACCTCCGCTCCCTCACGCATTCCTCCTCCTGGTCCT
Source organism: Hymenochirus boettgeri (assembly GCA_019447015.1). NCBI lineage: Eukaryota > Metazoa > Chordata > Amphibia > Anura > Pipidae > Hymenochirus > Hymenochirus boettgeri. Next base: position 9,698,810 of record CM033472.1, read on the forward strand.
CCTTTATTATAATACATTTCACAATCTCTGTTATCCCATTTACATATCTATCTTACCCCTACCGACCCTATTGTATTATTAACATTTCAATCTTATTACACCATTTAACAATCCTATCTTACCCTACGACTCCTATTGTTTATTAATACATTTCATATCTCTGTATCCCCATTTACATATCTATCTTTACCCTACGATCCTATTAGTTATTAACATTCACACTTCTATTCATAAGTCCATTTACATATCTATCTTACCCTACAGACTCCTTGTTTATTATAATACATCATATCTCTATTATCCCCATTTACATATCTATCTACCCCTACCGACTCCTATTGTTTATTATAATACATTTATATCTTATTATCACCCTTTACATATCTATCTTACCTACCGACTCCTATGGGTTTATTATAATACATTTCAATCCTATATCACCCTTTACATATCTATTACCTACCGACTCCTATTGTTTATTATAATACATTTCATATCTCTATATCACCCATTTACATATCTATTACGCTACCGACTCCTATTGTTGATTATAAAACATTTCATATCTCTATTATCCCCATTACATATCTATCTTACCCTACCGACTCCTTGTTTATTATAATACATTTCATATCTCTATTTCCCCATTACATATCTATCTTACCCCTACCGACTCCTATTGTTTATTATAATACATTTATATCTCTATTATCCCATTTACATATCTATCTTACCCCTACGATCCTATTGTTATTATAATACATTTCATATCTCTATATCCCCATTTACATATTCATCTTACCCCTACCGACTCCTATTGTTTATTATAATACATTTCATCTCTTATTACCCCATTTACATATCTATCTTACCCTACCGACTCCTATTGTTTATTATAATACATTTCATATCCTTATTATCCCCATTTACATATCTATCTTACCCCTACCGACTCCTATTGTTATTATAATACATTTCATATCTCTATTTACCCCATTTACATATCTATCTTACCCCTACCGACTCCTATGTTTATTATAATACATTTCATATCTACTATTACCCCATTTACATATCTATCTTACCCCTACCGACTCCTATTGTTTATTATAATACATTTCATATCTCTATTATCCCCATTACATATCTATCTTACCCCTACGACCCTATTGTTATAAATACATTCATATCTCTATTACCCCCATTTACATATCTATCTTACCCCTACCGACTCTATTGTTTATTATAATACATTTCATATCTCTTATATCCATTACATATCTATCTTACCCCTACCGACTCCTATTGTTATTATAATACATTCTATCTCTATTATCCCATTTACATATCTATCTTACCCCTACCGACTCCTATTGTTTATTATAATACATTTCATATCTCTTATATACCCATTTACATATCTATCTACCCCTACGACTCCTATTGTTATTATAATACATTTCATATCTCTATTATCCCCATTTACATATCTATCTTACCCCTACCGATCCTATTGTTATTATAATACATTTCATATCTCTATTATCCCCATTCATATCTATCTTAACCTACCGACTCTATTTGTTTATTATAAACATTCATATCTTATTATCCCCATTTACATATCTATCTATACCTACCGACTCCTATTGTTTAATAATACATTTCATATCTCTATTATCCCCTTACATATCTATCTTACCCTACCGACTCCTATTGTTTATATAATACATTTCTATCTTATTATCCCCCATTACATCTTATTACCCTACCGACTCCTATTGTTTATATATATACATTTCATATCTCTATTATCACCATTTACATATCTATCTTACCCCTACCGACTCCATAGTTTTTATAATACATTTCATATCTCTATCCCCATTTACATATCTATCTTACCCTACCGACTCCTATGTGTATTATAATACATTTCATATCTCTATTATCCCCATTTACATATCTATCTTACCCTACCGACTCCTATGTTATTATAATACATTTCATATCTCTATTATCCCCATTTACATATCATCTTACCCTACCGACCTCATATGTTATTATATACTTTCATATCTCTATTATCCCCATTTACATATCTATCTTACCCTACCGACTCCTATTGTATTATAATACATTATATCTCTATTATCCCCCATACATATATCTACCCCTAACGACTCCTATTGTTATTATAATACATTTCTATCTCTATTTATCCCCATTTACATATCTATCTTACCCCTACCGACTCCTTTGTTTATTATAATACATTTCATATCTCTATTACCCCCATTTAAAATCTATCTTACCCCTACCGATCCTATTGTTTATTATAATACATTTCGTATCTCTATATCCCCCATTTACATATCTATCACCTACCGACTCCTATTGTTTATTATAATACATTTCATATCTCTATTATCCCCATTTACATATCTATCTTACCCCTACCGACTCACTTGTTTATATAATACATTCTATATCATTATCCCCCATTACATATCTATCTTACCCCTACCGACTCCTATGTTTATTATAATACATTTCATATCTCTATTATCCCATTTACATATCTATCTTACCCCTACCGATCCTATTGTTTATTATAATACATTCTATCTCTATTTCACCATTTACATATCTATCTACCCTACCGATATTATGTTTATTATAATACATTTCATATCTCTAACCCCATTTACATATCTATCTTACCCCTACAGCTCCTATTGTTTTATAATACATTTCTATCTCTATTATCCCCATTTACATATCTATCTTACCCCTACCGACTCCTATTGTTTATTAATACATTCATATCTCTATTATCCCATTTACATATCTATCTTACCCCTACGACTCCTATAGTTTATTATAATACATTTCATATCTCTATTTCCCCATTTACATATCTATCTTACCCCTACCGACTCCTTGTTTATTATAATACATTTCATATCTATATCCCCATTTACATATCTATCTTACCCTACCGACTCCTATTGTTTATATAATACATTTCATATCTCTATTATCCCATTTACATATCTATCTTACCCCTAACGACTCCTATTTTTTTTTAATACATTCATATCTCTATTATCCCCATTTACACTATCTATCTTACCCCTACCGACTCCTATTGTTTTATAATACATTTCGTATCTCTATTATCCCCTTTACATATCTATCTTACCCTACCGACTCCTATTGTTTATTATAATACATTTCGTATCTCTATTATCCCCATTTACATATCTTCTTACCCTACCGACTCCTGTTGTTATATAAATACATTTCATATCTTATTACCCCCATTTACATATCTATCTTACCCCTACCGACTCCTATTGTTATTATAATACATTTCATATCTCTAATCCCCATTTACATATCTATCTTACCCCTACGACTCCTAGTTGTATTATAATACATTTCATATCTATTTTATCCCCATTACATATCTATTACACCTACCGACTCCTATTGTTATTATAATACATTTCGTATCTCTTATCCCCTTTACATATATCTTACCCTACCGACTCCTGTTGTTATTATAATACATTTCATATCTCTATTACCCCCATTTACATATCTATCTTACCCCTACCGACCCCTATTGTTTATTATAATACATTTCGTATCTCTATTATCCCCATTACATATCTATCTTACCGCTACCGACTCCTATTGTTTATTATAATACATTTCATATCTCTATTACACCATTTACATATCTATCTTACCCCTACCGACTCCTATGTTATATAATACATTTCTTGAATGGGCTGTGGGGATTTGGCTGTAGCCCTGTGGACAAGCATGACACTGACAGGCACTGTACAAAATGTTGTACCTCAGGATTTTGTTAGTCTTGCATTTTCCTGATATAGTTTTCAGCCCTGGGCTTTGAGGAAAGGTCTGGCTGTTATTTTAAAGCTGTCAAGAAAGTTAAAATATAAAACAGATCACAGCCTGTGGGATTTCCAACGTTTGTAGCCGAGAAGAAGTGAAATCTTAAAATGTCAGAGTTAAAATGATGGGGCACAGCGTTGAAAGTTATTTTAATAAAGTTCTGTTCACAGTCAACGGATGAAATGGAAACAATATGGCGGAATCCTCCATCCATTGATCTGTCTAGATAGAACTTTGGAAGAAAAATAAAGGCCTTGGTTATTATTTATGGCAATAAACGTCACCAAAACACACACACACTAGGTTTACTACAATAGGGCCCTGTTGTCATCTTTTAAAATAGGTCTAAGGTCCAATTGACAATATGAGAAGGTTCCTTAGTAGTGGAAATGTTTTGAAATATGTTGACTTGTCAGTTATCTGCCGGCAACCCCAACAGTTATTTTTCCCAGTTTATTACATGGAATTGTAACCAGATATTTAATAAGTTCTGTTCCCTTTTGGCAAAGGTATCTGCCTCCTCCCTCTGCTCAATGAGGTTTTTTTGAGTTTGAGCATGCCAGACATCCCACCCTGCCGAACCTGGCTTCCGGGCAGGGTGGGGAGAAGGAGGCGTGGCCTGGTGATGTGATGCCATTAAAGGGGTGTGGAGGGGCGGAGTCAGGGGAGGGACCAGTTACGCCCCTTGCCACGCCACTAACGTGACCTAAATTACGTCACATTAGAGGCGTGGCTAGGGCCACGCCACTAACGTGACCTAAATTACGTCACGTTAGATGCGTGGCTAGGGGCGTAACTGGCCCGTGTGACAGAATTTACGTCACATATGAGGTGTGTCCAGAAGAAAGAAGGCGTTCTGGAGGCGGACTCTCAGGTAGGTTGGGTGGGTTGCGGAGTTTGGGGTGGTCTCGCAGGTGTGCGGGAGACCACCCCAAAATCCGGGAGACTCCCACGACTCCCGGGAGAAGTGGGATACCTGGCATGTGCAGAGGAGACAGCAGGGGAAACAGCAGCCAATCATTGGTTGTGATGTCAGCAGTCCCAGCCTTGATTAACTACATGGAACACAAGCGCCTCCCCCCCAAAAATCTGACATTGCAGATATCCAGTATGACCACTGGACAGTTTATTTCCTTCTCTGGTCGCACCCATCAGCCTTAGGGTTTGTGGATCCTAGTGATGTTTTCCGTGCAGTTTGGCATTGCCTTTTTATAATGTCGGTTATCCTTAAAGGGATCACAAGAGTTCCCTTAAGTACTAGGTGGGGGAGATGTAGTGAGAAATAATAGATTTAAATGTCCTTCAAAGCTAAGACCTTATTCTGTCTTTAACACTGAAATGTTCCCCCAGTACCACCTTTCTTTAGACTTCTGTTGTCGTTCTGTCTCCTTCGTCTGTCTGTCTATCTATCTGTTGTCTGTCTATCTATCTATCTATCTAGGTCGTCTGTCTTTCTGTCTGTCTCTCGCTACGTGTCTCTATCGTCTGTCTGTCTATCTGTCTGTCGGTCTCTCGGTCTATCTGTCTGTCTCTCTATCGTTGTCTTGTCTATCTATCTGTCTGTCTGTCTCGCGGTCTATATGTCTGTCTCTCTATCTGTCTGTCTGTCTATCTATCTGTCATCTGTCTGTCTGTCTCTCGGTCTATCTGTCTGTCTCTCTATCTGTCTGTCTGTCTATCTATCTGTCTGTCTGTCTGTCTCTCTGTCTGCTGTCGTTCTGTCTATCTATCTATCTATCTATCTATCTATCTTCTATTTATCTGTCTGTCTGTCTGTCTCTCGGCCATCTATCTATTATCTATTTATCTGTCTGTCTATATGTCTGTCTCTCTGTCTGCTGTCTATCTATCTGTCTGTCTGTCTATCTATCTATCTATCTGTCTGTCTGGTCGTCTGTGTCTGTCTGTCTATCTATCTATCTGTCTACCTGTCTATCTATCTATCTATCTATCTATCTATCTATCTATCTATCTATCATTTATCTATCTATCTATCTATCTATCTATCTATCTGTCTGTCTGTCTGTCTGGCTGGTGTCTGTCTGTTCGGTCTGTCTGTCGGTCTATCTGATCTGCGTCTGTTTATATATCTATCTATATCATTATCTATCATCTATCTAGCTATTATCTATTCTATCTACTATTATCTATCTCATCTATCTTATCATCTATCTATCTATCATCTATCTATCTATCTTATCCTAATTGTCTATATCACTATCTATCTATCTACATCTATCTATCTACTATCTACTATAATCATCTATCTATATCTATATCTATCTATCTATCTATCTATCTATCTATCTATCTATCTATCTATCTATCTATCTATCTGTCTATATATCTATCTATCTGTCTTTCTGTCTGTCTCTCAGTCTATCTATCTATCTATCTATCTATCTATCTATCTATCTGTCTGTCTGTCTGTCTCTCAGTCTATCTATCTATCTATCTATCTATCTATCTATCTATCTATCTATCTGTCTGTCTGTCTGTCTATCTACCTATATTCGTCTGTCTCTCGGTCTGTCTGTCTGTCTGTTCTGTAATATACACTGTATATATGTTTAATCAGGTTCTTCGCGTTTGCAGTAGGCGCTAAGTTTCCGGTACAAACATTGTGTGAGCTGGATCACACCACAGAGGGTAATAATCACATCTGCTTTTTAAGGCTCATCATTAAATCCTACAATGTCCTTAATGAAAGGTCCAATTAAACTACAAGGTAAGAATTCCAAATTACATCTCACCATCTCCTTTCCATTCTATATTTTTTCTCCTAATGAGAATTCATTAGTGATCATCCCTTCCTCAATGCCCTGGTCTATCCTACCACATTACATTGTTAGAATTACAATACCCATTGCCCTTTCTCTTATATCCACCTTTCTCTATAATAATTTAACTTACTCCCTGTAGATCGATGTCTTCAATCTGACTCTCCGCAGCAAAATACAGTTTCAAAAGAAAATCTGTATTATATTATATACTTTAGTCCGAAACAGGATCACTGGGTTTTCAAATAAGTTTCTCTTACCCATTTTATTGGTAGTATACAGCATAACAATTGTTAACTTTTGCCAAGGGGGTATACCATAAAACCATTTGTCTCTTTAGAGACATTTAAGTTTGAGAAACTGGAAAGAACATTCATAAACTTTCCAACCCCACCAAGAACTGTAAACCCCTTTCTTCTCCAAATATCCTGGATTCTATGTAGAAACTGTATGGACTGTTTCAAGGAGCCCAACTCTATAACTTTGTTCTATTAGATGTGTCTGATGATTTTTGCAATGTTAGAATTCTGTATAAGAGGGATAAACACTTTCAATATCACATGATGATTTTCTCTTACAAGGGTCGGGCCAAATTAGCCCCATTTTATACGGTAAGAACTTGTATTGAATCTCCCTGCAAGAGTTAAGTTTCCTCCTTTCCAGGATTATCTCGGTCCAAGTCAGACAGTTGCTTGGAAATAAGCCCATTCTCACAGCAGTGGTGATGGAAGATCGAAGAATGTTAGTGTAACTCAGCTATCTTTGGATCAGCGCATTTACTGTACAGATCCCAGTTTAATACATTTGTCCTCTGGAAGCTTCAATCAGGACAAATTACCCACAATTTCATTTTGACTCGGTACTTGGCCTTAATGGAACACTGGAGGTGAAAATAAATGTAACGTTTACCATCTGAAATGGGGGTTTTTTTTTGGTTCCACAACAAATCTCTTCGTGTCTCTAAATTGAAATTTCATTTGTCCAACTGAAGTTTACTTCTCTCCCTTGTTTTCATTGTAATCGATTGCAGGAGGTCGGGCATAGTGTGGAACATTGGGGGGTATTTCACCAACAAGAAAAAAATTGTAAATAAAGGATATTTGCTTTAATATATGATGTTCCCAATCAGCCACTAAAATGTTATCCCTTATGGGCCATCGATCTAAAACTACTCAGTGGGATTAGCTAATGCTAAGTGACAGCAGTCAGCAATAAAATATGTAAAGAGAATAATATGAAAATTAATTGAGGCCACACATACTGTTTCGTTACTGCTGTAAGTTTAAATTCTGTATTTTTGACTCTAAGAGACTAGTCCACACAGCCGCTTTTTAACGTGTACCAAACTTTCGAAAGTTCGGTCCGTTTTCGAACTTTCGAACTATATGGAAAGTTCCAAAACGGACCCATTAAAGTCAATGGGAGTCAAATAGTTTGAAAATTTCTATGAAATAACATTAAAATATTAATGGTAACTTAATGTAAATGGCTGTGGGACCTGAGAAATGTTCTGGGGAACACGTTCAATATCCAGGACATTCGAAAAATCAATTTTACTCTCACTCGCGCTATTTTCGAGCTCATTCGCGCCTAGGTACCATGTACATGTTACTCGCGGATTCGATGCTCGTGTATAGGCTTTAATGGACACTTTACTCGTAGATTCGATGTTGCGCATGGTACCATGTACATTTACTCGCGGATTCGATGCTCGCGTATAGGTTTAATAGACACTTTACTTGCAGATTCGATTCTCGCGTATAGGTTTTAATAGACACTTTACTCGCGGATTCGATGCTCGCGTATAGGTTTTAATAGACACTTTATTTGCGGATTCGATGCTCGCATTCGGCCTAGATACCATGAACATTTTACTCACGGATTCGATGCTCGCATATAGGCTTTAATGGACCCTTTACTCGCGGATTCGATGCTCGCGTTGCGCCTAGATACCATGGACATTTTACTCGCGGATTCGATGCTCGCGTATAGGTTTTAATGGACACTTTACTCACGGATTCGATGCTCGCATTAGGTATAATAGGATATTTACTCGCACATTCGAATGGTCGAACATTCGATATTTATCAAAAGTCCGAAAATATCAAAAAACAGGTTGGGATAGTTCGATAAGTCCGAATTCGTTCAAATTCGAATAGTTCGGCTCGAACTCAGGTTCGAGTTTGAGTTCTAGTCAGGGGTGCCCCTACCATGAAGCAAACTGAAAAATTTGCTCAGGGCGAGCCCCTGGGAACACTTAAAAAGGGGGCAGTTAAAAAAATCCTTTCTGCAATACCGCATTTCAGCACCAGTCCACCAGTCAGTGTTAAGTCAGCCCTCCAGTAAATGTAGAGTCAGCCCTCCAGTTCACCAGTCATTGTAAGGTACCTACCTCCACAAGCCACAGCCTATGTTCCATGATGAAGCCACGTCTGCTTCATGTGTCATCCCCCTCTGTGATAAGGCGGCATTTAAAAGTTAAGACTAGAACACCCCTGGTTCTAGTCATCTCTATGGCCACATTAGTTTTGCTGTGATCCGCTTTTCGTAGTGCATGCGATACCCCTTTTTTTTGCGATATTGCATGCGCTCTCGAGATTCCAAACTTTCCCCCCCACCATGCTTCTTTTCCCCCCAGTAATTGCCTCCTCAGAGGACACGCGGAGGGCCACGGCTGCCCAAATACAGAGTTAGTCATTGGCTGTAACCAATTTTTATAACAGGTAAGTATTACAGGCTTCAGTAACCGCCAGAGAATTAAATAGCATGACGATGGAAGGTGAGTATAGGTTTTTATTCCAGGGGGTGGACAGGATTTTTAAGTGCCATGTTGCTGTGTAAGCTGGGTTAGCAAGTTAGTGTCTGGCATAATTACGGTAGGCAGGGTACAAGGGTGAATGACGTGTTTTATCAGCACACAACCGGCAATTTATGGTAACATGGGAAAAGGGTATGTTTGTGGTGTGCCACAATATTTTATTTTAGAAGGAATATTGCTTTATAAAACGTTTTACGTGGATTGATGAACAGAATCGGTAGCACGAAACGCTCTCTCTGTTCATTCATGCGATAATTTAATTAAACGGTTATATAGGGATAATTTATCAGGAAATGGGTATGATGTCATCGAGGCGGGGGAGATTTAGTGACACGGGTTACTTGGGGTAATAATTAGAAGGATTGTCGCTATATCAGTCGTCTATAAACCTGACAATGTGTCAATTGATTTTAGACACCATTAAGTGAGATAATAACCGTAATTATAGTAACACATTTAAATGTGTGATTTGAAAAATTCTGTGAGAGCAGCCATGTACTTAATGTAACATTATTCATCCATATTCCCTTCTAACAAATTGTTATATAAAGCTCTTATAAATAAAATTTGGTGCTAATTTGCCCCAACCAATCAGATGTTAGCTTTCAAATGTTAATAAGGCCTGATTGGTTGGGGCAAAATTAGCACCATTTTTAACAATAAGATTTTTTATTACATCTCCCTTATTATCCTGGGCGTGTTCACCACTGACCAATGAGATGCAATTAAAGAGATTTTCTTCCCAAATCGCGTGAATATTCCACAATCTCATTCACAATATATTGTATATAATGTCACACTATATACAATATATACAATGAATTATCTTTAAATAATAAAATATCCATTTAAAATCACTAAATTAAACATACCATTATAGGGTGTGTGTAACATATACAGAATAAAAAGTTATAATTGGTGTTTAGCTATGTCATCAGTTATAATCGGTGTTTAGCCATGTCATCAGTTATAATCAGTGTTTAGCTATCTCATCAGTTATAATCAGTGTTTAGCTATGTCATCAGTTATAATCAGTGTTTAGCTATCTCATCTGTTATAATTAGTGTTTAACTATCTCATCAGTTATAATCAGTGTTTAGCTATGTCATCAGTTATAATCAGTGTTTAGCTATGTCATTAGTTAAATCAGTGTTTAGCTATCTCATCAGTTATAATCAGTGTTATCTATGCCATTAGTTATAATCAGTGTTTAGCTATCTCATCAGTGTATAATCAGTGTTTAGCTATCTCATCAGTTATAATCAGTGTTTAGCTATGTCATCAGTTATAATCAGTGTTTAGCTATCTCATCAGTTATAATCAGTGTTAGCATGTCATCAGTATAATGAGGTTTAGCTATGCATCAGTTATAATCAGTGTTTAGCCATGTCATCAGTTTAATCAGGGTTTAGCCATGTCATCAGTTATAATCAGGGTTTAGCCATGTCATCAGTTACAATCAGTGTTTAGCTATGTCATCAGTTATAATCAGTATTTAGCCATGTTATCAGTTATAATCAGTGTTTAGCTATGTCATCAGTTATAATCAGTGTTTAGCCATGTCATCAGTTATAATCAGTGTTTAGCCATGTCATCAGTTATAATCAGCGTTTAGCTATGTCATCAGTTATCATCAGTGTTTAGCTATGTCATCAGTTATAAGCAGTGTTTAGCTATGTCATCAGTTATAATCAGTGTTAGCATGTCATCAGTTATAATCAGTGTTTAGCTATGTCATCCGTTATAATCAGTGTTTAGCTATGTCATCAGTTATAATCTGTGTTAGCTATGTATCAGTTATAATCAGTGTTAGCTATGTGTCATCAGTTATAATCAGTGGTTTAGCTATCTCATCAGTTATAAGCAGTGTGTAGCGATAATAAACAATAGGAGTCGGTAGGGGTAAGATAGATATGTAAATGGTGATAATAGAGATATGAAATGTATTATAATAAACAATGGAGCCGGTAGACCGGAAGATAGATGATGTAAATGGGATAATAGAGATATAAAATGTATTATAATAAACAATAGGAGTCGGTAGGGGTAAGATAGATATGTAAATGGGATAATAGAGATATGAAATGTATTATAATAAACAATAGGGTCGGTAGGGGTAAGTAGATATGTAAATGGGGATAATAGAGATATGAAATGTATTATAATAAACAATAGGAGTCGGTAGGGGTAAGATAGATATGTAAATGGGGATAAAGAGATAGAAATTGTTATAATAAACAATAGGAGTGGTAGGGGTAAGATAGATATGTAAATGGGATAATAGAGATATGAAATGTATTATAATAAAACAATAGGAGTCGGTAGGGGTAAGATAGATATGTAAATGATAATAGAGATATGAAATTTATAATAACAATAGGAGTCGGTAGGGGTAAGATAGATATGTAAATGGGGATAATAGAGATATGAAATGTATTATAATAAACAATAGGAGTCGGTAGGGTAAGATAGTATGTAAAGGGGGATATAGAGATATGAAAATGTATTATAATAAACAATAGGATTGTAGGGGTAAGATAGATATGTTAATGGGATAACAGAGATATGAAATGTATTATAATAAACAATAGGAGTCGGTAGGGGTAAGATAGATAAGTAAATGGCGGAACATAGAGATATGAAATGTATTATAATAAACAATAGGAGTCGGTAGGGGTAAGATAGATATGTAAATGGGGATAATAGAGATATGAAATGTATTATATTAAACAATCGGAGTCGGTAGCAGTAAGATAGATATGTAAATGGGGATAATAGAGATATGAAATGTATTATAATAAACAATAGGAGTTGGTAGGGGTAAGATAGATATGTAAATAGGGATAACAGAGATATGAAATGTATTATAATAAACAATAGGATTCGGTAGGGGTAAGATAGATATGTAAATAGGGATAACAGAGATATGAAATGTATTATAATAAACAATAGGAGTCGGTAGGGGTAAGATAGATATGTAAATAGGGATAATAGAGATATGAAATGTATTATAATAAACAATAGGGGTCGGTAGGGGTAAGATAGATATGTAAATGGGGGATAACAGAAACATGCTGAATTGATTTATTAACTTCACAAAATGTAGGTTTACTTTTTTTTTTCACAGTTCAATAAATTCCACTTTTCAAGGAATGTTATGTAGGCCCAGCAAACCAGGTTCCTCAAATTTATAAGAGGCTCCACCACCACCTCAAATTTCCAAATATAAGACACAAATGAGAGCCAAAAGGCTTAATTAAAGTTTTATTGGGAAATGATCTCTTTGTGAGTTTCAGGCACAGTAGGTCCTTCCTCGGGTCCTTCCTTGGTTCTTCCTCAAGTCCTTCCTCGGTCCTTTCTCGAGTCCTTCTTTGGTCTTTCCTCAAGTCCTTCCTCGGTCCTTCATCAGGTCAAGCAGGGCAACATCTCACCTTTGGTAATAATCTGCATCAACCAATCAGATTCATTTAATATTGTGCAATTTTCTGTCAAATTCTGCATCACAAATATACAGAAAATGTTTTAAAATATTGTAGTTTTCTTTTTCATATTTTAGCTGTACCGCTAAAAAACATGTAACCTGCATACTGTACATTTAATAACATATAAAGGTTCCGAGGACTCAATGTTAGCACAAACAGAGTTTAGGGTGTGTTGCATTGCTGCGTTATTCTACTTTATGTTTCATAATTAATAGTATTAACATTAATTAAAGGTAACTAACATTATCCCGTGCATTTGCCCATGTGCATGGGTGCAGGTTTATCTGGGGTGAAATCTAAAGAAAAACAAGGCAGCAGGGGAAATTTCCATTTTTTTTGTTTAGTTTCCATTTAAATGTGAAAAACTAACAAAGAAGCTGAATAAATATTTTACAATAAGTTTCTTTTTTTATCATAATTCATTCATGTATCTCTGACCTATTTTACATCTGGGTTACATGTGTCATAAGGTCATTTTACAGCATCACAAGTGTCCAGAGATTCTCTAATTAGTTCTAGAGATACATTCTACAAGCAGATGGATTTTCCAAATGAGGTTTATATGCAATATAATGGCTGAGCAATACCCTGATTGGCAGAGACCATCTCTCCTATCATGTAATAGATCACGTGACATGTCATGTGATAGACCATGTCTCACGTCATGTGATAGACCACGTGTCACATCATGTGATAGACCATGTCTCACGTCATGTGATAGACCACGTGTCACGTCACGTGATAGACCACGTGTCACACCATGTGATAAACCACATGTCACGTCATGTGGTAGACCACGTGTCACGTCATGTGATGGACCACGTGTCACATCATGTGATAGACCACGTGCCACATCATGTGATAGACCATGTCTCACGTCATGTGATAGACCACCTGTCACGTCATGTGATGGACCACGTGTCACGTCATATGATGGGCTTGGGTATCTAGATTTTTTTTTTTAATGAAGAGAATATGTAGAATTTTTAATAACATTATTATTTATGTTTTTCCATCAACTTGGTTAAGATACCATTTAAAATTAATTTCATTACATGAGAGGGAGCACATGTTAAAAAATTTGCGACTGAGAAGCATCGTTCAGCTATATATCATATTATCAAACATTAATTGTCACCTCTCCCTATGGTGGGATGGCGATACGGAGTCTGAATTATAACTATATGGCCAGTGGCCATGTCTAGTGCTTCACATTGTAGTGTTTAGATAGGAATTGTTATATGGAGATGTAGTTATTATTAATTATCAGAATTGTATCAAACTACAACTTCCAACATCCCCCCTGGCACCTGAAGGAAAATTTATATTGGCTATTGTCTCTTCTCTTCCTGGTGCCCAAGATGTGGCCTGACATTGCAAACAGCATTGATAGAACTAAGAAATTCTACCCACAAAACCAAATCATTTCTTTGTATGTAGATATATAGATGATATACATTATACTATGGGGCCTGTGTTGAATCTTAAGGGATGGTTCGTCCTTGTCGTCCACCACCAATAGGGCCTTTTGTTCACCTTGACCGATTTAATGAGAGATTTGCATGTCTGAGGATCAACAGAAATCATTGGACCAGGGACCTACTTAAAACCATAGACCCCCAATATTTTCTTTGTGAACCTCCAACAGGTTATATTATTCCCTACTTTTCTCTACCTACACGGGTGAGGTCCCAAGGCTGCCTGGCCTCCCATTCTGAGACTACCCCCCCATTGTTAAGGGATTGCATGATGGGTTATGTACATCTTTCAATCCATTTTGTTTCCACCAATACCTAAACGCTTCCCTTATTTCAGTAATTACAGGAGCTATAAACAGTTCTTGTTTATAAATCTCCTGATTCTTTTAATAGTTTCCCTAATGATCTGAGCTCCTAGATACGGAACGAGTTCCAATGAGTCTGCGAGGGTATGCAGAGCGTTATTTCAATAAATCGAAGTGCTCCTTTCGACGCTAATATAAAAAACCGTCCTTTTACATTATTCAGATCCACTTACGTTGCTTAATAAGATGGTTCGGGGGTAGAAGCTGACACAGTTAGCCAGCCAAGCACTTTCTGTTCAGCCTACAGGGAGAAATGATTTTAACATAGAAGTGAATCGTAAACAAGCTCATTTCAACCACCCAAGACTATTCCGATAGCTCCTGTTAAAAGCGGAATTGCTAAGGGTAATGTTTTTAAGAATTGAAATGCACTGGATGTAAAGATTTTCTTACCAGTCTTTACAATTCTACCTTTCATCATATTTCTTTGTAAAAATGATGAGCTACAGTTACTCAGATGAACAAAAAATGATCCAATTTTACTGACACTATTATTGTGATGTAACAAAAATCCTATTCTGTGCAAGGAACGTTCCCTGTAGACGAATTCCCGTTAATAATCACCCTTAAACGGACACTATACTGAAACAATGACTTTGCCTCATCTTAGTCTATAAATAAATATGTGCATGTAGTGCTAACTCTGAGGTGTGTGTGTGTTGCTGCATGCCTTCAATCCAGCACACATTTTGTTTAGGAGCAGTATCCCCCCTCCCTCTTTTAACCACTCCCACTTTCATCTGACCTGACTCTTCCGCCACAAACTAACTGTCAAGCCTGCACACAGCATACAGCATTCCAACTGTCAAAACTCTGTCACCCTTCCAGCTACAGTAAAACTACTCACAGAAGAATAGTTTATGATAGCAAGGCACTTGATTGACAGCTGAAATTTAAGATGTTTTAGATTGGATATCTAAAGAAATAGGGGGCAGATCAACAAAATAATGGCACAGTGATGGTTGGGAAGAATAACATTTTCCACTAATGATCAATTTAAAACAACTTTTTTTCAGTATAGATGCCCTTTAAGGCAGGAAGAATTATGGGAGAATATCAAGACAATTGGTGTGTTATCTAATGGGAATTTTTATTTCATTGTTACCTACCAGCAAACACCAGTGCCAAACATGGTTGTAAAATTTCTATATTCGAAGGGATTGGCAGTTTGTTCATTAATTAGCATGTAAGATGCTTGAAGCAGGGCCGAATGTAAATGGACGCATCTGCTTGGCTATATTTTCTCCAACAAGTTGTATCATAGAGCCTCCGGCGGCTCAATGGTGGTAGGTAACCTACCAGGTAAGACCTTTAGAAGATCAGAGATAAATGAAACATTTACTATTATTATTAATGCAGGTTAATATAGCACCAACATCTTCCGTAGCGCTTTACAATTACATGGATACATTCACATCAGACCCTGCCCTAAAAGCTTACAATCTAATCACATTTATTTGAAACATACAACCTATCAGTATGTCTTTATGATTGTGGGGGAAAGCCATGCAAGCACTGGGAGAATTTAAAACTCTTTGCAGATGTGTCCAAGGGTGGGATCGAACTCAGGCTACATCGCTACAAGGCATCAGTGCTAACCACTGAGCCACCATGCTGCCCAAATATAAAAAGGTTCACAGGAGAAATCTGGTAAGGGGCTGTAATAGAACTTCATGGAACTTCAAGGTGACTTCTAATATCCTTATATTTTAAAGTAAGTTACAGTCTTAGTCACAAAGCCATGTGACACTGATGACAAGTACATGGCATAGTTCAATACTGATTATAACTGATGACATAGCTAAGCACTGATTATAACTGGTGACGCAGCTAAACACTGATTATAACTGATGACAGCTTAACACTGATTATAACTGGTGACACAGCTAAACACTGATTATAACTGATGACATAGCTAAGCACTGATTATAACTGGTGACGCAGCTAAACACTGATTATAACTGATGACATAGCTAAACACTGATTATAACTGATGACATAGCTAAACACTGATTATAACTGATGACATAGCTAAACACTGATTATAACTCATGACATAGCTAAACACTGATTATAACTGATGACACAGCTAAACAACTGATATAACTGATGACACAGGCTACACACTGATTATAACTGATGACATAGCTAAACACTGATTATAACTGATGACATAGCTAAACACTGATAATAACTAATGACATAGATAAACACTGATTATAACCGGTGACACAGCTAAACACAGATTATAACCGGTGACACAGCTAAACACAGATTATAACTGGTGACATAGCTAAGCACAGTATAATTTACTGGATATTGATAGGTCTTCTGTGCTATTAAACACTACCTAACCCTGAAGCCAAATAGCATTATTAGAATTGATCCCGTGTGTCCACATGTTATAAAAATAAAACTCTCTGTAAAATAACCCGAGTTTTATTCAGCCGTTCCCAGCTGAATCGCTGCCAGCTCTTACACTGATTAACATGGGTGAGTGGCCAAATTCAGGCAGCCTACAGAAGAATCTCTAACCTTTTTAGAATGCATTGTTTGTTGTCTTTATTCAGTTGACTAGGTTATATAGAAACATATTGATTAATGTTTGGAAATAACACATGTCCATGATGTTAAGCCTTTTAGATACATAATTTCTATTTAGCTTTGGGTTGTTCCAAAGAAAAAGAAGACAAACAGTTTGTCCAATAGCGATTAGCGCTGTACAATACGTGTTAAAGCCTTTAACTTTCTACGATTGCGGCTGGAGATCTTTGATCGCGATCGTATATTTATCGCTATCGTTGATTTACGATCGCTATATATTCAATGGGAAGAATATGTGACTGTGATTTTGCTTTATTATAAACATTTCTGCAATAGAAAATACTTCATATATATCACAATTTATTTCCAATACTGTGTGTATATAATTGTCCAGTGTACTGCACATGGGATAAAAACGTCTGACTCCATTTTTTTATAACCTTGGTAGATGCTTCTTCACTTATGACATCACTGTACGTTTTTTTGTGACATCCTTGGGCGTGTTTTCACCTGTTTCCCACAATGCATTTCTTTGACCATCTATCACGTCAGTAAAGTGACGTTTTGTCTGGAGCTGTAGAAAGACTTTTCTAGAACCTCCTGTTTTTATTTTATTAAAAGTCAGCAATGCGTTAATATAAACATCTAATTATTAGACAACTGTTGTGCTTTTGATTTGTTCCCCTTTAATTTACCTGTAAAATGCAATATTGACATCCACATCTATCTTATGGCGGATTCTGTAAAGTTGTGTTGGCTGGAGGCCCATTTCACGGTAAGGTTAGAGAATTCTAATGACGAAAATGAAGTATGAACATCCTAATCAGTGCGGTCTTTCTTCAAACTCATTTACTCTCCAAATTATTTTTTAATTAAACACATAGCGCCTCCTATTACCTTTTAATTGGGTTTCAGGTTAGGAACGAGCTATTCACGCATTTTCCGAAATCCCTCTAGGAATACAATTCGCAGGGTTTATGGGAATAATAACCCATTACCGGTAAATGTATAGATTTCTATCTGTGTATGTATTAAACATTTTTATACAATTATTCCTCTCTGATAGTATAAATTATGGTCCTCACAATATTTTTTATATTAATAGGAAAATACACTGGTGTATACCTGGGATACTTGCTCACTAGGAAGAAATACCTGGGATAGTTGCTCACTAGGAAGAAATACCTGGGATACTTGCTCACTAGGAAGAAATACCTGGGATACTTGCTCACTAGGAAGAAATACCTGGGATACTTGTTCACTATGAAGAAATACCTGGGATACTTGCTCACTAGGAAGAAATACCTAGGATACTTGTTCACTAGGAAGAAATACCTGGGATACTTGTTCACTAGGAAGAAATACCTGGGATACTTGCTCACTAGGAAGAAATACCTGGTATTAACCTTGTTCACTAGGAAGAAATACCTGGGATACTTGCTCACTAGGAAGAAATACCTGGATATCTTGCTCACTAGGAAGAAATACTGGAGTACTTGTTCGCTAGGAAAATACCTGGGATACTTGTTTCACTAGGAAGAAATACCTGGGATACTTGTTCACTAGGAAGAAATACCTGGGGATACTTGTCACTAGGAAGAAATACCTGGGATACTTGTTCACTAGGAAGAAATACCTGGGATACTTGTTCACTAGAGAAAATACCTGGAATACTGCTCACTAGGAAGAAATACCTGGGATACTTGCTCACTAGGAAGAATACCTGGGATACTGTTCACTAGAGAAATACCTGGGATACTTGTCACTAGGAAGAAATAACCTGGGATACTTTTTCACTAGGAGAAATACCTGGAGACTTGTTCACTGGAAGAATACCTGGGATACTTGTTCACTAGGAAGAAATACCTGGGATACTTGTTCACTAGAAGAAATACCTGGATACTTTTCACTAGGAAGAAATACCTGGGATACTTGTTCACTAGGAAGAAATACCACTGGGATACTTGTTCACTAGGAAAAATACCTGGAACTTGTTCACTAGGAAGAAATACCTGGGAACTTGTTCACTAGGAAGAAATACCTGGGATACTTGTTCACTGGAAGAAATACCTGGATACTTGTTCACTAGGAGAAATACCTGGGATACTTGTTCACTAGGAAGAATACCTGGGATACTTGTTCACTAGGAAAATACCTGGGATACTTGTTCACTAGGAAGAAATACCTGGGATACTTGTTTCACTAGGAAGAAATACCTGGGATACTTGTTCACTAGGAAGAAATACCTGGATACTTGTTCACTAGGAAGAAATACCTGGGATACTTGTTCACTAGGAAGAAATCCTGGATACTTGTTCACTAGAAGAAATACCTGGGATCTTGTTCACTAGGAAGAAATACCTGGGATACTTGTTCACTAGGAAAAAATACCTGGATACTTGTCACTAAAGAAATACCTGGGATACTTGTTCACTAGGAAGAAATCCTGGATACTTGTTTCACTAGGAAAATACCTGGGATACTTTCTCACTAGGAAGAAATACCTGGGATACTTGTTCACTAGAAGAAATACCTGGATACTTGTTCACTAGGAAGAAATACCTGGATACTTGTTCACTAGGAAGAAATACCTGGGATACTTGTTCACTAGAAGAAATACCTGGGAATCCTGCTCACTAGGAAGAAATACCTGGATACTTGTTCACTAGGAAGAAATACCTGGGATACTTGTTCACTAGAAGAAATACCTGGGATACTTGCTCACTAGGAAGAAATACCTGGGATACTTGTTCACTAGGAAGAAATACCTGGGATACTTGCTCACTAGGAAGTAATACCTGGGATACTTGTTCACTAGGAAGAAAAACCTGGGATACTTGCTCACTAGGAAGAAATACCTGGGATACTTGCTCACTAGGAAGTAATACCTGGGATACTTGTTCACTAGGAAGAAATACCTGGGATACTTGCTCACTAGGAAGAAATACCTGGGATACTTGCTCACTAGGAAGAAATACCTGGGATACTTGCTCACTAGGAAGAAATACCTGGGATACTTGCTCACTATGAAGAAATCCCTGGGATACTTGCTCACTATGAAGAAATACCTGGGATACTTGTTCACTAGGAAGAAATACCTGATACTTGCCACTGGAGAGAAATATCGGGGATACTTGCTCACTAGGAAGAAATACCTGGGATACTTGCTCACTAGGAAGAAATACCGGGGAAACTTGCTCACTAGGAAGAAATACCTGGGATACTTGCTCACTAGGAAGAAATACCTGGGATACTTGCTCACTAGGAAGAAGGGGCTTTAGTAAAACCTGTCCAATGACAGGTGATTACCCACAATGCTTAAAGTAGGGGTATCATATTTGAATATCCGGGAGTTTTTGCTTTTCACCCCCCCCAGACAAACATTTAGACCCCATTAAATTGAACTTGGATTTAAACTACTTTCCATTGACTAATATAACAGTAATTGGTTTTAATGCACTTTATGTAGAAATTCAAATAATTATTCTTTTTGCTTTCTTACTTTTTTTTTAAATGCCTGCATTAGCTACTAGATTTAATAACATGGAAATCAATCATCAACCAAATTAGAAAGCAATTAAGGTCACCAAAACCAGCGCACGTTACACCTTCATTATTTTATTTTTTTAAATGTCAGATCACAAATTCACTCCACAGATATTTACAGGATGACACAGCTGACCTTTAGTGGGCCCGCGTCAATGTGTGATAAGTCAATTCTGGTGTTTATTTAGTAGCGTATCTGGGATAACAAGCTACTGGAACAGAAATGGTGTAGGTTTGGAACAGCTGCCTTAATTAGAGCCATATGTAATAATTAAGGTAACACAGATGGATAAGGTAGGCTTATCGGTGTGCGTTCAACGTCTGAAATACTTCAGTTTCTTCAAGGTTTTTATTTTATCATTGATTCTGTACTAGGAAAATACTTCTCCTTCTTCCTCTTGAATGTCTTCTCCTTCTTCTCCTCCTTCTCCCTCTTCCTTCTCAGTCTTCTCCTCCTTCTCCTTCTTCCTTCTCGGTCTTCTCCTCCTTCTTCTTCACCTCCTCCTTTTTCCTTCCTTTCCTCCTTCTTCCTTCTCCATATTCTCCTCCTTCTTCTCCTTCTACTTCTGTTTCCTCTTCTTCTACTTCTTCCTTCTCCGTCTTCTCCTCCTTCTTCTTCACCTCCTTCTTCTTCTCCTTCATCCTTCTCCATCTTCTCCTCCTTGATCTCCTTCTACTTCTGCTTCCTCTTCTTCTCCTTCTTCTCCTCCTCCTCCTTTTCCTTCCTTTCCTCCTCGGTCTTCTCCTCCTTCTTCTTCTCCTTCTTCCTTCTCCATCTTCTCATCCTTCTCCCTCTTCCTTCTCAGTCTTCTCCTCCTTCTCCTTCTTCCTAAGAGAGGAGCAGAATAGAATGAGATCAGGAGTGAGAAGATGGAGACGGATGAAGGAAAGAGAGAATGAGGTTAGAAAGAATGAGAGAACTTAGAATGAAGAAGTAGACAGAAGCTGAAACATAATTAAAAGTGATAAGAATAGGGAATATGTAAAGTAATAAGGAGTAAATGAAGGAAAAATATTAGGGTGCAAGAAAATCGTAGTAAACTAGAAGGACTAAGTATAATTAGTCTAATACTTATAATTAATATGATAAGTGATTTAAGATGGTAGAATTAATAATATAATATAATGAGGAGAAGACCGAGGAGGAGAATAAAGGTGAGAAAGACTGAAAGGACGAGGAGAAGAGGCAAAAGGGAAGACATCAGAGAAAAGGATAAGTATTTTCCTAGTACAAACAATGATAAAATAAAAAACCTTAAACTGAAGTATTTCAGACGTTGAACGCACACCGATAAGCCTACCTTATCCATCTGTGTTACCTTAATTATTACATATGGCTCTAATTAAGGCAGCTGTTCCAAACCTACACTTTCTGTTCAGTAGCTTGTTATCCCAGATACGCTACTAAATAAACACCAGAATTGACTTATCACACATTGACGCGGGCCCACTAAAGGTCAGCTGTGTCATCCTGTAAATATTGTGGAGTGAATTTGTGATCTGACATTTAAAAAAATAAAATAATGAAGGTGTAACGTGCGCTGGTTTTGGTGACCTTAATTGCTTTCTAATTTGGTTGATGATTGATTTCCATGTTATTAAACTAGTAGCTAATGCAGGCATTTAAAAAAAAAGTAAGAAAGCAAAAAGAATAATTATTTGAATTTCTACATAAAGTGCATTAAAACCATTACTGTTATATTAGTCAATGGAAGTAGTTTAAATCCAAGTTCAATTTAATGGGGTCTAAATGTTTGTCTGGGGGGGGTGAAAGCAAAAACTCCCGGATATTCAAATATGATACCCTACTTTAAGCATTGTGGTAATCACCTGTCATTGGACAGGTTTTCAAAGCCCCTTCTTCCTAGTGAGCAATATCCAGGTATTTCTCCAGTAGCAGTATCCAGGTATTTCTTCTAGTGAGCATTTCCCCGGTATTCTTCTAGTGAGCAAGTATCCGGTATTTCTCCTAGTGAGCAAGTATCCCAGATATTTCTTCCTAGTGAGCAGTTCCCGGTATTTCTTCCTAGTGAACAGTATCCCAGGTATTTCATGAGCAAGTATCCCAGGATTCTTCATAGTGAGCAAGATCCCAGGTATTTCTTCCTAGTGAGCAAGTATCCCTGTATTTCTTCCTAGTGAGCAAGTTCCCAGGTATTCTTCCTATGAGCAGATCCAGGTTTTTCTTGATGACAAGTATCCCAGGTATTACTTCATAGTGAGCAAGTATCCCAGGTATTTCTTCCTAGTGAGCAAGTATCCCAGGTGTTTTCTTCCTAGTGAACAGTATCCCAGGTTATTACTTCCTAGTGAGCAAGTATCCCAGTATTTTCTTCCTAGTGAACAAGTATCCCAGGTATTTCTTCCTAGTGAGCAAGTATCCAGGTATTTTCTCCTAGTGAACAAGTACCCAGGTATTTCTTCCTATGAACAGTATCCAGGTATTTCTCCTGGACAAGTATCCCAGGTATTTTTCCAGTGAACAGTATCCCAGTTATTCTTCTAGTGAAAGTATCCGGTATTTCTTCCAGTGAACAGTATCCAGGTATTTCTTCCTAGTGAAAAGTATCCAGGTATTTCTTCCTAGTGAACAAGTATCCCGGTATTTCTTCCTAGTAACAAGTATCCAGGTATTTCTATCCTAGTGAACAAGTATCCCAGGTATTTCTTCCTAGTGACAAGTACCCAGGTATTTCTTCCTAGTGAACAAGTATCCCAGGTATTTCTTCCTAGTGAACAGTATCCCAGGTATTTCTTCCTAGTGGAACAAGTATCCCAGGTATTTCTTCCTAGTGAACAAGTATCCCAGGTATTTCTTCCTAGTGAACAAGTATCCCAGGTATTTCTTCCTAGTGAACAAGTATCCCAGGTATTTCTTCCTAGTGAACAAGTATCCCAGGTATTTCTTCTAGTGAACAAGTCCCAGGTATTTCTTCCTAGTGAACAAGTATCCCAGGTATTTCTTCCTAGTGAACAAGTACCCAGGTATTTCTTCCTAGTGAACAAGTCCCAGGTATTTCTTCCTAGTGAACAGTATCCCAGGTATTCTTCCTAGTGAACAAGTACTCCCAGGTATTTCTTCCTAGTGAACAAGTATCCCAGGTATTCTTCCTAGTGAACAGTATCCCAGTATTTCTTCCTAGTGAACAATTATCCCAGGTATTTCTTCCTAGTGAACAAGTTCCCAGGTATTTCTTCCTAGTGAACAAGTATCCCAGGTTTCTTCCTAGGAACAAGTATCCCAGGTATTTTCCTAGTGAACAAGTATCCCAGGTATTTCTTCCTAGTGAACAAGTATCCAGGTATTTCTTCAGTGAACAAGTATCCCAGGTATTTCTTCCTAGTGAAGCAGTATCCCAGGTATTTCTTCCTAGTGACAAGTATCCCGTATTTTCCTAGTGACAATATCCCAGGTATTTCTTCCTAGTGAACAAGTATCCCAGGTATTTCTTCCTAGTGAACAAGTATCCCAGGTATTTCTTCCTAGTGAACAAGTATCCCAGGTATTTCTTTATGAACTATCCCGGTATTCTTCTAGTGAAACAGTATCCCAGGTATTTTCTTCCTAGTAACAGTTCCAGGTATTTCTTCCTAGTGACAAGTATCCAGGTATTTCTTCCTAGTGAGCAGTATCCCAGGTATTTCTTCCTATGAACAAGTATCCCAGGTATTTCTTCCTAGTGAACAAGTATCCCAGGTATTTCTTCCTAGTGAACAAGTATCCCAGGTATTTCTCCTAGTGAACAAGTATCCTAGGTATTTCTTCCTAGTGAGCAGTATCCCAGTATTTCTTCATAGTGAACAAGTTCCCAGGTATTTCTTCAGTGAGCAAGTATCCCAGGTATTTCTTCCTAGTGAGCAAGTATCCCAGGTATTTCTTCCTAGTGAGCAACTATCCCAGGTATTTCTCTAGTGAGCAAGTATCCCAGGTATACACCAGTGTATTTTCCTATTAATATAAAAATATTGTGAGACCATAATTTATCTATAGAGAGGAATAATTGTAATAAAATGTTTAATACATCACAGATAGAAATCTATACATTTACCGGTAATGGGTTATTATTCCCATAACCCTGCGAATTGTATTCCTAGAGGGATTTCGGAAAATGCGTGAATAGCTCGTTCCTAACTGAAACCCAATTAAAAGGTAATAGGAGGCGCTATGTGTTTAATTAAAAAATAATTTGGAGAGTAAATGAGTTTGAAGAAAGACCGCACTGATTAGATGTTCATACTTCATTTTCGTCATTAGAATTCTCTCAACTTACCGTGAAATGGGCCTCCAGCCAACACAACTTTACAGAATCCGCCATAGATAGATGTGGATGTCAATATTGCATTACAGGTAAATTAAGGGGAACAAATCAAAAGCACACAGTTGTCTAATAATTAGATGTTTTATATTACGCATTGCTGACTTTTAAATAAAAAAAACAGGAGGTTCTAGAAAATCTTCTACAGCTCCAGACAAAACGTCACTTTACTGACGTGATAGATGGTCAAAGAAATGCATTGTGGGAAACAGGTGAAAAACGCCCAAGGATGTCCAAAAAAACGTACAGTGATGTCATAAGTGAAGAAGCATCTACCAAGTTATAAAAAAATGGAGTCAGACGTTTTTATCCCATGTGCAGTACACTGGACAATTATATACACACAGTATTGGAAATAAATTGTGATATATATGAAGATTTTCTATTGCAGAATGTTTATAATAAAGCAAAATCACAGTCACATATTCTTCCCATTGAATATGCGATCGTAAATCAACGATAGCGATAAATTACGATCGCGATCAAGATCTCCAGCCGCAATCGTAGAAAGTTAAGGCTTTAACACAGTATTGTACAGCGCTAACTCGCTATGGACAAACTGTTTGTTCTTCTTTTCTTTGGAACAACCCAAAGCTAAATAGAAATTATGTATCTAAAAGGCTAACATCATGGACATGTTTATTTCCAAACATTAATCAATATGTTTCTATATAACCTAGTCAACTGAATAAGACAACAAACTGCATTCTAAAAAGGTTAGAGATTCTTCTGTAGGCTGCCTGAATTTGGCCACTCACCCATGTTAATCAGTGAAGAGCTGGCAGCGATTCGTGGGAACGGATTGAATAAACTCGGGTTATTTTACAGAGAGTTTTATTTTATAACATGTGGACACACGGGATCAATTCTAATAATGCTATTTGGCTTCAGGGTTAGGTAGTGTTTAATAGGCACAGAAGACCTATCAATATCCAGTAAATTATACTGTGCTTAGCTATGTCACCATTATAATCTGTGTTTAGCTGTGCACCGGTTATAATCTGTGTTTAGCTGTGTCCAGGTTATAATCAGTGTTTACTATGTCATTAGTTATTATCAGTGTTTAGCTATGTCATCAGTTATAATCAGTGTTTAGCTTATTCATCAGTTATAATCAGTGTTTAGCTGCGTCACCAGTTATAATCAGTGCTTAGCTATGTCATCAGTTATAATCAGTGTTTAGCTGTCATCAGCGTCACCAGTTATAATCCGTTCTTAGCTATGTCATCAGTTATAATCAGTGTTTAGCTGTGTCATCAGTTATAATCAGTGTTTAGCTGTGTCACCAGTTATAATCAGTGTTTAGCTATGTCATGAGTTATAATCAGTGTTTAGCTATGTCATCAGTTATAATCAGTGTTAGCGTGTCACCAGTTATAATCAGTGTTTAGCTATGTCATCAGTTATAATCAGTGTTTAGCTGTGTCACCAGTTATAATCAGTGTTAAGCTGTCATCAGTTATAATCAGTGTTTAGCTGTGTCACCAGTTATAATCAGTGTTAAGCTGTCATCAGTTATAATCAGTGTTTAGCTGCGTCACGTTATATCAGTGCTTGCTATGTCATCAGTTTATAATCAGTATTGAACTTGCCATGTACTGTCATCAGTGTCACATGGCTTTGTGACTACGACTGTAACTACTTTAAATATAAGGATATTAGAATCACCTTGAAGTTCCATGAAGTTCTATTACAGCACCCTTACCAGATTCTCCTGTGAACCTTTTTATATTTGGGCAGCATGGTGGCTCAGTGGTTAGCACTGATGCCTTGAGCGATGTAGCCTGAGTTCGATCCCACCCTTGGACACATCTGCAAAGAGTTTTAAATTCTCCAGTGCTTGCATGGCTTTCCCCACACAATCATAAAGAACATACTGATAGTTGTATGTTTCAAATAAATGTGATTGATTGTAAGCTTTTAGGGCAGGGTCTGATGTGAATGTATCCATGTAATTGTAAAGCGCTACGAAGATGTTGGTGCTATATTAACCGCATTAATATATAATAGTAAATGTTTCATTTATCTCTGATCTTCTAAAGGTCTTACCTGGTAGGTTTACCTACCACACATTGAGCCGCCGGAGCTCTATAGTACACTTGTTGGAGAAAATTAGCCAAGCAGATGCGGCCATTTACATTCGGCCTGCTTCAAGCATCTTACATGCTAATTAATGAACAAATGCCAATCCCTTCGAATATAGAATTTTACAACCATTTTGGCACTGTGTGTGCTGTAGGTACCAATGAAATAAAATTCCCATTAGATAACACACCAATTGTCTGATATTTTCCCCATAATTCTTCCTGCCTTAAGGGCATCTATACTGAAAAAAGTTGTTTTAAATTGATCATTAGTGGAAAATGTTATTCTTCCCAACCTCAATGTGCCATATTTTTGTTGATCTGCCCCCTATTTCTTTAGATATCCAATCTAAACATCTAAATTTCAGCGGTCAATCAAGTGCCTTGCTATCATAAACTATACTTCTGTGAGTATTTTTACTGAGCGGAGGGTGACAGAGTTTTGACAGTTGGAATGCTGTATGCTGTGTGCAGCTTGACAGTTAGTTTGTGGCGGAAGAGTCAGTCAGATGAAAGTGGGAGTGGTTAAAAAGGGAGGGGGGGATACTCTCCTAAACAAAATGTTGCTGGATTGAAGGCATGCAGCAACACACACACACCTCAGAGTTAGCACTACATGCACATATTTATTTATCGACTAAGATGAGGCAAAGTCATTGTTTCAGTATAGTGTCCGTTTAAGGGTGATTATTAACGGGAATTTCGTCTACAGGGAACTTTCCTTGCACAGAATAGGATTTTTGTTGATCATCACAATAATAGTGTCAGTAAAATTGAATCATTTTTTGTTCATCTGATTAACTGTAGCTCATAATTTTTCAAAGAAATATGAAGAAGGTAGAATTGTAAGACTGGTAAGAAATCTTACATCCAGTGCATTTCAATTCTTAAAAACATTCCCCTTAGCAATTCCGCTTTTAACAGGAGCTATCGAATAGTCTTGGGTGGTTGAAATGAGCTGGTTTTTACGATTCACTTCTATTTAAAATCATTTCTCCCTGTAGTCTGAACAGAAAGTGCTTGGCTGGCTAACTGTGTCAGCTTCTAACCCCCGAACCATCTTATGTAAGCAACGTAGTGGATCTGAATAATGTAAAGGCGTTTTTTATATTAGCGTCGAAAGGAGCACTTCGATTTATTGAAATAACGCTCTGCATACCCTCGCAGACGCATTGGAACTCGTTTCCGTATCTAGGAGCTCAGATCATTAGGGAAACTATTAAAAATCAGAGATTTAGAAACAAGAACTGTTTATAGCCCTGTAATTACTGAAATAGGGAGCGTTAGGTTATGGTGGAAACAAAATGGATTTAAGATGTACATAACCCATCATGACATCCCTTAACATGGGGGGGTAGTCTCAGAATGGGAGGGGCCCGCAGCCTTGGGACCTCACCCGTGTAGGTAGGAAAAGTAGGGAATAATATAACCTGTTGGAGGTTCACAAAGAAAATATGTGGGGCTATGGTTTTAAGTAGGTCCTGGTCCAATGATTTCTGTGTCCTCAGACTGCAAATCTCTCTCATTAAAAATCGGTCAGGTGAACAAAGCCTATTGGTGGTGCGACAAGGACAACCTCCCTTAAGATTCAACACAGGCCCCATAGTATAATGTATAATCATCTATATATCTCACTACAAAGAAATGATTTGGTTTGTGGTAGAATTCTTAGTTTCACTGCTGTTTGCAATGCGCCACATCTGGGCACCAGGAAGAGAAGAGACAATAGCCAATATAATTTTCTTCAGGTGCCAGGGGGGATGTTGGAATTTGTAGTTTGATACATTCTGATAATTATAATAACTACATCTCCATATAACATTCCTATCTAACACTACAATTGTGAAGCCTAGACATGGCACATGGCCATATAGTTATAATTCAGACTCCGTATCGCCATCCACCATAGGGAGAGGTGGCAATTAATGTTTGATATATGATATATAGCTGAACGTGCTTCTCAGTCGCAATGTTTTTTAACATGTGCTTCCCTCTCATAATGAAATAATTTTAATGGCTCTAACCAAGTTGATGGAAAAACATAAATTAAGTTATGTATAAAATTCTACTATTCTCTTCATTAAAAAAAATCTAGATACCCAAGCCCATCATATGACGTGACACGTGGTCCATCACATGACGTGACAGGTGGTCTATCACATGACGTGAGACTGGTCTATCACTGATGTGGCACGTGGTCTATCACATGTGTGACACTTGGTCCATCACAATGACGTGACACGTGGTCTACCACATGACGTGACATGTGGTTTATATCACATGGTGTGACACGTGGTCTATCACGTGACGTGACACGTGGTCTATCACATGACGGTAGACATGGTCTATCACATGATGTGACACGTGGTCTAATCAATGAGTGAGACATGGTTATCACCTACTGTCACGTGATCTATTACATGATAGAGATATGGTCTCTGCCAATCAGGGTATTGCTCAGCCATTATATTGCATATAAAACCTCATTTGGAAAATCCATCTGCTTGTAGATGTATCTCTAGAACTAATTAGAGAATCTCTGGACACTTGTGATGCTGTAAAATGCCTTATGACACATGTAACCCAGATGTTAAAATAGGTAGAGATACATGAATGAATTATGATAAAACGAAACTTTTTGTAAAATTTTATTATTCAGCTTCTTTGTTAGTTTTCACTTAAATGGACTAAACAAAAAAAATGGAAATTTCCCCTGCTCCTTGTTTTCTTTAGATTTCACCTACAGATAAACCTGCACCCTGCACATGGCAAATGCAGCCGGGATAATGTTAGTTACCTTTAATTAATGTTAATACTATTAATTATGAAACATAAAGTAGAATAACGGCAGCATGCAACACACCCTAAACTCTGTTTTGTGCTAACATTGATCCTCGGACCTTTATATGTTATTAAATGTACATATGCAGGTTACATTTTTTTTAAGCGGTACAGCTAAAATATGAAAAAAACTACAATATTTAAAACATTTTCTGTATATTTGTGATGCGAATTTGACAGAAAATGGCACAATATTAAATGAATCTGATTGGTTGATGCAATTATTACCAAAGGTGAGATGTTGCCCTGCTTGACCTGATGAAGGACGCGAGGAGGACTTGAGGAAAGACCAAGAAGACTCGAGAAAGGACCGAGGAGACTTGAGGAGAACAAGGAAGGACCCGAGGAAGGACCTACGTGCCTGAAACTCACAAAGAGATCATTTTCCCAATAAAACTTTAATTAAGCCTTTGGCTCCTTTGTGTCTTATATTTGGAAATTTGAGGTGGTGGTGGAGCCTCTTATAATTTGAGAACCTGGTTTTGCTGGGCCTACTAACATTCCTTGAAAAGTGAATTTTTGAACTGTGAAAAAAAAAAGTAAACTCTACATTTTGTGAAGTTAATAAATCAATTCAGCATGTTCTGTTATCCCCCATTTACATATCTATCTTACCCCTACGACCCCTATTGTTTATTATAATACCTTTCTATCCTATTTACCCTATTTACATATCTATCTACCCTACCGACTCCTATTGTTTATTATAATACATTTCATATCTCTGTTATCCCTATTTACATATCTATCTTACCCCTACCGAATCCTATTGTTTATTATAATACATTTCATATCTCTGTTATTCCCTATTTTCATATCTATCTTACCCATACCAACTCCTATTGTTATTATAATACATTTCATATCTCTATTATCCCCATTTACATATCTATCTTACTGCTACCAAACCGCTCCGATTGTTTAATATAATACATTTCATATCTCTATTATCCCCATTTCATATCTATCTTCCCCCTACCGACTCCTATTGTTTTTATAATACATTTCATATCTCTATTATCCCCATTTACATATCTATCTTACCCCTACCGACTCCTATTGTTTATTAAATACATTTCGTATCTCTATTATCCCCATTTACATATCGATCTTACCCCTACCGACTCCTATTGTTTATTATATATCTTTCATATCTCTATTTCCCCATTTACATATCTATCTTACCCCCTACCGACACCTATTGTTTATTATAATACATTTCATATCTCTATTATCTCCCATTTACATATCTATCTTACCCCTACCGACTCCTATTGTTTTGTATAATACATTTCATATCTCTATTCTCCTATTACTATCTATCTACCCCTACCAACTGCTCCTATTGTTATTATAATACATTTCATATCTCTATTATCCAATACATATCTATCTTACACTACCGACATCCTATGTTTTATTATAATACATTCGTATCTCTATATTATCCCCATTTACATGATCTATCTTACCCTCCGATCCCTATTGTTATTATAATACATTCATATCTCTATTATCCCCATTACATATCTATCTTTACCCCTACCGACTCCTATTGTTTATTATAATACATTTCATCTCTCTATTATCCCCATTACATATCTATCTTACCCCTACCGACTCATTGTTATTATAATCATTTCATATCTCTATTATCCCCATTAACATATCTATCTTACCGCTACCGGCGCCTATTGTTTATTATAATCATTTCAATCTCTATTATCCTATACTATCATCTTACCCTATTCTTAACTATTTACCCTACCGACTCTATTGTTTATTAATACATTTTCATATCTCTATTATCTCCCATTTACATATCTATCTACCCCTACCGACTCCTATGTGTTTATTATAAATACTTTCATATCTCTATTATCCCCATTTACATATCTATCTTACCCCTAACACCGACTCCTAATAGTTTTATTATATACATTTCATTCTCTATTATCCCATTTACATCTATATTACCCCTACGACTCCTATTGTTTATTATAATCATTTCATATCTCTGTTATCTCCATTACATATCTATCTACCATACCGACTCCTATTGTTTATTATAATACATTTCATATCTCTATTATCCCATTTACATATCTATCTTCACCACTACCGACTCCTATTGTTTATTATAATATTTCAATATCCTATTATCCCCATTTACAAATCTATCTTACCCCTACCGATCCTATTGTTTATTATATAACATTCATATCTCTATTATCCCCCATTTACACTATCTATCTTACCACTACCGAACTCCCTATTGTTTATTATATACTTTCGTATCTATATTATCCCCCATTTACTATCTATCTTACCCCTACCGCTCCTATTGTTTATTATAATACATTTCGTATCTCTCTTATCCCCCATTTACATATCTATCTTACCCCTACGCTCCTATTGTTTATTATAATACATTTCATATCCTATTATCCCCCATTTACATATCTATCTTACCCTACCGACTCCTATTGTTTATTATAAACATTTCGTATCTCTATTATCCCCAATTTAATATCTATCTTACCCCTACCGACTCCTATTGTTATTATATACTTTCATATCTCTATTATCCCCCATTTACATATCTATCTTACCCTACCGACTCCTGTTGTTTCATTATAATACATTTCATATCTCTATTAATCCCCCATTTCATATCTCTTCTTCCCTACCGACTCCTATTGTTTTATTATATACATTTCATATCTCTATATCCCCATTTACATATCTATCTTACCCTACCGACTCTATTGTTTTATAATACATTTTGTATCCTATTATCCCCCATTACATACTATCTTACCCCTACCCGACTCCTATTGTTTATTTAATACTTTCATATCTCTATTATCCCCATTTACTCTTATCTTACCCCTACCGACTCCTTTGTTTATTATAATACATTTCATATCTCTATTATCCCACTTTACATATCTATCTTACCACTACCCCCACTACCAGACTCTATTGATTATTATAATACTTTCATATCTCTATTATCCCATTACATATCTATCTTATACCCCTACCGACTCCATCGTTTATTATAATACTTTCATATCTCTATTATCCCCCATTTACATATCTATCTTACCCCTACCGACTCCTATCGTTTATTATATACTTTTCATATCTCATTATCCCCATTTAATATCTATTACCCCCCTACCACTCCTATCGTTTTATAAATACATTTCATATCTCTATTATCCCCATTTACATATCTATCTACCCCTACCGACTCCTAATCGTTCATTATAATACATTTCATATCTCTATTATCCCCTTTACATATCGATCTTACCCCTACGCCGCGCCTTCGTTTATTATAATACATTCATATCTCTATTATCCCCATTACATATCTATCTTACCCCTACCGACTCCTATTGTTTATTATAATACATTTCATATCTCTATATCCCCATTTAACTATCTATCTTACTGCTAACCGACTCCGATTGTTTATTAATACATTTCATATCTCTATTATCCCTATTTAACATATCTATCTTACCCCTACCGGACTCCTTTGTTTATTATAATACATTTCATATCTCTATTATCCCCATTTACATACTATCTTACTGCTACCGACTCCGATTGTTTAATATAATACATTCATATCTCTATTATCCCCATTTACAATAGCTATCTTACCCCTAACCGACTCCTATTGTTTATTATAATACATTTATTCTCTATTATCCCCATTTACATATTATCTTCTACCCTACCCGACTCACTATTGTTTTTATCATCATTTCGTTCGATTCTATTATCCCCCCATTTACATATCTCGTACCGACTACGATCCTGATTGTTTATAAATACATTTTCATTCTATATTCCCCATTTACATATCTACGTCCCTAACCAAACGGACTCTATTGTTATTATAAATACATTTTCATATATCTTATCCCTCATTTTACATATCTATTTACCCCTACCGACTTCCTATTGTTTATATAATCACATTTCATATCTCTATTATCTCCATTTACATATATTACTTACCCTACCGATCCTATTTGTTTATTATAATACATTTCATATCTCTATTATCCACATTACATAATCTATCTTACCACTAACCGACTCCTATTGTTTATATAATACATTTCGTAATTCTTCTATTATCCCCATTTACATATCTATCTTAACCCCTAAACGACTCCTATTGTTTATTATAAGACATTTCATATCTCTATATCCCCCAATTCAATCTTATCTTAATCTTACCCCTACGACTCCCTATGTGTATTATAAACATTTCATATCTCTATTCTCCATTTACATATCTTATCTTAACCCTAACCGACTCCTCTTGTGGAGTAGCAGTATTAAGATATGATATGTAAATGGGTGTTGATAATAGAGAATTGAAAGTATTACTAATAAACAATCCGGATCGGTGCTCGTCCCGGTCGGTATGGTTAGGGTAAGGACTCAGATATGTAAATGGGGATAATAGAGATATGAAATGTATTATAATAAACAATAGGAGTCGGTGGGTAAGTGGATAAGACAGATATGTAAATGGGGGATAATAGAGATACGAAATGTATTATAATAAACAATAGGAGTCGGTGTGGTAGTGTAAGATAAATATGTAAATGGGTGATATAGAAGATATGAAATGTATTATAATAAAAACAGGAGCGGTGGGTAGGGTAAGAGTAGATATGTAAATGGGGATAATAGAGATATGAAATGTATTTAATAAACCAAGGAGGTTGGGTGGTAAGATAGATATGTAATGGGGATAATAGAGATATGAAAGTATTATAATAAACAATAGGAGTCGGTAGGGGTAAGATAGATATGTAAATGGGGATAATAGAGATATGAAATGTATTATAATAAACAATAGGAGGTTGGTAGGGTAGATAGATATGTAAAAGGGGGATAATAGAGATATGAAAAGTATTATAAAACAATAGGAGTCGGTAGGGGTAAGAATAGATATGACCAATAGGAGTCGGTAGGGGAAGATAGAATGTATGGGATAATAGAATATGAAATGTATTATATAAACAATAGGAGTCGGTAGGGGTAAGATAGATATGTAAATGGGGGATAAAGAGATACGAAAGTATAAATAAAACAATAGGAGGGTCGGTCAGGGGTAGGTAAGAGATATGAAATGGGGATATAGAGATATGAAATGTATTATAATAAACAATAGGAGTCGGTAGGGGTAAGATAGATATGTAAATGGGGATAATAGAGATATGAAATGTATTATATAAACAATAGGAGTCGGTAGGGTAAGATAGATATGTAAATGGGGTATAATAGAGATATGAAATGTATTATAATAAACATAGGAGTCGGTAGGGGTAAGATAGATATGTAAATGGGGATAATAGAGATAGAAATGTATTATAATAAACACATTAGGATCGGTGTGGTAGGGTTAGGTATATTTTATCGTGGTATAGTTTTGGGGTGGGGTGGGAAGATAGATATAAATGGAGATAATAGAGATATGAAATGATTATAATAAACAATAGGAGTCGGTAGGGGGAGATAGATATGTAAATGGGATAATAGAGATATGAAATGTATTAAATAAACAATGGAGTCGGTAGGGGAGATAGATATGTAAATGGGATAATAGAGATATGAAATGTATTAATAAAACAATAGGAGTCGTTGGTGTGTTAGTATAGAGGGTAAGAGAGTATGTAAATGGGATAATAGGATATTAAATGTATTTATAAAAAAATAGGAGTCGGTGGGGTAAGATAGATATGTAAATGGGGATAATAGAGATATGAAATGTATTATAAAAACAATAGGTAGGAGTCGGTAGGGTAAGATAGATATGTAATGGGATAATAGAGATACTGAAATGTATTATAATAACAATAGGAGTCGGTAGGGGTAAGATGATAGATATGTAAATTGGGATAATAGAGATATGAAATGATTAAATAAACAATAGGAGTCGGTAGGGGTTAGATAGATATGTAAATGGGGGATAATAAGAATAGAAATGTATTATAATAAACAATAGGAGTCGGTAGGGGTAAGAATATGAATATAATGGAGGGATAATAGAGATACGAATATGTATTATAATAAACAATAGGAGTCGGGAGGGGTAAGATAGATATGTAAAGGGGGTTGGTGTGTAGGGGTAATAGAGATATGAAATGTTATTATAATAACACATAGGAGTCGGTAGGGGTAAGAAGATATGTAAATGGGGGATAATAGAGTAATATGAATGTACTTATAATAACAATAGGTAGTCGGTAGGGGTAAGATAGATATGTAAATGGGGATTATGAGATAGAAATGATTATAATAACAATAGGAGGCGGTAGGGGTAAGATAGATATGTAATGGAGATAATAGAGATAGAAATGTATTATAATAAACAATAGAGTCGGTAGGGTAAGATAGATATGTAATGGGGATATAGAGATATGAAATGTATTATAATAAACAATAGGAGTCGGGTCGGTGGTAGTGGTAAGATAGATATGTTAATGGGATAATAGAGATATGAAATGTATTATAATAAACAATAGGAGTCTTGGGGGTAAGATAGTATGTATGTAATGGGGAAATAGAGATATGAAATGTATATAATAAACAATAGGAGCGGTAGGGGTAAGATAGATATGTAAATGGGGATAATAGAGTATGAAAGTATTATATAAACCATAGGAGCGGTAGGGTAAGAAGATATGTAAATGGGGATAATAGAGATTATAATGTATTATAATAAACAATAGGAGTCGGTGGTAGGGGTAAGATAGATATGTAAATGGGTGATAATAGAGATATGAAATGTATTATAATAAACATAGGAGTCGGTATAGGGTAAGAGTAAGACAGATATTAAATGGGGAGTAATAGAGATATGAAATGTTATATATATAAACAATAGGAGCGGTAGGGTAAGTAGATATGTAAATGGGGATAATAGAGATATGAAATGTATTAAATAAACAATAGGATCGGTAGTGGTAGATAGATATGTAATGGGGATAATAGAGATATGAAATGTATTATAATAAAACATAGGAGTCGGTAGGGGGAGATAGATATGTAAATGGTGTAGTAATAGAGATATGAAATGATTATAATAAACAATAGGAGTCGGTAGGGGTAGATAGATATGTAAATGGGAGAATAGAGATACGAAATGTATATAATAAACAATAGGAGTCGGTAGGGTAAGATAGATATGAAATGGTGATAATAGAGATAGAATGTATTATAAATAACAAAGCGTCGGGTAGGGGTAAGATAGATTGTAAATGGGGATAATAGAGATATGAAATGTATTATAAAAACAAAGGAGCGTGTAGGGGTAAGATAGATATGTAAATGGTGATAATAGAGATAATGAAAAGTTATAAATAAACCATAGGAGTCGGTTGTTGTGGGTATAGATAGAGATATGAATGGGGATAATAGAGATATGAAATGTATTATAATAACAATAGGAGTCGGTAGGGGGTAAGATAGATAGATATTAATGGGGATAATAGAGATATGAAATGTATTATAATAAACAATAGGAGTCGGTAGGTAGGGGTAGATAGATATGTAAATGGGGATAATAGAGATATGAAATGTATTATAATAAACAATAGAGTCGGTAGAGTGGTAAGATAGATATGTAAATGGGGATAATAGAGATATGAAATGTATATAATAAACATAGGAGTCGGTAGGGAAGATAGATATGTAAATGGGGATAATAGAGATATGAAATGTATTATAATAAACAATAGGAGTCGGTAGGGGTAAGATGATATGTAAATGGATAATAGAGTATGAAATGTATTATAATAAAACAATAGGAGTCGGTGGTAGGGGTAAATAGATATGTAAATGGGGATAATAGAGATATGAAATGTATTATAATAAACAATAGGAGTCGGTAGGTAAATAGATATTGTAAATGGTGATAATAGAGAATGAAATGTATTATAATAAACAATAGGAGTCGGTAGGGTAAGATAGATATGTAAATGGGGATAATAGAGATAAAATGTATTTTAATAACAATAGGAGTCGGTAGGGGTAGATAGATATGTAAATGGGGATTAATAGAGATATGAAATGTATTATAATAAACAATAGGAGCGGTAGGGGTAAGATGTAGATAAGGGGATATGAGATATGAAATGTATATATAAACAATAGGAGTCGGTAGGGTAAGATAGATAGTAAATGGGGATAATAGAGATATGAAATGTATTATATAAACAATAGGAGGTCGGTAGCGGTAAAGATAGATATGTAAATAGGGGGTATAAAGAGATATGAATGTATTATAATAAACAAATAGGAGCGGGTAGTGGTAAGTAGATATGTAAATGGGGATAATGAGATATGAATGATTATAATAAACAATAGGATGTCGGTAGGGTAAGAATAGATATGTAAATGGGGGATAATAGAGATATGAAATGTATTATAATAAACAATAGAGCGTAGTGGTAGTGGTAAAGATAGATATGTAATGGGGATATAGAGATATGAAATGTATTATAATAAACAATAGGTAGTCGTAGGGGTAAGATAAGATATGTAAATAGGGATAATAGAGATAGAAATGTATTATATACACACGGAGTCGAGGTGGTAGGGTAGAGTAAGATAGATAGAATGGGGATAATAGAGATATGAAA
Organism: Hymenochirus boettgeri; assembly: GCA_019447015.1. NCBI lineage: Eukaryota > Metazoa > Chordata > Amphibia > Anura > Pipidae > Hymenochirus > Hymenochirus boettgeri. The sequence continues at coordinate 9,737,672 of CM033472.1, forward strand.
TGTATTATAATAAACAATAGGAGTCGGTAGGGGTAAGATAGATATGTAAGGGGATGATATAGAGTATGAAATGGTTATTAATAAACAATAGGAGTCGGTAGGGGTAAGATAGATATGTAAATGGGGATAATAGAGATATGAAATGATATATAAACGATAGGAGTCTCGGTTTAGGGGTATATGATAGATATGTAAATAGGGGATAATAGAGATATGAATGTATTATAATAAACATAGGAGTCGGTAGGGGTAAGATAGATATTTAAATGGGGATAATAGAGATATGAAAGTATAAAAATATGATAAGATAGATCTGAGTAGGCGGTAAGATAGATTATGTAAATGGGGATAATAGAGATATGAAATGTATTATAATAAACGATAGGAGTCGGGGTAGGGGTAGATAGATATGTAATGGGGATAATAGAGATATGAAATATTATAAATAATCAATAGGAGTGGTAGGGGTAAGATAGATATGTAAATGGGGATAATAGAGATATGAAATGTATTAAATAAACAATAAAAAGGAGTCGGTAGGGGTAAGATAGATATGTAAATGGGGATAATAGAGATATGAAATGTATATAATAAACAATAGGAGTCGGTAGGGGTAAGATGATATGTAAATGAGGGGATAATGAGATACAAAATGTTATAAAAACAATAGGAGTCGGTAGGGTAAGATAATATGTAAAGGGGGAAATAGAGAGATACGAAATGTATTATAATAAACAATAGGAGCGGTAGTCGGTGTATTTTTGGTTATTTATGTCGTTTAGGCGTAAGATTAGATATGTAATGGGGATAATAGAGATATGAAATGTATTATAATAAACAATAGGAGTCGGTAGGTAAGATAGATATGTAAATGGGGATAATAGGATATGAAATGTTTATAATAACAATAGGAGTCGGTAGGGAAGATAGATATGTAAATGGGGATAATAGAGATAGAAATGTATTATAATAAACATGGAGTCGGTAGTGGTAAGATGATATGTAAATGGGATAATAGAGATATGAAAGTATTATTTAAATAAACAATAGGAGGTCGGTAGGGGTAAGATAGATATGTAAATGGGGATAATAGAGATATGAAATGGATTATAAAAACAATAGGAGTCGGTAGGGGTAAGATAGATAGTAAATGGGATATAGAGATATGAAATGTATTATATATAACAATAGGAGTCGGTAGGGGTAAGATAGTAGTAATGGGATTATAGAGATATGAAATGTATTATAATAAACAATAGGAGCGTCGGGGGTAGCGGTAAGATAGATATGGAAATGGGATAATAGAGATATGAAATGTATTAAATAAACAATAGGAGTCGGTGGGTAGTAGATAGATATGTAAAAGGGGATAATAGAGATAGAAATGTATTATAATAAAATAGAGCCGTTAGGGGTAAGATAGATATGTAATGGGGATAATAGAGATATGAAATGTATTAATAAACAATAGGTGAGTCGGTAGGTAAGAGGTAGATAGATAGAAATGGGGATAATAGAGATATGAAATGTATTATAATAAACAATAGGAGTCTTAGGTAGTAGGGAAGATAGATATGTAAATGGGATAATAGGATAATGAGAATGATATAGTATATAAACAACATGGAGTCGGTAGGGTAAGATAAGATATGTAATGGGGAAATAGGTATGAGATATGAAAGTATAAAAAACAAAGGAGTCGGTTGTGTAATGATAGATATGTAAATGGGGTGGTAATAGAGATATGAAATGTATATATAAAATAACAATAGGAGTCGGTAGGGTAAGATAGATATGTAATGGGGATAATAGATAATGAAATATTATAATAAAAAAGGAGTCGGTAGGGGTAAGATAGATATGTAAATGGGAAATAGAGTATGAAAGATATAATAAACAATGGAGTCGGTGTAGGTAAGATAGATAGTAAATGGGGATAATAGAGATTGAAATGTATTATAATAAACAAAGGAGTCGGTAGGGGTAAGATAGATATGTAAATGGGGATAAAGAGATATGAAATTTATTAATAAACGATAGGAGTCGGTAGGGGTTAAGATAGATATGTAAATGGGGATAATAGAGATATGAAATGTATATTTAATAACATGGAGTCGGTAGGGGTAAGATAGATATGGTAAATGGGGATAATAGAGAATGAAATGTATGATAATTAAACAATAGGAGTCGAGTTAGGGTAAGATGATATTTAAATGGGGATAATAGAGAAATGAAATGTGATTATAATAAACATAGGAGTCGGTAGGGGTAAGATAGATAGTAAGGGAGAAGTAGAGAGAGAAGATATAGATAACATAGGAGAGGGAGGGAAGAGATAAAGGGGAGAAGAGAGATATGAAATGTAATAATAAACAATAGGAGGGTAGGGGTAGGGGAAGAGAAGTAAAATGGGGAATAGAGAGAATGAAATGATTATAATAAACAATAGGGAGGTGGGGTAGATAGATAAAATGGGGATAATAGAGATGAAAGGTATATAATAAACAATAGGAGTCGGTAGGGGTAAAGATATTGTAAAGGGGGATAAAGAGATAAAATGTAATAATAAACATAGGAGTCGGAGGGGGGGTAAGATAGATATGGAAATGGGGGGAAATAGAGATACGAAATGTATTATAATAAACAAACAAGGAGTGGTAGGGGGGTAAGAAGATATGTAAAGGGGGATAATAGAGAGAGAAAGTGAAAATAAACAATAGGAGTGGTAGGGGAAGAAGATAGTAAAATGGGGGATAATAGAGATGAGAATGTATTAAAAAACAAGGAGAGTCGAGGGGTAAGAAGATAGTAAATGGGGCTAATGAATTATGAGATAGGAAATGGTATTCAAAAAAAATAGGGTGTGGGGGGAAGATAGCTGAGGTAAATGGGGGATAGATAGGAGGTGGGGGGAAGAAAGGGAATAGGGAGAATAGAGAGAGAGACGAAATGTTTATATAAACAATAGGGTCCGGTAGGGGAGGGGTAAGCGCCTGTAAGGGGGGAATACTCGCGCGATGAAATTATTATAATGATAACAATAGGGAGTAGTCAGGGGCGAGATAATTCGAGAGAGAAATGATATATAAAACCATAGAGTCGGTGGGGTACAGACTAGAAGTGTAAGATAGGAGAGAAACGCGATAAGAAAGGGTTGCTAATAAAAATGGACGTCAAGGCTCGGGGCGGTAATAAGAGGTAGTACAGGGAACAGAATATGAAATGGGTATTAGCATACCACTACGAGTGCGTAGGGGTTAGATAGAATAAATGGTTGCGCTACGCCGGGATTAATAGCGAGATGAAACGGTATATAATACCACCACACTAGGCACCGCTGTCTCCCTGCGAGTGACTCCGGGTCGGGGTAAGTTAGTAGGACCATGGGACGTAAGTAGAGATTGACATGGAGTAGAAAAACAATAGTAGGTAGGTCAGTCCGGACGACCGGGGTTAGGTGGGAAGATAGAGAGCAATCAAGGGGGGGTGAGGTATATAGAGGAGTGAAATGATGATAATAAACATAGGCGCCGGGATGGGGTAGTAGCGGTCATAGATCGTAAAGGGGATATAGAGAATGAAGGGATTAGCATAAACAATAGGGAGTCGGTGGTAGCGGGTAAGTGATTGAGAATGTGACAAGGGTCGAGAATAGAGATATGAATGTATGAGAAGAAACAAGAGGAGGCGGTAGGGTAAGATCGAGAGGAGAACGGGAGAAAGATGTAGATGAAATGCTAAGTTATAATAAAAAAATGGACCGCACCCCCCGCGCTAGGGTCAAAGATAGATATGTAAAGGGGAAATAGAGATAGATACGGAAAGAGGAAAGAAACAAGAGGAGCGGGAGTAGGTAGATAGGAGATGTAATGGGATAAAGCGAAGAGGAAGTAGTGAATAAACCAAAGGAGTCGGTAGGGGGGTAAGAGGTTAGGGGTAAGATAGACCTAGAAGGGCGAGAATAGAGATCAGGACATGATGCAATGAACAATAGAGTCGGCGAGAGGGCAGCTAGATTGTAAATGGGAGACAGATAAGCAGAGAGATGAAATGTCTGATCACAGAAACAATAGTGAGCTGGTGAGGGCGTAAGGGGGTAGGGTCAGATAGATAGGAAATGGGGGCACGAAGAGGCTACCCGAATCGCATGATAATACCAATAGGCGGGGAGGGTAAGATCGATCGTAAGGGGGATAATAGAGCTACGAAATGTGCTAGGTATATAAACACGAGGGCGGTGTAGGGGGACGGGCCTAGCTCTGAATGGGGATTATAATAGCGAGATGACCGTTCAATAAAACAAGAGGAGTCCCCCGGCGGTAGGGTCATGTTGAGAATGCGACCTGGGGATAATGCGAATGACGGCTGCATTAATACACCACCTCGGAGTCGGTGTAGCAGACGATAAGTAGAATGGGGCGCACCGAGAGATGACGTGCCCCGGAATTCTAATATAAAGTAGGAGTCCGGTATGGGGCTAAGATGACGTCTGGGGTAAGAGAGGATGTAAATAGGGATGAAAGAGATGAAATGTATATAACAACAATCGGAGCGCATCCCGGGTCCTGGTCCGCCGGTGGTGGGGGTAGTCCGAGTAAGATTAGCTTGTAAAATGGGGATAATAGACGATCTGAAAGTATTATAATAAACACGGAGGCGGTAGGGTTACGGAGATGTAAGGGGTGTAAGGCGATATGAAATGGAGTATAAGAAACGTAGCGAGCGGTTAGGGGTAAGAGCGCTCTGTACCTGGGATAATAGAGATCTGAATGCTAGAATGAAGAGAGAGGAGCGGTAGGGGTAAGACGCTAGGAACTGGCCCCTCGATAGGCATAGGTAGGATAATTCAACGCTCGGCGTCGAGTAGGGGTTAACGATAGAGCTGAAAGGGGATAATAAGCGATAGAAAGTATCTCTAAAGAGATGGCGCGTGGGCGGAGGGGTAAGTAGTAGGTACATGGGGAAATAGGCCGAATGAAAGATTATAATAACGATCGGGGTCGTAGGGTAAGAAGCTCTGCCCTGGTGGATCTAGAAGCTATGCAGTATTATAATAACATAGAGCGTAGAGGACGATCGACCGGTCCCTGGGGATAATCGCGCTCTGCTAATGACCGTATTCTAATCCAATTCTAGGAGTCGGTTCGGGGCAGACGTAGGACGGGGTAATGCGCTACCTGTCCCCCTATATGGAGTCGATCTTCAACAATCGGCGCGGGAGGGTCCGCTCGCTCGCCAGGGGGCCTAGAGTATACACCGTATTCCCAAACCTCGGAGGGTCGGGTACAGAAGAGATGTAAGGGGGATAATAGCGATATATGCCCTGTCTATACTACCCCCTCGGAGTCGTTCGGGTCCGCTGCATTCTGCAAAGGTTGATCCTCGCGCTATGCCCTATAATTAATAAAATAGGCGCGGAGGGGTCCGCTTCGCCGTTCCGGGCGCTCACTCGCCGATCTGCAAGTTACTATACCCCATACGGCGCGGGGCGGGTACGCTCGATCGTACCATGGGGGATCCTCGCGCTCTGCCGTCTATCCCAACATCCCCTCGGGAGCTGGCGTAGCCTGTCGCGCAGTCACAATGGGACCCGAATCACTGACCATGCTTCTCATCCACAAATCGGTAGCGTACGGTTAGGGGGACCGATCGATATGTACCCGGTACCCCCCGCCATCGCGTATCGACAAGCCACCTAGCCTACCATCGGACGGTGGACGGTAGGCGGTGTAACGATTAGCCTGTTAATGGGGACGAAGTTAGAGTATATGTAGAACCCGCCTCTACTAACCCAATTTATGAGGCTGGTTAGGGTACGACCAGATGATGTAACAGGGGTACTAGCCGAGATACGCCATGTCTCCCTAACCAGGTGCGTGTCAGTCGTTGTCCGCTAGCTCGTCCGGGATACTCGAGCTCAGCCAATGTTTCTCATAACTATTAGGCGCTTGTAGAGGGTCGAGTAGATCTGTCCAATGGATGCTAATCGCCGATATGATCTGTTTAGTCTATCCCATAGGGTTCGGGGTGTGTAAGGGTAGCTCCTGTCCCCTGGGTAGATCCGGCTATACGGTGCCTATAAACACCCCCTAGGTCAGTGCGTGGCGGTGTGTATCGCGACCCCGATGATGTCATGGGCGAATTCGCGACACGCGAACTGTCGGTCTATCCAGGCGCCGGGCCCGGTTAAGCATAGACCTATGTCCCTGGGGTGCTACTCGCGAACGCAGGTATTCCCCCACATGGGTCGGTCCGGGGTAAGCCCGCATGCCCGGGGCGCATAGCGCCTGCACATGATTCCACCCCATCGGGCCGCCCGGCTGGTCGGGGCGGTCGCTCGCCTGGCCTTATGGTGGCCCCGCGAATGCCGTTTCAAGACTCGTATTCGTCAGCGGCAGCCGCACACGGCATGTCCACTGGCGAGTACATAGCGTCAGCTAGCAAGTATCTCCATCCCCCAGGGAGTGGTCTTTCGGGGTCATCTAGTCTACGCTCCTTAATCGGGCCCTTAGCGATACTCGATAATGTCGTCCTAACCCCCCTGGATGTCTGGTCCGCGTCAGGCTCGCTTGTCCCGCGGGATCCGTGCTAGAAACTGATCATATTCAACACTCGGCTTTGGTTTCTTGTCGATCGTCGTTTGGTTATCGAGCGCACTGTGTAGTTTCTATCAACGATTCCGGCGTCGGTCGGGGTCGATTTCATAGTCATTCTGTGTGGCATCGCGATAAGAAATTTTGTATTTACTTCCTTGATTTCTAGAAGGCGTCGGTCGGGGTAACGGCATTAGTGACGTCCATGGGCTCTCGAGCTATGAACATATGGATACTAACCGCCGGCGTCGTGTCCCCCGGTGGCGGGAAGACACGGACATCTCACTTCTCCATTTCTCACCCTCATACCTTCTCGTCTTTCCTCCCCGGTTACGCCTGCTCGTCCCCGCTTGCACCTATCGCCCGCCCTACCCTCTCGGTCTTATTTTCTCTTGTTTTTTTGTTTCCTTCGTTCGATGCTGGCTCGAGTCCTTACCTTCTTTCCGTTTTACAGTTTTTTTCTGTTTTTCCTTATTCCACCCTATTTCGCGCCCGAGCACAGACCATCGCTCGCCATATACTAACCACTCTGCCGGTCTTTCAGTGGTAAGACATGTTCCCCGGGTTGTCATTTCTAATTACCCTTCCATAGTTTCATTAACACTATGCGCCTGTTTGTATAAGACCCCACCCCCGGTTTAATACCGATCCCCACCCCGTGGGTTTGGAATAGGATCCCAATGTCATCTCTACACATTGAGTCTCGGCCTCCCTTTGTAAAGCTGGCGTAACCGGGTGCACAAATTTCTGGACAATCACCCTAACACCAATCTGTTAGTCCGGTCTTTGCCTATTTAGGAAGAAGATAGTAACTGGTCAATCTGATGACATCCAAGACACTCTGGGGTGGGGTACTAGTATGGTAGGGGTGAATACTGGGGCCGTAAAGTACGACAAAACGGAGGACTGGTGGGGTAAGATCAGTTCATGGGGCATCGCGATGCCGGTAATTACAGATACAAACGGTCCGTATGGCAGGGCTTAAGATGACTAATGGGGACTGTGTCGCTATGAATATAATCCACAAAGGCAGTCGTACGGGTCTGTGACTCGACGGGGCTTATCCGATATGTGATCTGTAACTAACGCCACACAAGGCGCACCCATGCCGGCTACGTAAATCAACAATAGGCGCGGTAGGGGACGACGAAGTAAATGGGGGGATCCACTAGGCAGAAATGTCTACACTCAAACCAAGGAGGCTGTTTCCATCCCTTTTGACTTTTTCCCTTCCTCCCTCTCTCACCCCGCCCCCATTTCTCTTTACCCCCCCCTCCTCCTTTTCCCTCCTTCCCTCCCTTTTTTTTCCTCTTCCTCCCCCCCCGCGTTTCTTTCTTTTTTTTGGCTTTCTCCCCCCCCTATTTCTGTGCTTGCTCCCGTAGCAGGTGGGCCCCTCCGCGCCACCCCCCACCCAGTGTAGTTCCCTTTTTGTTCCTGTTTACTAGAAACTTTTTTGTACTTCTCCTCCTTCCTTATCCCTTCTAGATTATCTTTCCCGGTTTTGAGCTTCCTTCCCCCCCTGGAGGAGAGGTGGTGTGAGGTGTGGAGTTGGAAATTGCGGGGATAATAGAGATATGAAATGTATTATAATAAACAATAGGAGTCGGTAGGGGTAAGATAGATATGTAAATGGAGATAACAGAGATATGAAATGTATTATAATAAACAATAGGAGTCGGGGGGGAAATAGTATGTAAATGGGGATGGGATATAGAGATATGAAATGTATTATAATAAACATATAGGAGTCGGTGAGGGGTAAGAATAGATATGTAATGGGGATAATAGAGATATGAAATGTATTATAATAAACAATAGGAGTCGGAGGGGTTAAGATAGATAAATGGGATAATAGAGATATGAAATGTATTATAATAAACAATAGGAGTCGGTGGTAGGGGTAAGATAGATATGTAAATGGGATAATAGAGATATGAAATGTATATTAATAAACAATAGGAGTCGGTGGGTGGGTAAGATAGATAGTAAATGGGGATAATAGAGATATGAAATGTAATGAATAATAACAATAGGAGTCGGTAGGGGTAAGATAGATATGTAATGGGGATAATAGAGAATATGAAATGTATTATAATAAAAATAGGAGTGGTAGGGGTAAGATAGAATTGTAATGGGGATAATGAGTATGATGTATTATAATAATAAACAATAGGAGTCGGTAGGGTTAAGATAGATATGTAAATGGGGATATAGAGATAGAAATGTATTAAATAAACAATAGGAGTCGGTAGTGGTAAGATAGATATGTAAATGGGATAATAGAGATATGAAAGTATTATAATAAACAATAGGAGGTCGGTAGGGGTAAGATAGATATGTTAAATGGGATAATAGAGATATGAAATGTATTATAATAAACAATAGGAGTCGGTTTAGGGGTAAGATAGATATGTAAAGGGATAATAGAGATATGAAATGTATTATAATAAAAACAGAGGATGTCTGGTAGGGGTAAGATAGATATGTAAATGGGGATAATAGAGATATGAAAATGTATTAAATATGTCATCAGTTATAATCAGTGTTTAGCTATGTCATCAGTTATAATCAGTGTTTAGCTATGTCATCAGTTATAATCAGTGTTTAGCTGTGTCATCAGTTATAATCAGTGTTTAGCTGTGTCATCAGTTATAATCAGTGTTTAGCCACGTCATCAGTTATAATCAGTGTTTAGCTGTGTCATCAGTTATAATCAGCGTTTAGCTATCTCATCAGTTGTATTTCACAATCTGCTTCTCCAAATTAAAATCTGAAAGTCTTTGATAAGTGCATTGTTGTATTTTAAATGAATAAGAAATAATTTTTTTCATGGTAAGTCATTACCACAATATGTAATAATTAAAATCTCAAATCTTTTGCACCTATCAGAAAAACTATTAGCCAAAGAAAAAAGTATGAAATGTTATTCTCATTATATGTAGAAGGTTGTACACTGTGTGTCAAGATGCCAGATGCAAGTGCCAAGAATGAACGCCAGGTGGCAGAAGAAAGAACGAAGGTGTAGTCAGGTAAAGAACTACATCAGAAATCTTAAGATGGCCATAGACTCTACAATCCGATCATACAATACGTGGATTGTACAATGGGATTTCTGGGCAAAATGTTTTTTTTTTCAAATGGCCCGATACTAAAAGATATTGTGCAATCGTTGGCTGATCGTACATATACAATCCGATGATTGGACGATATAGCACAACCAGGCATTTTAGCATCTATGGTCATCATTAGGGCCAGTACAAACCAGATCCAATATTTCTGGCCAAGAGACTACTGATCAATAAGCTGTAAAGCGGTACACCAATAATAAATACCTTACAATTGGACCAAATATCATGCCCTATCAACCCCTAATTGAAACTCAATGACAGATCTTGAATTAAACATTTCTTCTTCCCTTTCTAAAAAAGGTTTCCGCCTCCTCTCTAGCTCTCCAAGCTCTTTGCACATGCTCAGAGGTGACAGCTAGGGGAATAGTATTCTGTCATTGGCTGTGAAGAGCCAGCAGAACTATTGCCGTTTTGGGGTTTGGGAGTAGTGATGGCCCAGTTCGTGGATCCGAACCCAGATCCGCGACGGATTTACCTCGTTAGCAAACGGCGGGTATCGCGGATTTTCTGGTTTTCCGCCTTTCGAACTTTTCCGAACCGCGTTTTCGAAAATATTTGAAATTACGAGTTTTTCTCGTATTTTTGGAAATGTATGACACCCGTATTTTCAAAAATTTTCGAAATTACGAGGATTTCTCGTATTTTCGAAAATGCGGGAAAAATACGTATTTTCGAAGAATCTTCGTATTTTCGAGGATTTTTTCATTTTAATGGGTCCGCTCGTGGATTTTCGAATTTTCTAATTTTCTCGAAAATTCGCGGATCCTCGAGCGGACCGGATTTTGCGAAGTTCGGACATCTCTATTTGGGAGTGATTTATACATTTTTACATATGAGGGGTGGACTTGCCCTTTAATAAACTACAAAGCTTGGGGGTGTTACATTTTACTCTGTATAATCAATTTATTTTGAAGTTCCCCTTTGGTTTCTATATAATGCTAGAATGGTAGCGGTCGGTAAATGTAGCAATGTTTTCTGAGCTTAAAAAGCTTTTATATGGCATCTGGTCTCATGCATTTAATTATACGGGGCGATGATTTCAGGAAAGCGGAGGGTCAGTTGGTTGAACTTGACTCGGTAAGTGGTCACATGGTAAAACTTGTCATCCTGGGACAACATTATTCATGTTTAGTGGCCTTGGATTTGTATCTTGCGAATTATTCAGTTCCAACAAGAAAAAAAAACGTAAAAAGAAGACGGCAGGAAATTGTCCCAATCTTACATTTCGGAATCATTTAGGGATGTAACTATTCACTTTTATTGGGAAGTCGGAAGGCTGAATGTAATATTGGGGAATAAAGGGAATTTAAATGACGCTTGTGTTAACGTCTGTGACAGTCATTCAGGGGCCATTTAAATAGCAGAATTAAAATGAGAAATGTTTGCATCTTGTTAGCAAGATGGTTAAAATCCTCATTTTGCTTTCCAGACACCAACTCTATCCATTGGGTGATGCCTTTTGTACATCTGCCCTGGGTACACGGTGTTCAGTAGAGATGTTCCAACAGTTGAGTTTGTTCCATTTTTGGAATTTTGAAAACATTTTAAAATTCGAAAATTCTAGGACAGACCCATAGATGTCAATCGGGGGGAAAAATCGGAAAATTCTGATTTAAAGGACAACTCCACCCTCATAAGAACACCTTTTAGAAAGAATGGCCTCTTTAAAATATGTTGATATATCATAGTTTGTCCTATGAATTCATTACTGTATGCCTGCTATGCTTCTGGATGCCTCATGGAAACTGAGCCATTTAGAAACCTGTACTGAGCCTGTAGTGAGCCTGGGCATGCTCAGAAGAGGCAGACAGGGGATTAACATTCAGTCATTGGCTGTGATGTCAACTGTTAAATCCATAACTGACAGTTACTAACTGGAAGAACCAGGAAGCAGAAACAGGGGAAACAGGAAATTGTGCAGGATTTCAGGTTAGACTTATATATTTCACATTTCAAACTATTACCGTTTAGGGTTTTGGGGGTTGATTTACCTGTATGTAAGTTTTCATTTTAGGGCTGGACTTGCCCTTTAAGTAAAGGTTAATAAAGCATGGTAACTTACTGTACATGGCTCAGGAAACTGGGAAATGGTCAGGAGAACACGTACAAATCAGTAGATTTAGGCTCATTATCCTAAAAAAAAAAATCAAAAAAATTTAAAAATCTTAAGTGGACCCATTGAAATCAATGGAATTAAAAAAAAAGTTCTGCCTAAAATGAAGGTATAAATAGCAATGGTAACTTACTGTAAATGTCTCAGGAACCTGGTCTGGGAACATTTATCAATGACCAAAACACCATCGAAAACTTTGCGCTCTTTCTGTTTTTGCGTTCCGCGTAGTATTTTCGATATTTCAAGAAATTTTTAAAAATTCCGATTATTAAAAAATTCTTGAACGTTTGAGAATTTTCCGAAACAGCTCTACGGTTCGGGGAAGAAAAAGGAAAAAGTCAGAATTCAGCAAAGATTGCAAATCCGTGAAATCCATTGCAAAATGAAAATCTCAAGATATATTCCTAAATAGGAAAATGGTATCTGTTTCTCTATAGACTGTTTCTCATATGATGTCCCCTATTATACAATCAGCCCCCCCACGCCTCATATCCTTTCTGTTTTTAACATTTTAAGAAAAATGCATGCTAATACGCTAATGTTAATTTTTGGGGGTCCCTCGTGGGGATCTGTCCAATATCAAGGGCCACAAAAGCCAATAAGACAGACATAGTCTACAGTCAACAAGTCTAGGACATCTGCAAAAGTTACACATGAAACATAAGCATATTCTGGTTCTGAACATCGGCTTATCTTAGAAGAACTCGTCAACATATCAATCATCTTTGGGCTACATCAGCAATTCTGTCCATCACTATGTTCCTGAATGACATTATGGAAATGAACTCTCTCCGAGAAGGATCTGTCATGTTTTAGAATTCAACCAGAACTAGATGCATCTCATTACCATAAAAATACATTCTACATAACCACCGATGGATAATTATCCATCTTTCGTGTCCATCCTCAACCTAAAGTAAATCTTCATGTTGTCCCACTTTTTCGGTCCAGCTACTTGATGCTCAAACACGTTTGGAGATAGCGAGAAAGCGGCTCCTACTTTGAAATCCGTTGCCATAGTTATCATTTCCAAATTAAGAAAAGTGTAGTCCTGGAAATTCTGCTAATTTAAGCTCTGTTGTGAGACAAGTTTAAACAGACACACTAGTATTATTATTATTTTATCCTGGGGGAAATCAGTGTAGGTGTGGACGTGTTGAAAGAAAGGAATGAGATGTTCTTTGTGAATGTATAGTTTGTTTAGGGTCCCTGGTGGCATAAAACTTTATTAAACTGTCACATTAAACATTACATAATAGATAGTGTACCCCCTACTGTAATTAATATGAAAGCCAGTGGGTGTTTTGTGACCATATAAAGACACGACTCTTGGGCGCCTTCTAATGTCCTTAGTAGTGGGTACGTTATGTTTTTAATGGATGCAAACAAAATGCGTAATTAAACACGCTATGTAGTCATGCACCCACCGTGGGCTAAATGATTTGTTCCAGGGTTGCCGTAGAAACATGGCGCAGTCAGAATTCTTTATTCAATATTCCGAATGATGTCAGAATGCTTTAACTTTTATTTAACTGATTATGCAGGCCAAAATGGTGATTTGTTTGCTTATAATATTTCAAGTAGGGTATATTAGGGTATATTATAGGGATATTATAGGGATATTATAACACCCTATACACACACACACACACAAATTGAATGAGCCAATAAGGACTAGAGATGGACTTAGAATTGAACCCAAACCTGAGTTTGATCCGAACTTTCATAGCTCGGACTAACTCATACTAAATTTACTAATTCCAAACTAGTTCAGTTTTCCGAACTCACGTACGTAGTTTATATGATTATCAAAAATTATAGAATTTACGGACCATTCGCTAACCCTCTATTTCCGCGATAACCCTTGAATGTAATGTTCGAATTTGCTAACTATAGAATGCATCGTTTGGTAACCCTCGAATGTAGCCCAGCAGATCATTATTTACCAGTCATGTGTATAAAGCCCCTCCCACAAAGCACCACCCACTTTTAATTATAAAACCACACCCCTTCCGGTAGGGCAGCGAGGGGGCAGCATTTGGTGAAAAAATTCAGGTGCCAAAAAGTCTAGAGACGGCCCTGAATGTAGCGTTCGTTTTCCGGTAACTGTTCAATGTAGCGTTCGCTTTCCAGTAACTGTCGAATGTATCGTTCGCTTTCCGGTAACTGTCGAATGTAGCGTTCGCTTTCCGGTAACTGTCGAATGTATCGTTCGCTTTCCGGTAACTGTCGAATGTAGCATTCGCTTTCCGGTAACTGTCGAATGTAGCGTTCGCTTTCCGGTAACTGTCGAATGTATCGTTCGCTTTCCGGTAACTGTCGAATGTAGCCAAGAATTTGACGGTCGGCAACAAACGACTGCCGGGGACATCCTTATCAGGATAGTTTTAGAAGGGAGGTCATCCACACAAGACGGGGCCCCTCAAAGGGCTAACTGTTACCCTACGGACAAATCCCAAGGACGAACCCGCTCCATCGCCTTGTTGTATTCATCCTTTGGTTGTTGGAGTATAACATCAGTGGGTTTTTTACTTTGGTTTCGCTTGTAGTCAAGACATAACCCATTGTCTCTTACAGCTTGCAGAAACATGTCCAATTTCTGTGTTTCTACTACCTGTCATGAAATCAAACACCTTCCGGTCTAAGCTTGACCTTTCATGGGTTGTGGATGTGGTTTGTGAATTTACATCCACGGGATGTTCCAGTAGGTATGTCCTCTGAAATAGGGAAACATTCCATTTCTTGCTTGTCCTGTGTGTTCTGGCTGAGTTAGGGTTTCGGTTGGTCTTCGCAAATGTTATTACTTCCATGGTGCTCTATTTGTCATGTGCAAAGCAATTTGCGAAGGCTCCTCTTCTGCTGCAGCTTAAAGTATATAAAAGCTGGCCGTTCAACAGGACGATCGTGTGTGTGAGCTGATAGATCGGAGCCACAAAGCTGCACGGGGGAGGGGCGGGAGATGTTTGATGTTCGTGTGGTAGATGGTACCATGGTGCAATGGGCTCCTGGGGGAGATTTTGTTGGCTGGTGATACATGGGCATCCATAGAGGGAGGTTTGTGCTCTGGGTGATACAATGGCATCCATGGAGGAGATTTGTGGGGCTCTGGGTGATACAATGGGCACCATGGGGGAGATTTGTGGCTCTGGGTGATACAATGGGCATCCATGGAGGAGATTTGTGGCTCTGGGTGATACAATGGGCATCCATGGAGGAGATTTGTGGCTCTGGGTGATACAATGGGCATCCATGGAGGAGATTTGTGGCTCTGGGTGATACAATGGGCATCCATGGTGCTTAGTTATTCAGCACCTATGAGTTAAAACCTTATATCAGGTGATATGTTTCATTAAAGGGATATTCCAACCCCCCAGAAACCCCTTAGGGCCCCCCAAAACTTTAGAAGGAGATATTCCTCTTATTCCTCACTGGCTCCCCCGTTCTTTTTGGGTAGCAGCCATCGGATGGTGGCCAATGACTTATGACTGCTTGAATTCAAGGCCTGAATCCTCAATAAAACATCTGGTATAGTGGTCTTTTTGGGGGTCTTTTTTGGGAGTCTTTTGGGGGTCCTTTTTAGATCGTCAAATTTACTGTTCGTTTTTGAACTCCTGAACTTCAGAAAAAGTTCGGAAGTTCGGAAATGAACCCATTAAAGTCTGTGAGAGACAATACAGTTAAATAACAATGTAACTTACTGTAAATGGCTGTGACCTGGGAAATGGCCGGATTAACATGTCACTGTCACCAAATCTTGTTTCCCCCACGATCGGCAATTGTGGTATTTCCACAAGCTACATTCGATGGATACGGCCAATTCAAGGGTTACCGAAAATCGAACTATACATTCGTGAGTTAGCGAATTCGAATGTTACATTCGAGGGTTAATAAAAGTTGAACGCTACATTCAAGCATTTCGGAAATGAACGCTACATTCGAAGGTTACTGAACGATACATTTGAGGGTTCTAAAAACTAACAATACTTTCGAGGGATACAGAAAGTCAAACATTACATTCAACAGTTACCGGAAGCGAACGCTACATTCGACAGTTACCGGAAAGCGAATGCGACTCCTATTGTTTATTATAATACATTTCATATCTCTATTATCCCCATACCGACTCCTCTTGTTTATTATAATACATTTCATATCTCTATTATCACCATTTACATATCTATCTTACCCCTACCGACTCCTATTGTTTATTATAATACATTTTCTTGAATGGGCTGTGGGGATTTGGCTGTAGCCCTGTGGACAAGCATGACACTGACAGGCACTGTACAAAATGTTGTACCTCAGGATTTTGTTAGTCTTGCATTTTCCTGATATAGTTTTCAGCCCTGGGCTTTGAGGAAAGGTCTGGCTGTTATTTTTAAAGCTGTCAAGAAAGTTAAAATATAAAACAGATCACAGCCTGTGGGACTTTCCAACGTTTGTAGCCGAGAAGTGAAATCTTAAAATGTCAGAGTTTAAAATGATGGGGCACAGCGTTGAAAGTTATTTTAATAAAGTTCTGTTCACAGTCAACGGATGAAATGGAAACAATATGGCGGAATCCTCCATCCATTGATCTGTCTAGATAGAACTTTGGAAGAAAAATAAAGGCCTTGGTTATTATTTATGGCAATAAACGTCACCAAAACACACACACACTAGGTTTACTACAATAGGGCCTGTTGTCATCTTTTAAATAGGTCTAAGGTCCAATTGACAATATGAGAAGTTCCTTGTAGTGGAAATGTTGAAATATGTTGACTTGTCAGTTATCTGCCGGCAACCCAACAGTTATTTTTCCCAGTTTATTACATGGAATGTGTAACCAGATATTTAATAAGTTCGTTCCCTTTTGGCAAAGGTATCTGCCTCCTCCCTCTGCTCAATGAGGTTTTTTTGAGTTTGAGCATGCCAGACATCCACCCTGCCGAACCTGGCTTCGGGCAGGGTGGGGGAGAAGGAGGCGTGGCCTGGTGATGTGATGCCTTAAAGGGGTGTGGGAGGGCGGAGTCAGGGGAGGGACCAGTTACGCCCCTTGCCACGCCACTAACGTGACCTAAATTACGTCACATTAGAGGCGTGGCTAGGGCCACGCCACTAACGTGACCTAAATTACGTCACGTTAGATGCGTGGCTAGGGGCGTAACTGGCCCGTGTGACAGAATTTACGTCACATATGAGGTGTGTCCAGAAGAAAGAAGGCGTTCTGGAGGCGGACTCTCAGGTAGGTTCGGGTTGCGGGAGTTTGGGGTGGTCTCGCAGGTGTGCGGGAGACCACCCCAAAATCCGGGAGACTCCCACGACTCCCGGGAGAAGTGGGATACCTGGCATGTGCAGAGGAGACAGCAGGGGAAACAGCAGCCAATCATTGGTTGTGATGTCAGCAGTCCCAGCCTTGATTAACTACATGGAACACAAGCGCCTCCCCCCCAAAAATCTGACATTGCAGATATCCAGTATGACCCATGGACAGTTTATTTCTTCTTGGTCGCACCCATCAGCCTTAGGGTTTGGGGATCCTAGTGGGTTTTCCGTGCAGTTTGGCATTGCCTTTTATAATGTTGGTTATCCTTAAAGGGATCACAAGAGTTCCCTAAGTACTAGGTGGGGGAGATGTAGTAGTGAGAAATAAGATTTAAATGTCCTTCAAAGCTAAGACCTTATTCTGTCTTTAACACTGAAATGTTCCCCCAGTACCACCTTTCTTTAGAATTCTGTCTGTCTGTCTGTCTCTCTATCTGTCTGTCTGTCTATCTATCTGTCTGTCTGTCTATCTATCTATCTATCTAGCTGTCTGTCTGTCTTTCTGTCTGTCTCTCGGTCTATCTGTCTGTCTCTCTATCTGTCTGTCTGTTATTGTCTGTGTCTCTCGGTCGTCTGTTGCTCTTCTATCTGTCTGTCTGTCTATCTCTCGTCTGTCTGTCTCTCGTCTATCTGTCTGTCTCTCTATCTGTCTGTCTGTCTATCTTCTGTTGTCTTTGTCTCTCGGTCTCTGTCTGTCTCTCTATCTGTCTGTCTGTCTATCTATCTGTCTGTCTGTCTGTCCTCTTGTCTGTCTGTCTGTCTGTCTATCTATCTATCTATCTATCTATCTATCTATCTATTTATCTGTCTGTCTGTCTGTCTCTCGGCCTATCTATCTATCTATCTATTTATCTGTCTGTCTATATGTTGTCTCTCTGTCTGCTGTCTATCTATCTGTCTGTCTGTCTATCTATCTATCTATCTGTCTGTCTGCCTGTCTGTCTGTCTGTCTGTCTGTCTATCTATCTATCATATATCTGTCTGTCTATCTATCTATCATCTATCTATCTATCTATCTATCTATCATCTATCTGTCTATCTATCTATCATCTATCATCTATCTATCATCTATCTATCTATCTATCTATCTATCTATCTATCATCTATCATCTATCTATCATCTATCTATCTATCTATCTATCATCTATCTGTCTATCTATCTATCATCTATCTAATCTAGCTTCTATGCTAGCTATTATGCTATCTATCCTACTATCTTCTGCTCTATATATCTATCTATCTGTCTGCTGTCTGTCTCTCAGTCTATCTATCTATCTATCTATCTATCTATCTATCTATTTGTCTGTCTGTCTGTCTATCTACCTATATATCTGTCTGTCTCTCGGTCTGTCTGTCTGTCTGTCTCTGTATATATACACTGTATATATGTTTAATCAGGTTCTTCGCCGTTTGCAGTAGGCGCTAAGTTTCCGGTACAACATTGTGTGAGCTGGATCACACCACAGAGGGTAATAATCACATCTGCTTTTTAAAGGCTCATCATTAAATCCTACAATGTCCTTAATGAAAGGTCAAATTAAACTACAAGGTAAGAATTCCAAATTACATCTCACCATCTCCTTTCCATTCTATATTTTTTCTCCTAATGAGAATTCATTAGTGATCATCCCTTCCTCAATGCCCTGGTCTATCCCTACCACATTACATTGTTAGAATTACAATACCCATTGCCCTTTCTCTTTATATCCACCTTTCTCTATAATAATTTAACTTACTCCCTGTAGATCGATGTCTTCAATCTGACTCTCCGCAGCAAATACAGTTTCAAAAGAAAATCTGTATTATATTATATACTTTAGTCCGAAACAGGATCACTGGGTTTTCAAATAAGTTTCTCTTACCCATTTTATTGGTAGTATACAGCATAACAATTGTTAACTTTTGCCAAGGGGTATAACCATAAAACCATTTGTCTCTTTAGAGACATTTAAGTTTGAGAAACTGGAAGAACATTCATAAACTTTCCAACCCCACCAAGAACTGTAAACCCCCTTTCTTCTCCAAATATCCTGGATTCTATGTAGAACTGTATGGACTGTTTCAAGGAGCCCAACTCTATAACTTTGTTCTTATTAGATGTGTCTGATGATTTTTGCAATGTTAGAATTCTGTATAAGAGGGATAAACACTTTCAATATCACATGATGATTTTCTCTTACAAGGGTCGGGCCAAATTAGCCCCATTTTATACGGTAAGAACTTGTATTGAATCTCCCTGCAAGAGTTAAGTTTCCTCCTTTCCAGGATTATCTCGGTCCAAGTCAGACAGTTGCTTGGAAATAAGCCCATTCTCACAGCAGTGGTGATGGAAGATTCAGAATGTTATCTACGTGTAACTCAGCTATCTTTGGATCAGCGCATTTACTGTACATGATCCCAGTTTAATACATTTTGTCCTCTGGAAGCTTCAATCAGGACAAATTACCCACAATTTCATTTTGTACTCGGGTACTTGGCCTTAATGGAACACTGGAGGTGAAAATAAATGTAACGTTTACCATCTGAAATGGGGTTTTTTTTTTGGTTCACAACAAATCTCTTCGTGTCTCTTTAAATTGAAATTTCATTTGTCCAACTGAAGTTTACTTCTCTCCCTTGTTTTTCATTGTAATCGATTGCAGGAGGTCGGGCATAGTGTGGAACATTTGGGGGGTATTTCACCAACAAGAAAAAAATTGTAAATAAAGGATATTTGCTTTAATATATGATGTTCCCAATCAGCCACTAAAATGTTATCCCTTATGGGCCATCGATCTAAAACTACTCAGTGGGATTAGCTAATGCTAAGTGACAGCAGTCAGCAATAAAATATGTAAAGAGAATAATATGAAAATTAATTGAGGCCACACATACTGTTTCGTTACTGCTGTAAGTTCTAAATTCTGTATTTTTGACTCTAAGAGCTAGTCCACACAGCCGCTTTTTAACGTGTACCAAACTTTCGAAAGTTCGGTCCGTTTTCGAACTTTCGAACTATATGGAAAGTTCCAAAACGGACCCATTAAAGTCAATGGGAGTCAAATAGTTTGAAAATTTCTAATGAAATACAATTAAAATATTAATGGTAACTTAATGTAAATGGCTGTGGGACCTGAGAAATGTTCTGGGGAACACGTTCCAATATCCAGGACATTCGAAAAATCAATTTTACTCTCACTCGCGCTATTTTCGAGCTCATTCGCGCCTAGGTACCATGTACATGTTACTCGCGGATTCGATGCTCGTGTATAGGCTTTAATGGACACTTTACTCGTAGATTCGATGTTTGCGCATAGGTACCATGTACATTTTACTCGCGGATTCGATGCTCGCGTATAGGTTTTAATAGACACTTTACTTGCAGATTCGATTCTCGCGTATAGGTTTTAATAGACACTTTACTCGCGGATTCGATGCTCGCGTATAGGTTTTAATAGACACTTTATTTGCGGATTCGATGCTCGCATTCGCGCCTAGATACCATGAACATTTTACTCACGGATTCGATGCTCGCATATAGGCTTTAATGGACCCTTTACTCGCGGATTCGATGCTCGCGTTCGCGCCTAGATACCATGGACATTTTACTCGCGGATTCGATGCTCGCGTATAGGTTTTAATGGACACTTTACTCACGGATTCGATGCTCGCATATAGGTATAATAGGCATTTTACTCGCACATTCGAATGGTCGAACATTCGATATTTATCAAAAGTCCGAAAATATCAAAAATACAGGTCTGGGATAGTTCGATAAGTCCGAATTCGTTCAAATTCGAATAGTTCGGCTCGAACTCAGGTTCGAGTTTGAGTTCTAGTCAGGGGTGCCCCTACCATGAAGCAAACTGAAAAATTTGCTCAGGGCGAGCCCCTGCGGAACACTTAAAAGGGGGCAGTTAAAAAAATCCTTTCTGCAATACCGCATTTCAGCACCAGTCCACCAGTCAGTGTTAAGTCAGCCCTCCAGTAAATGTAGAGTCAGCCCTCCAGTTCACCAGTCATTGTAAGTCTACCTACCTCCACAAGCCACGCCTATGTTCCATGATGAAGCCACGTCTGCTTCATGTGTCATCCCCCGTCTGCTGATAAGGCGGCATTTAAAAGTTAAGACTAGAACACCCCTGGTTCTAGTCCATCTCTAGTGGCCACATTAGTTTTGCTGTGATCCGCTTTTCGTAGTGCATGCGATAGCCCCTTTTTTTTTGCGATATTGCATGCGCTCTCGAGATTCCAAACTTTCCCCCCCACCATGCTTCTTCTTCCCCCCAGTAATTGCCTCCTCAGAGGACACGCGTAGGGCCACGGCTGCCCAAATACAGAGTTAGTCATTGGCTGTAACCAATTTTTTATAACAGGTAAGTATTACAGGCTTCAGTAACCGCCAGAGAATTAAATAGCATGACGATGGAAGGTGAGTATAGGTTTTTATTCCAGGGGGTGGACAGGATTTTTAAGCTGCCATGTTGCTGTGTACTGCTGGGTTAGCAAGTTAGTGTCTGGCATAATTACGGTAGGCAGGGTACAAGGCGTGAATGACGTGTTTTATCAGCACACAACCGGCAATTTATGGTAACATGGGAAAGGGGGTATGTTTGTGTGTGTGCCACAATATTTTATTTTAGAAGGAATATTGCTTTAATGAAACGTTTTACGTGGATTGATGAACAGAATCGTAGCACGAAACGCTCTCTCTGTCATTCATGCGATACATTTAATTAAACGGTATATATGGGATAATTTATCAGGAAATGGGTATGATGTCATCGAGGCGGGGAGATTTAGTGACACGGGTTACTTGGGGTAATAATTAGAAGGATTGTCGCTATTATCAGTCGTCTATAAACCTGACAATGTGTCAATTGATTTTATGACACCATTAAGTGAGATAATAACCGTAATTATAGTAACACATTTAAATGTGTGATTTGAAAAATTCTGTGAGAGCAGCCATGTACTTAATGTAACATTATTCATCCATATTCCCTTCTAACACATATTGTTTAATAAAAGCTCTTATAATTAAAATTTGGTGCTAATTTTGCCCCAACCAATCAGATGTTAGCTTTCAAATGTTAAATAAGGCCTGATTGGTTGGGGCAAAATTAGCACCATTTTTAACAATAAGATTTTTTATTACATCTCCCCTTATTATCCTGGGCGTGTTCACCACTGACCAATGAGATGCAATTAAAGAGATTTTCTTTCCCAAATCGCGTGACATTTCCACAATTCTATTCACAATATATTGTATATAATGTCACACTATATACAATATATACAATGAATTATCTTTAAATAATGAAAATATCCATTTAAAATCACTAAATATTAAACATACCATTATACGGGTGTGTGTTAATCTATACAGAATAAAAAGTTATAATTGGTGTTTAGCTATGTCATCAGTTATAATCGGTGTTTAGCCATGTCATCAGTTATAATCAGTGTTTAGCTATCTCATCAGTTATAATCAGTGTTTAGCTATGTCATCAGTTATAATCTTTGTTTAGCTGTGTCATCAGTTATAATCAGTGTTTAGCTGTGTCATCAGTTATAATCAGTGTTTAGCTATGTCATCAGTTATAATCTTTGTTTAGCTACGTTATCAGTTATAATCAGTGTTTAGCTATGTCATCAGTTATAATCAGTGTTTAGCTGTGTCATCAGTTATAATCAGTGTTTAGCTGTGTCATCAGTTATAATCAGTGTTTAGCTGTGTCATCAGTTATAATCAGTGTTTAGCTACGTCATCAGTTATAATCAGTGTTTAGCTGTGTCATCAGTTATAATCCGTGTTTAGCTGTGTCATCGTTTAGCTATGTCATCAGTTATAATCAGTGTTTATCTATGTCATCAGTTATAATCAGTGTTTAGCTGTGTCATCAGTTATAATCAGTGTTTAGCTGTGTCATCAGTTATAATCAGTGCTTAGCTATGCCATCAGTTATAATCAGTGTTTAGCTATGTCATCAGTTATAAGCAGTGTTTAGCTATATCATCAGTTATAATCAGTGTTTAGCTATGCCATCGGTTATAATCAGTGTTTAGCTATGTCATCAGTTATAATCAGTGTTTAGTTGTGTCATCAGTTATAATCAGTGTTTTTTTTTATAGTACAACCCTTTCTAAATAGCGTCCAATAACTGGTTTATTCATTTAAACACTGCCGTACTTTATACAACAACCCTTTCTAAATAGCTCCCAATAACTGGTTTATTCATTTAAACACCCGTACTTTATACAACAACCCTTTCTAAATAGCTCCCAATAACTGGTTTATTCATTTAAAAACACCCATACTTTATACAACAACCCTTTCTAAATAGCTCCCAATAACTGGTTTATTAATTTAAACACCGCCGTACTTTATACAACAACCCTTTCTAAATAGCTCCCAATAACTGGTTTATATATTTAAACACTGCCATACTTTATACAACAACCCTTTCTAAATAGCTCCCAATAACTGGTTTATTCATTTGAACACCGCCGTACTTTATACTACAACCCTTTCTAAATAACACCCAATAACGGGTTTATTCATTTAAACACCGCCGTACTTTATACAACAACCCTTTCTAAATAGCTCCCAATAACTGGTCGTTCGCTTTCCGGTAACTGTCGAATGTAGCATTCGCTTTCCGGTAACTGTCGAATGTAGCGTTCGCTTTCCGGTAACTGTTGAATGTAATGTTTGACTTTCTGTATCCCTCGAAAGTATTGTTAGTTTTTAGTAACCCTCAAATGTATCGTTCAGTAACCTTCGAATGTAGCGTTCATTTCCGAAAATGCTTGAATGTAGCGTTCAACTTTTATTAACCCTCGAATGTAACATTCGAATTCGCTAACTCACGAATGTATAGTTCGATTTTCGGTAACCCTTGAATTGGCCGTATCCATCGAATGTAGCTTGTGGAAATACCACAATTGCTCGATCGTGGGGGAAACAAGATTTGGTGACAGTGACATGTTAATCCCGGCCATTTCCCAGGTCACAGCCATTTACAGTAAGTTACCATTGTTATTTTAACTGTATTGTCTCTCACAGACTTTAATGGGTTCATTTCCGAACTTCCGAACTTTTTCTGAAGTTCAGGAGTTCAAAAACGAACAGTAAATTTGACGATCTCTAAAAAGGACCCCCAAAAAGACTCCCAAAAAAGACCCCCAAAAAGACCACTATACCAGATGTTTTATTGAGGATTCAGGCCTTGAATTCAAGCAGTCATAAGTCATTGGCCACCATCCGATGGCTGCTACCCAAAAAGAACGGGGGAGCCAGTGAGGAATAAGAGGAATATCTCCTTCTAAAGTTTTGGGGGGCCCTTAAGGGGTTTCTGGGGGGTTGGAATATCCCTTTAATGAATACATATCACCTGATATTAAGGTTTTAACTCATAGGTGCTGAATAACTAAGCACCATGGATGCCCATTGTATCACCCAGAGCCACAAATCTCCTCCATGGATGCCCATTGTATCACCCAGAGCCACAAATCTCCTCCATGGATGCCCATTGTATCACCCAGATCCACAAATCTCTCTCCATGGATGCCCATTGTACACCCAGAGCCACAAATCTCCTCCATGGATCCCATGTATCACCCAGAGCCCAAATCTCCTCCATGGATGCCCATTGTACATCACCAGAGCCACAAATCTCCTCCATGGATGCCCATTGTATCACCAGAGCCCACAAATTCCCCCATGGGATGCCCATTGTACACCCAGAAAAAATCTCCCGGTGCTGCGGCTTTGGGTCGCTCTCAGCCACACGTACGTGTTGAACGCCACTATATACTTATGCGCAAAAGCCTCTGGCAAATTGCTTTGCAATGCAAATAGAGACTTAACATTGCGCTAACCGCCCCTAATCGCGACATTAAGGACGAATGGAATGTTCTATTCTCAGGACCTTCGAACACCTATAAATTCAACAAATCCCATAAGAAGCTTATCAGGATGTTTTATTTCTACAGTAGAAACACAGAAATGAATGTGTCTGCAAGCTTGAACATTGGGTTTATCTTACACAGCGAACGTAAACCCAATTGTGAACTAATCCAATTGAATACATCATCACGTTAGCTTGTGTTTACAATAAGTGGGTTGATGACTTCTAACTATGAAATGTCCCTGCAGTTGTTCCACCGTCATTTATTGACATAAATAAATTATTTCACGTTTACAAATAACACAGTAAAGATCTGATCCTACTCAATCCTTAGAATAGAAATCCCGTCATTGTTAAGTCAAGTCGTATGAAAAACTGATACTTATAGAACAAACACCAATAGCTATGTACATGTCACGGCAGAATGAGGAGATCCCACACCGCATTCACTGTAACTCTATTGTACTGGAAAGGACTGGAGCTCGTACACACAGCAGATGCATTGATTCCAACAGTGGTTAAACCAATTCATGGCAATATCCACTGCATTTCCCTTTGATTTTGAAAGTTTTCATTGATTTCAAGACCGGTATAGCTATAGTACTGTCTATAGACAGTTGTGCAATACAATGTGAGCGTTGCCACTCGTCAGCTGCTGGACTAGAGATGAACGTAACTGCGGCGTTAGTTCCACTGCGCAACTTGTCGAATTCAACCCAATTGAAGCGGAATTTCGGAATTTTCTACACTGATTTTCAACAGATTTTCTACTGATATTTTGATTTCGACAAATTCTGCAATTCGAATTTTCAAAACTTCTGCCGGATCCGTGAATTTTTAAAACCACAGTTGGAGGTTCGGTACCAATCCGGGACTGATCACGAACTGTAACTTTCCTCTATTATATTTCTGGAGCCAAGTGTCGCAGAGGAACCCGGGTGGACTGGGGAGAAGTTGTCAGATGTGGATGATAGACGTCGACTATAGAATAGACAACTGTCTCCTATCTCAGTGGGCCATTCTACACCCCACGGGACCTTGTCTGCTTTCCCAACCTCCTATGGTACCTTAAAGGCAAACCTAACAAGACCTTCAGAGGATGAATTAAAATTCGTTTCTTCTATGAACGTTCATCGTCACGATTTTCCATATTGTGCGGCCAGAAGGAGATCCACATAATTGCTGTTTAGAGAAGGTGTTTGTGTTCTCCAGCTAATCCACAACGCTGGGAGACCTGACGAACTGGTGAAATGAGTTTAATAGTCACACGGCTCTGAATTCATGTTCTTCCTTTGCTACGTTAGGATCGGTTGGTATCTCTAGTCCACGGGGGGGGAGACAGGTGCCGCCTTGATGGCAGTTTTTCAACTTTCCGTTTATTTTTAAATTAGAGAAAAGTTCCAATTGGAAACTTTAAAGAAAGAAATTATCTCATTAGTATTATTGTGTTATTGTGTTATTGTGTTATTGTGTTTTTGTGTTATTGTGTTATTGTGTTATTGTCTACTGGTAGCCAGAGACGCAAAGATCCTGTCGTTATTTCGTACGGTCTCATCATGTTTGGACGAATGCCAATACATTTTCCTATCGGGCAAGTTTTTTTTTATTTTTACGGAGGCCAATCCGATCATACGTGGATCATAGGACACCTTGTTATGTCTATGGCCACCATAAGTCCAAGTACACACCGCAATATTTCAGTGTAGTCGACCCACCCACACTTGGTCATGCACATTTTGTGTGTGTCTATTTTCCCCCGCAGACTGTTCTTTGCCGGCCGCTCGCAAGTTGTGAACTGTTGGTCGAGATGAAATCCTCAGCTTTAGGCTGTGTACACACGGACAGATTTCCTATTGGTCGGGAAAGTGTCTGTGACATTATCTTGGTCTGATCGAATTATTGAAGACGACAGAATTGACTGTGATTACCTGGCAGAACCGGACCTAATAATCAATTGGGGTCGATTAATTTGCCATATTTTCTGTTGTATTCAATTAGATCAACTGGACTTGAAATGTAGTTCTTGAAGACGTTTCGCTAGTCATCCGACTGGCTTTCTCAATTCAGAATGACTTGTACAAGAATCTGTGGCAATTATGTACCATGGAAAATCCCAATTAGCATATCACAGCCAGGTGTTAAGGGTGTGATTAGATAGTGGCTAAGAGGTGTTATAGGAACGCCCAGAGTAAGGTGTCAAAACAGCATTGTACATGGCAGACAGTTGGTGTCGAACCCCCCCACCTCTATTTAGGCTTGGTTTCTTTATTTTCACATAAATGGCCTCCTTAACACCTCTCTTGAACCAGTCACGTTCCTTCGCCAGTATGTTAACATTACAATCTTCAAAGGTATGTCCTTTATCCTTAAGATGCAGGTACACGGCTGAGTCCTGACCCGAGGAATTGGCTCTTCTGTGCTGGACCATACGTTGATGCAGTTGCTGTTTGGTCTCCCCCACATACAAATCAGAGCATTCTTCACTGCACTGCACTGCATATATGATGTCGCTTTTCTTGTGTTTTGGTATTGGGTCTTTCGGATGTACCAATTGCTGCCTCAGTGTGTTGTTCGGTTTAAAGCAGACAGGGATACGGTGTTTATTGAAAATTCTTCTTAATTTCTCGGAGACCCCTGCTACATATGGGATGACCATGTTCTTCCTCCTGTCTTGCTTTTCCCCTTCACTGTTGGTATTTGTGTTCTTTTCTTTCCTTCTGCTTCTTTTGACAAAGGCCCAGTCTGGATATCCACAAGGTTTAAGGGCTCCTCTGAGATGTTTCATTTCTTTAGCCTTCGCCTCTGTGCTAGTGGGGGTGCCCACAGACAGGCAGACGTATCAAAATCAAGGGCAGATTTACTTGCACTAGTCGCAACATAATATATTACATTGTGTGCCCTTGCGGCTTGTTCTACATCGGGAAAACTACTACCTCCCTAAGAGAACGCATAGCGAATCAGATAAGGGAAGCCACATTCAAAGTACCGTATATACTCGAGTATAAACCGAGTTTTTAAGGTTAAAAAAATACCGTAAAAACCTATACTCGGTTTATACTCGGGTCATATGTAAATTGGGCTGGAAAAAAAAATTGTTAAGTAAAGAATACGGCAGTAGCCGGTACCTTACTATTCCAGCGAGTTGCAGGACAGGACACCAGCGGACCACCGGAGCAGTAAGTGACAGTAGGCAGTAAGGCAGAGTGACAGCGCGACGATCGGAGCTGTAAGGCAGAGCACGCGGGACGTGCGTAACTTACGTGCCCGCGCGCTCTGCTGACGTCACCCTTCCAGTACCGGACCCTGCCTATAATGGAGGAGCCTCGGACCCTGCCTATAATGGAGGAGCCTCGGACCCTGCCTATAATGGAGGAGCCTCGGACCCTGCCTATAATGGAGGAGCCTCGGACCCTGCCTATAATGGAGGAGCCTTCTGACAGCTCGACCAGAGAACTTGTCCAAGACCCTTCTACCAGCACTTCCAATAGTAAGGGACATGTTCTTCATAGGCTCTTCTTCATTTTTTGTGCATGGGGTGGTTTGGGGGTGGGGTGGGGTGGGTGCTGGGGTGGGAATGGCTGCTGGGTAGTACTGTACATTTACAGTACCAGTACAGTAATGTCCAACATGTTTTTTAATAGGCTCTTCTTCATAGGCTCTTCTTCATTTTTTGTGCATGGGGTGGTTTGGGGGTGGGGTGGGGGGGTGCTGGGGTGGGAATGGCTGCTGGGTGGTACTGTACTGTACATTTACAGTACCAGTACAGTAATTTATTGTATTACAGTTATTTAAAGCATTCCAGCACTTGCCACAAAGCATGCTGGGAGTTGTAGTTTACAAACATCTGAATTGCAATGGTTAATACCGGTAGATTATTATTACGGTACTACGGTATATGGTATTAGGGCAATAGGCTCTTTTTATTGTTTATTATACCATAGCTGTTTTACTTCAGTGCTTCGTTTGTAATTTTTATGTGGTTGCTGGGAAATTTTTCTTACTGGTTCTTCTGTGTTTTTTTAATCTGTTAGAAACGGTTGGTCGTGTAAAAAAATTGCGCAGATCATACGACGCTGGCTTTAAACTACGAGTTGTGTAAAGAGCAGAGGAAAGCAATAATTCTGTTGCAGGACGGGAATTTGGCGTTGATGAAAGACAGGTGCGAGACTGGCGAAAAATTAAGTCAGAATTGGAAAAGATGCCGAAGTCAAAAAAGGCTCGTCGTGGTTTAACAACCTCACATGGGGCTCTAGAGACTGACTTACATAAATGGGTTGTGGAATGTCGTCTAAATGGATACTGTGTAACACGCATGGGAATCCGATTACGTGCCCTTCAAATGGCTAAAGATGAGAAATATAAAACAGTGGGTATTGAGAACTTCGTTGCATCAGCTGGATGGTGTACCCGATCCATGAATCGGTTTGGACTTTGCTTGCGCCAGAGAACGAAGATATCCCAAAAGCTGCCACAGAATCTGGAAGAAAAGGTCATGTCATTCCATCAATTCATTATAAAACAAAGAAAGCTTTATAATTATGACCTCGGAAGTATCGGGAATATGGATGAGACAGCAATGACTTTTGATCTTCCAAGCAACAGGACCTTGGCATCCTTGGGAGAAAAAAATATTTTCCTTAGAACAACCGGGAATGAAAAAAATCATTTCACAGTGGTTCTGGCATGTTTGGCCAATGGAGTCAAGCTGCGGCCTGTTATTATATTTAAAAGGAAGACCTTGCCTAAAAATGCCAAATTCCCCCCACGAATCACAGTCCGTCCACATGTTAAAGGCTGGATGGATGAACAAGGAACAAAAAAATGGCTAGAAGAGATATGGAATGGACGACCAGGAGTAGCTTTAAAAAAAAAACCCTCACTGCTAGTTTGGGATATGTTTAGAGCCCATATATGTGAGGATGTCAAAACAATGGCTAAGTCATTTCAAACCACTTTGGCTGTTATTCCAGGTGGGCTTACATCTGTTTTACAGCCTCTGGATGTGTCTATAAACAAACCTTTTAAAGACCGTGTGCGAAAAATGTGGCACGAATGGATGTCGTCAGGTCAAGCCAAAGTGACAAAAGGTGGAAATCTTATGAAGCCTGATATAGAATTAGTAGCAAAGTGGGTACGAGATGCATGGGAGGACATTCCAGAAGACATCATCAAGCGTTCTTTTCTAAAATGTGGTATAAGTAACACCATGGATGGTAGCGAAGACGATGTTTTGTTTCAGCACAGCAGCAGTGATGAAAATGATGGGGATGTTGATGATGGTGATGATAATGTCTATGCAGATAACATTACACCAGCTCAATTTGAGGCACTATTTGGAGAAACCGATGATGAGGAATCCGATTTTGAAGGGTTTTAAATGTGTTTTATGTTCCAGTTCCAGTTCCATATTGCTGTTCCAGCCATTAAAATTTGGGTCCCCAGTTAAAATATTGAGCATTACAGTACTAGTATGTACCGGTTATGTACCGTAAATGTTCCTACATACGGTAGTTTTGTGACTTTACATTACGGTATGCTGCTAAGTGAAGTGACTACTGAACAAGTTGTTTTTATTTATGGTAAAATAAATACTTTAATCGACCTCCTGTTTATTCATGTTCATTTTCTAATCATTTTTACTAATTACAGGTTTGCTTTAGTGTTCATATTTTCTACCCTCGGTTTATACTCGAGTCAATCATTTTTACTAGTTTTTTTAGGTAGAAATGGGTACCTCGGTTTATACACGGGTCGGTTTATACTCGAGTATATACGGTAAATACGGTGATATGGCTGTGGCCAAACATTGCAGTCTGTTAATTCACCACATCAGTAGTTGGCGCTGGATGATCATAGATGGTTTACCAATAAATGTCACACAAAAGATTGACACTGAAAACATCCCTTTGAGACGTGAAGCCAGATTGATACATCAATTGGGAACTTTTTTTATGATCCTTTTTGTGGTTGCAAATATCTGCCCTCTTGGTGTGGTTGTGGCTTTAGTGGTAATCCACAGTTAAATATAGATCTTGTAGTCTAACTGCCCCCCCTTAGGGATCTTTATGATACTGTGACTACACAGCCAGTCCTAGTACCCATGTGTTTTCAGGACTTTACGCCCGTGTAACATAGTGCCACCGCCACGTGTAGTTATAAGAGCCACGAGGTGAACTCTTATGTTCATCCCTAGTACTTACCTCTTGTGTAGCACAGTAGAGACTGACGTACTTACTTCGCCCTCTGGCGTGTTGATTTTACGCACTTCTACCAACAGAGCGCCATTATTTATATATTTATTATTCAGTAGTTACCCTTGTTCGTTAAATATTTTTATACTATTTATAATGTTATTGCGTGTGTTAACCATGGATGAACCAGCACTGATCACTTTCATGCACTTTGTCACTTTATCTTCACGAGGTTTTGACTTTAACTTTGGTGATTTCCATTGCTACTTTAGTCCCTATTGGGTTAATTGACACACCACTTGTTCACAGGTGGGTGTCCATCACTGGGTTGTTTTCTTTATGATTGGTGTGTGTCGTACCTTGTGACACACCCCCCGGTATGCTTACCTATCATACACGCCTCGTTTCCTATTGGCTGTCTCCATATTGACGTCACTGCCACACGCCCCTTCACTCGGGTGATTGGAGGAACACGGAATTTAAACTTGGAGAGCATGCAGTTTTCGGATGTTCTGAAGACGGCCCCACTCTTAGGGCGGAAACATGTTAACCTTTTCCGTTTAAATAAACACTTGGCTGTTCGCTGAGACCTGTGAGTGCCTCCATTTTTGCAGACTATGTATACCTTTGGATCATGCACCCAGGCATGCTATGATTAGGAGTGCCCACTGTCTACCACATCGTTATATATATATATATATATATATACCCTATAGGTATTACAGAGATTGCTGGGTAATGTAGTTAGAATGTTATACAGGATGGCATTGTGGGTAGGAATACAGACAGCTATGTACAACTTTAACTCTTGTAGTGCCCGGGTAGGTGTTACAGAGATCGCTGGGTAATGTAGTTAGAACGTTATACAGGATGGCATTGTGGGTAGGAATACAGACAGCTATGTACAACTTTAACTCTTGTAGTGCCTGGGTAGGTATTACAGAGATCACTGGGTAATGTAGTTAGAATGTTATACAGGATGGCATTGTGGGTAGGAATACAGACAGCTATGTACAACTTTAACTCTTGTAGTGCCCGGGTAGGTATTACAGAGATCGCTGGGTAATGTAGTTAGAATGTTATACAGGATGGCATTGTGGGTATGAATACAGACAGCTATGTACAACTTTACTCTTGTAGTGCCCGGGTAGGTATTACAGAGATCGCTGGGTATGTATTTAGAATGTTATACGATGGCATTGTGGGTAGGAATACAGACAGCATGTACAACTTTAACTCTTGTAGTCCCGGGTAGGTATACAGAGATCCTGGGTAATGTAGTTAGAATGTTATACAGGATGGCAGTGTGGTAGGAATACAGACAGCTATGTACAACTTTAACTCTTGTAGTGCCCGGGTAGGTATTACAGAGAGCACTGGGTAATGTAGTTAGAATTTATACAGGATGGCATTGTGGGTAGGAATACAGACAGCTATGTACAACTTTAACTCTTGTAGTGCCCGGGTAGGTATACAGAGATCGCTGGGTATGTAGTTTTAGAATGTTATACAGGATGGCATTGTGGGTAGGAATACAGACAGCCATGTACAACTTTAACTCTTGTAGCGCCCGGGTAGGTATTACAGAGATCACTGGGTAATGTAGTTAGAACGTTATACAGGCTGGCATTGTGGGTAGGAATACAGGCAGCTATGTTCAACTTTAACTCTTGTAGTGCCTGGGTAGGTATTACAGAGATCACTGGGTAATGTAGTTAGAATGTTATACAGGATGGCATTGTGAGTAGGAATACAGACAGCTATGTACAACTTTAACTCTTGTAGTGCCCGGGTAGGTGTTACAGAGATCGCGGGGTAATGTAGTTAGAATGTTATACAGGATGGCATTGTGGGTAGGAATACAGACGGCTATGTATAACTTTAACTCTTGTAGTGCCCGGGTAGGTATTACAGAGATCACTGGGTAATGTAGTTAGAATGTTATACAGGATGGCATTGTGGGTAGGAATACAGACAGCTCATGTACAACTTAACTCTTGTAGGCCGGGTAGGTATTACAGAGATCACTGGGTAGTATATGTAGTTAGAATGTTATACAGGATGGCATTGTGGGTAGGATACAGGCAGTATGTACAACTTTAACTCTTGTAGTGCCGGGTAGGTATTACAGAGTCGCTGGGTAGTAAGTAGTTAGAATGTTATACCGGATGGCATTGTGGTAGGAATACCGACAGCTATGTACAACTTTAACTCTTGTAGTGCCCGGGTAGGTTTACAGAGATCGCTGGGTAATGTAGTTAGAATGTTATACAGGATGGCATGTGGGTAGGAATACAGACAGGCTATGATACTTTAATCTTGTAGTGCCCGGGTAGGTATTACAGAGATCACTGGGTAATGTAGTTAGAATGTTATACAGGAGGCATTGTGGGTAGGAATACAGACAGCTATGTACAACTTTAACTCTTGTAGTGCCCGGGTAGGTATTACAAGAGCGCTGGGTAATGTAGTTAGAATGTTATACAGGATGGCATTGTGGGTGATAAAGACAGCCATGTACAACTTTAACTCTTGTAGCGCCGGGTAGGTATTACAGAGATCGGGTAATGTAGTTAGAAGTTATACAGGATGGCATTGTGGGTAGGAATACAGACAGCTGTACAACTTTAACTCTTGTAGTGCCGGGTAGGTCACGAGATCACTGGTAATGTAGTTAGAAGTTATACAGGATGGCATTGTGGGTAGGAATACAGACAGCTATGTTACAACTTTAACATCTTGTAGTCAGATGTGGACAGAGTGAGGATGGGAGTATTACAGAGATCCGGGTAATGTAGTTAGAAGTTATACAGGTGGCATTGTGGGTAGGAATACAGGCAGCTAGTTCAACTTTAACTCTTTGGTGGTATGATACAGGCTAGGAGGTGTGGGAGGTTATACAGGATGGGCATTGTGGGTAGGAATACAGACAGCCATGTACAACTTTAACTCTTGTAGTCGCCGGGTAGGTATACAGAGATCGCTGGGTAATGTAATGTAGAAGTTATACAGGATGGATTGTGGGTAGGAATACAGACAGCCATGTACACTTAACTCTTGTAGGCTCCGGGTAGGGATTACAGAGATCTGGGTAATGTAGTTAGAATGTTATACAGGATGGCATTGTGGGTAGGAATACAGACAGCTATGTTCAACTTTAACTCTTGTAGTGCCTGGGTAGGTATTACAGAGATCACTGGGTAATGTAGTTAGAATGTTATACAGGATGGATGTTGTAGGATACAGACAGCTATGTAACTTTAACTCTTGTAGTGCGGGTAGGTATTACAGAGATCGCTGGGTAATGTAGTTAGAATGTTATACAGGATGGCATTGTGGGTAGGAATACAGACAGCTATGTACAAATTTAACTCTTGTAGGCCCGGGTAGGTTTACAGAGATCATGGGTGTAAGTAGGTAGAAGTTATACAGGATGGCATTGTGGGGAGGAATACAGACAGCTATGTTCAACTTTAACTCTTGTAGTGCCGGGTAGGTATTACAGAGATCCTGGGTAATGTAGTTAGATGTTATACAGGATGGCATTGTGGTAGGAATAAGACAGCTATGTACAACTTTAACTCTTGTGTAGGCGCCGGTAGGGATTACAGAGATCCGGGTAGTAGTTAGAAGTTATACAGGATGGCATTGTGGGTAGGAATACAGACAGCTATGTTCAACTTTAACTTTGTAGTGCCCGGGTAGTGTTACAGAGATCAGGGTATGTAGTTAGAATGTTATACAGGATGGCATTGTGGGTAGGAATACAGACGGCTATGTATAACTTTAACTCTTGTAGTGCCCGGGTAGGTATTACAGAGATCGCTGGGTAATGTAGTTAGAATGTTATACAGGATGGCATTGTGGGTAGGAATACAGACGGCTATGTTCAACTTTAACTCTTGTAGTGCCCAGGTAGGTATTACAGAGATCACTGGGTAATGTAGTGAGAACGTTGTACAGGATGGCATTGTGGGTAGGAATACAGACAGCTATGTACAACTTTAACTCTTGTAGCGCCCGGGTAGGTGTTACAGAGATCGCTGGGTAATGTAGTGAGAACGTTGTACAGGATGGCATTGTGGGTAGGAATACAGACAGCTATGTACAACTTTAACTCTTGCAGTGCCCGGGTAGGTATTACAGAGATCGCTGGGTAATGTAGTTAAAATGTTATACAGGTTGGCATTGTGGATAGGAATACAGACAACTACGTACAACTTTAACTCTTGTAGTACCCGGGTAGGTGTTACAGAGATCGCTGGGTAATGTAGTTAGAATGTTATACAGGATGGCATTGTGTGTAGGAATACAGACAGCTATGTTCAACTTTAACTCTTGTAGTGCCCGGGTAGATATTAAAGAGATGGCATTGTGGGTAGGAATTCAAACGGCTATGTACAACTTTAACTCTTGTAGTGCCCGGGTAGGTGTTACAGAGATCGCTGGGTAATGTAGTTAGAATGTTATACAGGATGGCATTGTGTGTAGGAATACAGACAGCTATGTTCAACTTTAACTCTTTTAGTGCCCGGGTAGATATTAAAGAGAACACTGGGTAATGTAGTGAGAATGTTTACAGGATGGCATTGTGGTAGAATACAGACAGCTAGGTACAACTTTAACTCTTAGTGGCCCCGGGTAGGTATTACAGAGAACACTGGTTGTAATGTAGTTAGCTGTCTGTATTCCTCCCCCAATGCCATCCATATACATTCTAACTACATTACCCAGGATCCTGTTACACCTACCCGGGCACTACAAGAGTTAAAGTTGTACATAGCTGTCTGTATTCCTACCCACAATGCCATCCTGTATAACATTCTAACTACATTACCCAGTGATCTCTGTAATACCTACCCGGGCGCTACAAGAGTTAAAGTTGTACATAGCTGTCTGTATTCCTACCCACAATGCCATCTTGTATAACGTTCTAACTACATTACCCAGCGATCTCTGTAATACCTACCCGGGCACTACAAGAGTTAAAGTTGTACATAGCTGTTTGTATTCCTACCCACAATGCCATCTTGTATAACATTCTAACTACATTACCCAGTGATCTCTGTAATACCTATGTGTGTGAAATATAACCTTTTTTTCTTTTAATGTATATCTATTAAAAGTTACATTTTAATTTTAACCACTTCCCCACCTTTGCTGTTGTGCTATGACACCCTAAACTGCTGTGTGCACGCTATAAGGAGGTGCCCTCTGTCTTTTTTAAATTAATATATTGTATTTAACCTCCAGCATTCAGCTTTATTCCAGTGGGAGTAGCAGTGCATCACTATCCGTCATCTTTCATTTAAATCTCCCACGCAGCAGAGTGCTGACAGGGAATGCTGGGAGTTGTAGTTTTCAAAACAGCATAAATATCTATACCCATATAAAGGTTTAGATATTTCACTGCAGCTTCACCTGCTCCCTACCCATAATCCTCCAATGGTGCCTAATCATTGTAACTTTTAGCGGCATATTTATAAATGGGCGTTAACCGGTTTACCCGGTTTGCTCAGGGACCTGGCAAATGGTCTCGGGAACTCACATCAATGTCCAAAATCTTTAACTTCATGCACTTCCGGTTTTGGCGTTCCGCGTGTTATTTCCATTGCGTAATTTCAGAAAATTTCTGAGCGCGATTCAGAAACAGCAGAAAAGCAGAATTCTGGAGTATCTGCTACGTCTGCCAAATTAGTGTAATATGGGCTTAGCTTATGGGGATAACGGGAGTTTTACACTAATTATGTGGCGTAAAACATTTGAAAATAGTGTGTACATTTAATGTTATAAAGGCTGCAACACGGTAGCACAAAACGTAACGCCTTTAAACTAGAGACCACGATTCCGCCATCCAGTAAACCTTGTAAAGGGAGTTACCGAAAGCGGAACCTCGGAACGGTAAGATGCACCTCTTATGTTATGCCCGGTAATCTGGTAAAGTAACTTGTACTATTGTACTGTGTGTTTATTGTGCTATTGCAATTGGAAAATACAGTAATGCTGATCCTGAGAATCTGTAATGTTGGAAATAAAAGTCTTTTCATTGTTATTACCATGTTGGATTTATTAGGGACTGGTCTCTGACAGTGTAGGACAACACAATCTTATTTGTGTGGTGGGATGTGACAAAATAACGATGTCTTACAGGGTCACTATACACACTCAAACAACTTTACACTATGTGAAATAACAATTTGAGAGAAGTAAAATATCCATCTGAGTTTGCCATTAAATCATTAATGTTTAGTAAGTGCTCCCAATTAAAGACGAACTGAAGTCTAGTACAGCAATCCGGTAGGTAATAGATAAGCGGTGGGTTCCCAGGGAGTTGGGGATGTGCCATTAACCATTGTTAATGAGCCGTAGTTTTGAACCAAACTTGGTTTTGAGCAGGATCAATAGGTCTTTAAAGATTGACAGATACAGTGAAACATTAGAACTTCATATGACAAAAAAATGTCAAAATGCGATGTCGAAAATTCAAAATTCGGTATCGAAAGTCGATCTCAAAATGTAAAAAACTCATCTCCCGTTAACTTCAAATAGTCTGGATTAAAGTGATTGGTTTGGTGGAATTTCAACATTTTCATCTCGATCAGCCACCTGTGTGGTAGTACAGCAAAGGGAGCCGGGCCAGAATGTTATCCAGTGACTGGTAGAGCAATTTAGTACACAAAGCAAGTATAAAGTCCCTTACAAACAATGGCAAATATGTCCCACAGTCCTGTTTAAGCATCCATCCAAAACGCAGGTAAGTAAATCACAAATATAAAAGTAAAGGAAGGAACCAAGGCGAACGCAGGATTTTATTTCTCCCAAGACATGTTTCAGGTACACGGACCCTGATACTCAAGTGATAAAGGGTCCGGGGACCCCGAAACATGTTGTGGGAGAAATAAAACCAACCTTTTTTGCAGCGTATCCTGTGTTCCCCTTGGTTCCTTCCTCTACTTTTATATTTGTGGTAGAGCAATTTGTTGTGCGTGCTACATGGAATTAATGGCTTGAGATTTACACCACCTCGCATGTGTGTAATAACTGATATTAAAGGGTAGCTTTACTGTCAAAAATCTAATTTTAAAACATTGTACCTTTAGATACAGCAAGATCCACTGTTCAGAAACATTTTCAGATTTGAAATCTGAGCTGTAGATTCTGAGAAATCATCATTTGAAATCACAGCATTTACACGGAAAGACCTGTCACCCCAGAAGAAGAAATTATAATGTGTCCCCCATCCCTGACCTCTTTGCCTGCCTGCCAGCACACTTTAAGAGAATCAGCAGAGAGAAGAAAAAAAGGGGGGGAGGGCAGGGGAGATGTGTAACCAGATGTGTGTCCATGGTGAGTCTGTGCAGAGCTTATAAGTGTCGCAGACACTACAAGGAGGCAGTGAGTAAGGGAGGGTGGGGAATTAGGAGCACTCACTAAACATTAATAATTTAATGACAAAGCAAGCACAGATAAATATGTGAGTACCACCATTTTACTTCTCTCACATTGTAGTTTCAGATAATGTAAAGTTGTGACCCTTTCATTTAATTTATTATTTACATTCATCAACATTGTCGTTTGTTTCAAAAACAATTTGAAGATTTAGGAAAGATTTTCCCAACCGTATTTATAAACTTTATAAACCTTATTGGGACTTTCTTCATTTGTCGGAAACGTTACCTGGATTCCTTGCCTAGCCCTGTGTTTTTTAAGCAATTAATGCAATCTCTGCAGAATCAGAAAGCAGTGAATTTGAGAACCATTTACATTTCCAGCTGTCGGAGGCTTGAAATTTGACAGAACTAGGGCAAATGCATCTCGACAACAGTCTATAATGGAAGGAGAAGCAGTTACAGATTTTCACATCTTACACCTTCTGAAATCGAATTTCAAACAGGTTCCATTTATAGTTCTATATTAAGGGAAAAGCAGCGTTTATGGAGATGCGGAGAAAAATCTAACCCTTTAATGTTCAGTTCAGACATTAGAGCTTGTTAAAGCAAATCATCCTTCTAAATTTTAATAGCTAAACTTCTATGTAACGGAAAATATCTTACAATGGGGTAAAAACACATTGAAGAATAACGTGCCACCTCCACCAATCCAAAGGATTCAAACGTGTTCATTTTTATAATCTACGTCTCTTGAGAATTGGTCCATGTATTGCCAGTTTAACTAGACATTGGTCAAGATGATAAACAGTTAGTTTTGGGGCCTTCTTCATGGGGGGCACACTGGACTTCCCAACTTATAAACAAATGTTGGAACCACGATCGATGCATTTCAGCCCTGTGGCTCAGGATTATATATTTATATATATATATATAAAATAAGTGTGGTGTACCTTGACATATTAGGAAAGAGAACCCTGTCCCGAAGAGCTTACAATCTATCAAGTATTGCTCTTACACAAAAACAACAGCGTGGGATTTTAAAATTATTTGCTCTAGCAAAATCCATATAATTCAGATTGGATATTGTTAATTATGGTTAAGACGATGTGAACCAGGGATTACAAATAGAAAAACACCAAAGAGAAAGGGACTAGCTGATTTTACCATGATGATTTATTTATTTTATTTTTATCTCTTTTTTTGCTGTTAACTGACCTGTAGAGCTGACAATAACTTTTTGATTGCAAGCTTCACAGGGTAGGCCTTTAATGAAATAGTTAACCTTCACAGGGTAGGCCTTTAATGAAATAGTTAACCTTCACAGGGTAGGCCTTAAATGAAATAGTTAACCTTCACAGGGTAGGCCTTTAATGAAATAGTTAATCTTCACAGGGTAGGCCTTTAATGAAATAGTTAACCTTCACAGGGTAGGCCTTTAATGAAATAGTTAACCTTCACAGGGTAGGCCTTTAATGAAATAGTGAACCTTCACAGGGTAGGCCTTTAATGAAATAGTTAACCTTCACAGGGTAGGCCTTTAATGAAATAGTTAACCTTCACAGGGTAGGCCTTTAATGAAATAGCTAACCTTCCCAGGGTAGGCCTTTAATGAAATAGTTAACCTTCACAGGGTAGGCCTTTAATCAAATAGTTAACCTTCACAGGGTAGGCTTTTAATCAAATAGTTAACCTTCACAGGGTAGGCCTTTAATCAAATAGTTAACCTTACAAGGGAGGCCTTTTATGAAATAGTTAACTTCACAGGGTTTAGGGTAATGAAGCCTTCAAGTAGCCTTATACTAGTACCTTCCAGGGTAGGCCTTTAATGAAATAGTAACCTCGTACAGGGTAGTGCCTTTAATATAGTTCAACCTTCCACGGTAGGCCTTTAATGAATAGTTACCTTCACAGGGTAGCCTTTAATGAAATGTTAACCTTCACAGGGTAGGCCTTATGAAATAGTTTAACCTTCACAGGGTAGGCCTTTAATAAATCGTTAACCTTCAACAGGGTAGGCCTTTAATGAAAGAGTAACCCCTTCCCAGGGTAGCCTTTAATGAAATAGTTAACCCTTCACAGGGTAGGCCCTTTTAAATCAAATAGTTAACCTTCACAGGTAGGCTTTAATCAAATAGTTAACCTTCACAGGGTAGGCTTTAATCAAATAGTTAACCCACAGGGTAGGCTTTAATGAAATAGTTAACCTCACAGGGATACGGCCTGTTTAAATCTTAATTCAAATAGTTAACCTCACAGGGTAGGCTTTTAATCAAATAGTTTAACCTTCACAGGGTAGGCCTTTAATGCCAAATAGTTAACCTTCACAGGGTAGGCCTTTAATAAATAGTTACCTTCACAGGTAGGCCTTTATCAATTAGTTACCTTCACAACAGGTAGGCCTTTAATATAGTTAACCTCACAGGGTAGGCCTTTAACTAATAGTTACCTTCCCGGGTAGGCCTTTATCAAATAGTTCCTTCACAGGGTGGCCTTTAATCAAATATTAACCTTCACAGGTAGGCCTTAATCAAATAGTTAACCTTCACAGGGTAGGCCTTTAATCAAATAGTTAACCTTCACAGGGTAGGCCTTTAATCAAATAGTTAACCTTAACAGGGTAGGCCTTTAATCAAATAGTTAACCTTCACAGGGTAGGCCTTTAATAAAATAGCTAAGCTTAACAGGGTAGGACTTTAATGAAATAGTTTTTCGAATGTTTTTAAAACACATTTGTTTCTCTACCGATGTCATGATCTACAATTAACTGTATTTTAGGACTAGGGTATATGTTGGCTCATTATAAAGGTAAATTTAACAAACTAAAATAATGAGACGATTAAAGCAATACGGGAGCCAGGATTATCTGTATATTTAATGAATTTTAATTATAATGAAATAAACAGAATGGAAACACAAGAGGTGAAAATGGAGTTTATTGCATCAGGTGTGGAACAGCAGGCAAATTGCTAAATGCAGCCCAATTATGCTAATAGAAAGTGTGTAAAGGAAGACTAAACACTATTAGTGAAAACAGCTATTACATATACTGAATTTTTTTTATTTTAAATTGTCCATTGCTGGAAACTATCATTCTTCCCAACTATCACTGTACCATTTATTTGTTGATCTGCCCCATATTATCATAAACTCTTATGCTTGGAGTAGTTTTACAGTAGCTGGAATGGTGACAGAGTTTTGACAGTTGGTATGCAGTAAATTCCCTCTCTTAGGGCTGCCTCATAGTAATTACTGAGCATGCTTGCCCTTGTAAAAAAGTCTGGTCAGATGGAAGGGGGAGTGGTTTAAAGGGAGGAGAAAACTGAGCCTAAGCAAAACAAGTACTGGATTAAAGGCGTGCAACAACACACACCTCAGAGTAAGTGTGACACATACAGGGCCGCCTCGCTAATGATGCAGGGTGCAGCAGACTGCAGAGCGGCACCCTGTAGGAAAGTGGCACTGCCGCACTGTCATAGTGGGGAAGGATTTTTTTTTTTTTACTGCGGCTGCCCCCGAGTCCCGAGACTGCCCAACCTAACTTGTGTGTGTGTGTATGTGTGGAGGGGGGGGTGTGTGCGCGCAGAACAGCACCTGGCTGGAGGAAGAACTAGGAAGGAAGAACACTGACTGGCACTGTCCGCACACATCAGCAGGCTCCGCCTCCGCATCCAGGCAGGCTCTATCCCGATTCCCAAAACTTGCGTCGTTGCGCTATGTCGCCGGCGGCGTGACGTAATGACGTCTGTCGTCAGCGCAAGGAAAACAAGTTCAGCCCGTGCAGACCAGGACAGGCTGCTAGAGGCTAGAAGACAGTCAACTAGACAAGAGCTGCGCCGCTGCTGCCTGCTGTGTGACTTGTCTTTTGTGTGTCCTGTGTCCACTGTCCAGTCACAGTGTCAGTGTCCGAATATCATCTCCATCTGACTTCTTTATCTTCAGTGACAGTGAGTGAGATCATCATTATAAAAAAAATAAATCATCAGAATTCAGAATTTTTTTATCTATCTATCTATCTATCTATCTATCTATCTATCTATCTATCTATCATCTATCTATCTATCTATCTATGATCTATTTATCTATCTATCATCTATCTATCATCTATCTAAGTAGATGCTAGATAGATAAATAGATGATGAGATAGATCATAGGACTGGATATGCTAGACTAGATAGATTGATCGATTATGGATGATAGATTAGACGTGTAAAAGACGATAGATAGAATGAACGTGTATAACACAGCCCCGCCCACGTCTGACAAAGCCAATCCCACTTCCGGACAAGCACCACCCACTTTCAATACAAAACCATCACACCTACGTGGGCGAGGGGGCGGTTATTTGGAATTTTGTGTCAGGTGGCAAAAAGTCAGGGCGGGCCCTGCGGACACATATTTATTTATAGTTAAGAGCTAAATGATCTGCACAGCCATGATTAACCAGAGTTCCAAATAAGCGATCCTGCCACATATCAAATGGTGATTGTATGGGGGGTGGGGTTGTTGGGGTTGGTTTTTTTTTTTGGGGGGGGGTCTTCTTCTTTCGTTGGTACACATGCCTTTTACAACATAACAAATTGATCCCATACCACCCACTTTCAAATTTTATCCCTAACAAGCGTTATTTCCATTTTTAACCTACAGGCGGTAAAAGCTTTTGTTGTTTTTTGTGTTTTTTTGCATACAGTACAAAATCATTTCTGTAATCTAAAGAAGATTTGAGGCCCATTTCTTCTTCTATGACAGAAACTATGGGGAACAAAACAATTAAACCTGAACTTAACAGAATTAATGTTTAACATCTGCTGGGAAACAGGCTTAGTACGTCAAACACACCACCAGCGGGAAGGATTTCGAGACTCAGCAAAGTTTTATATTTGCACACAAATGATTGTCGATCTATCATTATGGTTTGAAGATGCTCAGCTGGTTGAAGGAGCTCAATGGAAACTGCATCCTAGGCGAACATATGTGCACGTCTTTCTTGGCCTTACCATGATATTATTGAAAGAAAGTTGATGATAAATAGGTTGGAACGGTGTTTTCTGTTGGTGGCGATCTGTTTTTTTTTTTTTTTTTACCATATCAGAGGGGCTCATTTACCCAGAACCGCTATTGCTCTGGGTAAACGCTCCTTCCGCGATTTTAATATCGCGTTTGCTATTTGCTGGCGTTACCAATCCTGCGCTAAAACTAGCGCAAACGATATTAAGTCGCGAGCGCCGGAATGCGATCTTTGCATAACCGCACATCCAACGCTAATATGGAGCTAAAGTCACGCTTACTGGTAGCGAACCGGTTAGCGCGAATTTAACTCATATTTTGCCAGCGCAGTGCTCCCTGGTTTTCCCATCGACGCATCTCAGGGATAGCCGTTGCAGTTACATCCCCGGCCCGGGCGTCATCTATGATATACCCAAATTAGTTCTGCAATGTGACTCACGGTCCCCAGTCGCGGGGTGTCTAGTACGTCCGTCAACGTTCTTCTACATCTCGCATGCTTTATTGTCGGGCTCCAAGTCTACAGATCATTAGCATTATCCTTGTGCCCTATGTATCTGTGTCAGGCTTCGTCCGCCCCATTTTCTTGTTCTCGATAGTCGTGCTGCCCTGTAATCCGTCTTGCAGCCTCATTGCCACTAATGAGACGCAGCTGAGTCGCCCCTTGCGTC
Source organism: Hymenochirus boettgeri (assembly GCA_019447015.1). Classification (NCBI taxonomy): domain Eukaryota; kingdom Metazoa; phylum Chordata; class Amphibia; order Anura; family Pipidae; genus Hymenochirus; species Hymenochirus boettgeri. The sequence goes on from CM033472.1 coordinate 9,781,956, forward strand.
ATGCTATGGTGCCCCATACGAGAAACGAATCTATGGCCGGCGACCTGGACACTGTGGGGCATGGCCATGGGATACGCTAACGAAACGCCCCCCTGACCCACCCAAGACATCCTCCGGTCACTGAAATGAGCCTAGCGGATCCGTGCTAGTCCTTCCGAGGCTCCTTGCCCCTTCCTGTACTTTGTTCTCACGGCCGTGAGTACAAGCTCCCTCTCCCCGCCTAGGCTTTTGGCCCCCCCATTTACCCACGTTCCCCCAGGGTGTCTTTCACGAGATGTGGTGTTTTCTTTTTACACCCTGTTTGCATTATCAGCTAAACTCTTATTAGGTGTCGCCTGACACACGTCGGGGTACACTATTCAGTACTTGAGGCCGTGAAAGTCTAGCAGAACTGTAAGGCCCTATTCGTCAGCACTACAGTTTTAGCAGAAAGCACTCTACCATTAGCTCGCTGGGGGGGCCTAGCGGGCCTGTTAAGGTTCGACTGTGTAGTCCCCCCTATCCCTGCCATAGCTTGTTGTAGTTTCAGGCAGATTTGCAAGCCCCCAGAACTACTATTTTACTGTAGTATTTCGCCACTATCCGTACAAAGCCAATTGCGGCCCATTCTGACCTAGAGTCTGTCGCCATCACCATCCGCCGATTACCAGTTCGATGTGGCACAGTAATCCCTGGCCTGACTGGCTCAGCTCCTGTGCATCATAAAGACAGGTGACTGGAAAGCTTGACTCACGTGCCCTCAGGTCATAACCATCTGCGCGCTCGGATTAATAGCATTCCTGCCCAGTGTCCATACACTAGCCCAACGCAAAGTCTATGAGTTGTCTATGCCGCGAAACCTGTGGGGCTCTTTCCATACTGGAACTGTTGGTTCCATCCATCCAAGGGCTCCTGTTGGGACTGTGTGCCATTGAGGTAAGCGTCCTCCCTTGAAGGTAGCATTCCGGCATCGCGCGCTCATTACTGTATGACGCGCCGGCTGAAGTAAACTAACTGGCGCCGGGCTGGAGCCGCGACAGTGACGCAGGCCGGCGCGCCAGTAACAGGGAATGATATGCGGCTGCCGGAGGGCTAAGGTAAGTAGTGACTCGACTATAAACCAAGTCCAAGTTTTCAGGCTGATTTTACAGCCTGAAAAACTAGGTTTATACTCGAGTATATAGGGTAATAAGAGCCTAGCTGTGTATTCAGTGCAAAAATAAAAAGAGATGACTGTTAGGGGTAGATAGCTTTGTTTGTCAAATCAATTTTGAAATTAGCAATTTATTAAAGAAAATTTATTTTAAAGGGTATCTCCAAAAATTTAGTTTCATTGAAGAACGGGAGGTAATGGAGCTGTGTCTTACCTCCTGTTTTCAATAAAACCTGCAGGAGCCAGGAGAGAGGGTAAGGTGCTTACCTGATTGCTCTGTCCTCCCGACAGACTCTGCCTTCTATGCGCATGTACAAGTGCGATGCCACCTTTAAACCTCCTTTAAGGCTAGGCCACACTATTGCGATATTGGTGTGTTTGCGCTCGCGTTTTTTTCGATTTGTCCCTTAACATTGCAATCCCAATGCGAACACCGCATGCGATTTCGTATCTCAAAAGGAAAAATCGCATGCGCAAACGCACAGGAATCACTTGCGATTGCGTGTGCAGCACAGTTTGGCCATGCCCTTAAGGCGGCACCGTTTTGGCCATGACTGATGGCTTGCTGTAGGAGGAGCTGTGCGGGACTAGTGGACTTTCGGATAAATATCTGGTACATTTAAACTCTTAAGCATTGTACAACAGCAGAGTACAGACAGGGAATGCTGGGAGTTGTAGTTTTCAAAACATAGCATAAAGATCTACACCCATATAAAGGTGTACCTCTGCCACCTCCCTACCCATAATCCTCTGTTATGGTGCCTGCTCATTGTAACCTTTACTGTCTCCCATAAATCAAGTTTACACAGTAGGTGGAGATTAAAATGTATCTTCTGCAGGATATAGTTATAATAACATGGATATGTAACCAGTAGAATAGATCTCCAGATGTTTGAAAACTATAACTCCCAGCATTCCTTGGCTGGATAACTACTGGTTACCTATCCCTGTCACAGATCAACAAGAAAAAAGTTGCAGATAAAGATTTAAAATGAGCTGAAATCAGACAGAGGTCTATTGGTAGGAAGTTGGGAAGAGTAGAGGCCCATGGGTAGGTGGGAGTTGGGAACAATAGAGGCCCATGGGTAGGTAGAAGTTGGAAATAGTCAAGACCCATGGGTAGGTAGGAGTTGGGGACAGTAGACACCCATGGGTGGGTAGGAGTTGGGGACAGTAGAGGCCCATGGGTAGGTAGTTTGGGACAATAGAGGCCCATGGGTAGGTAGAAGTTGGAAATAGTCAAGACCCATGGGTGGGTAGGAGTTGGGGACAGTAGACACCCATGGGTGGGTAGGAGTTGGGGACAGTAGAGGCCCATGGGTAGGTAGTTTGGGACAATAGAGGCCCATGGGTAGGTAAGTGTGGACAGAAGTTTCCCTTGTCTTTTGTTCCATTCTGCTCCTTCTTGTCCCCGTATTCCCTTCTGCTCAATTCAATAGTCATCCCATTCAGCTATGCTTCCTTATCTCTGTTCTTTCTATTCCCACATCCCCCCATATTCCATTATATCCCACCCCCTACTTCCCAAATCATTCTCCTCCTTATTTAATTTGCTGTCCCATTCTGGTCTCAGCAGCTCACCCGAGATGCACCCCGCAGGACAAGCTCTATCTACTGCTGATTGGCTTTATTAGATTGTGGGTGGACATTTTAAGGGAGGAAGCTGTCAACTATCGCATCAACAAAATTACACACCCATACTCTAGCCACATGCATGGGTGCCATATTGGAAATCTGTGCCTGCCCGTTAGAATTCTTCTATTTACAGTTACAAAAGAGTAAATCTGCTCTTTCTCCTTGGAACATAACTGTTTCTCCCCATGCATTCTTAAATATTCTGAACTGATAAAGTTAAGCAAAGCACACGGACCGATCAATCTGGACTGACATACTACAAAGGCCTGAGCTTTCAGGTAAAGTTACTTTTGCATTGCAGATCCCATTGGGGCCGACATTATACAGGAACGTTCCGTGACACTTCTTTTTAATGGAGCAAAGATTGGTTAGAGAGAGGGAAAAAAATCAATTTGGTTAAAAGCAGCGTAATATCAATTTCTTTGCTTAAGGGAACGTTCTGCGGATATTGGCATGGAATTCAGCTGGGGGTGGGGGTGGGGGGGGGTAGTGCGTTTTAGATTTTCTTTTGAACAAATACTTATAAGGTAAATTTATTTACGCTGACTGCGTTGGGTTGCTGGACGCGTTTCCCATTACAAATGAAGCTGTTCACTTAAAGACTATATCCAAAGGTCAAACCAAGGTTGTTTTCTACTTGGAAAATAATAACTTTTGTCGGAGCATTTTTCATTTGAGGAACAAAAGGACACGACAGACGGCAAGCTAAATTCTCCGGCATATTATAATTCCCAGACATAATATCCATTTATTATTTAGACAACTTTCACTTTTCATTCATACACAATAGTGGCTTTGACATTTTCTCTTTCAAGTGTCTTTACTCTAGTTTTATAATAAATATCGTAATCGCGCGTTATCTTGCTCCTTTCATAACATACGACAATAGTAAAATTAAACAGTCTGTACATCACACGCCTCTTCGTGGCTCAAGAATGATACCCAACTTACAGCCTGTGGGTAACACATGGCCCATTTGTCCAATGGAACTCTGAGCATGAGGTGGGTGGAGCCATTGCATCAGGTGGCAAACTTTGCCATGATTGACATCTAAAGGTGCATGGTCGTCTGTGCATGCTCATGCTCATTGGGGGAGGCGGGCAGGGGACAACGTATGCGGTGATTTGCCTGAAATGGTGCCGACCCTTAAAACACATTTGAGTATAAAGGGCAATATAAATGACATTTAGGACTTTATTGAGCAGGATATTATTAGGTCAACCATGAGATGGGCACCTAGGCTCCTATTTCTAAACGATCACTATTTTCGCCATTTTGCTATCACAGGACATTGCAAAGGCAAAGATTCCGCTTTCGTAGGAAAGATATTGCTGAGGCGATGTGCACTGACTGTGATATTATGAGGTAGGGATAGAATTGGATGATATCCCTTTAATTTCAATATTTTTTAAAACTGAGACTGAGGTCCTTAAGCTGCTTGATTTTAGTTTTCTTTAAAAGAAGAGGTAGGAGTATATTCAGCGATAAAAGAAAAGTATTTGTTGCACCTGTGAATAAATATCTTGGTGCACTGGGCCGGCAAACTGGCTCCCATCGCTGGAAATCCAATTCCTTTCTGATGTTTCATAGAGTGGCACTTTGTAAAGTTTATCGAATCGCAGGATGATTTTGTCCATTGGACCGAATTGTTAATGTAACTTCCAGATAAGAACTCATTTCCATTCCTGACCTGATTCACCGAATATTCAGACAGATTTCACAGACGTTTCAACCTCAACACATACAGGGAGAGTCAATAAAATTTCTTATAGTTAAAAATGGTGCTAATTTTGCCCCAACCAATCAGATGTTAGCTTACAAATGTTAAATAAGATCTGATTGGTTGGGGCAAAATTAGCACCATTTTAAACGATAAGAACTTTTATTGAATCTCACAGTCTGCAAATATATTTAATACTGAAAGGGTCAGCTCTGCGTTCCCATTGGTTACTATAAAGAGTATCGTCAACAGGATTTTATTATTGGGGTGTCCAATTTTACTTAAATAGGAATGTCCATACAAGTTTATTACATGTATTTGTAACAAGATATTTAATGATAAGTTCTTTTCTATTCTGGCAAAGGTATCTGCCTCCTTCCGTAAGCAGCATGGAAGCAGCAGTCAGCAGTGATTGACTTGATTGACTGCATGGGGGGAGGGGCCAGCTAACTCAAAATGCAGAATGGATGCAATAATTATCTGGTTAGTAATCTAATGTATCATTTGAAAATGTAAACTTTTTTTTTTTTTTAATAAACAGAAATGTGAACTGAAATGGCTAGTAATCTGCTCCAACCATTTAGAACCAATGCTGCAGTAGCCCAGGAAAAGCTAACATCTGATTGGTTACTGCAAATGAATAATCCGGTAAACCTCTGCACCTCTTATGACATCATAATCTCATTACATGATTACCTTCCCTTGTTACTAGTAAACTTGCCTAGATAAAATAGGCAAATTAACCCTCAGTTTGGTAAAAATATACATTAAGTCTTCAAAAAACGTAAAAAAATCAGATATGATCATTTGTCCATCACCTTCATGGTAGGACGACCAAACACAAGAAGTCCAAGGGCTAATACTGTTGTCCTTTACTTTGCACGACACCCACATGCAACGTGCGACCCTTTTGAAGGATATTATTATTATTATTGTGGATTTATATAGCACCAACATATTCCGTAGCGCTTTACAATTACATGGATACATTCACATCAGGTCCTGCCCCTACAATCTAATCGAAGGAGAAAGAGCAGATTTACTCTTTTGTAACTGTAAATAGAAGAATTTCTAACAGGCAGGCACAGATTTCCAATATGGCACCCATGCATGTGGTTAGAGTATGGGTGTGTCATTTTGTTGATGCGATAGTTGACAGCTTCCTCCCTTAAAATGTCCACCCACAATCTAATAAAGCCAATCAGCAGTAGATAAAGCTTGTCCTGCAGGGTGCATCTCGGGGGAGCTGCTGAGACCAGAATGGGGCAGCAAATTAAATAAGGAGGAGAATGATTTGGGAAGTAGGGGGTGGGTTATTATGGAATATGGGGGGATGTGGGAATAGAAAGAACAGAGATAAGGAAGCATAGCTGAATGGGAGGGAGTATTGAATTGAGCAGAAGGGAATAAGGGGACAAGAAGGAGCAGAATGGAACAAAAGACAAGGGAAACTTCTGTCCACACTTACCTACCCATGGGCCTCTATTGTCCCAAACTACCTACCCATGGACCTCTACTGTCCCCAACTCCTATATACCCATGGGCCTCTATTGTTCCCAACTCCTTGCAGATGTGTCCAAGGGTGGATTCGAACTCAGGACCTCAGCGCTGCAAGGCATCAGTGCTAACCACGTGTGTAGACCAAATTCGTACATGTGTAGATGTTCTGTTGGATCTATTAAATCTATTAATAATGCCAGACCCGGCAGCTACATACATGCAATTATCACCAAAAATGACAGTTTGTCACATGTGTCAAGTATGGGACATCTGTACGAGGCTGAGGGTACAGAATAATGAATTAAAGATGGCGTCCTACACTATTCATACGATGAGTAGGTCCATTATTCAGTCAAAAAGAAACAAATTAATGCAAGATGGAAATTAAAGTCCGGAAAACACAAGACCTGAAACATGATAAAAGACTCAAACCAAGGTAATTACACAAATTACACAAACAACGCACAACAGGACACATTGGAAATCAAAATAAACCCAACAAAAGGCACAAATGGAAATGTATGTAAAATTCTGCAGATCTGCCTTCATATCATTAGAACACGGATATTCCTGATGAATGAACGAAGAGCGTCGTAAATAATAACAACCTTTATTCATTCTTTTTTTTATTATTATTTGAATGCATTTTTCCCCACCTCATAGAACATAATGGATGGCCTTAATTTTTACTTTGATTCCTTGCCTTTCAGTCCAGCGATTTCTCCATTAATCAGGGAAAATAATTAGGGAATTTCGATTTGCCGTAAATCCCTCCATAGTTCCTGAAGAACGTGAATATCAGGTGAGAAGATAAAGAAAACAACCGTAACTAAATAAATCAGGAGCAATAATATCATCTTTAAAGCTACAGCAGCATGTTCTTAGCTGTGAGAACTTCAACTGATTTCTGTGTTTGTTATGAAGGTTCTCTAATTACACTATTTTATTGGAAAGATTACATAAAAGATTAATTTTAGGAATATTAAATATCACTATCAGCCATGGGAAGCAGTATAGAAAAGTTGATTGGGTGAATCTCAAATTCTTGTACAAGTCATTCTGAATTGAGAGATCCAGTCGGATGACTAGCGAAACGTCTTCAAGAACTAAACTTCAAGTCCAGTTGATCTAATTGAATACAACAGATATCTTGACAGGTTTCAATTAATTTTGCCATGTAATTGGAAGGCTGCAGGTGTAAACCCAGTTTTATCGTGTTTAAGCAAAGAATATAATTTCATGATCATTATTTGAGATTTTATTTTTCTGTCCATTTGGCTTCTTGCAAAAAAGACTTTCTCAGATACTGTTCCAAGCCATCCCTTTTCCCTTAATAGTATCTACTGCTAGCTCCTCATCCCTAGACTTCCTTTAGTACCCCCACAAAAAGCCATCAAAGACCAGCTTATTGCAATAATGTACCACAATAGTTCTTCTTTAACTCTAAGGCTTTGCCTGAAGATGCGGCTGACCATTTAAGTGATTGTAATAGACCCAGGGAGGAAGTTTTGAAGATGCCTTTTAGGAACATCCACTAGATGACTTTCTATGTAACAAGAGTCATCAATCAGTTATGGACTGTTCACCTCTAGTTAAGTAAATGGAGCCACGTTAGTCTGGAGATAAGATCACCTAAGGTGATCTTATAAATTAAAGCTTCTTAAAGATTTGTTTTTATTAATTCATTAGCGATTGATTTAATTTATATTTTTAATCAGGGTCATAAATTATGTAAGTAGATTCCATGTGTTGTCCTCATCTACAGTCATTATGTCTTGCTGAGTGTCCTTATTGCTTAAAAACTCTACAAAGGGGAACAGATGTTTATCCAGACTCATTGATGATGACGGATGAAGGTAGAAAACTGGTGCCCTTTGTTGAGTGTTTAATGTTTTATAAGGATAAACTTTCTTTGGCTGCACTTTGAAAATGGGATTCTTTTTAAAGATAAAGGCAAGTAAGATTGTTAATAATAGATTAAATGCACATGCACAGGGCTGACTCTCTAATGAGGCAAGGTGAAGCACAGAGCAGCACCCTGTAGGGAGGCAGCAGTTTTGATGCCAGAAAAAAAAATTGTCACCCTGCAGATCAAAAATCAATGTTGGGCATCATTTATCAGTCACTGTGGGCATCTAATACCAGTCACTGTGGGCATCATTTACCAGTCATTGTGGGCATTATTTAACAGTCATGTGTATAAAGCCCCTCCCACTTCTGGACAAACAACACCCTACTTCCGGACAAAGCATCACCCACTTTTAGTTCAGCCGGGGGGGGGCAGCATTTGGATTTTTTTTTCAGGTGCCAAAAAGTCTAGAGACGACCCTGCACATGCAGGCTATCATTAAGGTGTACTCAAAGGTTCACTTGCTTCTCATTACTCGGAACGAAGGACTTTTGAATAAGATAGGTTTAATATTTATCTCATTTTAAAGTCACAAGTGGTTTAGTTATCCTATTCTAAAAAACAGGGGGATGAAACCATTCTCTATTCTTCTGGTCTTGATGAGACATTACTGTCCCCTGTCCTCCAGTATATTTAATGTCTGAACTGTACAGATCAGCATTTCTCAACCTTCCTATACTTACAGAAACCTTGAAACTAATTTTCTTTAGCGATAAAAGAAACTGGTGAAATTTCAGAACTGAAATTTCGAAAATCTGATATATATATATATATATATATATATATATAAACATAGAAAAGATAATCAATGCACATTCCTAGGCCCCATACAATATCATATTATCTGTATATACAGTATATCTATATATATATATATATATATATATATATAAACATAGAAAAGATAATTTTGTTGATCTGCCCCCATATTATCATCAACTCTTATGCTGAGTAGTTTTTACACACAGTATCTTGAATGGTACAGAGTTTTGACCAGTTTGGTATGCAGTAATTCCTCCCTCTCTTAGCTGCCTCATAGTAATTAACTGAGCATGCTTGCCCTTGTAAAAGTCTGGTCAGATGGAAAGGGGGAGTGGGTTTAAGGGAGGAACAACGAGGCCTAAGCAAAACAAGTACCTCGTGATTAAAGCGTATCAACAACACCAACCTCATATTACATTTGCCATCAGGCCGCCTCGGCTATGATGCATGTTTCAGCATACTGCAGCGCTTCACCCTGTAGGAAAGTGGGCACGGCCGCAACTGCATAGTGGGGAACGGATTTTTTTTGTTTTTACTCAACTTCGGCTGCCCAGGGAGTCCCGAGACTAGCCAACCTAACTTGTGTGTGTTTGTAATGGTTGAGAGGGGGGGTGTGGGCGCGCAGAACAGCACCTGTCTGGATGAAGAACTCAGGAATGAAAAACCCGTGACTGGCACTGTCCCGCACACATCAAGCAGCTCCGCCTGCCGCATCCAGGCGGCTCTATCCGCGATTCCCAAAACTTGCTCGTTGCGCTATGTCTCCGGCGGCGTGACTTATTGAGACGTCTGGTCCGCATCGCAGGAAAACCGTCTCCCCCTTGCAGACCAGGACAGGCTGCTAGATGCTAGAAGACAGTCAACTAACAAGACTGCGCCGCTCTTCTTGTCTCTTCTGTGTGCTTGTCTTTTGTTTGTCCGTTGCTCCCTGTCCATTCACAGGTCAGTGTCCGAAGAGCATCTCCATCTGACTTCTTTATCTTCAGTGACCCGTTGAGTGAGATCATCATTATAAAAAAAGAAATCATCAGAATTTCAGATTTTGTTATCGATCTATCTATCTATCTATCTATCTATCTATCTATCATGATCTATCTATCTATCTATCTAGCTCTCTATCTATCTATCATCTATCTATCTATCTATCTATCCTATCTATCTATCTATCATCATCGTTCGTAATCGTCTATCGATGTAGCTATCTATACTCTATCTATCTATCATCTATCTGAAATAGATATAGATAGATAGATAGATAATGATAGGATCAGAATAAGATGATAGCTAGATAATAGATAGATGGATAGTCTGATATCTAATGACGTGTATAAAGACTATAGATAAATATCGTTGTTAAACCCCCGCCCAACTTCTTTGACAGCCACACATCCCACTATCCTCCGGACAAAAGCACACCCCTTTCAATTAACAAAACCACACCCCCTTACGGTGGCGATGGGCGGTATTTGGAATTTTGTTCAGGTGGCAAAAGTCTAGGGACGGCCCTGACACATATTTATTTATAGATTTAAGGCTAAATATTTCATTCACGCCCAGTGGATTCACCAGAGTTTCCATAAAGGACGTCCTGCCCATAATCAATGGTTAGAATTTGTTATTGTGGTACCATGCCTTTAAACCAACAAATGATACCCATACCACCCACTTTTCAAATGTATTATCCCTCTAACAAAGCGTTATTTCCATGTTTAAAACCTACAGCGGTAAAAGCTTTTGTGTTTTTGTGTTTTTTTTTTTGCATGACGTAGCAAATCAATTTCTGTAATCTAAAGAAGATTTGAGACGTCCCAGTTTCTCGGTTCTAGACAGAGAACTGATGGGAACAAACGACAATTAAGCTGGAACTTACACAATAGGTTAATGTTATAACATCCTGCTGGGAACAGTCTTTACGTAACAAACGACAAACGCCCAGCGTGAAGGATTGTCGAGACTACTCAGCAAAGTTTTTATATTTTAGCACACGAAGATTGTCGATCTAGCAGTTAGTGGGTTGATAGGATGCTCAAGCTGGTTGAAGGAGCTCAAGTGGAAATCTGCATCCTAGGCGAACATATGGTGACAAACCGTTTCTTGGGCCTTAACAATGATAATTTTTGAATGAAACGTGGAGTAGTAAATAATAGGGTTGGGAACGTGTGTTTCTGTGTGTCGTCTAACAATAACGTCACGGAGGGGCTCATTACCAGAACGCTTATGCTCGGTAACGCTCCTTTCCCCGCCGATTTAATATCGCGTTGCTATTTGCTGGCGTCCAATCCTGCGCTGAAAACTAGCGCAAACAATCTTATCGCTAAGCGCCGGAATCTCGATCTGTGCATAAGCCCCACATCCAAACGCTATATGGAGCTAAAGGTCTACCTTACTGGTAGCGAACGTTTAGCGCGAATTTACTCCATATATTTGCCCAGCGGTCTGGGTAAGATGAGGAACCAGAAAGACTGATACATTGGTTTATTTGTTTTGTGATTTTTAATGATCTTATTATTGTGTGCTGTACCAGCTTGGCACACCGTGTTCTTCAATGTGCTGACCAAGACAACATGGTCCATGATCTAAAAAACCAGGTAGAAAATGTATAGCCGCGAAAATAGTAGTACTCTGAGGTAGTAAACCCGACCTGAGTATAAAACCGAGGTAGCCGAATTTTCAACCTAAAAGTACATAATAAAGTTGATTTACGTCCCGAGAGTATAAACGAGGAGTAAAGAGACGGTTGGCATTTCAGAGTGTTTGGAAACCGTGACAGACTCCCAGCATAAGCAGTTTATGTCAGCTGCAGTTGTTAGTTTCCAAACATCTTGAAATGCCGACCCTCACTTGGTGCATTGCAGATGCTTGGAAACTACAACTCCCGCTAATAACAGGCATGCTGGGAGTATGTGTTTGGAAGTCCAACACTCTTGATGCCACCAAGACTCAACCCTCGCACCGCGAACAGGGCTCAGTTTGTAACCTTGGGGCTCTCTTCTCTACCTGGAACTGTTGGCTCTCCATCCATCCAAGGTCTTCCTGTTGGGACTGTGTGTCCATTGAAGGTAGCGTCCTCCCTTGAAGGTAAGCATTCCGGCATCCGCGCGCTCATTCCTGTATGACTCGCCGGCTGAAGTAACTAACTGGCGCTGCTGACCGGACATGACCAGGCCTGCGCGTCCAGTAAAGTGAATGATACTGGCGTCTGCCGGAGGTGCCAAGGTAAGTAGTGGACTCGACTATAAACAGGCCAAGTTTTCAGGTGGATTTTACAGCCTGAAAAACTGGTTTACTCGAGTATATTAGGGTAATAAGAGCCGAGCTGTGTATTCAGATGCAAAAATAAAAATAGATGACTATTTAGGGTAGATAGGCTTTGGTTTGTCAAATCAATTTTAAAATTAGTCATTTTTAAAGAAAATTTATTTTAAAACAGGGTATCCGCCAAAAATTTAGTTTTCTTTGAAGAACGGAGGTAATGGAGCTGTGTCTTAACCTCCGTTTTCAATAAACCTGCAGAGCCAGAGTAGAGGGTAAGGTGCTTCCTGATTGCTCTCTCCTCCCGACAGACTCTGCTTCTATGCGCATGTACAATTGCGATGCCACCTTTAAACTCCTTTAAGGCTAGGCCACACTATTGCGATATGGTGTGTTTTGCTCGCGTTTTTTTTTTTTTCGATTTGTTCCTACACTTGCAATCCCAATGCGACACCGCATGCGGATTGTATCTCAAAAGGAAAATCGCATGCGCAAACGCACAGGAATCACTTGCCGATTGCGTGTGCAGCACAGTTTGGCCATGGCCCTTAAGAAGGCGGCACCCGTTTTGGCCATGACTGATGGCTTGCTGTAGGAGGAGCTGTGCGGGACTAGATGACTTTCGGAATAATATCTGGTACTTTACTCTTAAGCATTTTACAACAGCAGAGTACAGACAGGAATGCTGGGATTGTTAGTTTTCAAAACATAGCATAAAATCTACACCCTATAAAGGTGTACCTCTGACCACCTCCCTACGCCGATAATCCCTGTTACGGTTGGTCCGGTCTCATTGTAAACCTTTACTGTCTCCCATAAATCAAGTTTACACAGTAGGTGGAGATTAAAAATGTATCTTCTGCAGGATATAGTTATAATATCATGGATATGTAACCAGTAGAATAGATCTCCAGATGTTTGAAAAACTATAACTCCCAGCATTCCTTGGCTGGATAACTACTGGTTACCTATCCCTGTCACAGATCAACAAGAAAAAAGTTGCAGATAAAGATTTAAAATGAGCTGAAATCAGACAGAGGTCTATTGGTAGGAAGTTGGGAAGAGTAGTAAGGCCCATGGGTAGGGTGGGAGTTGGGACAAGAGAGGGCCCATGGGTAGGTAGAAGTTGGAAATAGTCAAGACCCATGGTAGGTAGGAGTTGGTGACAGTAAGACACCCATGGGTGGGGGGGGGGGTAGGAGTTGGGGACAGTAGAGGCCCATGTGTGGGTATGTTGGGACAATAGAGGCCATGGGTAGGTAGAAGTTGGAAAATAGTCACAGACCATGGTGGTAGGAGTTTGGGGCAGTAGACACCCAGTGGGTGGGGGGGGGTAGGAGTTGGGGACAGTAGGGCCCATGGTAGGTAGTTTGGGACAATAGAGGCCCATGGGTAGGTTAAGTTTGGACAGAGTTTTCCCTTGTCTTGTTGTTCCATTCTGCTCCTTCTTGTCCCCCGTCTTCCCTTCTGACTATTCAATAGTCATCCCATTCAGCTATGCTTCCTATCTCTGTTCTTTCTATTCCCACAAATCCCCCCTATTCCATTACATCCCACCCCCTACTTCCCCAAATCATTCTCCTCCTTATTTAATTTGTCTGTCCCCTTCTGGTCTCAGCAGCTCACCCACCGATGCACCCCGCAGGACAAGCTCTATCTACTGCTGCTATTGGCTTTATTAGATGTGGGTGGACATTTTAAGGGAGGAAGCTGTCAACTATCGATCAACAAAATTACACACCCATACTCTAGCCACACATGCATGGGTGCCATATTGGAAATCTGTGCCTGCCCGTTAGAATTCTTCTATTTACAGTTACAAAAGAGTAAATCTGCTCTTTCTCCTTGGAACATAACTGTTTCTCCCCATGCATTCTTAAAATATCTGAACTGGAAAGTTACAGAAGCAAAGCACACGGACCGATCATCTGTGACTGACATACTACAAGGCTGAGCTTTCAGGTAAAGTTACTTTTGCATTGCAGATCCCATTGGGGGCCGACATTATACAGAACGTTCCGTGACACTTCTTTTTAATGGAGCAAAGAGTGGTTAGAGAGAGGAGAAAAATCAATTTGGGTTAAAGCAGCGTATATCAATTTCTTTGCTAAGGGAACGTTCTGGCGGATATTGGCATGAAGTCAAGTGGGGGTGGTGGGGTGGGGGGGGTGGTAGTGCGTTTTAATTTTCTTTGAACAAATACTTTAAGGTAAATTTATTACGCTGACTGCGTTGGTTGCTGACGCGTTTCCCATTATCAAAATGAAGCGTTCACTTAAAGACTATATCCAAAGGTCAAACCAAGGTTGTTTTCTCTTGGAAATAATAACTTTTGTCGGAGCATTTTTCATTTGAGGAAAAAAGGAACACGACAGACGGCAAGCTAAATTCTCCGGCAATATTATAATTCCACAGACATAATATCCATTATTATTTAGACAACTTTCACTTTTCATTCAATACACAATAGTGGCTTTGACATTTTCTCTTTCAAGTTGTCTTTACTCTAGTTTTATTATATAAATATCGTAATCTGCGCGTTATCTTGCTGCCTTTCATAACATACGACAATAGTAAAATTAAACAGTCCTGTACATCACACGCCTCTTAGGTGGCTCAAGAATGATACCCAACTTACAGCCTGTGGGTAACACATGGCCATTTGTCCAATGGAACTCTGAGCATGAGGTGGGTGGAGCCATTGCATCAGTGGCAAACTTTGCCATGATTGACATCTAAAGGTGCATGGTCGTCTGTGCCATGCTCATGCTACATTGGGGGAGGCGGGAGGGGAAAACGTATGCGGTGGATTTGCCTGAAATGGGTGCCGACCCTTAAAACACAGTGAGTGATAAAGGGCATATAAATGACATTAGGACTTATTGAGGCAGGATTATATTAGGTCAACCATGAGATGGGGCACCTAGGCTCCTATTTCTAAACGTCACTATTTTCGCGCATTTTGCTATCACAGGACATTGCAAAGGCAAGATTCCGCTTTCGTAGGAAAGATATTGCTGTAGGCGATGTGCACTGACTGTGATATTATGAGGTAGGGATAGCATTGATGATATCCCTTATATTCAATATTTTTAAATAAAACTGAGACTGAGGTCCCTAAGCTGCTTGATTTAGTTTTGCTTTAAAAAAGAGGTAGGAGATATTTTCAGCGATAAAAGAAAGTATTGTTGCAACCCCTGTGAATAAATATCTTGGTGCATGGGCCGGCAAACTGGCTCCATCGCTTGGAAAGTCCAATTCCTTTCTGATGTGTCATAGAGTGGCACTTTGTAAAGTTATCGAAATCTGCAGGATGATTTTGTCCTTGGACCGAATTGTTAATATGTAACTTCAGATAAGAACTCATTTCCATTCCTGACCTGATTCACACCGAATATTCAGACAGATTTCACAGACGTTTCAACCCAACACATACAGGGAGAGTCAATAAAATTTCTTATAGTTAAAAATGGGTGCTAATTTGCCCCAACCAATCAGATGTTAGCTTACAATGTTAATAAGATCTGATTGGTTGGGGGGCACAAATTCACCATTTAAACGGTAAGAACTTTTATTGAATCTCCACAGTCTGCAAATATATTTAATACTGAAAGGGTCAGCTCTGCTTTCCATTGGTTACTATAAAGAGTATCGTCAACAGGATTTTATTATTGGGTGTCCAATTTTACTTAAATAGAATGTCCATACAAGTTTATTACATGTATTTGTAACAAGATATTTAATGATAAGTTCTTTTCTATTCTGGCCAAAGGTATCTGCTCCTTCCGTAAGCAGCATGGAAGCAGCAGTCAGCAGTGATGACTTGATTGACTGCATGGGGGGGGTCCAGCTAACTCAAAATGCAGAATGGATGCAATAATTATTGGTTAGTAACTAATGTATCATTGAAATGTACAACTTTTTTTTTTTTTTTTAATAAAAACCCAGAAATGTGAACTGAAATGGCTAGTAATCTGCTCCAACCATTTAGAACCAATGCTGCAGTAGCCCAGGAAAAGCTAACATCTGATGGTTACTGCAAATGAATAATCCGGTAAACCTCTGCACTCTTATGACTCATAATCTCATTACATGATTACCTTCCCTTGTTTACTAGTAAACTGGCCTAGATAAATAGGCAAATTAACCCTCAGTTTGGTAAAAATATACATTAAGTCTTCAAAAACGTAAAAAAATAGATATGATCATTTGTCCATCACCTTCATGGTAGGACGACCAACACAAGAGTCCAAGGGCTAATACTGTTGTCCTTTACTTTGCACGACACCACATGCAACGTGCGACCCTTTTGAAGGATATTATATTATTATTGTGGATTTATATAGCACCAACATATTCCGTAGCGCTTTACAATTACATGGAACATTCACATCAGGTCTGCCCCTACAATCTAATCGAAGGAGAAAGAGCAATTTACTCTTTTGTAACTGTAAATAGAAGAATTTTCTCAGCAGGCACAAGATTTCCACATATGGCACCCAGCCATGTGTGTAGAGTATGGGTGTGTCATTTTGTTGATGCGATAGTTGACAGCTTCCTCCCTTAAAAATGTCCACCCACAATTAATAAGCCAATCAGCAGTAGATAAAGCTTGTCCTGCAGGGTGCATCTCGGGGGACTGCTGAGGACCAGAATGGGGCAGCAAATTAAAAAGGAGGAGAAGATTTTGGGAAGTAGGGGGTGGGTTTATTCTGGAATATGGGGGGGTGTGGAATAGAAGCGGATAAGGAACGCATAGCTGAATGGAGGGAGTATTGAATTGAGCAGAAGGGAATAAGGGGACAAGAAGGGCAGAAATGGAACAAAAGACAGGGAAACTTCTGTCCACACTTACCTACCCATGGGCCTCTATTGTCCAAACTACCTACCCATGGACCCTCTACTGTCCCCAACTCCTATATACCCATGGGCCTCTATTGTTTCCCAACTCCTTGCAGAGGTGTCAAGGGTGGATTCGAACTCAGGACTCAGCGCTGCAAGGCATCAGTGCTAACCACGTGTGTAGACCAAATTCGTAATGTGTAGATGTTCTGTTGGATCTATTAATCTATTAATAATGCCAGACCCGGCAGCTAATACATGCAATTATCACCAAAATGACAGTTTTGTCACATGTGTCAAGTATGGGACATCTGTACGAGGCTGAGGGTACAGAATAATGAATTAAAGATGGCGTCCTACACTATTCATACGATGAGTAGGTCCATTATTCAGTCAAAAAGAAACAAATAAGCAAGATGGAAACTTAAAGTCCGGAAAACACAAGAACCTGAAATGATAAAAACTCAACACCAAGGTAATTACAACAAACATTATACAAACAACGCACAAACAGGACATTGAAATCAAAATAAACCCACAAAAGGCACACAATGGAAATGTATGTAAAATTCTGCAGTCTGCCTTCATATCATTAGAACACGGATATCCTGATGATGAACGAAAGAGCGTCGTAAAATAATAACAACCTTATTCATTCTTTTTTTATTATTATTTGAATGCATTTTTCCCCACCTCATAGAACATAATGGATGGCCTTAATTTTTTACTTGATTCCTTGCCTTTCAGTCCAGCGATTCTCCATTAATCAGGGAAATAATTAGGGAATTTCGATTTGCCGTAATCCCTCCATAGTTCCTGAAGAACGTGAATTCAGGTGAGAAGATAAAGAAAACAACCGTAACTAAATAAATCAGGAGCAATAATATCATCTTTAAAGCTACAGCAGCATGTTCTTAGCTGTGAGAACTTCAACTGATTCTGTGTTTGTTATGAAGGTTCTCTAATTACACTATTTTATTGGAAAGATTACATAAAGATTAATTTTAAGAATATTAATATCACTATCAGCCATGGGAAGCAGTATAAGAAAGTTGAATTGGGTGAATTCTCAATTCTTGTACAAGTCATTCTGAATTGAGAGATCCAGTCGGATGATAGCGAAACGCTCAAGAACTAAACTTCAAGTCCAGTTGATCAATTGATACAACAGATATCTTGACAGGTTTCAATTAATTTTGCCATGTATTGGAAGGCTGCAGGTGTAAACCCAGTTTATCGGTTTAAGCAAAGAATATATTTCATGATCATTATTTGAGATTTTATTTTTCTGTCCATTTGCTTCTTGCAAAAAAGACTTTCTCAGATACTGTTCCAAGCCATCCCTTTTCCCTTAATAGTATCTACTGCTAGCTCTCATCCCTAGACTTCCTTTAGTACCCCCACCCAAAAAAGCCATCAAAGACCAGCTTATGCAATAAATGTACCACATAGTTCTTCTTTTAACTCTAAGGCTTTGCCTGGAAGATGCGGCTGACCATTTAAGTGATGTAATAGACCCACGGGAGGAAGTTTTGAGATGCCTTTTAGGAACATCACTAGATGACTTTCTATGTAACAAGAGTATCAATCGTTATGGGGACTGTTCACCTCTAGTTAAGTAAATGGAGCCACGTTAGTCTGGAGATAAGATCACCTAAGGTGATCTTATAAATTAAAGCTTCTTAAAGATTTGTTTTTATTAATTCATTAGCGATTGATTTAATTTATATTTTAAATCAGGGTCCATAAATTTGTAAGTAGATTCCATGTGTTGTCTCCTCATCTACAGTCATTATGTCTTGCTGGTGGTCCTTTATTTGCTTAAAAACTCTACAAAGGGGAACAGATGTTTATCCAGACTCATTGATGCTGACGGATGAAGGTAGAAAACTGGTGCCCTTTGTTGATGTTTAATGTTTATAAGGATAAACTTTCTTTGCTGCACTTTGAAAATGGGATTCTTTTTAAAGATAAAGGCAGTAAGATTGTTTAATAATAGATTAAATGCACATGCACAGGTCTGACTCTCTAATGAGGCAAGGTGAAGCACAGAGCAGCACCCTGTAGGGAGGCAGCAGTTTTTGATGCAGAAAAAAAAATTGTCACCGCAGATCAAAAAATCAATGTTGGGCATCATTTATCAGTCACTGTGGGCATCTAATACCAGTCACTGTGGCATCATTACCAGTCATTGTGGGCATTATTAACAGTCATGTATAAAAGCCCCTCCACTTCTGGACAAACACCCCCTACTTCTCCGGACAAAAGCATCACCCACTTTAGTTCAGGCCGGGGGGGGGCAGCATTGGAATTTTTTTTTTCAGGTGCCAAAAAGTCTAGAGACGACCCTGCACATGCAGGCTATCATTAAGGTGTACTCAAAGGTTCACTGCTTCTCATTACTCGGACGAAGGACTTTTGAATAAGATAGGTTTAATATTATCTCATTTTAAAGTCACAAGTGGTTTAGTTATCCTATTCCTAAAAACAGGGGATGAAACCTTCTTATTCTTCTGGTCTTGATGAGACTTACTGTCCCCTGTCCCTCCAGTTAATTTAATGTCTGAACTGTACAGATCAGCATTTCCTCAACTTCCTATACTTACAGAAACCTTGAAACTAATTTTCTTTAGCGATAAAAGAAACTGTGAAATTTCAGAACTGAAATTTCGAAAATCTGATGGGGGTGGCGAATTAAAATTTTTTGCCTTTGGACCACAATTTGGACATTTTCAACTGCAATTTCTGCGATTTTAAAAAATTGCTGTGATTTCTGTCATTTTTACAATTTTCGACGGTGATTTATGCGTATTTCAACCGAAATTTTCCAACTTTGAAATTTCAAAAATTCCTCTAGATCAGCGGAACCGCAGTTCAGAATCCAAACAAGGTTTGTTCCCAAACAGGAATAATTTATACCCCTACATATATATATATATTTATCACTAAAATTCATCACAGGGTGGTCTAGTTCCTAATCACTATCACTTCAGGACATCCTAGTTGAGAAATATTGGTAACCAGAGAAACAATTTGCTTTAATTATGACTGTCCATGGATTTCTTTTAAAACATCACACATTCTCTTCTATTTAGCGGTTCTTTTATATGAATCGGGAAAGACAACAACTAATACAATTATTTAACACAATCTGTTATTCCTTTGAAGTTCTCCTCGTGTTGCAGATATGCTAACCCATTTACCAGTAAGGGATAGTGGAGCAAATTTATTCCATTAGCCTGGAAAAGATAAAAGAGAAGAAACAATCTCAATCTCAATCTCATTCTCAGTGCCTGTTTACTCTTCCCATGTGTTCAAGTCACATGCATTTTAAAGTAATCCTCCTCGTTATTCCTTGTGATTAAGAGTTAGGTACTGCCGTGGAGTAGCGTTCTGTAACACCAATTATATACTTATTTGCTTGCAGGACAATAGAATATTAGGTTGTGGTTAAACAGTTTTAGGGGTACAGGGATATAGGGATTATAGAGAGGAGAGTTATCCTGGACTGGTAAAAACTTAAAGAGAGGAGAGTTCTCTGCGGCTGTAGGACTGTATAGAGAGGAGAGTTCTCTGGCTGTAAGACGTATAGAGAGAAGAAGCTCCGGGGCTGTAAGACTTATAGAGAGAAGAGTTCTCCTGGCGTAGACTTATAGAGAGGAGAGTTCTCCTAGACTGTAAGACTTATAGAGAGAAGATTCTCCTGGGCTGTAAGACTTATAGAGAGGAAGTTCTCCGGGCTGTAAGATTATAGAGAGGAGGTTCTCCGGGCTGTAGGCTTAGAAGGAGAATTCTCTAGACTGTAAGACTTATAGAGAGGAGAGTTCTCCTGGGCTGTAGGGCTTATAGAGAGGAGAGTTCTCGCGGCTGTAAGACTTAATAGAGAGGAGAGTTCTCCAGGGCTGTAGGGCTTATGAGAGAGGAGAGTTCTCCTGGGCTGTAGGCTTATAGAGAGGAGAGTTCTCCTGGACTGTAAGACTTCTAGAGATAAGAGTTCTCTCGGCTGTAGGGCTTATAGAGAGAGAGTTTTCCGGGGCTTAAGACTTATAGAGAGGAGAGTTCTCCTGGGCTGTAGGACTTATAGAGAGAAGAGTTCCCTGGACATTAAGACTTATAGAGAGAAGAGTTCTCCAGGGCTGTAGGGCTTATAGAGAGGAAGTTATCCTGGACATTAAGACTTTAGAGAGAAGAGTTCTCCAGGGCTGTAAAACTTATAGAGACGAGAGTTCTCCAGGGGCTGTAAGACCTATAGGGAACGAGTTCTCCTGGGCTGTAGGGCTTATAGAGAGGAGAGTTCTCCAGGGCTGTAAGACTTTAGAGAGAGAAGTTCTCCCAGGGCTGTAAGACTTATAGAGAGGGAGTTCTCAGGCTGTAAGACTTATAGAGAGAAGAGTTCTCCTGGGCTGTAGGACTTAAGAGGGAGAGTTCTCCTCCGGACATTAAGACTTATAGAGAGGAGAGTTCTCCAGGGCTGTAAGGACTTATAGAGAGGAGAGTTCTCCAGGGCTGTAAGACTTATAGAGAGGAGAGTTCTCCAGGGCGTAAGACTTAAGAGAGAAGAGTTCTCTGGGCTGTAGGACTTATAGACGAGGAGAGTTCCCTGGACATTAGGACTTATAGAGAGGAGGAGTTTCTCCAGGGCTGTAAGACTTATAGGAGGAGAGTTCTCCTGGGCTTAAACTTATAGAGAGGAGAGTTCTCCAGGGCTGTAAGACTTATAGAGAGGAGAGTTCTCCAGCTGTAAGACTTATAGAGAGGAAAGTTCTCCAGGGCTGTAAGACTTATAGAGAGGAGAGTTCTCCTGGGCTGTAAGACTTAGGAGAGGAGAGTTCTCCTAGACTGTAAGACTTATAGAGAGAGAGTTCTCCAAGGGCTGTAAGACTTATGAGGAGAGTTCTCCTGGGCTGTAAGACTTATAGAGAGGAGAGTTCTCCGTCTGTGGGGTTCCTTCTCTTGTCTTCTTAGTGTAGCTTTTGGATATTGAGGCATTGCTCTTTACATATAATTTTAGTCTGTAATCAAAGGTGCAGGATTTTTTATTGATGTGCTTGGCTATTCTGTCATAATTTTAAATAATTGAATATACAGTATTGACTTATTAGGGCAATTATGACCATCACATCATCTAATCTTGTTGCAAACACGAATAGTTTGTAATGCAATTCAGTGATGCAGCCACACTCAGATGAATTACCCTAAATAATACTAAAAACACGACAATGGAAGAAATTCATATATATATAAATAGAAGCGCTGTGGGACACTGTGTCCTTAGGCTAAATTACTAATTTACAACTACATTTTTACAAACATAGAAAAGAATAATCAATGCACATTCTTAGGCCCCATACACTATCATATTATCTGTATAACGTATATCTTTTATATGTATAAACATAGAAAAGATAATCATGCACATTCCTAGGGCCCCATACAATATCATATTATCTGCACACTGGCATACACTTATAAACAGAAAAGATAATCAATGCACATTCCTAGTCCCATCACAATCATATTATCTGTATATACAGTATATCTATATGTAACATAGAAAAGATAATCAATGCACATTCCTAGGCCCCATACAATATCATATTATCTCACACTGGCATACTTATAAACATAGAAAGATAATCAATGCACATTCCTAGGCCCCATACAATATCATATTAATCTGCACACTGGCATACATTATAACAAAAGAAAAGATAATCAAGTGCACATTCCTAGCCCCAACAATATCATATTATCGTATATACAGTATATCTTATAATATAATATAAACATAGAAAAATAATCAATGCACATTCCTAGGCCCCATACAATATCATATTATCTGTATATACAGTATATCTATATAGATATAAACATAGAAAAGATAATCAATGCACATTCCTAGGCCCCATACATATCAATTATCTGTATATACAGTATATCTTATATATATATATATATAATATAAACATAGAAAAGATAATTAATGCACATTCTAGGGCCCCAACAATATCAAATCATATATCTGTATAACGTATATCTATATATATATATATATATAAACATAGAAAAGATAATCAATGCACATCCTGGGCCCCATTACAATATCTATTATCTGCACACTGGCATACTTTATAAACAAAGGGTTTTAGTATACTTTTCTGTGATCACATGAATGAAAGCCTCCAACCACGTCAAGGTAACCCCACTCTGGAAGGTCCTAACTTCTAACCTTTATTACTTCAATTACCATTAGCAAACTTTTACATTTCTCATACTTGACCGCTGGATCAATATAGCTGACTTTCTCCTTTCCCCCCCAGCCCTGTGGCTTTTAAAATGAGGGAAGAGGCCGTCCATCCGTACTTTATATTAAAGGCATAGGACCTCCCATTACAGGACGTGTTGGGGGCTATTACCACATGGAAGATGACCACCCTTCCTAATAATATTACAACAAAATGACTGTGGGAGCACTCCTTTGCATATATTATATAAGGGTAGAAAGCAGCAGCACACTCACGGGTCTTATAGCCGTGGTTATATTTCTGGACGTATTATACTGCACGATATTGTTCCATTGGTGCCCAATTGCAATTTTTACTGTTTGCATTAGCATTTTTATATGAGATCTTAAAAGAAAGGCACAGGCTTAATATGTTGTATGTATGTATATATGTATGTACGTAGTATTTATGTACGTATGTATGTATGGTATGTATGTATGTATAGTTTTATTTTAAAGCACTGTACAGTAACAAAAT
>CM033472.1:9805674-9937873 GCA_019447015.1 Hymenochirus boettgeri
GTAACCAGCCACAGTATATGGTTATCTATATATTATATATGATAAATCTACCCTTTACACTCCTACCTATCTGGTAAACTAGCACAGTATTATGATATCTATATATCTTATATATGATAAATCTACCCCTACATCCTACCTATCCGGTAACCAGCACAGTATCTGGTTCTTATATATCTATATATGATAAATCTACCCTTACATCCGACCTATCCGGTAACGGCACAGTATATGGTATCTATATATCTAACTATGAAAATCTACCCTTACATCCTACATATCCGGTAACCGGCCACAGTATATGTATCTATATATCTATATATGATAAATCTACCCTACCATCCTACCTATCTGGTAACCATCACATAATATGGTATCTAATATCTATATATGATAATCTTTACGCCCATTACATCCTACCTATCTGGTAACCATCACAGTATATGGTACTATATTCTATATAAGATAAATCTACCCTACATCCGTACCTATCCGGTAACCAGCAACAGTATATGATATCTAATATAATCTGATTATGATAATCTACCCTTCATCCTACCTATCCGTAACCAGCATTGTATATGATTTTTTATTGCACTGCATAACATCTCAGTCCAGCACTTATACCATTCTATTTTATCTCTGTGTTACCCCCTAACTAGATTGTAAGCTTTACGGGCAGGGACCTCATTTACCTTGTGGCAAAGCTCTTAGACACTTCTATTCATATTTTTTTTAATTTATTATTTATGTACTGAACTATCATATTTCATAACCCTTGAATGACTTTATTGTATTTGTGTTACTGTACATGCTTATAAAATAAACTATACATACATAATACCATACATACTACCGTAACATAACATACCTACGTACATACATATAACATACATACATACATATTAAGCCTGTGCCTTTCTTTAAGATCTCATTATAAATGCTAATGCAAACAGTAAAAATTGCAATGGGCACAATGGACAATATCGTGGCAGTATAATACAGTCATATATAACCACGGCTATAAGACCCGTGAGTGCTGCTGCTTTCTACCCTTATATATAATTTGCAAAGGAGTGCTCCACAGTCATTTTGTTGTATATATTTTTAGGAAGGGTGGTCAATCTTCCATGTGGTAATAGCCCCCCAACACGTCCCTTTAATGGGAGGTCCTATGCCTTTAATATAAGTACTGGATGGACGGCCCTCTTCCCTCATTTTAAAAAGCCACAGGGCTGGGGGAAAGGAGAAAGTCAGCTATATTGATCCAGCGGTCAGTATGAGAAATGTAAAATTGCTAATGTAATTGAAGTATAAAGGTTAGAAGTTAGGACCTTCCAGAGTGGGGTTACCTTGACGTGTTGGAAGGCTTTTCATTCTGTATCACAGAAAAGTATACTAAAACCCCTTTGTTTAAAAGTATGCCAGTGTGCAGATAATGATATTGTATGGGGCCCAGGAATGTGCATTGATTATCTTTTCTATGTTTATATAATATATATATATAGATATACTGTATATACAGATAATATGATATTGTTGGGGCCTAGGAATGTGCATTAATTATCTTTTCTATGTTTATATATATATATATATATATATATAGATATACTGTATATACAGATAATATGTATTGTATGGGGCCTAGGAATGTGCATTGATTATCTTTCTATGTTTATATATACTATAGATATCACGTATATACGATAATATGATATGTATGGGGCCTAGGAATGTGCATTGATTATCTTTTCTATGTTTAATAATATATATATGATATACTGTATATACATAATATGATATTGTTGGGGCTAGAATGTGCTTGATTATCTTTTCTTTTGTTATAATGTATGCCAGTTGTCAGATAAATGATATGTATGGGGCCTAGGAATGTGCATTGATTATCTTTTCTATGTTTATAATGTATGCCAGTGTGCAGATAATATGATATTGTATGGGGCCTAGGAATGTGGCATTGATTATCTTTTCTATGTTTATACATATAGATATACTGTATATACAGATAATATGATATTGTATGGGCCTAGGAATGTGCATTGAATTATCTTTTCTGTTTATGAATGTATGCCAGTGTGCAGATAATATGATATTTTATGGGCCTAGGAATGTGCATTGATTATCTTTTCTATGTTTATACATATAGATATACGGTATATACAGATAATATGATATGTATGGGGCCTAAGAATGTGCATTGATTATCTTTTCTATGTTTGTAAAAATGTAGTTGTAATTAGTAAATTAGCCTAAGGACACAGTGTCCCACGCGCTTCTATTGTATATATTATGAATTCTTCCATTGTCTGTGTTTTAGTATTATTTAGGGTAATTCATCTGATGTGGCTGCATCACTGAATTGCATTACAAACTATCTGTTTGCAACAAGAATTAGATGATGTGATGGGTCATAATTGCCCTAATAAGTCAATACTGTATATTCAATATTTAAATTAGACAGAATAGCCAATGCACATCAATAAAAAATCCTGCACCTTTGATTACAGACTAAAATTATTATGTAAAGAGCAATGCTCCAATATCCAAAGCTACACTAAGAAGACAAGAGAAGGACCCCACAGCCCAGGAGAACTCTCCTCTCTATAAGTCTTACACCCAGGAGAACTCTCCTCTCATAAGTCTTACAGCCCTGGAGAACTCTCCTCTCTATAAGTCTTACAGTCTAGGAGAACTCTCCTCTCTAAAGTCTTACGCCCAGGAGAACTCTCCTCTCTAATAAGTCTTACAGCCCTGGAGAACTTTCCTCTCTATAGTCTTACAGCCCTGGAGAACTCTCCTCTCTATAAGTCTTACAGCCCTGGAGAACTCTCCTCTCTATAAGTCTACAGCCCAGAGAACTCTCCTCTCTATAAGTCTTACAGCCCTGGAGAACTCTCCTCTCTATAAGTCCTAATGTCCAGGAGAACTCTCCTCTCTATAAGTCCTACAGCCCAGAGAACTCTTCTCTCTATAAGTCTTACAGCCCTGAGAACTCTCCTCTCTATAAGTCTTACACCCTGGAGAACTCTCCTCTCATAAGTCCTTACAGACCCTGGAGAACTCTCCTCTCTATAAGTCTTAATGTCCAGGAGAACTCTCCTCTCATAAGTCCTACAGCCCAGGAGAACTCTTCTCTCTATAAGTCTTACAGCCCTGGAGACTCCCTCTCTATAAGTCTTACAGCCCTGGAGAACTCTCCTCTCTATAAGTCTTACAGCCCTGGAGAACTCTCCTCTCTATAAGCCCTACAGCCCGGAGAACTCGTTCCCTATAAGTCTTACAGCCCTGGAGAACTCTCGTCTCTATAAGTCTTACAGCCCTGGAGAACTCTTCTCTCTATAAGTCTTAATGTCCAGGATAACTCTCCTCTCTATAAGCCCTACAGCCCTGGAGAACTCTTCTCTCTATAAGCTTAATGTCCAGGAAACTCTTCTCTCTCTATAAGTCCTACAGCCCAGGAGACTCTCCTCTCTTTAAGTCTTAACGCCCCGGAAAACTCTCCTCTCTATAAGCCCTACAGCCGGAGAACTCTTCTCTCTATAAGTCTTACAGTCCAGGAGAACTCTCCTCTCTATAAGCCCTACAGCCCAGGAGAACTCTCCTCTCTCATAGCCCTACAGCCCTGGAGAACTCTCCTCTCTATAAGTCTTACAGCCCGAAACTCTCCTCTCTATACACCCTACAGCCCGAGAACTCTCCTCTCTATAAGTCTTACATTCTAGGAGAATTCTCCTCTCTATAGCCCTACAGCCCTGGAGAACTCTCCTCTCTATAAGTCTTACAGCCCGGAGAACTCTCCTCTCTATAAGTCTTACAGCCCAGGAGAATCTTCTCTCTATAAGTCTTACAGTCTAGGAGAACTCTCCTCTCTATAAGTCTTACCGCCAGAGAACTCTTCTCTCTATAAGTCTTACAGCCCAGGAGAATTCTTCTCTCTATACGTCTTACAGCCCAGGAGAACTCTCCTCTCTATAAGTCTTACAGCCCAGGAGAACTCTCCTCTCTTTAAGTTTTTACAGTCCGGATAACTCTCCTCTCTATAATCCCTATATCCCTGTACCCCTAAAACTGTTTAACCACAACCTAATATTCTATTGTCCTGCAAGCAAATAAGTTATATCATTGGTGTTACAGAACGCTACTCCAGCAGTACCTAACTCTTAATCACAGGAATAACGAGGAGGATAATTTAAAATGCAATGTGACTTTAACACAGGAAGAGTAACCAGGCACAGAAATGAGATTGAGATTGAGATTGTTTCTTCTCTTTTATCTTTTCCAGGCTAATGGAATAAATTTGCTCCACTATCCCTTACTGTAAATGGGTGTCAATCTGCAACACGAGGAGAAACTTCAAAAGGAATAACAGATTTGTGTTTAATTGAATTTGATTAGTTGTTGTCTTTCCCGATTCCATATTAAAAGAACCGCTAAATAGAAGAGAAGTGTGATGTTTTAAAAGAAATCCATGGACAGTCATACATTAAAGCAAATTGTTTCTCTGGTACCAATATTTCTCAACTAGGATTCCTGAAGTGATAGTATAGAAGAACTAGATCCACCCTTGTGATGAATTTTAGTGATAATATATATATTATATGTAGGGGTTAGAAATTATTCCTGGTTTGGGAACAAACCTTGTTTGGATTCTGACTGCGGTTCCCTGATCTAGAGGAATTTTTGAAATTTCAAAGTTGGAAAATTTCGGTTGAAATCGCATAAATCACCGTCGAAAATTGTAAAAATGACAGAAATCACAGCAATTTTTTCAAAATCGCAGAAATTGCAGTTGAAAATGTCCAAATTGTTGTCCAAAGGCAAATATTAATTTCCCCCACTGTCATTTTTACAATTTTCGACGGTGATTTATGCGATTTCAACCGAAATTTTCCAACTTTTGAAATTTCAAAAATTCCTCTAGATCAGCGGAACCGCAGTTCAGAATCCAAACAAGGTTTGTTCCCAAACCAGGAATAATTTCTAACCCCTACATATAATATATATATTTATCACTAAAATTCATCACAAGGGTGGATCTAGTTCCTATCACTATCACTTCAGGAATCCCTAGTTGAGAAATATTGGTACCGAGAAACAATTTGCTTTAATGTATGACTGTCCATGGATTTCTTTTAAAACATCACACTTCTCTTCTATTTAGCGGTTCTTTTAATATGGAATCGGGAAAGACAACAACTAATCAAATTCATTTAAACACAAATCTGTTATTCCTTTTGAAGTTTCTCCTCGTGTTGCAGATGCTAACCCATTTACCAGTAAGGGATAGTGGAGCAAATTTATTCCATTAGCCTGGAAAAAGATAAAAGAGAAGAAACAATCTCAATCTCAATCTCATTTCTAGTGCCTGGTTACTCTTCCATGTGTTAAAGTCACATTGCATTTTAAATTAATCCTCCTCGTTATTCCTTGTGATTAAGAGTTAGGTACTGCGTGGAGTAGCGTTCTGTAACACCAATGATATAACTTATTTGCTTGCAGGACAATAGAATATTAGGTTGTGGTTAAACAGTTTTAGGGGTACAGGGATATAGGGATTATAGAGAGGAGAGTTATCCTGGACTGTAAAACTTAAAGAGAGGAGAGTTCTCCTGGGCTGTAAGACTTATAGAGAGGAGAGTTCTCCTGGGCTGTAAGACGTATAGAGAGAAGAATTCTCCTGGGCTGTAAGACTTATAGAGAGAAGAGTTCTCCTGGGCTGTAAGACTTATAGAGAGGAGAGTTCTCCTAGACTGTAAGACTTATAGAGAGAAGAATTCTCCTGGGCTGTAAGACTTATAGAGAGGAGAGTTCTCCGGGGCTGTAAGACTTATAGAGAGGAGAGTTCTCCAGGGCTGTAGGGCTTATAGAGAGGAGAATTCTCCTAGACTGTAAGACTTATAGAGAGGAGAGTTCTCCTGGGCTGTAGGGCTTATAGAGAGGAGAGTTCTCCGGGGCTGTAAGACTTATAGAGAGGAGAGTTCTCCAGGGCTGTAGGGCTTATAGAGAGGAGAGTTCTCCTGGGCTGTAGGGCTTATAGAGAGGAGAGTTCTCCTGGACTGTAAGACTTATAGAGAGAAGAGTTCTCCTGGGCTGTAGGGCTTATAGAGAGGAGAGTTTTCCGGGGCTGTAAGACTTATAGAGAGGAGAGTTCTCCTGGGCTGTAGGACTTATAGAGAGAAGAGTTCTCCTGGACATTAAGACTTATAGAGAGAAGAGTTCTCCAGGGCTGTAGGGCTTATAGAGAGAGAGTTATCCTGGACATTAAGACTTTAGAGAGAAGAGTTCTCCAGGGCTGTAAGACTTATAGAGACGAGAGTTCTCCAAGGGGCTGTAAGACTATAGGGAACGAGTTCTCCGGGCTGTAGGGCTTATAGAGAGGAGAGTTCTCCAGGGCTGTAAGACTTATAGAGAGGAGAGTTCTCCAGGGCTGTAAGACTTATAGAGAGGGAGTTCTCAGGGCTGTAAGACTTATAGAGAGAAGAGTTCTCCTGGGCTGTAGGACTTATAGAGAGGAGAGTTCTCCTGGACATTAAGACTTATAGAGAGGAGAGTTCTCCAGGGCTGTAAGACTTATAGAGAGGAGAGTTCTCCAGGGCTGTAAGACTTATAGAGAGGAGAGTTCTCCAGGGCTGTAAGACTTATAGAGAGAAGAGTTCTCCTGGGCTGTAGGACTTATAGAGAGGAGAGTTCTCCTGGACATTAGGACTTATAGAGAGGAGAGTTCTCCAGGGCTGTAAGACTTATAGAGAGGAGAGTTCTCCTGGGCTGTAAGACTTATAGAGAGGAGAGTTCTCCAGGGCTGTAAGACTTATAGAGAGGAGAGTTCTCCAGGGCTGTAAGACTTATAGAGAGGAAAGTTCTCCAGGGCTGTAAGACTTATAGAGAGGAGAGTTCTCCTGGGCTGTAAGACTTATAGAGAGGAGAGTTCTCCTAGACTGTAAGACTTATAGAGAGGAGAGTTCTCCAGGGCTGTAAGACTATAGATGAGGAGAGTTCTCCTGGGCTGTAAGACTTATAGAGGGAGAGTTCTCCGTCTGTGGGGTTCCTTCTCTTGTCTTCTTAGTGTAGCTTTTGGATATTGGAGGCATTGCTCTTTACATAATAATTTTAGTCTGTAATCAAAGGTGCAGGATTTTTTTATTGATGTGCATTGGCTATTCTGTCATAATTTAAATAATTGAATATACAGTATTGACTTATTAGGGCAATTATGACCATCACATCATCTAATCTTGTTGCAAACAGAATAGTTTGTAATGCAATTCAGTGATGCAGCCACATCACGATGAATTACCCTAAATAATACTAAAAACAGACAATGGAAGAAATTCATATATATATAAACATAGAAGCGCTGTGGGACACTGTGTCCTTAGGCTAAATTACTAATTTACAACTACATTTTTACAAACATAGAAAAGATAATCAATGCACATTCTTAGGCCCCATACACTATCATATTATCTGTATACACGTATATCTATATGTATAAACATAGAAAAGATAATCAATGCACATTCCTAGGCCCCATACAATATCATATTATCTGCACACTGGCATACACTGATAAACAGAAAAGATAATCAATGCACATTCCTAGCCCATACAATATCATATTATCTGTATATACAGTATATCTATATGTATAAACATAGAAAGATAATCAATGCACATTCCTAGGCCCCATACAATATCATATTATCTCACACTGGCATACTTATAAACATAGAAAAGATAATCAATGCACATTCCTAGGCCCCATACAATATCATATTAATCTGCACACTGGCATACATTATAACAAAAGAAAAGATAATCAATGCACATTCCTAGGCCCCTAAAATATCATATTATCTGTATATACAGTATATCTTATATATATATATAAACATAGAAAAGATAATCAATGCACATTCCTAGGCCCCATACAATATCATATTATCGTATATACAGTATATCTATATAGATATAAACATAGAAAGATAATCAATGCACATTCCTAGGCCCCATACAATATCAATTATCTGTATATACAGTATATCTATAATATATATATATATATATATAAACATAGAAAAGATAATTAATGCACATTCCTAGGCCCCATACAATATCATATATATCTGTATAACGTATATCTATATATATATATATATATAAACATAGAAAAGATAATCAATGCACATTCCTGGGCCCCATACAATATCATTATCTGCACACTGGCATACTTTATAAACAAAGGGGTTTTAGTATACTTTTCTGTGATCACATGAATGAAAGCCTTCCAACACGTCAAGGTAACCCCACTCTGGAAGGTCCTAACTTCTAACCTTTATTACTTCAATTCAAATTAGCAAACTTTTACTTTCTCATACTTGACCGCTGGATCAATAAGCTGACTTTCTCCTTTCCCCCCGAGCCCTGTGGCTTTTTAAAACTGAGGGAAGAGGCCGCCCCCCGTCTAATCCAGTACTTATATTAAAGGCATAGGACCTCCCATTAAGGAGACGTGTTGGGGGGCTATTACCACTGGAAGATTGACCACCCTTCCTAATAAATATATACAACAAAATGACTGTGGGAGCACTCCTTGCATATATTATATAAGGGTAGAAAGCACAGCACTCACGGGTCTATAGCCGTGGTTTATATTTCATGACTGTATTATACTGCACGCAAGAATTGTCCATTGTGCCCAATTGCAATTTTATAACTGTTTGCATTAGCATTTTTATAAGGAGATCTTAAAAGAAAGGCACGGCTTAATATGTATGTATGTATGTTATATGTATGTACGTGTATGTATGTAACGGTATGTATGTATGGTATGTATGTAGTATAGTTATCTTTATAAAGCACTGCTGACAGTAAACAAATACAATAAAGTCATTCAAGGGGTATAAATATGATAGTTCAGTACATAAATAATACAATTAAAAAAAACAATATGAATAGTAAAGTGTCTAGAGCTATTTGCCACACAAGAGGTATGAGGTCCTGCCCGACTAAAGCTTACAATCTCATTAGGTGGGTAACACAGAGATACAATAAAGGGTATAGTGCTGGACTGAGATGTATGGCAGTGCACATAAAACAATCATACACAATGCTGGTTACGGATAGGTAGGATGTAAGGTTAGATTTATCATATAGTAGAGTATATAGATATCATATACTGTGCTGGGTACGGATAAGGTAGGCGATGAGGGTAGATTTTATCTATATAGATAATAGATACCATAATACTGTACTGGTTACCAGATAGGTAGGAGTAAGGGCTAAGATTTATCATATATAGATAATAGATACCATATACTGTGTGGTTAACCAGATAGGGTTAGGATGTAAGGGTAGATTTATCATATATAGATATATAGATACCATATACTGTGCCGGTTACCCGGATAGTAGGGATTGTAAGGGTAGATTTATCAATATAGATATATAGATACCATATACTGTGCCGGGTACCGGATAGGTGCGGTCTGGTAAGGGTAGATTAATCATTATATAGATATAAAGATACCATATACTGTGCTGGTTAACGCGAGATAGGTAGGATGTAGGGTTAGATTTATCATATAGAGATATATGAATATCATACATGTGCTAGTGCTACCGATAGTAGGTGTAAAGGGTAGATTTATCATATATAGATATATAGATACCATATACTGGTGCTGGTTTACCCGGATAGGTAGGATTTAAGGGTAGATTGATCCATATATAGATATATAGATATCATATACTGTGACTGGTTACCAGATAGGTGGGAATTGTAAGGGTAGATTTATTATATATAGATATATAGATCACCATATACTGTGCTGGTTATAGATAGGTAGGAGTGTAAGGGTAGTTCATCATATATAGATATATGATACCATATACTGTGTGGGTACACAGATTAGGTCGGATGGTAAGGGTAA
This sequence comes from Hymenochirus boettgeri, assembly GCA_019447015.1. Lineage (NCBI taxonomy): Eukaryota > Metazoa > Chordata > Amphibia > Anura > Pipidae > Hymenochirus > Hymenochirus boettgeri. The sequence goes on from CM033472.1 coordinate 9,815,622, forward strand.
TTTATCATATATACGATATATAGAATCCATATACTTCAGTGTGGTTACCAGATAGTAGGATGTACGGGTAGATTTATCATATCAGAGTATATAGATACCATATACGTTGCTGGTTACCCGGATAGGAGGATGTAAGGTTAGATTTATCATATATAGATGAAAATTATGGGATATCAATATACTGTGCTGGTTACCATAAGGTAGGATTGTATGTAAGGGTAGATTTATTATATATAGATATATAGATCCATATACTGTGGCTGGTTCCAGATAGGTAGGATGTAAGGGTAGATTATCATATAGGTATGATTAGATACCATTATACTGTCGCTGGTACCAGATAGGTAGGATGTAAGGTAGATTTATCATATATAGATATATTAGATATCATCTACGGTGCTGGTTACGGATGAGGTAGGGGTTGTAGGTAGCTTTATTATCATATATAGATATATAGATAACTATATACTGTGCTGGTTACCAGATAGGAGGATGTAAGGATAGATTTATCATATATAGATTATAGATACCATAACTGGCTGGTTACCAGATAGGTAGGATGTAAGGGTAGATTTAATCATATAAGATATATAGATACCATATACTGTGTCTGGTTACAGATAGGTTAGGATGTAAGGGTATTTATTACTCATATATAGATATATAGGAATCATATACTGTGATGGTTTACCGAGATAGGTAGGTGATGTAAGGGTAGATCTATCATATATAGATATATAGATACCATATACTTGCTGAGTTACCAGATAGGTAGGATGTAAGGGTAGATAGTATCATATATAGATATATAGATTACCATATCTGTGCTGGCTTACAAGATCCGGTAGGATGTAAGTAGATTTATCATATATAGAATATAGAATCATTTGATACTGTGCTGAGTTACGGATAGGTAGGATGCTGTCGGATAGATTTCTGATGATGATACCGCTCTATACGATACACCTTACTGTGCTGGTTACCGGTGGTCGGCTGTCGTGGTAGATTATCATATATAGATATATCTGATATCATACTATGTGCTGGTTACCAGATAGGTAGGGATGTATGTGTAGATTTATCATATATAGTATATAGAACATATACTGTGCTGGTACCCGTGATAGTAGTGATGTCAAAGGTGTAGATTTGTCATATAAGATATATAGAATCATATACTGTGCTGGTTACAGATAGGTCGGATGATGTGACGGTAGATTTCATCATATAACTATATAGTCTCTATACTGTGCTGGTTACCAGTATAGTAGGATGTAAGGGTAGGATATTATCATATATAGATATATTGATACCATACTACTGTGCTGGTTACGCGGATAGGTAGGATTTTTAAGGGAGATTTGTATATCATATATAGATAATAGATATTCATATTACTGTGCTGCGTACCAGATAGGTAGGATTGTAAGGGTAGATTTATCATTAAGATATATAGATAACATATATTGTGCTGGTTACCAGATAGGTTAGATGTCAGGGTCAGATTTATATATTATAGCATATATAGATATCATATACTGTGCTGGTTACCGGATAGGTAGGTAGGGATTGTAATGGGTAGATTTATCATATTAGATATATAGTACTACCATATAACTGTGCTGGTACCGGATTGACGGGGATGTTCGGGTAGATTTATCATATATAGATATATAGATTACCATTACTGTGCGGTACCGGATAGGTAGGATGTAAGGGGGGTACGATTTTATCTATATAGATATATAGGATATCATATCACTGTGTGCTAATTACCGGACAGGTAGGATGTAGTGAAGGGTAGATAATTATATTATATAGACATATAGATACCATATACTGTTGCTGGTTACCGGACAGGTAGGATCTAAGGGTTAGATTTATCATATATAGTTATATAGATATTATACTGTGTGTTACCGATAGGTTAGGATGTAAGGGTAGATTTATCAATATAGATATATAGATATCAGTATACTGTGCTGGTTACCGCGATGGATAAGGATGTAAGTTGTAGATTTACTCATATATAGATATATTAGATATCATATACTGTGCTGGGTTACCCGGAATAGGTAGGATGTAAGGGTAGATTTAGATTTTCATATACTAGATATATAGATATCATAATACTGTGCTGTTACCCAGATAGGTGGATGTAACGGGTAGATTTATCATATATAGATATATAGTTACATATACTGTGCTGGTTACCAGTATAGGTAGGAGTTAAGGTAGGTTTATCATATATAGATATATAGATACCAATATACTTGTGGGTTCAGATACTAATGTAGTTACCGAGAATAGGATAGAGGATGTTGTAAGGGTAGATTTATCATATATCAGATATACTAGATAATCAATACTGTGCTGGTTTACCAGATAGGGTAAGGATGAAGGCGTAGATTTATCATATATAGATATATAGATACCGATATACGTGTCTTGGTTACCGGATAGGTAGATGTAAGGGTAGATTTATCATATATAGATTATAGAGTATCATATCATGTGCTGGTTCCCAGATAGGTTAGGATATGTAAGGGTAGATTATTATATATAGATATATAGATACCATATTCCTGTGACTGGTTACCAGATCGGTACGGATTGTAAGGGTAGATTATCATATATAGAATATAGATACCATATATGTGCTGGTTAACCAGATAGGTAGGATGTAAGGTAGAGTTTATCTATATAGATATATAGATATCATTAACTGTGTCTGTTTACCGGATACGGTAGGAGGAAGGGTAGATTTATCGATATATAGATATATAGATACCATATACTGTGATGGCTGGTTACCAGATAGGTAGGATGTAAGGATAGATTTATCATATAGTAGATCATAGATTACCATTATACTGTCTGGTGGTTACCAGATAGGTTAGGATTTTGTAAGGGTAGATATCCAATATAGAATATATCGATACCATATACTGTGCTGGTTACCAGATATGTAGGATGCTAAGGCGTAGATTTATCATATATAGATAATAGATATCGATACTGTGCTGGTTACCCAGATACGGTAGGATGTAAGGGTTAACGATTTCATCATATATAGGATATATAGATACACCATATACTGTGGGGCTGGTTACCAGGATAGGTAGGGATGTAAGGGTAGATTTTCATATATAGATATATAGATAACCATATACTGTGCTGGTTACAGATAGGGTAGGATGTTTTAAGGTAGATTATCATATATAGATATAATAGATTTCATATACTGTGTCTGGTTACCGGATGGTAGATGTAAGGGTTAGATTTATGTATAAGTATATATAGAATACACATATACTGTGGGTTACCGATAGTGGTAGGATGTAGGGTAGATTTATCATATATAGATATATAGATAGCATATAACTAAGTGCTGGGTTACAAAGATAGGTAGGATGTAAGGGTAATTTTATCTATATATAGGATAATAGATACATATACTGTGCTGTGTTACCGGATAGGTTAGGATGTTAAGGGGTACGAAATTTGTCATATAAGCTATATAGATATTCAATATCGTGCTGGTTACCAATAGGTAGGATGGTAAGGGTAGATTTACATATATAGGATATATAGATACCCATAATACTGTGCTGGTACCAGATAGTGGATTGTAAGGGTAGATTTATCATATATAGATATATAGATACCATTACTGTGTTGGTACCGTGATAGGTAGGATGTAAGGGTAGATTTATCATATAAGATATATAGATAGCATATCCGTGCTGCGTTTACCAGATAGGTAGGGATGGTAGGGTAAGATTTATCATATAAGATATATAGATACCATATATTGTGGCTGGTTACCAGATAGGTAGGATGTAAGGGTAGATTATATATATAGATATATAGATTATCATATTACTGTGCTGGTTAACCGGATTAGGGAGGATGTGATGGTTAGATTTATCATATATAGATCTATAGAGACCATATACTGTGCGGTTGACCGGTAGGGTAGGGATGTTAAGTGATGTTAGATTCTCATATATAGATATATAGATACCATAAATACTGTGCTGTTACCGGATAGTAGATGTAAGGGCTAGATTATCATATATAGAGTATATAGTATCATATACTGTTCTAATTACCCGTACAGGTAGGAGTAAGGTGTAGAGTTATTATCATATATAGCATATAGATACCATATACTGTGACTGGTTACCGGATAGTGTAGGATGGTAGAGGTAGATCTTTTCATTTATAGTTATATAGATATCATATACTGTGGCTGGTTACGGATGGTTAGGATTGTGTAGGGTAGATTTATCATATATAGATATATAGTATATCATATACTGTTGGCTGGTTACCGGACTCAGGTAGGATGTAGGGTAGATTATCATATATAGATATATAGATATCATATTACTGTGCTGGTTACCGGGAATTTTTTTAAGGTTTTAAAAAAAAAGGGGGATATGGTAAGGGTAGATTATCATATATAATGATATATAGTACCATATACGTGATGGTTACCAGATGCGTAGGATGTAAGGGTAGATTTATCATATAAGATATTAGATATCATACTACTGTGCTGGTTACTGGATAGGAGGATGTAAGGGTAGGATTTATTCATATATAAATTATATGAATCATTTACTGTGCTGGTTACGCCGACTAGGAGAATGTAAGGGTAGATTTATCATATATGATTATATATATATATCATTACTGTGCTGGTTACCGGAATAGGTAGGATGTTAAGGGTAGATTTATCATATATAGATATATAGATATCATATGACGTGTCTGGTTACAGCATAGTAGGATTAGGGGAGATTTATCATATAGATATATAGATAACTACATATACTGTGCTGGTTTACCGGATAGGTCGGATGTAGGGTTAGATTGATCATTATAGAGTATATAGATACCATATACGTGTCTGGTACCAGATAGTTAGGATGTAAGGATAGATTTATCATATATAGATATATAAATCATATATGTGTGCTGGTTACCGGCGAATGTAGGATTATGGAAGGGAAATTTATTCATATATAATTATATGATATATATGCTGTGGCTGGTTCGGGATAGGTAGGATGTTTGTAAGGGTTTAGAGATTTATCATATACAGATAGTATGTATCATATACGTGCTTGGTTACCGGCTGGTAGGATGTAAGCGGTAGATTATTATCATATATAGATTATAGATATCATATACTAGTGCTTGGTTACCGATAGGTGGATGTAAGGGTGTAATATTATATCATATAGCTATTGATACCATATACTGTGGCTGGTTACGGTAGGTTGGATTTTTTGTAAGGGTAGATGTTATCATATATAGAAATATGATCATATACTGTGTGCTGGTTACCGGTATAGGTAGGATGTAAGGGTAGATAGATTATCATAGATAGATAATAGATACCAGTTTATACTGTGCTGGTTACCGAAGGGTAGGATGTAAGGGTAGGATTATCTATATAGATCATATAGATACCATATACTGGGCTGGTTACCAGCTAGGAGAGATTACAGGGTAGATTTATCATATATAGTAGATAATAGATATCATAATGCTGTGCTGGTAAACCATCATTAGTTGGATGTAAGGTTAGATTTATCATATAAGATATATAGATACCATATACTGGCTGGTTTACCAGATAGGTAGGATGTACGGGTAGATTTTCATATATAGATATATAGATATCATTACTGTGTTGGCTGTCATCAGATAGTGTAGGATGAAGGGTAGATTTATCATATATAGATATAAGATACCATATTACTGCTTGCTGGTTACCAGATAGGTTAGGATGAGGTGATTGTATCATAGATATAAGATCTATGATGATCATAATGGTACTGGTAACCAGATAGGTAGGATGTAAGGGTTAGGATTTTCATATATAGATATGAAGATTCATATACTGTTGTCTGGTCTTCACTTCATAGATAGGTATGATGTTAGGGGTAGATTATCAATATATAGATATTAGATACCAATCGTGCTGGTTACCGATAGGTAGGATGTAGGTAGTTTATCAATATAGATATATAGATACCCATTACTGGCTGGTTTACCAAGATAGGTAGGATTTAAGGATAATTTATCATATATAGATATCAATCTGTGCGTTTACTGACTATGTAGGATCTAAGGGTAGATTATCATATTAGATATATAGCTATCATATTCCCTGTGACTGGTTACCAGATAGGTAGGATGTAAGGGTAGATTTTCATATACCAGATATATTGATACCTATACTGTGTGGTTACTCGAATAGGTAGGATGGTAAGGTAGATTTATTCATATAAGATACTCATATACTGGCGGGTTACCGGCCTATGTAGGATTGTAAGGGTAGATTTATCTATATAGATTATAGATATCATTACGTGCTGGTTACCAGAAGGTAGGATGTATGGTAGATTTATCATATATAGATATATAGATACCATAACTGTTGCTGGTTACCGGATGGTAGGAGCGTAAGGGTAGATATTATATATATGAAATATAGATACCATTATTACTGTGGCGTGTTGCAAGTAAACACACCAGATGGTGGATGTAAGGGTAGATTTTATCATATATAGATATATAGATACCATATACTGTGCTGGTTACCGGATAGGTAGGATGTAAGGGTAGATTATCATATATAGATAAATAGATACCATTATACTGTGCTGGTTAACCGGGGGGGAAAAACCAAATTTAGTAGTGACTGTAAGCGGTAGATTTATCCATAATAGATATATAGATATCATACTCCTGTGCTGTTACCGGATAGTAGGATGAAGGGGTAGATTTAATCATATATAGATATATAGATACCATATACTACGTGCTGGTTACAGTAGTAGGAGATGTAAGGTAGATTTTATCATATATAGATATATCTGATATCATAAACACTGCTGGTAAACCAGATTAGGAGAATGTAAGGGTAGGTAGATTATTACCATATATAGATATATAGATACCTATACTGTGCTGGTTACCAGATAGGTAAGGTGTAAGGGTAGATTTATCATATATAGATATATATATATCATAAACTGTGGCTGGTACCAGATAGGTAGGATGTAAGGGTCGATTTATCTATATAGATATGATAGATATATATACTGTGTGGTCATCAGATAGGTAATGTGTATGGGGTAGATGTTCATATATCAGAAATTATATAGATACCATATATAATGGTGCTGGTTACCGGATAGTAGTAGGATGGTAGGTTATTTTATCATATACATAGATATATAGAAACATATACTGTTGCCTGTTTACATAGGTGCGATGTAGGGTAATTATCATATATAGATATCATAGATATAAACTGTGCTTGGGTTACAGATAGGTAGGATGTAAGGATAGATTGTATCAGATATAGATATCATATATGTGTTGTTACATGACCTATGTAGGATCTAAGGGTCAAGATTTATCATATATAGATATATAGATACCATATACTTCTGCTGGTTACCAGATAGGTATGATGTTAAGGGTAGATTTCTTATCATATATAGATATATAGTATCATACATACTGTGGCTGGTAACCAGATAGGTAGGATGTAAGGGTTAGAGTTATCATATATAGATATATAGATACCATATACTGTGCTGGTTACCAGATGGTAGGATGGTAAGGGGCAGATTTATCATATATAGATATATAAGATACCATATACTGTGCTGGTACCAGATAAGGTAGGAAATGTTGCAGGGTAGCAGTTTATCATACTATAGAAATATTGATATCATATACTGTGACTGCGTCATCAGATAGGTAGGATGTAATGGGTTAGGATTTATATATATAGATATATAGATACCATATATACTGTGCTTGGTCCACCGGACGGAGGATGTAGGTAGATTTATCATTATATAGATATATAGATACCATACTGTGCTGGTTTACCCGGATAGGTAGGGGAGGGGGGGGGGGGGATGTAAGGGTATATTTACCTATATAGATATATAGAATCATATTACTGGGTGCTGGTACCGTATAGGTAGGACTGATTAGGGTAGATTTATCATATATAGATATATCAGATAACCATATTGACTGTGCTGGTTTACCAGATAGGTAGGGATGTAAGGGTAGATATTATCATATAAGATATATAGATATCATGAATCACTGCTGGTAACCAGATAGGTAGGATGTAGGGTGATGAGTTCATATATAGGATATTATATCGATACCATATACTGTTCTGGGTACCAGATAGGGTCGGTGTAAGGGTTTTAAATTTTATCTAATTAGAATATAGATATCAATAAACGTGTGCTGGTGAACCAGATGAGTTAGGAGTGTAAGGGTAATTTATTCAGTATTAGTATATAGATATCATATACTTTGTGCTTCATCAGATAGGTAGGATGTTGGGTCGTAGATTGTATCAATATAGATATATAATCCATAATACTGTGCTGTTACCGGATAGGTAGGATGTAAGGTAGATTTATCATATATAGATATATAGATACCAATATACTGTGGCTGGTTTACAGCAATAGGTAGGATGGTTAATGTAGATTTATCATATATAATATCTAGATACCATATACTTGTGGTTACCAGAAGGTAGGATGAGGATAGGATTTTATCAATTATAGATTATCAGTATACTGTGCTGTTTACTGACTATGTAGATCTAAGGTAATTATACATCATATAGATATATAGATACCATATACTTTGCTGGGTTACCAGATCAGGTAGGATGTAGATGGTAGATTTATCATATATAGATATATAGAATATATAAACTGTGGCTGGTAACCAGATAGGTCAGGGATTGAAGGGTAGATTATCATCTATAGATATATAGAACCATATACTAGTGCGGTTACCATATAGGTAGGATAGTAAAGGGTAGTTATTAGATTTCATATTATAGAATTTTATTAAGAAATACCATATACTGTGCTGGTTACCAGACAGTAGGTGGGATGTAAGGGGTAGATATTTATCATATTAAAAATATTGATATCATATAACTGTGTGCTGGTTCATTCAGATAAGGAGGATGTATGGGTAATTTATTCAGTATATAGATATATAGATTACATATACTGTGGCTGTTACGCGGATCGGTAGGATGGTAAGGTAGATTTATCATATAATAGATCTATAGATACATAGACTGTGCTGGTACCGTGATATGGTAGGATGTAAGGGTAGATTTATCATATATAGATACCATTTACTGGCTGGTTACCAGAAGGTAGGAATTAAGGTAGATTTATCATATATAGAATTTGTAAATACCATATTACTGTGCTGCGTTACCGGATAGTGGGATGTAAGGTAGAAATTTATTCAATATAGCATATAGATACCATACTGTGGCATGGGTTTACAGATAGGTAGGATTATTAGGATAGAGTTTACATATATGATATCATATACTGTGCTGTTTACTGACTATGTGGATCTAAGGGTTATGTATTTAATCATATATAGATATATAGATTACCTATACTGTGCGGGTACCCAGTAGGTAGGATTTAAGGTTGTAGATGATTTATCATATATAGAGATTCATATCTGTGCACAATATTAGGATTAGTTTTATCATATTTTTATCGATATTAGTAATCTGCTGGTTACCAGAAGGTAGGAATGTTAAGGGTTAGATTTATTCATATATAGATATAAAACCATATCCTGTGCTGGTTACCAATAGGAGGATTGTAAGGGTAGATTATCATATATAGATTATAGATACCGATTACTGTGCTGGTTACAGATAGGTAGTGATGTAAGGGTAGATTTAGTCATCTATAATAGATATATAGATACCATTATACTGTGCTGGGTACCAGATAGGAGGATATGGTGTTAAGGTAGATTTATCATGATATAGATAATAGATACCATATACTGGGTGGCTGGTATCCAGATAGGTAGGATGTAAGGGTACGATTTATCATATATAGATATATTAGATACCATAGTACTGTGCTGGTTACCAGATAGGTGGTGTAAGGGTAGTTTACATTATAGTAAATACATATCGGTTGACCGATATAGATAAGAAGTCTTATTCAGATATATACTGTGCTGGTTACCATGATAGGTAGGATTGTCACGGGTAGTGATTATCATATAATCGAGTATCTAGATACCATTACTGCTGGTTGTTACGCGAAGGTAGGATGTAAGGGTAAGATTTATCATTATAGATATATAGATATCTATCACTGGCGGTTAACGGATAGGTAGGATGGTAAGGGTTAGATTAACATATATAGATATATATATACCATATACTCGTGCTGGTTACGAGATAGGTTAGGATGTAAGGGTAGATTTAAAAAACCAAGTTCAATTGAGTTTCTGAGTCTCTTGACGTAGAGAGAGGGGAATAGAATTCAGAGGATGGGAGAACAACGAGAAAAAAAGGTTAAGGCAAGAGCGCAGTGGGCAGGGTTGATGAGATGGTCGTGTGTCAGTAGGAACATAGGAGGAACTGGAATTAGGTGCAGTGTAGTGGGGGTCGTAATGAGGTCGTAGCAGGAGGACAGGGACATATGGGGAAGAGGACTAGATAGAAATGTGTTAAGGTGTAACCAGCCACAGTAATGGTTATCTATATATCTATATATGATAAATCTACCCTTTACACCCTACCTATCTGGTAAACTAGCACATGTATATGATAGTCTTATATATCTTAATATGATAAAATCTACCCTTACTCCTACCTATCCGGTAACCAGCACAGTATATGGTTCTTATATATCTATATATGATTAAATCTACCCTTACATGCCGACCTATCCGTAACGCACAGTATATGGTATCTATATATCTAACTATGAGAAATCTACCCTTACATCCTACACTATCCGGTAACCGGCACAGTTATATGGTATCTATATATCTAATATATGATAAATCCTACCCCTTACATCCTAGACCCTATCTGGTAACCATCACAGTATATGGTATCTAATATCTATATATGATAATCTTTCGCCCTTACATCCTACCTATCTGGTAACCAGTCACAGTATTATGGTATTCTATTATCTATATAGATAAATCTACCTATACATCCGTACCATGCCGGTAACCAGCACAGTATATGATATCTAATATATCGATATATGATAAACTCTACCTTACATCCTACCTATCCGTAACCAGCATTGTATATGATTTTTTATGTGCACTGCATACATCTCAGTCCAGCACTTATACCCATTCTATTGTTATCTCTGTGTTACCCACCTAACTAGTTGTAAGCTTTACGGGGCAGGGACCTCATTACCTTCTGTGGCAAAAGTCTAGCACTTCTATTCATATGTTTTTTTGAAATTTATTATTTATGTACTGAACTATCATATTTATCCCCTTGAATGACTTTATTGTATTGTGTTACTGTACATGCTTATAAAATAAACTATACATACATAATACCATACATACTACCGTAACATAACATACCTACGTACATACATATAACATACATACATACATATTAAGCCTGTGCCTTTCTTTAAGATCTCATTATAAATGCTAATGCAAACAGTAAAAATTGCAATGGGCACAATGGACAATATCGTGGCAGTATAATACAGTCATATATAACCACGGCTATAAGACCCGTGAGTGCTGCTGCTTTCTACCCTTATATATAATTTGCAAAGGAGTGCTCCACAGTCATTTTGTTGTATATATTTTTAGGAAGGGTGGTCAATCTTCCATGTGGTAATAGCCCCCCAACACGTCCCTTTAATGGGAGGTCCTATGCCTTTAATATAAGTACTGGATGGACGGCCCTCTTCCCTCATTTTAAAAAGCCACAGGGCTGGGGGAAAGGAGAAAGTCAGCTATATTGATCCAGCGGTCAGTATGAGAAATGTAAAATTGCTAATGTAATTGAAGTATAAAGGTTAGAAGTTAGGACCTTCCAGAGTGGGGTTACCTTGACGTGTTGGAAGGCTTTTCATTCTGTATCACAGAAAAGTATACTAAAACCCCTTTGTTTAAAAGTATGCCAGTGTGCAGATAATGATATTGTATGGGGCCCAGGAATGTGCATTGATTATCTTTTCTATGTTTATATAATATATATATATAGATATACTGTATATACAGATAATATGATATTGTTGGGGCCTAGGAATGTGCATTAATTATCTTTTCTATGTTTATATATATATATATATATATATATAGATATACTGTATATACAGATAATATGTATTGTATGGGGCCTAGGAATGTGCATTGATTATCTTTCTATGTTTATATATACTATAGATATCTCGTATATACAGATAATATGATATGTATGGGGCCTAGGAATGTGCATTGATTATCTTTTCTATGTTTAATAATATATATATGATATACTGTATATACATAATATGATATTGTATGGGGCTAGAATGTGCTTGATTATCTTTTCTTTTGTTATAATGTATGCCAGTTGTCAGATAAATGATATGTATGGGGCCTAGGAATGTGCATTGATTATCTTTTCTATGTTTATAATGTATGCCAGTGTGCAGATAATATGATATTGTATGGGGCCTAGGAATGTGGCATTGATTATCTTTTCTATGTTTATACATATAGATATACTGTATATACAGATAATATGATATTGTATGGGCCTAGGAATGTGCATTGAATTATCTTTTCTGTTTATGAATGTATGCCAGTGTGCAGATAATATGATATTTTATGGGCCTAGGAATGTGCATTGATTATCTTTTCTATGTTTATACATATAGATATACGGTATATACAGATAATATGATATGTATGGGGCCTAAGAATGTGCATTGATTATCTTTTCTATGTTTGTAAAAATGTAGTTGTAATTAGTAAATTAGCCTAAGGACACAGTGTCCCACGCGCTTCTATTGTATATATTATGAATTCTTCCATTGTCTGTGTTTTAGTATTATTTAGGGTAATTCATCTGATGTGGCTGCATCACTGAATTGCATTACAAACTATCTGTTTGCAACAAGAATTAGATGATGTGATGGGTCATAATTGCCCTAATAAGTCAATACTGTATATTCAATATTTAAATTAGACAGAATAGCCAATGCACATCAATAAAAAATCCTGCACCTTTGATTACAGACTAAAATTATTATGTAAAGAGCAATGCTCCAATATCCAAAGCTACACTAAGAAGACAAGAGAAGGACCCCACAGCCCAGGAGAACTCTCCTCTCTATAAGTCTTACACCCAGGAGAACTCTCCTCTCATAAGTCTTACAGCCCTGGAGAACTCTCCTCTCTATAAGTCTTACAGTCTAGGAGAACTCTCCTCTCTAAAGTCTTACGCCCAGGAGAACTCTCCTCTCTAATAAGTCTTACAGCCCTGGAGAACTTTCCTCTCTATAGTCTTACAGCCTGGAGAACTCTCCTCTCTATAAGTCTTACAGCCCTGGAGAACTCTCCTCTCTATAAGTCTACAGCCCAGAGAACTCTCCTCTCTATAAGTCTTACAGCCCTGGAGAACTCTCCTCTCTATAAGTCCTAATGTCCAGGAGAACTCTCCTCTCTATAAGTCCTACAGCCCAGAGAACTCTTCTCTCTATAAGTCTTACAGCCCTGAGAACTCTCCTTCTATAAGTCTTACACCCTGGAGAACTCTCCTCTCATAAGTCCTTACAGCCCTGGAGAACTCTCCTCTCTATAAGTCTTAATGTCCAGGAGAACTCTCCTCTCTAAGTCCTACAGCCCAGGAGAACTCTTCTCTCTATAAGTCTTACAGCCCTGGAGACTCTCCTCTCTATAAGTCTTACAGCCCTGGAGAACTCTCCTCTCTATAAGTCTTACAGCCCTGGAGAACTCTCCTCTCTATAAGCCCTACAGCCCGGAGAACTCGTTCCCTATAAGTCTTACAGCCCCTGGAGAACTCTCGTCTCTATAAGTCTTACAGCCCTGGAGAACTCTTCTCTCTATAGTCTTAATGTCCAGGATAACTCTCCTCTCTATAAGCCCTACAGCCCTGGAGAACTCTTCTCTCTATAAGTTAATGTCCAGGAGAACTCTTCTCTCTCTATAAGTCCTACAGCCCAGGAACTCTCCTCTCTCTTAAGTCCTTAACCGCTCCGGGGCTGTAAGACTTATAGAGAGGAGAGTTCTCCTGGGCTGTAGGACTTATAGAGAGAAGAGTTCTCCTGGACATTAAGACTTATAGAGAGAAGAGTTCTCCAGGGCTGTAGGGCTTATAGAGAGGAGAGTTATCCTGGACATTAAGACTTATAGAGAGAAGAGTTCTCCAGGGCTGTAAGACTTATAGAGACGAGAGTTCTCCAGGGCTGTAAGACTTATAGGGAACGAGTTCTCCTGGGCTGTAGGGCTTATAGAGAGGAGAGTTCTCCAGGGCTGTAAGACTTATAGAGAGGAGAGTTCTCCAGGGCTGTAAGACTTATAGAGAGAAGAGTTCTCCTGGGCTGTAGGACTTATAGAGAGGAGAGTTCTCCTGGACATTACTCCTGGGCTGTAGGACTTATAGAGAGGAGAGTTCTCCTGGACATTAGGACTTATAGAGAGGAGAGTTCTCCAGGGCTGTAAGACTTATAGAGAGGAGAGTTCTCCTGGGCTGTAAGACTTATAGAGAGGAGAGTTCTCCTGGGCTGTGGGGTTCCCTTCTCTTGTCTTCTTAGTGTAGCTTTTGGATATTGGAGCATTGCTCTTTACATAATAATTTTAGTCTTGTAATCAAAGGTGCAGGATTTTTTTATTGATGTGCATTGGCTATTCTGTCAATAATTTTAAATAATTGAATATACAGTATTTGACTTATTAGGGCAATTATGATCCCATCACATCATCTAATCTTGTTGCAAACAGAATAGTTTGTAATGCAATTCAGTGATGCAGCCACATCACAGATGAATTACCCTAAATAATACTAAAACACAGACAATGGAAGAAATTCATATATATATACAATAGAAGCGCTGTGGGACACTGTGTCCTTAGGCTAAATTTACTAATTTACAACTACATTTTTACAAACATAGAAAAGATAATCAATGCACATTCTTAGGCCCCATACAATATCATATTATCTGTATATACAGTATATCTATATGTATAAACATAGAAAAGATAATCAATGCACATTCCTAGGCCCCATACAATATCATATTATCTGCACACTGGCATACATTATAAACAAAGAAAAGATAATCAATGCACATTCCTAGGCCCCATACAATATCATATTATCTGTATATACAGATAATATGATATTGTATCCCATACAATATCATATTATCTGCACACTGGCATACTTTATAAACAAAGGGGTTTTAGTATACTTTTCTGTGATCACATGAATGAAAAGCCTTCCAACCACGTCAAGGTAACCCCACTCTGGAAGGTCCTAACTTCTAACCTTTATTACTTCAATTACCATTAGCAAACTTTTACATTTCTCATACTTGACCGCTGGATCAATATAGCTGACTTTCTCCTTTCCCCCCCAGCCCTGTGGCTTTTTAAAAATGAGGGAAGAGGCCGTCCATCAATTACCATTAGCAAACTTTTACATTTCATAACTGACCGCTGGATCAATATAGCTGACTTTCTCCTTTCCCCCCCCCCAGCCCTGTGGCTTTTTAAAAATGAGGGAAGAGGCCGTCCATCCAGTACTTTATATTAAAGGCATAGGACCTCCCATTAAAGGGACGTGTTGGGGGGCTATTACCACATGGAAGATTGACCACCCTTCCTAATAAATATATACAACAAAATGACTGTGGGAGCACTCCTTTGCATATATTATATATAAGGGTAGAAAGCAGCAGCACTCACGGGTCTTATAGCCGTGGTTATATTTCATGACTGTATTATACTGCACGATATTGTCCATTGGTGCCCAATTGCAATTTTTACTGTTTGCATTAGCATTTTTATAATGAGATCTTAAAAGAAAGGCACAGGCTTAATATGTATGTATGTATGTATATATGTATGTACGTATGTATGTATGTACGGTATGTATGTATGGTATGTATGTATGTATAGTTTATTTATAAAGCACTGTACAGTAACAAAATACAATAAAGTCATTCAAGGGGTATAAATATGATAGTTCAGTACATAAATATATAAATTATATGAATAGAAGTGCTAGAGCTTTGCCACAAGAGGTAATGAGGTCCCTGCCCCGTAAAGCTTACAATCTAGTTAGGTGGGTAACACAGAGATACAATAGAATGGGTATAAGTGCTGGACTGAGATGTATGCAGTGCAAATAAAACAATCATATACAATGCTGGTTACTGGATAGGTAGGATGTAAGGGTAGATTTATCATATATAGATATATAGATATCATATACTGTGCTGGTTACCGGATAGGTAGGATGTAAGGGTCAGAGTTTATCATATATAGATTATAGATACATAACTGTGCTGGTAACCAGATATGAGGATGTAGGGTAGATTTATCATATTAGATATATAGATACCATATACTGTGGCTGGTTACCAGATAGGTAGGATGTAAGGGTAGATTTATCAATTATATATATAGATATCATATACTGTTGGTCTCAGTAGGTAGGATGTAGGGTAGATTTATCATATAGATATATAGATACCATATACTGTGCTGGTTACCAATAGGTAGGATGTAAGGGTAGATTTATCATATATAGATATTGATAATCATAACTGTGCTGGTACCAGATAGGTAGGATGTAAGGGTAGATTTATCATAATAGAATATAGATATCATATACTGTGCTGGTCATCAGATAGGTATGTATGGGTAGAGTTATCATATATAGATATTAGATACCATATACTGTGCTGGTTACCGGATAGGTAGGATGTAAGGTAGATTTACATATATAGTATATAGATACCATATACTGTGCTGGTTACCAGATAGGTAGATGTAAGATAGATTATCATATATAGAATATCATATACTGTGCTGTTTACGACTATTAGGATTAGGGTAGATTTATCATATATAGATTGATATCATATACTGTGCTGTTACCAGATAGGTAGATGTAAGGTAGATTTATCATATAAGATATATAGATACCATATACTGTGCTGGTTACCGGATAGGTAGGATGTAGGTAGATTTATCAATAATATAGATATCATTACTGTGCTGGTTACGGCATGTGATGTAAGGGTAGATTTATCATATATAGATTATAGATATCATATACTGTGCTGGTTACCAGATAGGTAGGATGTAGGGTAGATTTATCATATATAGATAATATATAACCATATACTGTGGCTGGTTACCGGATAGGTAGGATGTAAGGGTAGATTTATCATATATAGAAATATGATACCATATACTGTGCTGGTTACCAATAGGTAGGATGTAAGGTAGATTTATCATATAGATATATGATACCTATACTGTGCTGGTTACCGATAGGTAGGATGTAAGGTAGATTTATCATATATAGATAATAGATACCATATACTGTGCTGGTTACCGGATAGGTAGGATGTAAGGGTAGATTATCATATATAGATATATAATATCATATACTGGCTGGTTACCGATAGGTGGATGTAAGGGTAGATTTATCATATATAGATATATAGATACCATATACTTTCTGTTTACCAGATTAGGTAGGATGTAAGGGTAGATTTATCATATATAGATTATAGATATCATAAACTGCTGGTATACCAATAGGTAGGATGTAAGGTAGATTTATCATATATAGATATATAGATAACCATATACTGTGCTGTTACCAGATAGGTAGGATGTAAGGTAGATTTATCATATATAGAATATATGATATCATACTGTGCTGGTAACCAAGTAGGTAGATGTAAGGGTAGATTTATCATATATAGATATATAGATATCATATACTGTGGCTGGTCTCAGATAGGTAGGATGTAGGTAGATTTATCATATATAGATATATAGATACCATATACTGTGCTGGTTACCGGATAGTAGGATGTAAGGTAGATTTATCATATATAGATATTGATACCATATACTGTGCTGGTTACCAGTAGGTAGATGTAAGGGTAGAATTTATCATATATAGATATATAGATACACATTACTGTGCTGTGTACCAGATAGTAGGATGTAAGGATAGATTTATCATATATAGATTATATAATACTATTGACTTTTCGACTATGTAGGATGTAAGGGTAGATTTATCATATATAGATATATAGATACCATATACTTTGCTGGTTACCAATAGGTAGGATGATAGGGTAGATTATCATATATAATATATAGATATCATATACTGTGCTGGTAACCAGATAGGTAGGATGTAAGGGTAGATTTATCATATTAGATATATAGATACCATAACTGTGCTGGTTACCAGATAGGTAGGATGTAAGGGTAGATTTATCATATATAGATATATAGATACCATATACTGTGCTGTTTACCAGATAGTAGGATGTAAGGGTAGATTTATCATATATAGAAATATTGATATCATATACTGTGCTGGTCATCAGATAGGTAGGATGTGGGTATATTTATCAATAATAGATATAGTATACCATATACTGTGCTGGTTACCGGATGGTAGGATAAGGTTAGATTTATCATATATAGATATATAGATACCATATACTGTGCTGGTTACCGGATAGGTAGGATGTAAGGTTAGATTTATCATATATAGATTATAGATATCATATACTGTGCTGGTTACCGGATAGGTAGGATGTAAGGGTAGATTTATCATATATAGATATATAGATACCATATACTGTGCTGGTTACCATAGGTAGGATGTAAGGTAGATTTATCATATATAGATTATAGATATCATAACAACTGCTGGTAACCGATAGGTAGGATGTAAGGGTAGATTACATATATATATAGAATACCATATACGTGTCTGGTTACCAGATAGGTAGGATTAAGGTAGATTTATCATATATAGATATATAGATATCATAAACTGTGCTGGTAACCAGATAGGTAGGATGTGGGTAGATTTATAATATAGATATATAGATATCATATACTCGTGCTGGTCATCAGGTAGGATGTAGGGTAGTTTATCATAATAGATATATAGTACCTATCTGTGCTGGTTACCGGATAGGTAGGATGTAGGTAGATTTATCATATAAGATATATAGATACCATATACTGTGCTGGTTACCAGATATGTAGGATGTAAGGTAGATTTATCATATATAGATATATAGATACCATATACTGTGCTGGTTACCAGATAGGTAGGATGTAAGGATAGATTATCATATCTAATATATATCATATAGCCTGTGCTGTTTAACTGACATGGTAGGATCTAAGGGTAGATTTATCATATAGATATATAGATACCATATACTTGTCTGGTTACCAATAGGTAGGATGTGTAGGGTAGTTATCATATATAGTATATAGATACATATACTGTGCTGGTTACCAGATAGGTATGATGTAAGGGTAGATTTATCATATATAGATTATTAGATACCATATACTGTGCTGTTACAGATAGGTAGGATGTAAGGGTAGATTTTTTTATCATATAGAAGAAATAGATATAGATACCATATACTGTGCTGGTTACCGATAGTAGGATGTAAGGGTGAATTTATCATATTAGAAATCTGATACTCTATACTGTGCTGGTATCAGAATAGGTAGGATGTGGGTAGATTTATCATATATAGATATTAGATACCATATACTGTGCTGGTTACCGAGATGGTAGGATTTAAGGTAGATTTTATCATATATAGATATATAGATATACCAATACTGTGCTGTTACCGTAGGTAGGATGTAAGGGTAATTTATCAATATATAAGAGACCATATATGTGCTGGTTACCGATAGGTAGATTAAGGTAGATTATCATATATAGTATATGTAGATACCATATACTGTGCTGGTTACCGATAGGTAGGATGTAAGGTGAGATTTATCATATATAGATATATAGATACCATAACTGTGCTGGTTACCAGATAGGTAGGATGTAGGTAGATTTATCATATATAGATATACCATATACTGTGCTGTTACGATAGGAGGATTAAGGGTAGAATTATCATATATAGATATATAGATACCATATACTGTGCTGGTTACCAGATAGGTAGGATGTAAGGGTAGATTTATCATATATATGATAATATGATATCTATACTGTGCTGGTTACCAGATAGGTAGATGTAAGGGTAGATTTATCATATATAGATAATAGATACCATATACTGTGCTGGTTACCAGATAGGTAGGATGTAAGGGTATATTTATCATATATAGATATATAGATACCATATACTGTGCTGGTTACCAGATAGGTAGGATGTAAGGGTAGATTAATCAATATATAATATATAGATTACCATATACTGTGCTGGTTACCAGATAGGTAGGATGTAAGGGTAGATTTTCATATATAGATATTAGATACCATATACTGTGCTGGTTACCGTTAGGTAGGATGTAAGGGTAGATTTATCATATATAGATATATAGATACCATATACGTGCTGGTTACCAGATAGGTAGGATGTAAGGGTAGATTATCATATATAGATATATAGATACCATAACTGGTGCGGTTACCAATAGGTAGGATTAAGGGTAGATTTAATCATATATAGAATATAGATATCATATACTGTGCTGGTACCAGATAGGTAGGATAGTGGGTAGTTTCATATATAGATATATAGATAACCTATACTGTGCTGGTTACCGGATAGGTAGGATGTAAGGGTAGATTTATCATATATAGATATATAGATATCATATACTGTGCTGGTTACCGGATAGGTAGGATGTAAGGGTAGATTTAACATATATAGATATATAGATACCATATACTGTGCTGGTTACGAGATAGGTAGGATGTAAGGGTAGATTTAAACCTGCTAATTGAGGTTTCTTGACGTAGAGAGAGGGGAATAGAATTCCAGAGGATGGGAGACACAAGAGAAAAAGGGTTAAGGCAAGAGGAGGCAGTGTGAGTGGGGGTCTGTATAGGAGATGGTTCTGTGATGGGTACAGGGTACGGACAGGGACATATGGGGACACTAGAGAGAAAGGTATAAGGTGGGAGGAAGCAGTGTGAGTGGGGGGTCTGTATAGGAGATGGTTCTGTGATGGGTACAGGGTATGGACAGGGACATATGGGGACACTAGAGAGAGAGGTTTAAGGTGGGAGGAAGCAGTGTGAGTGGGGGGTCTGTATAGGAGATGGTTCTGTGATGGGTACAGGATACGGACAGGGACATATGGGGACACTAGAGAGAAAGGTTTAAGGTGGGAGGAAGCAGTGTGAGTGGGGGGTCTGTATAGGAGATGGTTCTGTGATGGGTACAGGGTACGGACAGGGACATATGGGGACACTAGAGAGAAAGGTATAAGGTGGGAGGATGCAGTGTGAGTGGGGGGTCTGTATAGGAGATGGTTCTGTGATAGGTACAGGGTATGGACAGGGACATATGGGGACACTAGAGAGAGGTTTAAGGTGAGAGGATGCAGTGTGAGTGGGGGGTCTGTATAGGAGATGGTTCTGTGATGGGTACAGGGTACAGACAGGGACATATGGTGACACTAGAGAGAAAGGTATAAGGTGGGAGGAAGCAGTGTGAGTGGGACCATAGTCCCTGTCCTTTACCCCATGTACCCATCAAGAAACCATCTCCCATACAGACCCCCACGGTCCACCTGCTCCTCCGACCTAAACCTCTCTCAGTGCCCCTATGTCCCTGTCCATACCCGTGTACCATCACAGAACCATCTCCTATACAGACCCCCCACTCACACGCTGCATCCTCCCACCTTATACCTTTCTCTCTAGTGTCCCCATATGTCCCTGTCCGTACCCTGTACCCATCACAGAACCATCTCCTATACACACCCCCACTCACACTGCTTCCTCCCACCTTAAACCTTTCTCTCTAGGTCCCCATATGTCCCGGTCCGTACCTGTACCCATCACAGAACCATCTCCATAAGACCCCCCACTCACACTGCTTCCTCCCACCTTAAACCTTTCTCTCAGTGTCCCCATATGTCCCCTGTCCTACCCTGTACCCATCACAGAACCATCTCCTATACAGACCCCCACTCACACTGCTTCCTCCGCCCACCTTAACCTTTCTCTCTAGTGTCCCCATATGTCCCGTCCACCCATGTACCCATCAACAGAACCATCTCCTATACGACACCCCCACTCACACTGCTTCCTCCTACCTTAACCCTTTCTCTCTAGTTCCCATATGTCCCTGTCCGTACCTGTACCCATCCACAGAACCATCTCCTATACAGACCCCCACTCACACTCGCTTCCCTCCACCTTAACCCTTTCTCTCTAGTTTCCCCCCCCTCCCCCCCTCCCATCCCTCCTCCTTCGACCCCCATCCACACTGCTCCTCTCTCCAGCCATTTCCACCACCCCCACCAATCTCACCCCATATTTTCTTCCATATGTTCCCTGTCCGTACCCTGTACCCATCACAGAACCATCTCCTATACAGACCCACCACTCACAGCCTGCCTCCTCTTGCCTTAACCTTTTTCTCTTGTTTCTCCCCATCCTCTGGAATTCTATTCCCCTCTCTCTACGTCAGAAACCTCAATTAGCAGTTTTAAATCTACCCTTACATCCTAACCTATCTCGTAACCAGCACATATATGGTATCTATATATCTATATATGTTAAATCTACCCTTACAATCCTACCTATCCGGTAACCAGCACATATATGATATCTATATATCTATATATGATAAATCTACCCTACATCCTACCTATCCGGTAACCAGCACAGTATATGGTATCTATATATCTATATATGATAATCTACCCTTACATCCTACCTATCTGGTAACCACACAGTATATGATATCTATATATCTATATATGATAATCACCCTTACATCCCTACTATCTGGTAACCAGCACAGTATATGGTATCTATATATCTATATATGTAATCTACAAAACTACCCTACCACCTACCTATCTGGTAACCAGCACAGTATATGGTATCTATATATCTATATATGATAATCTACCCTTACATCCTACCTATCTGGTAACCAGCACAGTATATGGTATCTATATATCATATATGATAAATCTACCCTTACATCCTACCTATCTGGTAACCAGCACATTATATGGTATCTATATATCTATATATGATAAATCTACCCTTACATCCTACCTATCTGGTAACCAGCACAGTATATGGTATCTATATATCTATATATGATAAATCTACCCTACATCCTCACCTATCTGGTACCAGCACAGTAATATGGTATCTAATATCTATAATGATAAATCTACCCTTACATCCTACCTATCTGGTAACCCAGCACAGTATATGAGTATCAATATATCTGTATATGATAATTAACCCTAATCCTACCTATCTGGTACCGCACATATGTATCATATATCTATATATGAATAATCTAACCCTTAGATCCTACTAGTCAGTAAACAGCACAGTATAGATATACTATATATGATAAATCTATCCTTACTCCTACCTTATCTGGGTAACCAGCACAGTATATGGTATCTATATATTATATAGATTAAATCTACCTTACATCCCACCTATCGGTAACCAGCACAGTATATGGTACTACATATCTAGATGATAATCTACCTACATCCTACCTATCTGGTAACCAGCACAGTATATGGTATCTATTATTATAAATCTACCCTTACATCCTACCTATCCGGTAACCAGCACAGTATATGGTATCTATATCTATATATGATAAATCTACCTACATCCTACCGATCCGTACCAGCACAGTATATGGTATCTAATATTCTATATTGATAAATCTACCCATACTCCTACCTATCTGATGACCAGCACAGTATATGAATCAATATATCTATATATGATAAATCTACCCTTACATCCTACCTATCTGGTAACCAGCACAGTATATGGTATCTATATATCTATATATGATAAATCTAACCCTTACATCCTACCTATCTGGTAACCAGCACAGTATATGGTATCTATATATCTATATATGATAAATCTACCCTTACATCCTACCTATCTGGTTACCAGCACAGTTATGATATCTATATATCTATATATGATAAATCTACCCTTACATCCTCCTACCTATCTGGTAACCCGCACAAGTATATGGTATCTATATATCTATATATATAAATCTACCCTTAGATCCTACATATAGATAACAGCACAGTATATGATATCTATATATGATAATCTATCCTACATCCTACCTATCTGGTAACCAGCACAGTATATGGTATCTATATATCATATATGATAAATCTACCCTTACATCCTACCTATCTGTAACCAGCACAGTATATGGTATCTATATATCATATATGATAAATCTACCTTACATCCTACCTATCCGGTAACCACACAGTATATGGTATCTATATCTATATATGATAAATCTACCCATCACATCTAACCTATCTGATGACAGCACATATATGATATCTATATATCTATATATGATAACTAACCCTTACATCCTACCTATCTGGTTACCAGCACAGTTATGATATCATATATCTATATATGATAATCTAACCCTTACATCCTACCTATCTGGTAACCAGCACAGTATATGGTATCTATAATCTATATATGATAATCTACCCTTACCCTATCATCCTACCTATCTGGTTACCAGCAGTGTTTATGATATCTATATATCTATATATGATAAATCTACCCTTACATCCTACCTATCTGGTAACCAGCACAGTATATGGTATCTATATATCTATATATGATAAATCTACCCTTACATCCTACCTATCCGGTAACCAGCACAGTATATGATATCTATATATCTATATATGAATAAATCTACCCTTACATCCTACTATCCGGTAACCAGCACAGTATATGGTATCTATATATCTATATTGATAAATCTACCTTACATCCTACCGATCCGGTAACCAGCACAGTATATGGTATCTATATATCTATATATGATAAATCTACCCATACATCCTACCTATCTGATGACCCGCACAGTATATGATATCAATATTTTATAATGATAAATCTACCCTTACATCCTACCTATCTGGTAACCAGCATAGTATATGGTATCTATATATCTATATATGATAAATCTACCCTTACATCCTACCTATCTGGTAACCAGCACAGTATATGGTATCTATATATCTATATATGATAAATCTACCCTTACATCCTACCTATCTGGTTACCAGCAAGTTTATGATATCCTATATATCTATATATGATAAATCTACCCTTACATCCTACCTATCTGGTAACCAGCAAAGTATATGGTATCTATATATCTATATATGTAAATCTACCCTTAGATCCTACATAGTCAGTAAACAGCACGTATTGATATCTATTATGATAAATCTATCCTTACATCCTACCTATCTGGTAACCACACATATAATTGGTATCTATATATCTATATATGATAAATCTACCCTTACATCCTACCTATCTGGTACCAGCACAGTATATGGTATCTATATATCTATATATGATAAATCTACCTTACATCCTACCTATCCGGTAACCAGCAAGTATATGGTATCTATATATCTATATATGATAATCTACCCATACACCTAACCTATCTGATGACCAGCACAGTATATGATATCTATATATCTTATATGATAAATCTACCCTACATCCTACCTATCTGTTACCACACAGTTTATGATATCTATATATCTATATATGATAAATCTACCCTTACATCCTACCTATCTGGTAACCAGCACAGTATTGGTATCTATATATCTATATATGATAAATCTACCCTTACATCCCACCTATCTGGTACCAGCAGTGTTTATGTATCTATATTTTATATGATAAATCTACCCTTACATCCTACCTATCTGGTACCACCACAGTATATGGTATCTATATATCTATATATGATAATCTACCCTTACATCCTACCTATCCGGTAACCAGCACAGTATAGGATATCTATATATCTATATATGATAAATCTACCCTTACATCCTACCTATCCGGTAACCAGCACAGTATATGGTATCTATTAATCTATATATGTAAATCTACCCTTACATCCTCCCTATCCGGTACCCACAGTATATGGTATCTATATATCTATATAGGATAAATCTACCCTTACATCCTACCTATCTGGTAACCAGCACAGTATATGGTATCTATATTTCTATATATGATAAATCTACCCTTACACCTACCTATCCGGTAACCAGCACAGTATATGGTATCTATATATCTATATATGATAAATCTATACCCTTACATCCTACCTATCTGGTAACCAGCACAGTATATGATATCTATAATCTATATATGATAATCTACCCTTACATCCTACATAGCCGGTAACCACACAGTATTGAATATCTATTATAAATCTACCCTTACATCCTACCTATCCGGTACCCAGCACAGTATATGGTATCTATATATCTGTATATGATAATCTACCCTTAAATCCGACCTATCTGGTAACCAGCACAGTATATGATATCTATATATCTATATATGATAATCTACCCTTAATCCTACATATGTCATAAACAGCACAGTAATATGATATCTATATATGATAAATCTATCCTTACATCCTACCTATCTGGTAACCAGCACAGTATATGGTATCTATATATCTATATATGATAAATCTACCTTACATCCTACCTATCCGGTAACCACACAGTTATGGTATCTATATTCTATATATGATAAATCTACCCATACATCCTACCTATCTGATGACCAGCACAGTTATGATATCTATATATCTATATATGATAAATCTACCTTACATCCTACCTATCTGGTTACCAGCACAGTTTATATCTAATATCTTTATGATAATCTACCTCTAACCTTACTCCTACCTATCTGGTAACCAGCACAGTAATATGTATCATATATCTAATATGATAAATCTACCCTTACACTCCTACCTATCTGAACCAGCCACAGTATATGATATCTATATATCTATATAGATATCTACCCTTACATCCTACCTATCTGGTACCCAGCACAGTATATGGTATCTATATATCTATATATGATAAATCTAACCCTTACACCTACCTATCGGTCCAGCACAGTTTATGATATCTATATCTATATAGGATAAATCTACCCTTACATCCTACCTATCTGTAACCAGCACAGTATATGGTATCTATATATCTATATATGATAATCTACCCCTTACATCCTACCTATCGGTAACCAGCACAGTATATGGTATCTATATATCTATAATATGTAAATCTACCCTTACATCACTACCTATCCGGTAACCAGCACAGTATAGATATCAATATTTCTATATATGATAATCACCCTTACATCCTACCTATCGGTAAACCAGCACAGTATATGGTATCTATATATCTATATATATGCAAATCTACCCTTACATCCTACCTATCCGTAACCAGCACAGTAATGATATCTATAATCTATATATGATAAATCTACCCTTACATCCTACCATATCCGGTAACCCACACAGTATATGATATCTATATATCTGTATATGATAAATCTACCCTTACATCCTACCTATCCGGTAACACACAGTATATGATATCTATAATCTATATATGGATAAATCTCCCTTACATCTACATCGCCGGTAACCAGCACAGTTATGATTCTATATATCTATATATGATAAATCTACCTTACATCCTACCTATCTGGTAACCAGCACAGTATATGGTATCTATAATCTATATATGATAAATCTACCCTTACATCCTACCTATCCGGTAACCAGCACAGTATATGGTATCTATATTCTATATTGATAATCTACCCTTACATCCTACCTATCTGGTAACCAGCACGTATATGTAATCTATATATCTATAATGATAAATCTACCCTTACATCCTACCTATCCGTAACCAGCACAGTATATGATATTATATATCTATATATGATAAATCTACCCTTACATTCTACCTATCGGATAACCAGCCAGTATATGATATATATATATCTATATATGAAATCTACCCTTACAATCCTACCTATCCATTAACCAGCACGTATATGATATCTATATATCTATATATATAAAATCTACCTTACATCCTACCTATCTGGTAACCAGCACAGTTATATGGTATCTATATATCGATATATGATAATCTACCCTTACATCCTACCTATCCGGTAACCAGCACAGTATATGATATCTTATATATCTATATATGATAACTACCTTACATCCTACCTATCCGGTAACCAGCACAGTATATGATATCTATATACTATATGTAATCTACCCTTACATCCTACCTATCCGTAACCAGCACAGTATATGGATATCTATATACTAGAAATGATATCTACCCTACATCTACCTATGCGGTAACCAGCACAGTAATATGATATCTAATATGCTATATATGATAATCTACCTTACATCCTACCTATCCGGTAACAGCACAGTATATGATCTATATATCTATATATGATAAATCACCCTTACATCCTACCTATCCGGTAACCAGCACGTAATATGGTATCTATAGATCTATATATGATAAAAATCTACCTACATCCTACCTATCTGTAACCAGCACAGTATATGGTATCTATATATCTATATATGATAAATTCTACCCTTACATCCTACCTACCGGTAACCAGCAGTATATGATATCTATATATCTATATATATAAATCTACCCTTACACCTACCTATCTGGTAACCAGCACATATATGGTATCTATATATCTATATATGATAAATCTACCTCTACCATCCTACCTATCGTACCAGCACAGTATATGATATCTATATATCTATATATAATAAATTAACTACCCTACATCCAACCTATCCGGTAACCAGCACAGTATATGGTATCTATATACTATAATGATAAATCTACCCTTACATCCTACCTATCTGGTACCAGCACAGTATATGGTATCTATATCTAATATATGTAAATCTACCCTTACATCCTACCTATCTGGTAACCAGCACAGTATATGATATATCTATATATCTATATATGACAAATCTACCCTTACATCCTACCTATCCGGTAACCAGCACAGTATATGTATCTATATATCTATATATATAAATCTACCCTTACATCCACCTATCTGGTAACCAGCCAGTATATGATATCTATATATCTATATATGATAAATCTTACCCTACATCCACCTATCTGGTAACCCACAGTATATGGTATCTAATATATCTATATATGCATAAATCTACCCTACATCTACCTATCCGGTAACCAGCACAAGTATTGATATCTATATATCTATATGATAAATCTACCTTACATCCTACCTATCTGGTAACCAGCCACAGTATATGGTATCTATATATCTATATATGATAAATCTACCCTTACACCACCTATCTGGTAACCAGCACAGTTATATGGTATCTATATATCTATATTGATAAATCTACCCTACATCCTACCTATCTGGTAACCAGCACAGTATATGATATCTATATATCTATATATGATAAATTACCCTTACATCCTACCCTATCTGTGTAACCAGCACAGTATATGGTATCTATAATATCTATAGATAAATCTACCCTTACATCCTACCTATCTGGTAACCAGCACAGTATATGGTTCTATATATCTATATATGATAAATCTATCTACATCCTACCTATTGGTAACCAGCACAGAATATATCTATATATCTATATATGATAAATCTACCCTTACATCCTACCTATCCGGTACCAACCAGCACAGTATATGGATATATCTATATCTTATATGTAAATCTACCTTACATCCTACCTACTGGTAACCAGCACAGTATATGGTATCTTATATCTATATATGATAACTCTACCCTTACATCCTCCTATCTGGTAACCAGCCACAGTATATGTATCTATATATCTATATATATAAATCTACCCTTACATCCTACCTATCTGGTAACCAGCACAGTATATGGATATCTATATATCTATAGATAGAAATCTACCCTTACATCCTACCTATCCGGTAAACCAGCACAGTATATGGTTATCTAATATCTATATATGATAATCTACCCTACATCCTACTATCTGGTACCAGCACAGTATATGATTCTATATATCTATATTGATAAATCTCACCCTTACATCCTACCTATCTGGTAACCAGCACAGTATATAGTATCTATATATCTATATATGATAAACTACCTTACATCCTACCTATCTGGTAACCAGCACAGTATATGGTACTATATATCTATATATGATAAATCTACCCTTACATCCTACCTATCTGGTAACCAGCACAGTATATGATATCTATTATCTATATATGATAAATCTACCCTTACATCCTACCTATCGGTAACCAGCACAGTATATGGATATCTATAATCTATATATGATAAA
The DNA here is from genome assembly GCA_019447015.1 of Hymenochirus boettgeri. Lineage (NCBI taxonomy): Eukaryota > Metazoa > Chordata > Amphibia > Anura > Pipidae > Hymenochirus > Hymenochirus boettgeri. Next base: position 9,846,068 of record CM033472.1, read on the forward strand.
TCTACCCTTACATCCTACCTATCCGGTAACCAGCACAGTATATGATATCTATATATCTATATATGATAAATCTACCCTTACATCCTACCTATCCGGTAACCAGCACAGTATAGATATCTATATAACTATATATGAAATCTACCCTTACATTCCTGTCCGGTAACCAGCACAGTATATGGTATCTTATCTATATATTATAAATCTACCCTACATCCTACCTGTCCGTAATAGCCACACAGTATATGATATCTATATATCTATATATGATAAATCTACCCTACTCCTACCTATCGGTAACCAGCACAGTATATGGAATCTATATATCTATATATGATAAATCTACCCTTACATCCTACCTATCCGGTAACCAGCACAGTATATGGTATCTATATATCTATATATGATAAATCTACCATTACATCCTACCTACTATCGGTAACAGCACAGTATATGATATCTATATATCTATATATGATAAATCTACCCTTACATCCTACCTATCTGGTAACCAGCACAATATATGGTATCTATTATCTATATATGATAAATCTACCCTTACATCCTACCTATCTGGTAACCAGCACAGTATATGTATTATATATCTATATATGATAAATCTACCCTTACATCCTACCATCTCGGTAACAGCACAGTATATGTATCTATATATCTATATATGATAAATCTACCCTTACATCCTACCTATCTGGTAACCAGCACAGTATATGGTATCTGATATCTATATATGATAAATCTAACTATCACTACTACATCTACCTACGTAACCAGCACAGTATATGATTCTATATATCTATATATGAAAATCTACCTTACATCCTACCTATCCGGAACCAGCACAGTATATGGTATCTATATTCTATATATGATAAATCTACCCTTACATCCTACCTATCTGGTAACCAGCACAGTATATGATCTATATCTATATGATAAATCTACCCTTACATCCTACCTATCCGGTACCAGCACAGTATATGGTATCTATATATCATATATCATAAATCTACCCTTACATCCTACCTATCGGTACCAGCACAGTATGATATCTATATATCTATATATGATAAATCTACCTTACATCCTACCTATTGTGTAACCAGCACAGTATATTGGTATCTATATATCTATATATGATAAATCTACCCTTACATCCTACCTATCTGGTAACCAGCACAGTATATGGTATCTATATACTATATATGATAGTCTACCCTACATCCTACCTATCTGGTAACCAGCCAGTATTGATATCTATATATCTATATATGATAAATCTACCCTTACATCCTACCTATCTGGTAACCAGCACAGTATATGGTATCTATATATCTATATATGATAAATCTACCCTACATCCTACCTATCGGTAACCAGCACAGTATATGGTATCTATATATCTATATATGATAAATCTATCCTTACATCCTATACCTATCTGGTAACCAGCACAGTATATTGTATCTATATATCTATAGATGATAATCTAAATCTATCACCTTACATCCTACCTATCGGTAACCAGCACATATATGATATCTATATATCTATATATGATAATCTACCTTACATCCTACCTATTGGTACCAGCACAGATATGGTATCTATATATCTATATATGATAAATCTACCCTTAATCCTACCTATCTGGTAACCAGCACAGTATATGGTATCTATATATCTATATATAATAAATCTACCTCTTACATCCTACCTATCTGGTAACCAGCACAGTATATGTATATCTATATATCTATAATAGGATAAATCTACCCTACATCCTACCTATCGGTAACCAGCACAGTATATGGTATCTATATATCTATATATGATAAATCTACCTTCATACATCCTACCTATCTGGTAACCAGCACAGTATATGATATCTAATATATCTATATATGATAAATCTACCTACATCCTACCTATCTGGTAACCAGCACAGATATGGTATCTATATATCTATATATGATAACTACCCTTAATCCTACTATCTAGTAACCAGCACAGTATATGGATCTATATCATCATATATATAAATCTACCCTTACATCTACCTATCTGGTAACCAGCACAGTATATGATCTCTATATATCTATATAGATAAATCTACCCTTACATCCTACCTATATCGGTAACCAGCACAGTATATGGTATCTATATCTATATATGATAAATCTACCCTTACATCCTACTATCTGGTAACAGCACAGTATATGATATCTATATATCTATATATGATAAATCTACCCTTCATCCTACCTATCTGGTAACCAGCACAGTATATGGTATCTATATATCTAATTGATAAATCTACCTTACATCCTACCTATCTGGTAACCGCACGTATATGGTATCTATATATCTATATATGATAAATCTACCCTTACATCCTACCTATCCGGTAACCGCACAGTATATGGTTATCGATATATCTATATGATAAATCTACCCTTACATCCTACCTATCTGGTAACCACACAGTATATGGTATCTATATATCTATATATGATAAACTACCTTACATCTACCTATCTGGAACCAGCACAGTAATATGTAGTATCTATATATCTATATAGATAAATCTACCCTTACATCCTACCTATCCGGTAACCAGCACAGTATATGATATCTATATATCTATATATGATAAATCTACCCTCTACATCCTACCTACCAGTACCCACATTGTTATGATTGTTTTATTTGCACTGCATACATCTCAGTGTCCGCACTTATACCACTTTCTATGTATCTCTGTGTTACCCACCTATAGATTGTACGCTTTAGCGGGGCAGGGACCTCATACCCTCTTGTGGCAAAGCTCTAGCACTTCTATCATATATTTATTAATATTATTATGTACTGAACGATCATATTGTTTATACCCCTTGAATACTTTATTTGTATTTTGTTACTGTACAGTGCTTTATAAATACCTATACATCAACATATACCATACATACATACCGTACATACATACATACGTACATACATATATACATACATACATACATATTACGCCTTGTGCCTTTCTTTTAAGACTCATATAAAATGCTAATGCAAACAGTAAAATTGCAATTGGGCACAATGGACAATTCGTGCATGTATAATACAGTCATGAAATGATAACCAACGGGCTATAAGACCTTAGTGCTGCTGCTTTCTACCTTATATATAATATAGGCAAAGGAGTGCTCCCACAGTCATTTTGTTGTATTATTTTATTAGGAAGGGTGGTCAATCTTCCATGTGGTAATAGCCCCCCAACACGTCCCTTTAATGGGAGGTCCTATGCCTTTAATATAAATAGTAGGGATGGACGGCCTCATTCCCTCATTTTTAAAAAGCCACAGGGCTGGGGGGGAAAGGAGAAAGTCGCTATATTGATCCAGCGGTCAATATGAGAAATGTAAAAGTTTGCTAATGGTAATTGAAGTACATAAAGGTTAGAAGTTAGGACCTTCCAAGTGGGGTTACCTTACGTGTGGAAGGCTTTCATTCATGTGATCACAGAAAAGTATCTAAAAACCCCTTTGTTTATAAAGTATGCCAGTGTGCAGATAATAGATATTGTATGGGGCCCAGGAATTTGCATTGATTATCTTTTCTATGTTTTATATATAAATAATATATAAGATATAAACTGTAATATATATAATAGATATTGTATGGGGCTCAGGAATGTGCATTAATTATCTTTTCTTATGTTTTAATATATATATATTATATATATATATGATATACTGTATATACAGATAATATGATATTGTTGTGGGGCCAGGAATGTGCATTGATTACTTTTCTATGTTATATATATAGATATACTGTATATACGATAATCTATATATGTATGGGGCCTAGGAATGTGCATTGATATCTTTCTTTTCTATGTTTATATATATTATATAGATATACTGTATATACAGATAATAGATTTGTATGGGGCCTAGGAAGTGCATTGTTATCTTTTTCTTTGTTTAAATGTATCAGTGTGCAGATAATATGATTTTTAGGGGCCTAGGAATGTGCAGTGATTATCTTTTCTATGTTATAATGTATGCCAGTGTGCAGATAATATGATATTGTATGGGGCCTAGGAATGTGCCTGGATTATCTTTTCTATGTTTTACATATAGATATACTGTATAACAGATAATATGATATTTGTATGGGGCCTAGGAATGTGCATTGGATTACTTTCTTTGTTTATAATGTATGCCAGTGTGTCAAAGAATATGATATTGTATGGGGCCTAGGAATGTGCATTGATTTCTTTCTATGTTTATACATATAGTATACTGTATATACAGATAATATGATATTGTATGGGGCCTAAGAATGTGCATTGATTATCTTTTCTATGTTGTAAAAATGTAGTTGTAATTAGTAAATTGAGCCTAAGGACCACAGTGTCCCACAGCGCTTCTATTATTATTATCTGAATTTCTTCCATTGTCTGTGTTTTAGTATTATTTAGGGTATTCATCTGTGGATGTGGCTGCATCACTGAATGCATTACAAACTTTCTGTTTGCAACAAATTAGATAGTGATTGGATCATAATTGCCCTAATAAGCAAATACTGTTATTCCAATTATTTAAATTATTGACAAATAGCCAATGCACATCAATAAAAAATCCTGCACCTTTGATTACAAGACTAAAATTATAATGTAAAGAGCAATGGCTCCAATATCCAAAAGCTCCACTAAGAAGACAAGAGAAGGGAACCCCACAGCCCGGAGAACTCCCTCTCTATAAGTACTTACACCCAGGAAACTCTTCTCCTTCATAAGTCAACAGCCCGTAACTCTCCTCTCTATAAGTCTTACAGTCTAGAGAACTCTCCTCTCTATAAGTCTTACAGCCCAGAGAACTCTCCTCTCTATAAGTCTTACAGCCCTGGAGAACTTTCCTCTCTATAAGTCTTACAGCCCTGGAGACTCCTCCTCTCTATAAGTCTTACAGCCCTGGAAACTCTCCTCTCTATAAGTCTTAGCAGCCAGGAGAACTCTCCTCTCTATAGTCTTACAGCCCGGAGAACTCTCCTCTCTATAAGTCCTAATGTCCAGGAGAACTCTCCTCTCTATAAGTCCTACGCCCAGGAGAACTCTTCTCTCTATCGTCTGTACAGCCCTGGAGAACTCCTGCCTCTCATAAGTCTTACATCCCTGAGAACTCTCCTCTCTATAAGTCTTACACCTGGAGAAACTTCCTCTCTATAAGTCTTATGTCCAGGAGAACCTCCTCTCTATAAGTCCACAGCCCAGAACTCTCTCTCTATAAGTCTTACAGCCCGGAGAACCTCTCTCTAAGAGTCTACAGCCCTGGAGACTCCCTCTCTATAAGTCTTACAGCCCTGGAGAACTCTCCTCTCTATAAGCCCTACAAGCCCAGGAGAACTCGTTCCCTATAAGTCTTACGCCCTGGAGAGAACTCTCGTCTCTATAAGTCTTCCAGCCCTGGAGAACTCTTCTCTCTATAAGTCTTATGTCCAGGATACTCTCCTCTCTATAAGCCCTACAGCCAGCCTGGAGAAACTCTTCTCTCTATAAGTCTTAATGTCCAGGAGAACCTCTCTCTATAAGTCCTACAGCCCAGGAGAACTCTCCTCTCTATAGTCTTACATAGCACCCGGAAAACCTCACTCACTATAAGCCCCTACAGCCCCAGGAAACTCTTCTCTCTATACGTCTTCAGTCCCAGGAGAACTCCCTCCTCTCTAAAGCCCTACAGCCCAGGAGAACTCTCCTCTCTATAAGCCCTACATCCTAGTAACTCTCCTCCTATAATCTTACAGCCCTTCGAGACTATCCCTCTCTATGTCCCTACAAGCCCGGAGAACTCTCCTCTCTATAAGTCCTTACAGTCTAGGAGAATCTCCTCTCTATAAGCCCTAAACGCCTGGAGAACTCTCCTCTCTATAAGTCTCAGCCCCTAGAACTCTCCTCTCTATAATCGTACAGCCAGGAGAATTCTTCTCTCTATAAGTCTTTCAGTCAGGAGAACTCTCTCTCTCTATAGTTCTTACAGCCCAGAGAACTCTTCTCTCTATAAGTCTTACAGCCCAGGAGAATTCTTCTCTCTATACGGTCTTTACAGCCAGGAGAACTCCCTCTCTATAAGTCTTACAGCCCAGGAGAACTCTCCTCTCTTTTAAGTTTTTTACAGTCCAGGATAACTCTCCTCTCTATAATCCCTATATCCCTGTACCCCTGAAAACTGTTTAACCACAACCTAATATTCTATTGTCCTGCAAGCAAATAAGTTATATCATTGGTGTTACAAAGAACGCTACTCCACCCACGCGTACCTAACTCTTAACAAGGAATAACGAGGAGGATTAATTTAAATGCAATGTGACTTTACACATGGAAGAGTACCAGGCACTAGAAATGAGATTGAGATGAGATTGTTTCTTCTCTTTATCTTTTTCCAGGCTAATGGAATAAATTGCTCCCTATCCCTTACTTGTAAATTGGTTAGCATCTGCAACACGAGGGAACTCAACAGGAAAAAAATAAAAACAAAGATTTGGTGTTTTTAAATGAATTTGATTAGTTGTTGTCTTTCCCGATTTCCATATTAAAAGAACCGCTAAATAAGAGAAAGTGTGATGTTTTAAAAGAAATCCTGACATTCATACATTAAAGCAAATTGTTTCTCGGTACCAATATTTCTCATCCTAGGGATTCCTGGAATGATAGAATGATAGGAACTAGATCCACCCTTGTATGATTTTATGATGAAATATATATTTATGTAGGGGTTTAGAAATTATTCCTGGTTTGGGAACAACCCTTTTTGGATTCTGAACTGCGGTTCCGCTGATCTAAGAGAATTTTTGAAATTCAAAAGTTGGAAAATTTCGTTGAAATCGCATAATCACACCGTCGAAAATTGTAAAAATGACAGAGAAATCACAGCAATTTTTTCAAAATCGCAGAAATTGCAGTTGAAAATGTCCAATTGTTGTCCAAAGCAAAAATTAATTTCATCCACCCCATCAGATTTTCGAAATTCAGTTCTGAAATTTCATCCACCAGTTTCTTTTAATCGCTAAAGAAAATTAGTTTCAACAAGGTTTCTGGTAGTATAGAAGGTTTGAGAATGCTGATCTTCTACAGTTCAGACATTAAATATACTGGAGGACAGGGGACAGTAATGTCTCATCAAGACCAGAAACTAGAAATGGTTTCATCCCCGTTTTTTAGAATAGGATACTAAACCACTTGTGACTTAAAAATGAGATAAATATTAAACCTATCTTATTCAAATCCTTCGTTCCGAGTATAGAAGCGATGAACCTTTGAGTACACACCTTAATGATAGCCTGCAATGTGCGGGTCGTCTCTAGACTTTTTGGCACCTGAAAAAAAAATCCAAATGCTGCCCCCCCCGCTGCAACTAAAAGTGGGTGATCGTTGTCCGAAGTAGGGTGTTGTTTGTCCAGGATGGAGGGGCTTTAGACATACATGACTGTTAAATAATGCCCAAATACTGGTAAATGCTGCCACTGACTGGTATTAGATGCCCACAGTGACTGATAAATGATGTCCAACATTGATTTTTGATCTGCAGGGTGACATTTTTTTTTTTCTGGCATCAAAAACTGCTGCGCCTCCCTACAGGGTGCTTGCTCTGTGCTTCACTTGCCTCATTAAAGAGTCAGCCCTGTGCATGTGCATTAATCTATTATTAACAATCTTACTTGCCTTATCTTTAAAAAGAAATCCCTTTTCAAAGTGCAGCCAAAGAGTTTATCTCTGCGAGACACAGGGATCGATAGCAGAACGGGTAGGTGCTTGTAAGTATTCTGAGAAGCCTCACAGATGGTTGAAACCATTGTGAGGTCTAGGTTTGGGGGGGTGGGTAATTTACCCTTAAATCTAATTTATTTTTGGGGTGACAGGCCTTTACATTAGTTTAAAGTTGCTGAAAACCCAGAGCAACTCTTATTATTGTTCTGGGTGATACCCTTCAGGAGATTCAATAAAAGTTCTTATCGTGTAAAATGGTGCTAATTGTTGCCCAACCCATCAGAACTTATGTAACATTTGAAAGCTAACATCTGATTGGTTGGGCCAAATTAATCACCAATTTAAACGATAAGAACTTTTATTGAAATAACCCCCATTATTTGTAAAATATTTTAGCCTGTGGCCTAACACTGGCCATACAATCAGGAACTATTAACATTATTTCCTGTTATGTTTCGAACAGTACTGTATCTATGTCCTCACTCCTGGGTTCACTTTCTTAAACTATCAATCATCCAACTTCATAAAGTTCGGTCAGTTGTTTTGAATTTCGAAATCTCGAATTCGACCCATTAAAGTCCATGGGGAGTGATAGTTAAAACCTTCCGGATGAGTTTCCAGATAATTAACAATGGTAACTTACTGTAAATGGTATGTGAGAACCTGGGAAATGGTCTTGGGAACATGTCATATCACAAAACTGTTAAAACACTTCTCAATAACAACACCGAGCTGGTAGTTGATTTAGGTATTGCAAGCTACATTCGAGGGTGCCAAAAACGAATACATAGTTAGCGACGATTAATAGGCTGTAAATAGAACCATACATCGAGGGTACCGAAAACGAATGATACTTCGAGGGTAAGAAAACGGCAGATAAATTCGATTTATCGAAAAATACAGCCTGTTGCGTGTTGGAAAAAACAAACTAATTTCGTCTACCACAGCATAGTCATCATGTTCTGGTCTAACTGCCCAGTGTGATAATCTATCTAGGAGGTCTGCTTGCAGCACTGCACTCATTGGAAGTTTCCCAAAGCTCTGCATAATTTATGTCATCAGCAAACACAGAGAACCTTGCTCTCAATGCCCCCTTCTAAGTCATTTATAAACAGATTAACATAACGGCCCCAGTCAGAACCCTGGGGGAACTCCGCTTAGAACTTTAGCTCCATAACCACCACTCTCTGTTTGCGTCCAGTGAGATCCAGTTGATGTTCTCTATCTATGAACAATGTTTTCTTCAAGGCCAAAACAACCAAACAAAAACAAAAAACCAAGAGGGGAAAACAAAACGGGTGTCCGTTTGTTTGCTGGGTAGTTCCTTTTTCCTCAGTTTCTACATTAGTTGCTATGTGGCACAGTATCAAAAGCTTTCACAAATCCAAGTAAACCACTCCCTGCAGGTTTGCTGAATCTAACGTCTTACTACTCACTTCTTCAACAAATCCCAAGTTAGAAGTTTGACAAGATCTGTTTTCTCTTTGTCCCTATAGCTCCTCCCCAACATTGTCACACCATCTAGCAGAGGGATAATACTGTGACCAGTTGTTCAACAAACAATTCCTGTTTCCCCTCTTTGCCCCAAGGACCGCAAAGTTCCAAGAGCGGCCCATGTATGGAAGTTTTGTGCACTTGTATTCCTTTTTTTTGTGGGGTAATGTGACCGGACTGATTAGGGATCACAGGTTGCCCAGCAAGTAGACAGTGTGTTGACTAGCTGTTTGGCCAGGAGATTCAATCAAAGTTCTATCGTTTAAAATGGTGCTTAATTTTGCCCCAACCAATCAATCTTATTTCACATTTGAAAGCTTACAATCTGATTGGTTTGGGGCAAAATTAAGCACATTTTAACAATAAGAACTTTTATTGACTCTCCTGTTAGTGTTTAGTTGCCTCCACCCGGTTAAATATGAAGAAGATTTCTAACATCTCACACCATAACCCCATACAGATATTATCGTTCATAGACGATATTTTTTATAATGGACAGAAGGTGAGGAACATCTCACTAAATTTCCTCAAATTTCATCACACAGCTCAATTAACCAATTTCATCCATTGCCTAAAAAGGGGACCACACAGCGGATTCCATTCATTTTTGGACCTACAGTCTTATAAGATGGTCAACTTCACACCTCCATCTATAGAAACCTACAGAGCAGATGCAGCAACCTCTCCATTGCTCCGTTTCCATCCTGTACACAGCAAAAACGGGCCATCGTGTTACAGCATCCCACTAGTGACTATACATACAACCCCACACTAGAGGAATACGCAAGATATTTAAAGAATTGGCAGTCCAATTATCACACAGAGATGATGCCCTTTACCATATCTTTACAGACCCCCCAACGTTTCTCCTCCAACCAACCCACCTCAGACAGAACCTGGTCAAGAATTGCCTTCCGGATCTCAATGGTCTCACTCACTGAGGGACCCACCCTGCACTAAAAAGAAATGTTAACTATGTTATCATAGTTAACATCATATCATGAAATCAACTAACATCGCACATTATAAAGGCAACACTCATCACCTTTAAAGGATCATCCTGACGCCCATCCAGAAATGTTTTTTATATAATCCAATTTAACAGTGTCCCAGTGCAGTTATATTGGGGAACGGGACAGATTACTCCAGATAATGAAGAACCACAGACATACACTTTTAAAGAATTCAGAAAATAATCATTCTGACTGGACATAACAATATTGATACATAAAGTACCATTTTAAAAACACCCAGGAAAGGAAACCTTTGAACTTCGAATGAAATCCTCTTATTTAAACACACTAATAAACCTGGTCTAAATAAGGACATGGGATTCCTCAGCCACTATCAGGATATTTTTTGGTCCATTCTCATTTCTTCCAATCTGTCTGTGTGTACGCTCTGGGTTTGGTTTTACTAGATTGATCTATTATGGAGGCATAATCTAGTACTTGCACTGACGAGATCTACAAGATCGAAACATTTTGTCTGGTAGAGTCAGATGATTGGCTCTAACATAGACTTATTGCATGTTATATTGAGCCGGTTCTGGACACATGCATTAGCCATAGGACGTAAAGGAGTATTTTACATATCTCGCTTATTGGATCCGGAGTAAGAATTACTTCTTGTTTCTTAGAATTGTGGAGCAATGCTATTCATATAGCATAAGACTGCAAGATGCCTTCTGTTATAAGAAGGGCTCATTGGAGGGCTTTTGGCTCCTTTTGGGGCCCCCCTCACCCTAAGCGGTATTGCTGCCTTGTCCTATTTCATTCACTAATATTCCTTAGTGATTACTTAATGTTTATTGCTTTACTGATTCTAGTTCACCCTATATGCTGCTCCTTATTTACATTCCACACAATAGGAGTTCCAAAAAAAGTTTACAACTTTATAAACTTAATGATGTTATGTTCCCCTGTGTTATTTAGTAACTCTGCTTGACCTTACGAAGACGAGAAGTTCCCTATAAAAATGTATCACCTGATCCCTACAGTTACTCAACTTTTTAATGTACATGGCTCAACCATTGTATCTATTTTTTGAAGTGAAGTTTGTTTTTCTTTATAAGTATAGTCCCTTTATATGATAATTTGTTAACATATTAATAAGTCGCCCAAGTTTGCTAAGATTGGGGAATTGCAGTAAAAACACATTTTTTAGCACTAGGGGCTAATATGGAGAAAGCATGCGTTCTTATTGGTCACTACTTGTTAGTAATTAGCTACAATTAGACTTACATCTGGGAATAACTGTTTAATGTTTTCCCCCCTGGAGTTCCATTTCCAGCTCTGACCTAAATGAATTAAATAAAATTCCTGGAAAAACTGCCGTCAATCCATGTTACAGAGAGGCCAAAATGGTCTGTGACATCTGCCAGCATTCCAACTAACCTGAGTGATATAGTGACAACACGGAGTGCAATAAAAATAGTGAACAAAACTGAGTGATAATAGTGAACAACACGGATGTGAAATATATTGAACAACACGGATTGTAATAGTTGTAACAACACGAGTGATAATAGTAACACCACGGAGTGAAATAGTGAACAAACACGGGAGTGATAATAGTGAACAACACGAGCTGATAATAGTTGACAACACGGAGTGATAATAGTGAACAACACGGGAGTGATAATTGAACAACTGATGATAATAGTGAAACAACACGGATTGATTAATAGTGAACCACCGGAGTCATAATAGTAACACTGGAGTCATAATAGTGGAACACACACATGGCGTCAAATAGTGAAAAATTGGAGATCAATATATGAACCACGTTGGAGTCATAATAGTGAACAATACGATGATTAGTGAACAATTTCTGATCGTATCTTTAAATTATATCGAACATTCAAGGCTTATTTTCAAGGTCAAAAGTTTCCCAAATCCTCGATCCGCCAAAACATTCAGATTTCGGAAACCGCCGGGTTCCATTTCAGATTCCCGTCTTAGACAGACCCCCGATCCCATTTCTAATCAAACACAATTATCACATAGACTATAACAAAAACACGGGACTGTACTAGGCTAAACAAAGTTCTTACCGTAAAAATGTGTACATTTGCCCCACACCATCAGATGTAGCTTCAATGTTGGACGCAGGTAAAGGTGGTTAAAGATCTGATTGGCAAAATTAGCATCATTTTCAGGATAAGAACTTTTATTGAATCCTATCTATGCAGAGTATAAAAATAAGAGTATAAAAGATCTAGGCTGGGATTAACGCTACTATACTCTCATGAACACAAGTGCCTCCCTCCAGTCCCCTTAACTTTCCAGGGTGAGTAAAAATAACGTGTCCTTCAGCATCTTTAAATTCTTTTACTGGCAAGCAGTTTACGATGCTCTGTGGCACTCACTGTGCTACATGGGGCCTCCTTAGAAGGCAACGGAGCTCCCTCCTTGAGGTAAAATCGGTAATGACATGAATTATATTTATCAATGGCTAAAACAAAGCCTGCACCCTGTACCTCCCAAATAAACAGTTAATTAAAGGGCATGTCCACCCCCAAACTAATCTATCAAATCCCACTACTGGCTCCTACTGTGTATTCGAAAAACTCCTTACCTTACACCCCAGCTCCAAATGGTTCCCTTAATTCCCCCCCAAAGTCCAGAAAACTGGCCACAGGGGGAAATTGTTTCCTCCGCCTCGATGCGTCCTCTGATAGGTTTCTGGCTGCCGTTAGCAGCCTCCCCCCCTCCCTCCCCGTTGTTGCAATCCCCTCCCCCCCTATTGTCCTTTCCCTTTTGGTATATGGTAGTGTTCTCCTTCCCCCAGCCCCACCGCATAAAAGATTTGTTAGAAAGTCCCGTGAATCTTTACTTACCCTCCTTTTCTGCTCCTCCAGCGTTCAATGCATCTGGCATCCCCTCTTTGATTGGCCTTCCCTCTCACCAATCACAAGACTCGGCTGCTGGTGTCCCTCCCCCCTGCTTGCAGTCCGTCAGAGCGAGGGCCGGGACTGTGCGGCGAAGAGAGAGTTAAGGTAAGTAATGATTGGGGGCTTTCTAGACAAATCTTTTATAGTGGTTGGGGCTGGGGGAAGAACACACTATAACTCAAAAGTTTTTTTTACAAGGGGTGGACATGCCCTTTAATTCCTATTAAATAATAGAAGACTGTGGGTGCAGTCCTATTGTATGTATTTATTAGGAAGAGTGGGGCAAGCCTTGTAATAGATAGCCCTCCACACGTCCCTTTAATTGGGAGGTCCTATGCCTTTAATATAAAGCTTAAATAAAATCAATCTGCAGTTAATTAAAGCAGAATTAATATCATTATCACACGCAGCTGGTCACAATTACAAAGAAGGAAAGCAGCAGGAACACAGCTTCAGTGAATTGATCGGTCCCCCACTACCGGTCCCAGTTTGCCAACCAATTCATCAGTCCTAATTTTTTGCCTGCCATCTCTCCAGTCAAAGTTAAGATCGCCTATCACAATCTCCCTGTTGTCCAGCCAATTCATTTCCCTAGTCTCAGTTAAGTTTGCCAGTTACTCACTAGTTAATTCTTCTGTTCTGTATAGCCCAATTGGGCTACCCAATGCAATAATTCAACTTGGAGAGGCAATTTCACTTTTCTTAGTTCAGTTTCTTCTCACCAATTTTACCAGTCCAGTGTTTTTTTGTTGTTCCAACATTTACCATCGCAGTAAGTTTTCCAGCTCAATTCACTAGTCCTCAAAAAAATAAAATTTTACCTAACTCTGCCAGCCAATTCATCACCATTCTGTTTTTTCCAATTCCCAATTTGTTTACCCCCGTTTCAGTTAGGTTTTCCTGCCAAATTATCAATCTCTGCCAGACATTTCACCAGTCTTAGCCTGTAAGCCATTAATTACTTAGTCGTAGTTTTGCCAGCCATTTCCAAAGTCTCTACCAACCAATTCACCAGTTATTTTTTTGCCAGCCTGTTCAGCAATCTGGTTGAAAGCCACTTAACGCATAGATTAAAAGGGCAAAGTCCAGCCCCAAATGGAAAACGTTACATACAGGTTAATCACCCCCCAAAACCCTAAAGTGTAAATAGTTTTGAAATGTGAAATATATAAGTCTAGTAACCTAAATCCAGCACAGATGTCCGTTCCCTCCCCTGTTCTGCTTCCTGGTTCTTCCAGTTGTACTGTCATTTATGTATTTGGCATTTGCCCAATCACAGCAATGACTGAATGTTAATCCCCTTTCCTGCCTTTCTTACATGCCAGGCTCAGTTACAGGCTCAGTAACAGGTTTTCTAAATTTCTCAGGTTTCCATGAGGCCCTCCAGAGCCTAGCAGACATACAGTAAATGAATTCATAGGACAAAGTAGGATATATAACATATTTTAAAGAGCCATTTCTTCTAAAAGATGTTCTTTATGAGGTTGGGTTGCCCTTTAAAGCTATTTACCATTCCTTGGTTTTGCCACCATTTCATCGGTCGGACTGGGCCAGTAGACCAGAGGAAGTAAATCCCCCAGGTAACTGTTTTCTACTCTATTTTGCATTGTAAGGAATGCCACCATGAACGGGCAACTTCAACGTGTCCTAAGTGTCAGCTTGTAAAACCAAGTCACCACTTTCAGTTTCCCTGGCCAGTCTCACCAGTTTTTACCAGTCTCTCCTCTCTGTCAGACATGGAACATTCATATTACCGTATATACTTTAGTATAATCCAGGGTTTTCCAGGTTTAAAATAAACTGAAAAACTAACCTTGGCTTAAACCGGTTGCAAGTCCTTACCGCATCAGTGTGCTCACAGATTGCTGTATTCAATCCGGCTCCGCAACGCTGCGCAGTCCCTTGTTTTATATGCCAGTATGACATCAGCTGGCATTCAACAGTACTTACTCAGCGTGCGGCAGCAGATTGACTTCAGAGTCTGTGAGCTACATTGATCTGGTAAGTACTGCAAAGTTAAACTTTACCGAGTCCTCTCCTCTACTGGAACTGGGGGGGGGGGGGGGGCTCTCATAATACTGCAGTGCCTTAAGTTCCCTTTAATGGAGACTGCAGAATCCCTACCATGTTTGAAACACAACCCCAGCAATTCTTTAGTCGGTGGCTAGGCTGCCCCCACCGCCAGCGATCTTGCCCCGGATTCCCGTCCGATTCCGGAATTTCTGGCTGGTGTGTCCCAGCCTGGTTCAAATGTATTGGTAGCATGACCCATAACATGCACCATTCACGGATCGGAGTTGTGGGCAATGTAAGCAAATCCTTTAACAACGGTTTTTAAAAAACCTTTTGTACTTTCAGCACCTTCATAAACTTCAACTCTCTAAAACTCTCTACACACAATAAAACCACAGTTACACTTACTCCCCCTTTCTGCTTCCATTACCTTGGGTATCAGTAGCACTTACTGACCTCTCCTCTAAATCATTTTCTGACAGGCGGATAGTTGTTTGGGTTTCTGCCCTTTTGCTATCTCTCTAGCACGTAATTGCCTATGGGACATTTCCCTCCTCAGTACAATTCCAGTCTCACGTTAACGTTTTTCAAAATAGAACACTTTCCATTCGCTGCCACAATCTGCATCTGCCCGCATTATAGGCCATGTGAAGCCTCCTAGGTAAACTGTGCTACGCATTGCAAAAACAGATTGTCAGGCGCCAGCAATTGTGGCTCCAAGCGCGGTTGCTCTCTACTAGACAGTAAAGGAAAACCAGGATTAACCCTTCCACTTCGGGCAGAAATTCACGGCCAATTCCAATTACATTAAGATATGTCTTCAATACCTTGTCCCCGGGTTGACACCATTACCAAGGGAATCGCTTTTACTGAAAATAAAACGAATTAAAAGCTTTTAGATTCGTATAGTACTAGTCTAGTAATAGTACCGAATCGTATAGTAATCGTCTCTCCATCGTACCGCCTTAGTCTCCTCTGTCTATTCTCGTCTCTTAGCCGCAAAGTCTAGTCTCGTCTCTACTCTCCCGCCTCGTCTCGTCTCGTCTCGTCTCGCCCGCCTCGTCCTCGTCTCGTCTCGTCGCGTCCCCGCCTCGCTCGTCTCGTCTGTCTCGTCTCAGTCCGCCTCGTCCCTCGTCTCGTCTCGTCTCGCTCGTACCCCCTCGTATAGTATATATAGTAATAGTACAGAATAGTTATCGTTACAGTCTAGTACAGCCAGTATAGTATAGTATAGTACAGAATAGTAATCGTCATAGTAGAGTACAGACTAGTCTAGTACAAGTCTCGTAACAGAATTATTCTAGTATAGTCTAGTCTATTACCGAAGCGTATCGTACACAGTAATAGTACAGACTAGTATAGTATAGTATATTAGTAGCAGAATTAGTCTATACACAGAATAGTAACAGAATAGTATAGTATAGTACGAATGTATAGTACCGTCATATCAGAATAGTATATGTAGTATAGTACAGATAGTATAGTAAAAAAAATAGTATAGTACAGAATAGAGACTATAGTATAGTTAGACAGAATAGTATAGTATACGTAACCGAATAGTATAGTACAGTATAGTACAGATAGTATCAGAATAGTAATAGTACAAATAGTTATGCTAGTATATACAGAATAGTAGAGATAGTATAAGTACAGAATAGTATGTATAGTATAGTACAAATAGTATAGTATAGTATAGTAAAGAATATTTCTTAACGTCTAGTAAGTATAGTACAGAATGTAATAGTAATAGTTAGTATGTACAGAATAGTATTTATAGATAGTACAGAATAGTTAGAGTATGTTAGTTTTGGATTGAATAAGACATACGTCCATCCAGTCCCCCCCATCTATCAATATCCTCATTTACCGGCCTAACTGTTGATCCAGAGGAAGTCAAAAAAAAAACCACCAAATATAACGGGGGAAAAAATCCTTTCCTCCGACTCCAAGTGGCATGGGAAATTTCCCAGGATCAACTTCTAACTTTATGTAGCAATACCAGTACTTGTAACAATTCCTTGTTTTGTAGAAACTCATCCAGCTTGTTAATTGAAAAATAAATATCTCATCATATCCTCCCATTTCCTGCTAACTGTGGTTCCCATAGGAATGCAAAAAAAAACCCACCAAATTTATGAATGGGTAAAAAAATTCCTCCCTGACTCCAATGGCAATGGACATTTCCCTGGAATCAAAACTCTACTTTATGTATCAATACCAGTAACTTGTACATTCCTTGTTTGTAGAAACTCATCCAGCTTTTTATTAAACTGACCAATGAACCTGCCATAACAACGTCCACTGGAAGACAGTTCCATAGCTTTACCGTTCTCACAGTGAAAAACCCTTTCCCAACTCTACTTTATGTATCAATACCAGTAACTTGTAACATTCCTTGTTTGTAGAAACTCATCCAGCTTTTTATTAAACTGACCAATGAACCTGCCATAACAACGTCCCTGGAAGACAGTTCCATAGTTTAACCGTTCTCACAGTGAACAAACCCTTTCCCACTTACTTTATGTCAATACCAGTAACTTGTAACATTCCTTGTTGTAGAAACTCATCCAGCTTTTTATTAAACTGACCAATGAACCTGCCATAACAACGTCCACTGGAAGACAGTTCCATATTTAACCGTTCTCACGTGAAAAACCCTTTCCCACACTCTACTTTATGTATCAATCCAGTAACTTGTACATTCCTGTTTGTTATAAACTCATCCAGCTTTTTATTAAACTGACCAATGAACCTGCCATAACAACGTCCACTGGAAGACAGTTCCATACTTTACAGTTCTCACAGTGAACAAACCCTTTCCCCAACTCTACTTTTGTATCAATCCAGTAACTTGTAACATTCCTTGTTTGTAGAAACTCATCCACTTTTATTAAACTGACCAATGAACCTGCCATAACAACGTCACGGAAGACAGTTCCCATAGCTTTACCTTCTCACGTGAAACAAACCCTTTCCCAACTCTACTTTATGTATCAATACCAGTAACTTGCAACATTCCTTGTTTGTAGAAACTCATCCAGCTTTTTATCAAACTGACCAATGAACCTGCCATAACAACGTCCACTGGAAGACAGTTCCATAGCTTTACCGTTCTCACAGTGACAAACCCTTTCCCAACTCTACTTTATGTATCAATACCAGTAACTTGTAACATTCCTTGTTTGTAGAAACTCATCCAGCTTTTTATTAAACTGACCAATGAACCTGCCATAACAACGTCCACTGGAAGACAGTTCTATAGCTTTACCGTTCTCACCGTGACAAACCCTTTCCCAACTCTACTTTATGTATCAATACCAGTAACTTTTTTCTTTTTTTTTCTTTTCGTCTGTCTCTCTTTATTCTTCTTGTCTTTCTTTCCTTCTCTTTCTTCTCTTTTCGTCTTTCTTTCATGCTTCTTTCTTTCCTTTCTCTTCTTTTCTCTCCTCTCTTCTTCCTTTTCTTCATCATCTTCTTTCCTCTTCACACTTTCAATCTTCTTTCTCGTCTTTCTTTCTTTTTCTTCTTCCTATCATTCTTCTTATTATCTCTTCTTTATTCTTCTTCATTTCCTTGTTCTTTCCACTCTTTCCTTCTGATTCTATCTCCAATCTTCCTTTCGTCTTCTTTCTTTCTCTTCTTCTATTTCTTTTCTTCTTCTTTTCTTTTTTCCTTTCTCTTCTCTCTGTCTTGTTATCTTCTTCTTGTCGTCTTGTCTTTCTTCTTCCTAGGGTTGGGGGTCCGTTCTTTTCTTCTCTTCTTCTATCTTCTTTTCTCTTATTCTTTTTTTCTTCTTTTTCTGCTTCTTCTTCCTTAGTTCAATCTCTTCTTTATTCATTCACATCTCTTCTTTCTTTCTTCTTTTCACTTTCTTTCTTTCTTCTTTTCTTCTCGTTCTTCATCTTCTTTCTCTTCTTTCTTCTCTTCTTCTTCGCTCTTTTCTTCTAATTTATCTTTCTTCCTTCTCTTTCTCTTCTTCGTCTTTCTTCGTACTTCCTTCTTCTTCGTTCTTTCTCGCTTTTTTCTTCCTATCATCTTCTTTCTTCTTCTTTTTCTTTTCTTTTCGTTCTTCTTTCTTCTTCCTTTTTCTCTTTCGTTATTCTTTTCATTCTTTCTTCATCTCTTTTCGTTATTCCTTTCATCTTCGTTTCGTCTTCTTTCATTCTTTCTTCTTCTTTCCTTCCGTTCTTCTTTTTCTTTCTTCTTCTTTCTAAAGAAAGAAAAAAAAATTTTTCTTTCTTCTTTTCTTCTCCTTTCTCTTCTCTTCTTTTTCTTTCTCTTCTTTCGTTCTTTTCATTCAATCGTGGTCTTCTTCTTTCCTCTTCGTAACATCTTCTTCTCATCTTTGCTTTCTATCTTCTTCTTTCATCTTCTTTTTTCAATCTTCTTTCTTCTTTCGATTCAACAATTTCTTCTTCTTTCATCCTTCTGTCAATCTTTCGTATCTTCGTCTTTATCGTCTTCTTCTTTCGTCTCTTCTGTCGTTCTTTCTGTCTTCTTTCTCTTCCTTTCTTTCTTATCTTTCTTCTTCTCTCTTTCTTCTTATCTTCTTCGTTCTTCTTCTTCTTTCCTGTCAGTTCTAAGGGTAGATTATCATATATAGATATATAGATACCATATACTGTGCTGGTTACCAGATAGGTAGGATGTAAGGGTAGATTTATCATATATAGATATATAGATATCATAAACTGTGCTGGTAACCAGATAGGTAGGATGTAAGGGTAGATTTATCATATATAGATATATAGATACCATATACTGTGCTGGTTACCAGATAGGTGGATGTAAGGGTAGATTTATCAATATAGATATATAGATACCATATACTGTGTGGTTACCAGATAGGTAGGATGTAAGGGAGTAGATTTATCATATATAGAATATTGATATCATATACTGTGTGGTCATCAGATAGGTAGGGTATGGGTAGATTATCATATATAGATATATAGATACCATATACTGTGCTGGTTACCGGATCGGTAGGATGTAAGGGTAGATTTATCATATATAGATATATAGATACCATATACTGTGCTGGTTACGGATAGGTAGGATGTAAGGGTAGATTATCATATATAGATACCATATACTGTGCTGGTTCCAGATAGGTAGGATGTAAGGTAGATTTATCATATAGATATTAGATACCATATACTGTGCTGGTTACCGATAGGTGGGATGTAAGGTAGATTTATCATATATAGATATTAAGATACCATATACTGTGCTGGTTACCAGATAGGTAGGATGTAAGATAGATTTATCAGTATAGATATCATAACTGTGCTGTTACTGACTAGATAGGATCGTAGGGTAGATTTATCATATATAGATATAGATTACCATATACTGTGCTGGTTACCAGATAGGTAGGATTAAGGGAGATTTATCATATATAATGATTGATATCATATCTGTGCTGGTTACCAGATAGGTAGGATGTAAGGGTAGATTTATCATATATAGATATTATAGATACCTATACTGTGCTGGTTACCAGATAGGTAGGATGTAAGGGTAGATTTATCATATATAGAATAAATACCATATAACTGTGCTGGTTACCAGATAGGTAGGATGTAAGGGTAGATTTATCATATATAGATATATAGATACCATATACTGTGCGGTTACCAGATAGGTAGGATGTAAGGGTAGATTTATCATATATAGATTATAGATACCATATACTGTGCTGGTTTCCAGATAGGTAGGATGTAAGGGTAGATTTACATAATAGATATATAGATACCATATACTGCTGGTTACCAGATAGGTAGGATGTAAGGGTAGATTATCAATTATAGATATATAGATACCATATACTGTGCTGGTTACAGATAGGTAGGATGTAAGGGTAGATTATCATATATAGATATATAGATATCATATACTGTGCTGGTTACCAGATAGGTAGGATGTAAGGGTAGATTATCATATATAGATAATAAGATACCATATACTGTGCGGTTACCGATAGGTAGGATGTAAGGGTAAGATTTATCATATATAGATATATAGATTCATATACTGTGCTGGTTACCGGATAGGTAGGATGTAAGGGTAGATTTAACATATATAGATATATAGATACCATATACTGTGCTGGTTACGAGATAGGTAGGATGTAAGGGTAGATTTTAAAACTGCTAATTGAGGTTTCTTGACGTAGAGAGAGGGGAATAGAATTCCAGAGGATGGGAGACACAAGAGAAAAAGGGTTAAGGCAAGAGGAGGCAGTGTGGTGGGGTCTGTATAGGAGATGGTTCTGTGTATGGGTACAGGGTACGGACAGGGACATATGGGGGAAATATAGAGAGAAAGGGTTAAGGGGAGTGGAGGAAGCAGTGTGAGTGGGGGTCTGTATAGGAGATGGTTCTGTGATGGGTACATGGTACGGACAGGGACATATGGGGAAACTAGAGAGAAAGGGTTAGGTGGAGGAGGACACGTGTGAGTGGGGGTCTGTATAGGAGATGGTTCTGTGATGGGTACAGGGTACGGAAGGGACATATGGGGACACTAGAGAGAAAGGTATAAGGTGGGCAGGAAGCAGGTGTGAGTGGGGGGTCTGTATAGGAGTGGTTTGTGATGGGTACAGGGTATGGACAGGGACATATGGGGACACTAGAGAGAGAGGTTTAAGGGGGGAGGAAGCAGTGTGAGTGGGGGGTCTGTATAGGAGATGGTTCTGTGATGGGTACAGGAACGGACAGGACATATGGGGACACTAGAGAGAAAGGTTTAAGGTGGGAGGAAGCAGTGTGAGTGGGGGTGTATGGAGATGGTTCTGGATGGGTACAGGGTACGGACAGGGACATATGGGGACACTAGAGAGAAAGGTTAAGGTGGGAGGATGCAGTGTGAGTGGGGTGGGTCTGTATAGAGAGGTTCTGTGATAGGTACAGGGTATGGACAGGGACATATGGGACACTAGAGAGAGGTTTAAGGTGAGAGGATGCAGTGTGAGTGGGGGGTCTGTATAGGAGATGGTTCTGTGATGGGTACAGGGTACAGACAGGGACATATGGTGACACTAGAGAGAAAGGTATAAGGTGGGAGGAAGCAGTGTGAGTGGGGGTCTGTACAGGAGATGGTTCTGTGATGGGTACAGGGTACGGACAGGGACATATGGTGACATATAGAGAGAAAGGTATAAGGTGGGAGGAAGCAGTGTGAGTGGGGGGGTCTGTATAAGAGATGGTTCTGTGATGAGTGGAGGGTACGGACAGGGACATATGGGGAGACTAGAGAGAAAGGGTTAAGGTGGGAGGAAGCAGTGTGAGTGGGGGTCTGTATAGGAGATGGGTTCTGTGATGGTACAGGGTACGGACAGGGAAATATGGGGACACTAGAGAGAAGGTATTAAGGTGGGAGGATGCAGTGTGAGTGGGGGGTCTGTATAGAGATGGTTCTGTGATGGGTACAGGGTACGGACGGGACTATGGGGACACTAGAGAAGAGGTTAAGGTGAGGGATGCAGTGTGAGTGGGGGGTCTGTATAGGAGATGTGTTTGATGGGTACAGGGTACGGACAGGGACATATGGGGACACAAGAGAAAGAGGTTAAAGGTGGGAGGAAGCAGTGTGAGTGGGGGGTCTGTATAGGAGATGGTTCTGTGATGGGTACAGGGTACGGACAGGGACATATGGGACACTAGGAGAGAGGTCCATCTCCTATACAGACCCCCACTCACACTGCTTCCTCCCACCTTAAACCTCTCTCTCTAGTGTCCCCATATGTCCCTGTCCGTACCCTGTACCCATTACAGAACCATCTCCTATACAGACCCCCCACTCACACTGCTTCCTCCCACCTTTAACCTCTCTCTCTAGTGTCCCCATATGTTCCTGTCCGTACCCTGTACCCATCAAAGAACCATCTCCTATACAGACCCCCCACTCACACTGCATCCTCTCACCTTAAACCTCTCTCTCTAGTGTCCCCATATGTCCCTGTCCGTACCCTGTACCCATCACAGAACCATCTCCTATACAGACCCCCTGCAACCAACTTGCAGTCATGAGTTTATTGCAGGCTTACAAGGATACCCCAATTCAAATCATACGTGTAATTAAGACATGACATGCTCACTATGTGGGGAAGGCGCCCTCTCCCGTTTCATTTTATTTCTATATATACAGTTGGGCCCGAGGACCACACTGACGTGCTGAGAAGGCTTTCAGAAACAGACACACAAGCACTTGGGTCACGCGTTACCTTTGGGTTGGGTGTGTTGCGATTGCAGATTGCAGCGCAGACGCACGCAACCCGCTCGTGTGGCCACCACATTGGACCAAACCTAGTGTGCAATTTTAACACAGGATAGAGGGATGGGGTTTTCAGAGCTACAATCGGGACTTCACAGCGCGTTTTTGATTTTTATCGAACCTTCAAGTATTTTTCGAAAAAGCCTGATTGAGTGTTCGATAACTCCCGAAAAATACGATCGGAAACTATTTTCTTTCAAATCGTATTTTCGAGATTATATCGAACATTGGAGGCTTTTCAAAAATAGCCTCAAAACGTCCGATAATAGCGAAAACGCGCTCCGAAACATCCCAAATTCGAAAACGATCCACCGATGTATGTTCGGATGGAAACCATGTGGTTTTCAGAACTGAGTGGTCCAGGTCGGATCAGGATCAGAGTCCCCTTCATCTATGGGATCAGATCAAAAATAGGACAGCCCTTTGCACTAGTTAGAAAAGACAAAACTGCATAACCCGCATTTTGTGTTGTTAACATAATATGGAATCAGAAATAGCCTAAGATGACTGCCAGCTCTGGGTAAAAGTCCCCGTGTATGTTTTTACGAAATGCAACTGGCACAATGGTTTATATGGTTATCCTCTCATCATATACGCATGACTATTGTAAGTTTATGCTTTCTGGTCTTCCTGCTGTCCACTTCAGTACTATTACTTGTACTTGCCGCACGCATGTTTGCCTCTCTCCAATCAATTAATTATATCTCCTCTGTGCCACACATCTAACGGCTCCCCATTAACCAGCGCATATCCACAAAATCCGTATCTTAACTTTAAATCCCTCGGCTTCGATGCTCCTTCGATATTTTGCTTAGTATCCCCAATGTTCCTGCATGTCCTGTTCCGATCATCACAGAACATCTCCTATACAGACCCCCACTCACACTGCTTCCTCCCACCTTAAACCTTCTCTCTAGTGTCCCCATATGTCCCTGTCCGACCCTGTACCCATCACAGAACCATCTCCTATACAGACCCCCACTCTCACACTGTTCTCCCACCTTATACCTCTTCTCTAGTGTCCCCATATGTTCCTGTCCGTACCCTGTACCCATCACAGAACCATCTCCTTACAGACCCCCACTCACACTTCCTCCCACCTTAACCTTCTCTCTAGTTTCCCATATGTCCTGTCCGTACCCTGTACCATCACAGAACCATCTCCTATCAGACCCCCACTCACAGCTTCCTCCCACCTTAAACCTTTCTCTCTAGTGTCCCATATGTCCCTGTCCGTACCTGTACCATCACAGAACCATCTCCTTACAGACCCCCCCACTCACACTGCTTTCTCCCACTATACCTTTCTCTCTAGTGTCCCCATATGTCCCTGTCCTACCCGTACCCATCACAGAACCATCTCCTATACAGAACCCCACTCACACTGCTTCCTCCCACCTTAAACCTTTCTCTCTAGTGTCCCATATGTCCCTGTCCTGTCCCTGTACCCATCACAGAACCATCTCCTTACAGACCCCCACTCACACTGCTTCCTCTCCCTTAACCTTTCTCTAGTGTCCCATATGTCCTGTCCTACCCTGTACCCATCCAAGAACCATCTCCCATACAGACCCCCCACTCCACTGCTACTCCACCTTAAACCTTTCTCTCTAGTGTCCCCATAGTCTCCTGTCCTACCTGTACCCATCACCGAACCATCTCCTTACAGACCCCCACTCACACTGCTTCCTCCACTTATACCTTTCTTCTAGTGTCCCCATATGTCCCTGTCCGTACCCTGTACCCATCACAGAACCATCCTATACAGACCCCCACTCCACTGGTTCCTCCCACCTTAAACCTTTCCTCTAGTGTTCCAATGTCCCTGTCGTACCCTGTACCCATCACAGAACCATCTCCTATCAGACCCCCCACTCACACTGCTTCCTCCCACCTAAACTTTCTCTTAGTGTTCCATATGTCCCTGTCCGTACCTGTACCCATCACAGAACCATCTCCTTACAGACCCCCCACTCACACTGCTTTTCTCATTAACCTTTCTCTCTAGTGTCCCCATATGTCCTGTCCTACCCTGTACCCCATCACAGAACCATCTATTACAGACCCCCACTCACACTGCTTCCCTCACCTCTAAACCTTTCTCTCGTGTCCCCATATGTCCCTGTCCTACCTGTACCCATCACAGAACCATCTCCATACAGACCCCCACTCACTGCTGCTCCCCCACCTTAACCTTTCTCTCTAGTTCCCCATATAGTCTGTCCATCCCTGTACCCATCACAGAACCATTCCTTACAGACCCCCACTCACACTGCTCCTCCACCTTAAACCTTTCTCTCTAGTTTCCCATATGCCCCGTCCGTACCATGTACCCATCCAGAACCATCTCCTATACAGACACCCCACTCACACTGCTCTATCATCCTTCAAACCTTTCTCTAGTTCCCCATATGTCCCTGTCTACCCTGTACCCATCACAGAATTAAGGTGGGAGGAAGCAGTGTGAGTGGGGGTCTGTATAGGAGATGGTTCTGTGATGACCGGAGGGTGCGGGTGTTAACATAATGTATACCAATATCTTTGGGTAATTTATGGCCATGTTATGACTGGTAAGAGCCACATATGTATTTATATATTATATATACAGGAAGTCATGTCCCTATACACCCACCAGGCAATCAAACTAAAATGCATTGATGGCCCATTCGTAAACATCAATTATTCTCATTTTAACAAATATATTTTAATTGTTCCCAATAATACAGTATATGTTTTTTCCACACCGTATCCTAGAAAAAGTGAATATCATAGAGGGGTAAGTGATACATTGTCTAATCACAATACACACAATAATTATTGATTTCAGACCCTAGATCTCTTTGGACTGATGTTTGTCTTTGGGCTATTTTACAACACAATGGAAAAAATGACAAAAATAAACAACGTGTGATATATATTTGTATGGACACAATGTGAAAGCTGAAATATTGCTCAACTCAACTAAGGAATCTCTGGAGACCTTGAGGGCACCGCTTGTCAACTTAAAAATATGTATTGAGCTCTCGGGTACACAAATCAATGAAGAATGTCTTTATTGAACCAATTAGAAGCTGTTCTAAATGTGCATTTTGAAAGATCCCTATTACTACAAATTGAAATTAAAATAAATGGAAAAATCTGCTTCCTCGTTTCCTCGTTATGGTAAAGTTTTCTGATTGGTGGCCACATCTCCATTGAAGTCCTGTGCTCTACCACACAGCATCATGGGAAGGAGAATAGGGATACGATTCCTAATCCCATTTGGCTTTTTTATTTAAAAGGGAAAAAAACTTAGTTCCATTGATTCCTATAATATTATGTATTAAAATGTTTCTATTTAATTGGATCACAGTATAAATAATGGATCCTTAATCCATGCACTTTCCTCTGGGTTCAAATAGTCTTTAAGGTTTCGTTGACATTCTAAATAATTGTATCCAAAAGGTTGGTTTGGTTTTTTATTTCATTAAACTGTCAATAAACATTTGAGTCTTCAACAAAGTCTAAAATGCCTGTGCAACCAATGAGAGGTTAGATTTTTAACATATAAAAAAGTATTGCTAAGCGTTATCATATAAGAGCAGACCTGTCTGGTGAAATGGTGGTGGATCTATTTTTATGGAAGTTCAGTTGAGGTTGGGGGCAGGTTACTACCTATTATCATACAGTAATGTGTCTATAATCCACCCCTTGTATTCAGTTAATTTGTAAAATAAACGTTTTGTCTCTGAGGCCAGGAATGTCTTAAAACGAAGATGTAGATTATAATGTTCCCATTACTGTAAATTAATAGGATATTACAAGTTACCTTAGAGTTTCATAATCTTTAACTCCCTGATCTTCGTGTGAGTGGGATTATTAGAACAGTGAGATCCATAAATATAATTTCTCTGTTACAGAACAAATTCTATTCTCGGTTAAGATCTTAGTAATAATTCTTTCCATTTATTATCCAGTAGTTCAACCGTCAGTCTCCGTCATAATAGTAATGTAACTTCCTGTGCTGTTCAATAGTTACATTCCATCAGACCATTTTATTGCCGTCTATGGGAACGCTGAGATTTTGTCAACGGTTTGTATCCACCAATAAAACACGGAATATTTGTTTCCTCCTCTACAATTACCCATTGGTCACCGGAAGGCTTTATATTTTGCATATTTATTGCAATAAACAATAAGAAATGATGATATTAATCTTGTTAGTCTAGGACGTTTTATTTCTTATAATGTTTCACACTTAGGGGCATATTTATAAAGGATTGTCTTTTTCGCCAAATAATTAGCGCAGCACATCGCAGCGAAAATAGCGCCATTAGAAAATGATGTCAAGTTCAAAATGGCCACCTCACATTTACCAAGAAGTCAGCCATGTCTTATTTAGTCAATCTTCTTAGAATTTCTCAATTGGAATACAATTTTCTTTTGCACTGCACATTCGCCTTTCTAATGCGCGTTCGCTTTTCCAAGGCATATTCCATTATAATGTGCGTTCGCCTTTCTAATGCGCGTTCGCCTTTCTAATATGCGTTCGCCTTTCTAATGTCACTTTTCCAAGGCATATTACACTCTAATGCGCGATCGCCCTTCTAATGTGCTTCGCTTTTTCAAGGCATATTGCCCATTAGAATGCCTTTTCGCTCAAACAATGACTTTTCACCACCTTCAGGGTCGCGCTAATCTTTCGCTCTTTTTAACGCAAAAAACACCTTTCGCTCTTTTATAAATCGCGTTATGCCTTTTTGCTCCTTTTTCGCTAAAATTACCATTGCGAAGTTAGGCGAAAAGGGTTTAGCGATAGCTCGCGGAAACGGTTTCGCCATTCGTTAACGCTACCTTTATAAATAGCGTTAACTGTCTTTTTGGCGAAAACCCATGCGAAAAGCGAATGCGAAAACATTTTGCTACTTTTCGCTCTTTTATAAATATGCCCCTTAGAATTTTAATTGGGTTCTTTTCCAATTCTGTAAATGTGACTTATGGGCCTTTAGCAAAGGTAACAGCAGAGAACGTTATTCTATATGTAATAAACTGTAATAATGTTGTTCAGTGGTGTTAGAGAAGAGCTATTCGTGTTGTTTTAAATAGTGAGCGGTCAATGTATGTAGTCACAGCAACGGTTTAACTAGTAGCTGTCATGTAAATGGTCGGGTAATCTTCTAGCCATCGATAATGTCAATATGTCACTCATACACTGTAATAGCAATAAATAATAGTCAGCTAATCTTTGCAATTAAAATATGTGCATTATTTGAAAAAAGAGGTAGATATGTGGACTCAATGGGCCGTCTTTGAATAATGGGCCGTCTTCTGCTAATGGATTTTTTAAAGGGGAAGTTATTTACCGTGCACCTTTTGCACACAAAAACCCCCAAACAATTGATTTCATCACCTTTGCTATGCTTTGATGTGATCAGTAGTGAGCTGCCATTTAAGGTTCTATAATGGCCCTTATTCTTCCCAGGATGCTCGGTTAGGGTCAGTGGAACTAGTACTTTTTTTTCTTCATCAAAATGAGTGTATGTTTTTGTACTGAATGTCCCCTTTAAGGCCTTAAAGACGCCCAATAGTTACACTTCATGTAACAAAACCATTAACATGATTTATGAACAAAATGTATAATTGGTTTTCCAACTTTTTTGTAAGTTGCTGATATGTAGGAAGATCTTCTAGGCACATATATAAAGTATCTACAGTATAAACAGTATCTACAGTATAAATACTCTCTACATTATAATCAGTATCTACAGTAACAGTATTTACAGTATAATCAGTATTACAGTATATCAGTATCTACAGTATAATCAGTATTTTACAGTATAATCAGTATCTACAGTAACAGTATTTACAGTATAATCATTATCTACAGTAAATCAGTATTACAGTATAGTATCACAGTAGTATTTACAGGTATAATCAGTAATTTACAGTATAATCAGTATCTACAGTATAATCAGTATTTACAGTATAATCAGTATCAATTTAATCTGTTCTAGATTTTAGGCCAATTCAACATCAAATCATTATAATATTTAGAGATGCCTTGGACCAAGTTAAAAGGATCTGCAACGGTGGTCATTGGACTGGATATGTCTGAATGTTGCATTGTTTATTGCTTATGGCATTATGCTTTTAACGGTATTTGGAAGCAAACACCAGCATTCTCTAGAGAAGGTATTTCTAACCAGATTTAAACCTGTGTGAAATAAATAAAATCTTTCACTGTTGCAGATCTCAATTACCCCTTTCTCCCCTTAACACAAAATTATACAAAGTAACCCGGTCCCCTATAAACAGTATCTACAGTATTTACAGTATAATCAGTATCTACAGTATAATCAGTATCTACAGTATAAACAGTATCTACAGTATTTAAAGTATAAACAGTATCTACAGTATTTACAGTATCTACAGTATCTACAGTATCTACAGTATTTACAGTATAATCAGTATATACAGTATAATCAGTATTTAAAGTATAATCAGTATTTACAGTATAATCAGTATCTACAGTATCTACAGTATAATCAGTATTTACAGTATAATCAGTATCTATAGTATAATCAGTATTTACAGTATAATCAGTATCTACAGTATAATCAGTATCTACAGTATAATCAGTATCTACAGTATAAATACTATCTACATTCTAATCTGTATCTACAGTATCTACAGTATAATCAGTATCTACAGTATAAACTGTATCTACAGGATTTACAGTATAATCAGTATCTACAGTATATCAGTAGCTATAGTATTTAAAGTATAAACAGTATCTACAGTATTTACAGTAAAATCAGTATCTACAGTATATCAGTATTTACATTAATCAGTATCTCAGTAAATCACTATTTACAGTATAATCAGTATCTACAGTATAATCACTATTTGCAGAATAATCAGTATCTACAGTATAATCAGTATTACAGTATATCAGTATTACAGTATAATCAGTATCTACAGTAAGTCATAGTTAAGTTATTATCACGTATTACAGTATAATTAACAGTATTTACAGTATAAAACAGTATCTACATATAATCAGTATCTCGATAATCAGACTACCGTATAATCAGTATTACAGTATAATCAGTATTTACAGTAAAACAGTATCTACCGTATAATCAGTATCTTCAGATAATCAGTATCTACAGTATAATCAGTTATTTACAGTATAATCCTATCTACAGATAACAGTATCTTACGTATAATCAGTATCTACAGTATAATCAGTATCTACAGTATAATCTGTATCTACAGTATCTACAGTATAATCAGTATCTACAGTATAAACTGTATCTACAGGATTTACAGTATAATCAGTATCTACAGTATAATCAGTAGCTATAGTATTTAAAGTATAAACAGTATCTACAGTATTTACAGTAAAATCAGTATCTACAGTATAATCAGTATTTACATTATAATCAGTATCTTCAGTATAATCACTATTTACAGTATAATCAGTATCTACAGTATAATCACTATTTGCAGAATAATCAGTATCTACAGTATAATCAGTATCTACAGTATAATCAGTATTTACAGTAAGTCAGTTAGTTAAAGTTATTGATGTGCACGTATTACAGTATAATTAATCGTATTTACAGTATAAACAGTATCTACACGATTAATCAGTATCTCAGTATAATCAGACTACCGTATTAATCAGTATTACAGTATAAATCAGTATTTACAGTAAAACAGTATCTACCGTTAATCAGTATCTTCAGATAATCAGTATTACAGTATAATCAGTTATTTACAGTATAATCCTATACAGATAATCAGTATTTACGTATAATCAGTATTACAGTATAACTCAGTATTTACAGTATAATCCGTATCTACAGTATAATCACTATTACAGTATAATGCAGTAGTTACAGTATTAAACTATCTACATTATAATCAATCATACAGTATATCAGATCTTCAGTATAATCAGTATCTACAGTATAATCAGTATTTACAGTATAATCAGTATCTACAGTATAATCAGTATTTACAGTATAATCAGTATCTACAGTAACAGTATTTACAGTATAATCAGTATCTACAGTATAATCAGTATCTACAGTATAATCAGTATCTACAGTAACAGTATTTACAGTATAATCAGTATCTACAGTATAATCAGTAGTCTACAGTATAATCAGTATTTACAGTATAATCAGTATCTACAGTAACAATATTTACAGTATAATCAGTATCTACAGTAACAGTATTTACAGTATAATCAGTATCTACAGTATAATCAGTATTTACAGTATAATCAGTATCTACAGTATATCAGTTATTACAGTATATCCAGGATCTACATATAACTAGTATTATCTTAAGTTATAATCGTTTATACAGTAACATGTTACAGTATAATCAGTATCTACAGTATAATCAGTATCTACAGTATAATCAGTATTTACAGTATAATCAGTATCTACAGTAACAATATTTACAGTATAATCAGTATCTACAGTAACAGTATTTACAGTATAATCACTGTAAATACTGATTATACTGTAGACATTATCTGATAAATACTGATATATACTTTAATACTGATTATACTGTAATACTGTTACTGTAATACTGGATATACTGTAAATACTGATTATACTGTAGATACTGATTATACTGTAGATACTGATTATACTGTAAATACTGTTACTGTGGATACTGATTATACTGTAAATACTGATTATACTGTAGATACTGATTATACGTAAATACTGATTTACTGTGATACTGATTATACTGTAAATCGATTACTGTAGATACTGATTATACTGTAAATACTGTACTGTAGATACTATTTACTGTAAATATTGTATATATACGTGTTAGATACTGAATTATACTGTAAATACTGATTATCTGTAGATACTGATTATACTGAGCTACTGATTATACTGTAAATCTGTTACTGTAATACTGATTATATGTAGATACTGATTATACTGTAATACTGATTATACTGTAAATACTGTTACTGTAGATACTGATTATACTGTAAATACTGATTATACTGTAGATACTGAATTTACTGTAAATCTGATATACTGTAATAACTGATTATACTGAGATACTGATTATACTGTAGATACTGATTATACTGTAGATACGTTTATACTGTAATACTGATATAACTGTAAATATGTTGATTATACTGTAGATACTGATTATACTGTACATCTGATTATACTGTGATACTGATGATACTGTAAATACTGATTAATGTTAGATACGGATTATACTGTAAATACTGATTTATACTGTAGTATATGATTATACTGAAGATACTGATTATACTGTAGATACTGTTTATATACTGTAATACTGATTATACGTAATACTTGATTACTGTAGATACTGATTATACTGAAGATACTGATTATACTGTTAGATACTGTTTATACGGTAAATACGATTATACTGTAAATATGATTATACTGTAAATCTGATATACTGTAGATACTGATTATACTGTAAATATCTGATTATACTGTAGATACTGATTAATCTGTAGCTCTGATTATCTGAAATAGTTGATTATACGTAGATACTGATTATACTGTAAATAGTGATTATACTGAAGATACTGATTAGATGTATATCTGATTTCTGTAGATACGATTTTACTGTAAATACTGTATACTGTTTATACTTTAAATACTATAGCTACTGATTATACTGTAGAACTGATTATACTGTAAATCCTGTAGATACAGTTTATACTGTAGATACTGATTATACTGTAGATACTGTAGATACAGATTAGAATGTAGATAGTATTTATACTGTAGATACTGATTATAACTGTAATACTGTATATACTGTAAATGATTAACTGTAAATCTGTATACTGTAGTACTGATTATACTGTAATACTGATTACTATAGATACTGATTCTGTAAATACGATTAACGTTATATACGTAAACTGATATACTGTAAATACTGATTAATACTTTAAATACTGATTACTTGTATATACTGATTATACTGTAAATACTGTAGATACTGTTACTGTGAATACTGTAAATATGTAGATACTGTTTATACTTTAAATATGAGTACTGTTATGTAGATACTGATTATACTGTAGATACTGATTTACTGTAAATACTGTAGATACTGTTTTATAGGGGACCGGTTACTTTGTATAATTTTGTGTTAAGGGGAGAAAGGGGTAATTGAGATCTGCAACAGTGAAAGATTTAATTTATTCACACAGGTTTAAATCTGGTTAGAAATACCTTCTCTAGAGAATGCTGGTGTTTGCTTCCAAATACCGTTAAAGCATAATGCCATAAGCAATAAACAATGCAACATTCAGACATATCCAGTCCAATGACCACCTTGCAGATCCTTTTAACTTGGTCCAAGGCATCTCTAATATTATAATTTTGATGTTGAATTGGCCTAAAATCTAGAACAGATTAAATTGATACTGATTATACTGTAAATACTGATTATACTGTAGATACTGATTATACTGTAAATACTGTTATCTGTAGATACTGATTATACTGTAAATACTGATTATACTGTAGATACTGATTATACTGTAATACTGATTATACTGTAGATACTGATTATACTGTAAATACTGTTACTGTAGATACTGATTATACTGTAAATACTGATTATACTGTAGATACTGATTATACTGTAGATACTGATTATACTGTAAATACTGTTACTGTAGATACTGATTATAATGTAGAGAGTATTTATACTGTAGATACTGTTTATACTGTAGATACTTTATATATGTGCCTAGAAGATCTTCCTACATATCAGCAACTTACAAAAAAGTTGGAAAACCAATTATACATTTTGTTCATAATCATGTTAATGGTTTTGTTACATGAAGTGTAACTATTGGCGTCTTTAAGGCCTTAAAGGGACATTCAGTACAAAAACATACACTCATTTGATGAAGAAAAAAAAGTACTAGTTCCACTCACTACCTAACCGAGCATCCTGGGAAGAATAAGGGCCATTATAGAACCTTAAATGGCAGCTCACTACTGATCACATCAAAGCATAGCAAAGGTGATGAAATCAATTGTTTGGGGGTTTTTGTGTGCAAAAGGTGCACGGTAAATAACTTCCCCTTTAAAAAATCCATTAGCAGAAGCGGCCCATTATTCAAAGACGGCCCATTGAGTCCACATATCTACCTCTTTTTTCAATAATGCACATATTTTAATTGCAAAGATTAGCTGACTATTATTTATTGCTATTACAGTGTATGAGTGACATATGACATTATCGATGGCTAGAAGATTACCCGACCATTTACATGACAGCTATAGTTAAACCGTTGCTGTGACTACATACATTGACCGCTCACTATTTAAAACACACAAATAGCTCTTCCTCTAACCACCACTGAACAACATTATTACAGTTTATTACATATAGAATAACGTTCTCTGCTGTTACCTTTGCTAAAGGCCCATAAGTCACATTTACAGAATTGGAAAAGAACCCAATTAAAATTCTAAGGGGCATATTTATAAAAGAGCGAAAAGTAGCAAAATGTTTTCGCATCGCTTTTCGCATGGGTTTTCGCCAAAAAGACAGTTACGCTATTTATAAAGGTCGTTAACGAATGGCGAAACCGTTTCCGCGAGCTATCGCTAAACCCTTTTCGCCTAATTCGCAATGGTAATTTTAGCGAAAAAGGAGCAAAAAGGCATAACGCGATTTATAAAGAGCGAAAGGTGTTTTTTGCGTTAAAAAGAGCGAAAGATTAGCGCACCCTGAAGGTGGTGAAAAGTCATTGTTTGAGCGAAAAGGCATTCTAATGGGCAATATGCCTTGAAAAAGCGAAGCACATTAGAAGGGCGATCGCGCATTAGAGTGTAATATGCCTTGGAAAAGTGACATTAGAAAGGCGAACGCATATTAGAAAGGCGAACGCGCAATTAGAAGGCAACGCCATTATAATGGAATATGCCTTGGAAAACGAACGCGCATTAGAAAGGCGAATGTGCAGTGCAAAAGAAAATTGTATTCCAATTGAGAAATTCTAAGAAGATTGACTAAATAAGACATGGCTGACTTTTGGTAAATGTGAGGTGGCCATTTTGAACTTGACATCATTTCTAATGGCGCTATTTTCGCTGCGATGTGCTGCGCTAATTATTTGGCGAAAAAGACAATCCTTTATAAATATGCCCCTAAGTGTGAAACATTATAGAATAAAACGTCCTAGACTAACAAGATTAATATCATCATTTCTTATTGTTTATTGCAATAAATATGCAAAATATAAAGCCTTCCGGTGACCAATGGGTAATTGTAGAGGAGGAAAACAAATATTCCGTGTTTTATTGGTGGATACAAACCGTTGACAAAATCTCAGCGTTCCCATAGACGGCAATAAAATGGTCTGATGGAATGTAACTATGAACAGCACAGGAAGTACATTACTATTATGACGGAGACTGACGTTGAACTACTGGATAATAAATGGAAAGAATTATTACTAAGATCTTAACCGAGAATAGAATTTTGTTCTGTAACAGAGAAATTAATTTATGGATCTCACTGTTCTAATAATCCCACTCACACAGAAGATCAGGGAGTTAAAGATTATGAACTCTAAGGTAACTTGTAATATCCTATTAATTTACAGTAATGGGAACATTTAATCTACATCTTCGTTTTAAAGCATTCCTGGCCTCAGAGACAAAACGTTTATTTTACAAATTAACTGAATACAGGGTGGATTATAGACACATTACTGATGATTAATAGGTAGTAACCTGCCCCCAACCTCAACTGAACTTCCATAAAAATAGATCCACCACCATTTCACCAGACAGGTCTGCTCTTATATGATAACGCTTAGCAATACTTTTTTATATGTTAAAAATCTAACCTCTCATTGGTTGCACGCATTTGACTTTGTTGAAGACTCAAATGTTTATTGACAGTTTAATGAAATAAAAAACCAAACCAACCTTTTGGATACAATTATTTAGAATGTCAACGAACCTTAAAGACTATTGAACCCAGAGGAAAGTGCATGGATTAAGGATCCATTATTTTACTGTGATCCAATTAAAATAGAACATTATACATAATATTATAGGAATCAATGGAACTAAGTTTTTTTCCCTTTTAAATAAAAAAGCCAAATGGGATTAGGAATCGTATCCCTATTCTCCTTCCCATGATGCGGTGGGTGGTAAGCACAGGACTTCAATGGAGATGTGGCCACCATAAATAAAAGTAATCAGTATCTACAGTATAATCAGTATTTACAGTATAATCAGTATCAATTTAATCTGTTCTAGATTTTAGGCCAATTCAACATCAAATCATTATAATATTTAGAGATGCCTTGGACCAAGTTAAAAGGATCTGCAACGGTGGTCATTGGACTGGATATGTCTGAATGTTGCATTGTTTATTGCTTATGGCATTATGCTTTTAACGGTATTTGGAAGCAAACACCAGCATTCTCTAGAGAAGGTATTTCTAACCAGATTTAAACCTGTGTGAAATAAATAAAATCTTTCACTGTTGCAGATCTCAATTACCCCTTTCTCCCCTTAACACAAAATTATACAAAGTAACCCGGTCCCCTATTCATCTAGCTCCTGTATCAAACACTGAGCGTCTCTCTCCCACTGGGAGAGGTGAGGAGTTGGGTCATATCATAATAAAGGGGCATGTTTGGTTAGGAATGACTTAGAACGACAAGTGATATATTGTTTTAATCTGTGGTTTTTAAATTGTTGTTTTAATGTTACAGTTACCCTTTAAAGTCAATTTGTGTTCCCTTGCAATACAACAAACTGTTTAGTGAGGAATCGTGGGTATTAGGCACTTGGGGCCAATGAGAAGCTCCGCAGCTATAAGACTATTCAGAACTCAGCACTTTCTGCGGCTGTTTGCCCTCTGAGGTCGGTGCTTCAACTGATTAGTTCATCTCTATGTCCCTGTGTTGCTTTTGTTCCTGCTTTGTTTGGCGTTAGATAAATAAATGGTTTGCAGTGAAATGAGAATTGTACACTTGGGCCATGTTATTTTGGGGGGTTTGTTGGTTAAACAGCACATCTTGGCTGTCGATTATTTCTTTTTTTTTTCTATTATAATTCTGTGTTCTTCCAAAGGATTTATTATATGAACCTGTAAAGAAAACTTTAACTAAAAACAAGATTTTTGCCCTCTAAGCCTTGTGGTGGGCTGTCAAAAAGCCGGATGTGTGGTGATTGACATCTAACTGCTCCTCCCCCTTCCAACAGGATACGCAAGTCCAACTCATTTAGCTATAGGAGAGTCAGGTTACATGTGTGTTACATGTATGTGTTTGCTAAGTTGTAGAAGTGGGAAATAAAACACACCATTTTGAACCTAGAAATTCATCAGTCGATTTTACATTTTTTCCCATAATGCAACTTAACATTAACGTTAAATTATAAAGGATAAATTATTTTAAAATAATTGAATATTTCTTAAAAGATAACTAAATCAGAAGATTAAGCCCCTTGGCTTTAAAACAATCATCTGTCTCTCCTATATTGCTGTGGGAGTTGGGAAATGTACCATTTTATTTCCCAGCATTCCAATCAGTCTTGCACCATAACTCTCAAGCCTTTCCTGTAAAGCTAGCCATACACGGGCCCATGGTTTTCCGATCGTATTTGGTGGAAACTATCGTAAATTTGATCGGGAGAATCGAAATTTCCCACCTTGTCGATCTTCCGCATATTTCCGGTTGAAAACTACAGAACATAGGGTTATGGAAGATGGGCTAGAGGGAAATTTTCCACCTTGTCCGAGGGCCTATCAAAAGAGCGGAAAAATACATTCTATATTCCAATCAATTTGATCAAATTCGCCATATTGAGCAGAATATCGACGCAGTATATGGGGCCTTTACCGTCAAATACATCCATATTGTTCTTTACTTTATTTGCAGTAATTCTTTTGCCCTGTATGTAATAATGGTTGTACAATTCGCAAATTGCTGAGCGGAAATTCTGTTCGCCACTAATTAACTGTCAAAAGGGCAACACAGCTGTAATTAGGTTCCTGGGTGCCTTGTTATTATAATGAATATTTTATTTATATTATGCTTCCACAAATAGAGGAAAAAATGTAAATCTAAATCTATGCTGGAAACGGACCTTAGGTAGGTTCCGACTCTATAACGGTCGATTGGAACAATTCTAAATGTGGCAGATTGTTTTTAAAGATGATCCACTGTTAAATTGTGTTAAATTGTGTTGAATTGTGGCAAATGGTGTTAATATTTGTGTGAAATAGTGTTAAAAAGTGTTACATTTTGGTAAATTTGTTAAATGGTGTTAGTGCTAAATAGTGTTAAATAGTATTAGTGTTAGTATGAAATATTGTTAAACAGTGTTACATTGTGTTAAATTTTGTTAAATGGTGTTAGTGTTAAATTGTATTAAATAGTATTAATGTTAGTGTGAAATATTGATAAATAGTGTTACATTGTGTTGAATTTTGTTAAATGGTGTTAGTGTTAAAATGTATTAAAGTGTTACATTGTGTTAAATTTTGTTAAATGGTCTTAGTGTTAAATTGTATTAAATAGTAGTAATGTTAGTGTGAAATATTGATAAATAGTGTTACATTGTGTTAAATTTTGTTAAATGGTGTTAGTGTTAAATTGTATTAAATAGTAGTAATGTTAGTGTGAAATATTGGTAAATAGTGTTACATTGTGTTAAATTTTGTTAAATGGTGTTAGTGTTAAATTGTATTAAATAGTAGTAATGTTAGTGTGAAATATTGGTAAATAGTGTTACATTGTGTTAAATTTTGTTAAATGGTGTTAGTGTTAAATTGTATTAAATAGTTTTAGTAATAATTAGTGTTAAATAGTGTTAAATAGCATTTGTTAATGGAACACTAAAAAGATTTCATGAACTTTGTTAAATTCATGAAATCTGTTTCTATTATTCACAGGGACGTGAGAACATGTATTGCCACCTACCTGTGAATAATAGAACACCCAGGGTTACCTTACCTGCGCTGAGTGCTGAGTCCTGGGTTCAAACCCCTTTCTATAGATTTATAAGGAGCTTCTGTGCTCACCCTGGATTCACCACTCTGGTCTCCTCCCACTGTAATAAAGACATTCTGATTGTTTGCATGGTAAGGTGGTTAGATTGTCAGCTCTTCTGGTCAGGGCCTGATATTATTATTATTATGATTTCTAGACGTATTGCATAATATGTTTAGCACAATAAAAGAAAATGAATCCAACACCATATAGAGAACGTGTGAGACACATCAGTTTTTATCTTTATTTCTGTACATCGATGTGTCATAAGAATGTTACAGTAAATGATGAAATTTCTCACACTGAATGTTGGTGATTTTATGTCTGAGCTAAATAGCACAAAAGGAACATATGACCTTGACAATGTATTATTCCCAACACACATCTGCTTGTTATTCTCACTCTGTACCAGTGAACAAAGAAATTGCCTGTTGCCTGTATCTCTTAGAAAAGAAATAGATTCTGTGGCTTGTCTGGTTTCTAATGTGCTAATTGGCTATGCCCCTTTAATTAAAGGCAGGGTTGGTCACATGTATTAGATTTATCGGTTTCTGTGTTTTGGGTGACCAAATTAATCCATCTGGCTAATTCAAAAATAAAGCAACATGGCAGATGACATCACATAGCATGACATCATAAGTCAATAAGAAGATATCAAGAATGTGTCTGGCACTTTCCATGTTATCCAAACTAGATTCGACAATAAGGTCGCGCATGCATATAGACACGTATTTATAAATTATTATTAACGCCATATCGCTACCGCATGGCATCACAATGGCACAATTAAGATTATTTCAACTACATTTAGAAAGACAATCGTTTTCACCATGAAATGTATCTCCGCGGCGGACGTTAGGTCCGGTATCCCGGCAAAAAGAGAAAATGGCTGCAAGCGAAGGTAAAATGTGATCTTGGTAAAACCGGAAATCAACAATTATATTAGGGCAAATGCTGGAAAATAGTCCAACATCCCCCTTATTAATATTGAGAAACACTCAACAATATACTGACACCTCCAAGGACCCACTGGCGGGCTACATATATGGTCACTTATGCGTTTTTGCCAACTTAGCGCCGTTTTATAAACATCATTAAGTGGTTACTGTAGCGATAAATGGTGATTAACGAAATGGAGAGTGCGGTGGCAATAATGGCAAAAAGTAACGAACCTTAATTATTTCTAAAGGGTGGCTTAAACATTTTAAAGTGTGTGCAACATGTTTCAGTCCACAAGCAGTAAAAGTGACAAACGTCTAGAGCCAATTAAAGACTTTCCAACACCAGCCCCTTCGCCCAATTGGATAAAAAGCCGATCCGTTGAGAAAGTCTTAAAAAGACATTGGCCAATATTAACACAAGATGATAAGTATTGACACTAGTTTCAGACCCCCATCAGGTTTTGTAGTTCAAAAACAAACCCATTAAAGTAAATAGGAGAAAATAGTTTGAATTGTTCAAATTAATGACAAATAAAATAGCAACGGTAACTTACCGTAAATGGCTCTGGCACCTGGGAAATGGTCTGGGGAACACGGAAATAGTCACCGAAACGTGTTTTGTGGACGTTTTAGTTCTGACCCAGGATGTGACGGTTTCAAATCTGTAAAAGTAATTAAAGGACATGTCCACCCCCAAAACTCAAATTTAACCCCATACTGGCCCCACTCTGTAGTGTACAAAAATCCTTACCTTACATCCCAGCTCCTTATGGCTGCCATGCTGTGCCCCTCCAAAGTCCAGGAAAGTGTAGTGTAGAAGGTGTGGGTGACTCATCCTGCACCTGTCTCAACCTCAACCTCGACAAGGTCTGAGGCATGTGCAGTCCTCCCCCCCCTCCCTCTCCCTCCCTCCCCCTCCCGTTTCTCCCTCCCCCTAGTGTAAAACCCCAAGTATATATTATAGATATTGATCCCCCAGCCCCAACCACCGTAACAGAATTCATAGAAAGTGCCCAGATAGTTACTTACCTTCCCTCTATCCTCCAGCGTTCTGAGCAGCCGGCAGCCAATCAGGGATGCAGCTGCTGGTCCCGCCCCCTGGTTGCATTTCCGTGCAAGCAGAGGGCCTGGAGAGTGCCGCGGAGGATAGAGGGAAGGTAAGTACATATCGGGGCACTTTCTAAGGATTTTATTACGGCGGTTGGGGCTGGGGGATCAATATGTATAATATATTAAAAGTTCAAAAAAGGGGTGGACATGCCCTTTAAGTAAGGCTGGTTACACATTCTAAGATATTTTTGGTCAGCCGTAAATATTGCATGGTGCGGGGCCACTGGTCGCCCATTCGTCTGTTTTAGACTAAGCAAACGCTGGGTCAGAACAAAAAGTCCCCCCATGTGTACCCAGCCTTAATCAAGCAGATACGGAACTATAAAACGTATTTACTTTTCCTTTCCT
Source organism: Hymenochirus boettgeri (assembly GCA_019447015.1). Classification (NCBI taxonomy): domain Eukaryota; kingdom Metazoa; phylum Chordata; class Amphibia; order Anura; family Pipidae; genus Hymenochirus; species Hymenochirus boettgeri. The sequence goes on from CM033472.1 coordinate 9,887,983, forward strand.
GATTGGCTCCCATCGAGCCGCAGTCTGGTATTTCTATTCTAGATGTAAATCCCCCTTCACCTGTATTTGTTAAACGTTTCTGTCCATTCTGGGATGCACTGGGAATACAGAAAAAATCCTCATCCGCCGAACCACAGGTATCGCTGAGCCGCGTTTTTCTGGTAACAAGATTTGCTGGAACGACCCAGGTTGAATGTTGATTTCCAGGGGCACTTGGAAAATGAGGTGGAAGTGAATGCATTAGCTTTATTATTACAGCTATTCATCCGCCAACTTACATCGATGGCCGAGAATTACCATGTAGTTCAGCAAAGAATTATTCCTCCGTCAGAAACTTTATCACACTACATTCAAAATCTGTAGGGTAGAAAGGGTAGAAATGCATTATGGGTAGGACATTGCACAGTATGTAAGTAGATGGGTAAGTCGCCATGTGGGAGTGAGGAGGAGGAAGTTCAGCTCCATGTGCGGTTTAATCATGGGGGGTTTTAATTATTCCGGCACGGTCTGAAGTTGTTTGCTCCTATAAAAAAGGGGCCCTTTGGTATCTAGTGAGCTTTAACAAGACAGAAATTGGGAGTCATGGGGCGTAGCTATAAATCACTGGGACCCCTAGAAGAATTTTTTTGTAATGTGCCAAGAGCTGCCATCTTTATATAATATTGTGTCTCTGTACATCGTCCTATTAGAATGCGAATAGGCAGAGTAAGAACTCACAGGTGTATGTTTATTGGTTGGGATTTAAATGGCTCCTCATCACTAGAGCCAATAGTAAGGGCAACATGATTGTATCACATGGCACTACAGACTTAGGGGGTAATGCTATATCATCTGAATCACGCTGAGACACCTGGCGCTATCTAACCGGGCCAGGCAGACCTCGGGTGGGAGAATACCTGTATTGGAGGATCCGGACCTACATCCCAAAGCACAGACCTGTAATCAAATGGAAGAGGAGGGTCCTACAACCACGCCAATGAGATAAATCCGGAACCATTACTTTATTCAATGCTCGTTAAAAACAGATGAGACAGGCTTGTGACTCAACAGGACCTGACACGTTTCGTGTGTCCACGCTGTCTTCATCTGATGAAGTGTCCACGCTGACACGAAACACGTCAGGTCCTGTTAAGTCACAAGCCTGTCTCATCAGTTTTTAATGAGCATTGAATAAAGTCATGGTTTTACTGGATTTATGTAGTTCCGGATTTATCTCATTGGTGTGGTTGTAGGACCCTCCTCTTCTATTTGCTTACGGGTAATGGTATATCGCCTAATATCTGTCTGAATTAGTGCAAAACCCATGCTACCCGAATACACCATTGGGTTACAGTGGGTATATCACTAATTTAGTGAATGCAAAACTAAATGCTAATAGGCTTGCACTGATGTGGCATGTGAGCTTACATGTGAGCTTATATTTTGCCCAAAGTGTAGTACCTCATTTTTATTAAAAATGATTTTGAAAGGCAAACTGTGTGCTGGCAATTTATATCTTCTTCATTACTGTAGATGTAAAATGTTGATTAAAAGCAGCATGAAAAGTTAGCAGTAGTACACCCTTCCTTTCTTTACACCCCCCAAATCCCAAGACTGCAATCCAGCCATAGGATGTTCCTGAAAAAAGATCTTTATTCCTAGTCCACTAATTGTCTCATCTTCCGGGTAGCAGCTGTCAGTGATTGGCTATGATAACACGTAATGGCCTTCTTGACTCCAAGTGGCAATCGGAAATTTCCCTGGATCAACTCTACTTTATGTATCAATACCAGTAACTTGTAACATTCCTTGTTTGCAGAAACTCATCCAGCTTTTTATTAAACTGACCAATGAACCTGCCATAACAACGTCCACTGGAAGACAGTTCCATAGCTTTACCGTTCTCACAGTGACAAACCCTTTCCCAACTCTACTTTATGTATCAATACCAGTAACTTGTAACATTCCTTGTTTGTAGAAACTCATCCAGCTTTTTATTAAACTGACGAATGAACCTGCCATAACAACGTCCACTGGAAGACAGTTCCATAGCTTTACCGTTCTCACAGTGACAAACCCTTTCCCAACTCTACTTTATGTATCAATACCAGTAACTTGTAACATTCCTTGTTTGTAGAAACTCATCCAGCTTTTTATTAAACTGACCAATGAACCTGCCATAACAACGTCCACTGGAAGACAGTTCCATAGCTTTACCGTTCTCACAGTGACAAACCCTTTCCCAACTTGAACCCTAAACCTTTTTTCTTCAAGTCTTAAGGGATGTCCACGTGTCCTCTGACATGTTCTATTGGTGAACAATGCCCCAGATAGTTTATTGTATGGCCCGTTAATATATTTATACACAGTAATCATATCCCCACAGCATACATAATTGTAACTTATCCAGTCTCTCTTCATATTCAAGCTCCCCGATTCCCCTTGTTGTGTTATTTTATATAGAGAGCAAGTAACAAACAAGCAATTAACACCCAGAGAAAAATATCTTGGAGGAACAGTAGGTTGGAAAGTAGAACTGAAATACTGAGGGTTGGACAAGGTTAGAGAAAAGGTAAAGATGGAAAAGTAGTGGGAAATTGAGATGGATGAAGTACGAGCAAGCAAAAGAGATAAAGTACCAATGAACACGAGGAGGCTCTGTCATTGAGTGAATGATTTCCCTACTTACCTACAAACAAATGGACAAGTTCCATCCTGCATCTAAGCATCTGGGTGACATGCCAAGTAATTAAGGAGAACATGTCTTCCCCAGTGATGACCTTCCATTAATCTCCTGATAACATGTTAAAGAAACAAGTACCAGATGTTCGGTAGTTGGCACCTGGAATAATTCATGAGGTTTCTTTGCTGGAAACCAAAGTGTCTCTGTTTAAATATTTATATTTAATTACCGATATGGCTCTAAAATACCGGTCAGTCTACAGAGCATCTAACCAGTAAAAGAATGGAAATGCAATAAAAAATAGGAGGTATTTTATGTGATGATAATTGTAAAACATTGTTACTTTTCCATTAATTGCTGCTTATCTTACTCCACTTTCCCCCCTCCCAATGGGACAGACATGCTCAGTTTGCTTTACCCTGGTAGAGGCTGAGGAGCTGCCTAATTAGCTTCTTTGTATTACCCTGATGACCAATCATTAAAGGAGATTCGATCTTCAATCCACAATTAATCAATTATGTTTCCATTTCTCCCCCTAATCCCAAGTGAATCGAGATATTGAGGTGGATTTTTCAGTTTAAACAAAAGTTTGTTAGTAAATTCCGCCACCAAAACTGACTTTATTATTTATTTTGTAAACCCGCCAACACAATAAAATCCTACGGGATAGGACATCTCTAGTAGTAACCATTAAAATATTAATGTGTAGAATTGTGTTAGGTAATGGTCCTGCAGGGTTGTATATTTTAGACATTATTTGAAAGCATTTTAATCATTGGCTGTTCTAGAAAAAAATAAAAAAGGCAATTTCCCATATTTTGCCCTTAGTCCCTTACATGATTTCTGCCTTTCCGACGCTTGGGGTTTAATGAAATAACATTATAAATATATATTTTCCACAAGGTAATAATTCTGTATTGTTGTGGGAAACTGTTAGATCACCAGAAGGTAAAGACAGAAAACTCTTTCCGATATATAATATTTATTCTCCGCAAAACAAGTTGCCTTACCTCGGGCACCATAATAATGTTCTATGCTGTATGATTTTAATGGATCTCTGTGTGAAGCTTCTCTGTAACCCTTAATGAACACGTAAAACAAACTATTTTCTCTACCTGAGTTTGTCATTAACAGTTATGTACAACTAAGGGATTGCTTAATTCTATGGTCCTATTGACTTTAGATTCTTCAATGCACTTCATCCGTCTCACTCCAGCACTTATACCCATTCCATTGTATCTGTGTGTTACCCACCTAACTAGATTGTAAGCTCTACGGGGCAGGGATCTCATTACCTCTTGTGGCAAAGCTCTAGCACTTCTATTTATATCATTTATATATTTATGTACTGAACTGAAATACTGAATTATTTATTGAGATCTGTTAGAAAGTAGAAAAGGACAGATTTATATAAAAACAGCAACTCATAGCTCAGAAGGAACAGCAATGTACAGTCTGTGTCTTCATATCAATCAACTACCTTCTGCTTTCCTCGAATCAGGGACGCAACTGCCAGGGGAGCCGGGGGGGGCAAATTCAGGGGGGCCACAGAGGCCAAGAGGGACCCATTTTTTTATTTTTCCGATGACAGATATAGCCTCTGTGGATGAAGCACGGATAGGGGCCCCATTATAGTTTTGCTGGGGGCCCCGGTGATTCCTAGTTACGTCACTCGAGCCAAGAACAAGACAGGACGAGGAAACAAACTAGAAAAGGCAAGTTTAAGGATAAACGTTGAATTTAGATTGAAAAGCTGCATTTCGGAAGGAAATGTCTGTGTCTGTGCTGCAGGTTTTAAAACTCAAAATGACTTGCTATGGCAATGAAAAGACATTTACTTCTCATAATTCATACTGATCTAACACATATTGTTATTATTGTGTGTATGGTTGCCATGGAAACAGAAAAGTGGAGTGGGTGTTGGGGTGTATCAGTAGGTGTGCGTACCTGTGTCTGTGTGGTGTTAAGGGGTAGGTTTTTATCTTTGTGTCATCCATTAAAGAGAGATGGTTTTCGTACAAACTCTGACTTTTTTGGGCTTTTCGAACTCGCAGACTTATTTTCTATAATTATCGAACATTTGAGGATTCTCGGATTTTCGACTCAATAACCCTCGACTTTAGCGCTTCGTAACCCTCAAATGCGGAGTTCGGTAACCCTCGAATTCGGCAATAACCCTCGAATCTAGCATTTGCTTACCCTCAAATCCGCCCACTGTCGTTCAGTGAGGAAGTTAGTATTTAAACAAGTTTTGTTGATATGTACGTGTTCCCCAGACCATTTCCCAGGTCCCAGAGCCATTTACAGTAAGTTACCATTGATATTTTAACTGTATTTTATCAGAACTTTTCAAACTATTTTAGAAATATTTAAAATTGTATGTGTAGTTTGTGTAGTGTGTGTTTGTGTAGTTGTGTGTGTTTGTGTCAGAGAGACACAGTGTGTAGACTTGGACCCAGGTGCATTTCATATGGTGGCCATGGACGCTACAATCCGCAGGTCATACGATTGGATTGCTGGTCGGCCAAAAAAATTTCAACTCGACGGTCGTACGATATCCCAAAAACGTACGACCAGGATCTAAGCATCTATGGCCACCAATACAGAAAGTAACAGTCGAGATTTCATTTGATCACATGACCTGTAACCTTGGAATGTTCATGTTTGGGGTTTGGAACCATTATAGTCAATGGGAAAAAAATGTCCCAAAATTCTACATTAAAGCGGTATCACTTTCACAGATTCCTTAACTACACTTCTCCTATGTGTCCCGCATGTCTGTGCCGAATTTCGTGTCTCTAGCTGGAAAAAAGTGTGGGAGGAGACACAGTCCAAAATGGCAGACGTATAAGAAGGAAGAAGAAGAAAGAAGATGAAAGAAGAAGAAAGAAGAAGAAAGAAGACGAAAGAAGAAGAAAGAAGAAGAAAGAAGATGAACTCCCCTCCCTCACTAAGGCCGCATCCTCACACTCCTCATCCCGTCCCTCCCGCTACATCCGACAGCTCATCGCCCAGATAACATCCTCTGCCCGACCCCTACCCTCCTCCATTCACTCCGATCCCTCCCTCCGCACCTCCTCCGATCTCGCCTCCTCTTCCTCCTCACTCCCTTCCTCCTTCCCTCCTCCCTCCTCTCTCCCTCCTCCTCCCGCTCTCTCCCGCTCCCTCGCTCATCCCTCTCCTCCCTCACCTCCTCTCAGCCTCCCTCCTCTCCACTCTACCCTCCTACCCTCCCTCCTCCCTCCTCCCCCCGGACCTCACCAGCCTAAATAGCCCCAGATACACATACGACCTACGCAAATCGAACGAAAGAAAGAAGATAATTTTGTCTCATCAGCCAAATGAACTAGTTTACACATAAGCCATATCTAGCACATTAACTTTTTACAATGTTTTGGGTTTTGCGATTGTTTTTTTTGTCTTTATATTGATTTTGAGTTACTAGGAAATTTTTTAACCAAACGAGACGCTGGCAATGGTAAACTACCAAGTTCACACATTTCTATTGCTGACATTTCTAAATCAATATACACACATGGAAATGTAATAATAATAATTATTAAAAAAAAGCCACCAAGAGTAATAATTGCTCATCTCTCTACAGTTTCTATATCTCAATATAATAAAAGTGTAAATTGTTAAAGAATTTAACATGTGCAACTCTAAACAGACTATGCACAACATTGTTAATCTTGTCGCTGTGTTTTTTACAATAATAATGCACTTGTAATTTTATTTCTTCCCAATATGCTTTGCCAAGGGGGTGTTACTGAGCATGCCCAGATGCAAAGCTTATAGTACTCCTTTAATGGCAGTGGGGCTACCTTAATGGCAGTAGAGATGGACTAGAGCTCAAATTCGAACCCAGCTCGAGCCGAACTATTCGAGTTTGAACGGACTCGGACTTCTCGAACTATCCCGGATTTTCAATATTTTCCGGACTTTCGATAATTAAATTGCAAGTAAATGTCTATATACCAATACACGAGTAAATATCGAATCCGCGAGTAAAATGTCTATATACCAATACACGAGTAAATCTCAAATCCGCAAGAAAAAGTCTATATACCAATACGCGAGTAAATATCGAATTTTTCGAATCCACAGTTGTTCGTGGAAAATTATCGAATGTTTGAACGCCAGAGCTCGAAAGTAGCGCGCGAGAGAGTAAAATTGATTTTTCGAAAGTCCTGGATATTCCAACGTGTTCCCCAGACCATTTCCCAGGTCCCACAGCCATTTACATTAGTTACCATTGATATTTTAGTTGTGTTTTATTCAAACTTTTCGAACTATTTGACTCCCATTGACTTTAATAGGTTTGTTTTTCGAACTTTCCATATAGTTCGAAAGTCCAAAAATGGACCCAACTTTCGGAAGTTCGGCCATCTCTAAATGGCAGTAGAAAATTAAAATGTGCAAACAAGTAGAAACAAGGGTGCCCCTACCATGAAGCAAACTGAAACATTTGCTCAGGGCGCGCCACTTAAAGCCGTCAGTTAAAAAAAATCCTCCTTCCTGCAATACTGAATTTTAGCACCAGTCCACCAACCAGTGTTGTCATCCCTCCAGTCCACCAGTCAGTGTTAGTCATCCCAGCACACCCACCTCCACAAGCCACGCCTATGTTCCCTGATGAAGCCATGCCCACTTATCATGTCACCACCCCTTCTGCCATTAGGCGGCATTTAAAAGTTGTTTTAGGTGTCAAAAATCCTAGAAACACCTCTGAGTAGAAATAATCTTAAACGGTCCTCAGATTCCAAGGAATGATTGTGTGTTTAGCTCATGTATATAATGATGATAACAAACAGATAACAATCTGTTAACCCCCAAACCTTGCCAATAACTGCCAAAAACCCGTGGATTTGATAAAATTTGCTGAATTTCAGCTACCTTTATGGGGCTCTTAACACGGGTCAATCCCGACCATATGATCAATGGATCGGTCAAACTACCTGGGATTGGTCCTATAAATATGTTCCTGTTGGTCCAATAAAAGATAACTGATCAATCCAACAATCTTTGCAGCCTTTTTCAATTGTATAACAGGGGGCAGGGAGTGACCAAGAGACCAGCCTTATGGTGACTGTAGAAGCAATGGTTGTGGTCCTATGATCCAGTTTTTATGCTGTTGATCAGTATGTCTATGGGCACCATTAGGCTCCATGGCATTGCTTGGTAACTGGAAGAATGGAAGTAAATAGACTTCAAGTTGACACCATACTGTACTGTACTAAACAATCGTGTGCCTCACCAAACTCTGGATTAGCCCTTCCAAGGTTAAAGGTTCGTACACACGTGCGATCGTTCGAACACATCATGCGTCCTGATTGCACGTGTGTACGAGCCTAAGACACCAACATAATTCCAATAACAGCTTCATTGTCCACTGATGATGTCATTATCAAAAAGTTGGTGGTTCAGAAATATATTGAACAGTTAGTTTTTTTGTGGGGGTTTAAATATAAAGTAATAAATATCTCTGTGTTGTTTTCACTTTGCATTCACATAATTAGATGCTGCCTAATAACGTTTGCTAATTCTCGGTTTCCTTGGTTATTGTCTCTCATTTGCCTGCGTGGCGCACAGACGGCATTGCAGGGAATAGAAAAGATCAGCCCGGTGTGGGGCGCCACTCAGTGGTTATGAAATTCAGTTTAGAGTCACATCGACGTGAAATGAAAGTTGGCAGGGAGGAAAGGCTCAGGGGGCAAATCGAACAATTACTCTGCTGAGTGGAGGAACGGTGAGAATTGTCTAATCGCCTGTGCTCCCCAAAGGTTGATTGTTTGTGGGATTTGCAATAATTACTAACGAATAAAACGCGATCTATTCCTTTGTACCAGCGCAGAGAGGTTGAGTGGATGTTGTTTTTGTTCTGAAGCCTCATTACGTCGCAGACGAACAGAAAATTCCAATCCTTAGTTTGTGTTAGAAAAAAGAAAAAGCAAACGAAGTAAAAACATTTAATATTGTCGCTATCGGACTGCGGCTTTGCGAACAGAATGCATCATGGGAAAAACAGAGAGAGACCCCCCAAAAATAAACCAACTGTCAAGAACTTGGTCTTGGGTCCCTATTCCTGGTCTTCCTGGTCTCAGTGCCTGATAAAGCCTGTGGTTTACCCTTGACCCTGTCTGATTGTTCGCCGTCCGAAGAACGGTTAATTTAATAATAATAATTAAAGCTATGGAACTGTCTTCCAGTGGACGTTGTTATGGCAGGTTCATTGGTCAGTTTAATAAAAAGCTGGATGAGTTTCTACAAACAAGGAATGTTACAAGTTACTGGTATTGATACATAAAGTAGAGTTGGGAAAGGGTTTTCACTGTGAGAACGGTAAAGCTATGGAACTGTCTTCCAGTGGACGTTGTTATGGCAGGTTCATTGGTCAGTTTAATAAAAAGCTGGATGAGTTTTATCAAACAAGGAATGTTACAAGTTACTGGTATTGATACAATAAAGTAGAGTTGGGAAAGGGTTTTCACTGTGAGAAGAACGGTAAAGCTATGGAACTGTCTTCCAGTGGACGTTGTTATGGCAGGTTCATTGGTCAGTTTAATAAAAAGCTGGATGAGTTTCTCAAAACAAGGAATGTTACAGTTACTGGGATTGATACATAAAGTAGAGTTGGGAAAGGTTTTCACTGTGGAGAACGGTAAAGCTATGGAACTGTCTTCCAGTGGACGTTGTTATGGCAGGTTCATTGGTCAGTTTAATAAAAAGCTGGATGAGTTTTCTACAAACAAGGAATGTTACAAAAGAAGAAGAAAGAAGAAGAAAGAAGACGAAAGAAGAAGAAAGAAGACGAAAGAAGAAGAAAAAAGAAGAAACAAGACGAAAGAAGAAGAAAGAAGAAGAAAGAAGAAAGAAGATGAAGTTGTCTCATCAAGCCAAATGAACTAGTTTACACATAAAGACCAGATCTAGCACATTAACTGTTATACAATGTTTTGGGTTTTGCGATTGTTTTTTTATGTCTTTATATTGATTTTGAGTTACTAGGAGAATTTTTTAACCAAACGAGACGCTGGCAGATGGTAAAACTAACAAGTTCACACATTTCTATTGCTGACATTTCTAAATCAATAATACACAATGGAAATGTAATAATAATAATTATTAAAAAAAAGCCACCAAGAGTAATAATTGCTCATCTCTACAGTTTCTATATCTCAATATAATAAAAGTGTAAATTGTTAAAGAATTTAACATGTGCAACTCTAAACAGACTATGCACAACATTGTTAATCTTGTCGCTGTGTTTTTACAATAATAATGCACTTGTAATTTTATTTCTTCCCAATATGCTTTGCCAAGGGGGTGTGTACTGAGCATGCCCAGATGCAAAGCTTATAGTACTCCTTTAATGGCAGTGGGGCTACCTTAATGGCAGTAGAGATGGACTAGAGCTCAAATTCGAACCCAAGCTCGAGCCGAACTATTCGAGTTTGAACGGACTCGGACTTCTCGAACTATCCCGGATTTTCAATATTTTCCGGACTTTCGATAATTAAATTGCAAGTAAAATGTCTATATACCAATACACGAGTAAATATCGAATCCGCGAGTAAAATGTCTATATACCAATACACGAGTAAATCTCAAATCCGCAAGAAAAAAGTCTATATACCAATACGCGAGTAAATATCGAATTTTCGAATCCACGAGTTGTTCGTGGAATAATTATCGAATGTTTGAACGCCAGAGCTCGAAAGTAGCGCGCGAGAGAGTAAAATTGATTTTTCGAAAGTCCTGGATATTCCAACGTGTTCCCCAGACCATTTCCCAGGTCCCACAGCCATTTACATTAAGTTACCATTGATATTTTAGTTGTGTTTTATTCAAACTTTTCGAACTATTTGACTCCCATTGACTTTAATAGGTTTGTTTTCGAACTTTCCATATAGTTCGAAAGTCCAAAAATGGACCCAACTTTCGGAAGTTCGGCCATCTCTAAATGGCAGTAGAAAATTAGAAATGTGCAAACAAGTAGAAACAAGGGTGCCCCTACCATGAAGCAAACTGAAACATTTGCTCAGGGCGCGCCACTTAAAAGCCGTCAGTTAAAAAAAATCCTCCTTCCTGCAATACTGAATTTTAGCACCAGTCCACCAACCAGTGTTGTCATCCCTCCAGTCCACCAGTCAGTGTTAGTCATCCCAGCACACCCACCTCCACAAGCCACGCCTATGTTCCCTGATGAAGCCATGCCCACTTATCATGTCACCACCCTTCTGCCATTAGGCGGCATTTAAAAGTTGTTTTAGGTGTCAAAAATCCTAGAAACACCTCTGAGTAGAAATAATCTTAAACGGTCTCAGATTCCAATGGAATGATTGTGTGTTTAGCTCATGTATATAATGATGATAACAAACAGATAACAATCTGTTAACCCCCAAACCTTGCCAATAACTGCCAAAAACCCGTGGATTTGATAAAATTTGCTGAATTTCAGCTACCTTTATGGGGCTCTTAACACGGGTCAATCCCGACCATATGATCAATGGATCGGTCAAACTACTGGGATTGGTCCTATAAATATGTTCCTGTTGGTCCAATAAAAGATAACTGATCAATCCAACAATCTTTGCAGCCTTTTCAATTGTATAAACAGGGGGCAGGGAGTGACCAAGAGACCAGCCTTATGGTGACTGTAGAAGCAATGGTTGTGGTCCTATGATCCAGGTTTTATGCTGTTGATCAGTATGTCTATGGGCACCATTAGGCTCCATGGCATTGCTTGGTAATCTGGAAGAATGGAAGTAAATAGACTTCAAGTTGACACCATACTGTACTGTACTAAACAATCGGTGCCTCACACAAACTCTGGATTAGCCCTTCCAAGGTTAAAGGTTCGTACACACGTGCGATCGTTCGAACACATCATGCGTCCTGATTGCACGTGTGTACGAGCCTTAAGACACCAACATAATTCCAATAACAGCTTCATTGTCCACTGATGATGTCATTATCAAAAAGTTGGTGGTTCAGAAATATATTGAACAGTTAGTTTTTTGTGGGGGGTTTAAATATAAAGTAATAAAATATCTCTGTGTTGTTTTCACTTTGCATTCACATAATTAGATGCTGCCTAATAACGTTTGCTAATTCTCGGTTTCCTTGGTTATTGTCTCTCATTTGCCTGCGTGGCGCACAGACGGCATTGCAGGGAATAGAAAAGATCAGCCCGTGTGTGGGGCGCCACTCAGTGGGTTAATGAAATTCAGTTTAGAGTCACATCGACGTGAAATGAAAGTTGGCAGGGAGGAAAGGCTCAGGGGGCAAATCGAACAATTACTCTGCTGAGTGGGAGGACGGTGAGAATTGTCTAATCGCCTGTGCTCCCCAAAGGTTGATTGTTTGTGGGATTTGCAATAATTACTAACGGAATAAAACGCGATCTATTCCTTTGTACCAGCGCAGAGAGGTTGAGTGGATGTTGTTTTGTTCTGAAGCCTCATTAACGTCGCAGACGAACAGAAAATTCCAATCCTTAGTTTGTGTTAAGAAAAAAGAAAAAAGCAAACGAAGTGAAAAACATTTAATATTGTCGCTATCGGACTGCGGCGTTTGCGAAACAGAATGCATCATGGGAAAAACAGAGAGAGACCCCCCAAAAATAAAACAACTGTCAAAGAACTTGGTCTTGGGTCCCTATTCCTGGTCTTCCTGGTCTCAGTGCCTGATAAAGCCTGTGGTTTACCCTTGACCCTGTCTGATTGTTCGCCGTCTGTCCTGACCTGTGCCTCTCTTTGACTACATTTACTCTCTACCCTTCTGTGCCTCGCCTGGCTGACTGATTCTCTGGGACCATATTTCTAAAACGCGGTAAAATGCGATTTGGTGCCACGCTACTGTCCAGCTCTGAGCTGGTTCTGCCCTGTCTGTCTGTTGGACTCCAGGTTTCCTTGAGTATTCCCGGCCTCAGCTCAGATACCCCCACACTCTTAAGTCCATGGGGGCAACCGATCCTGGTGAGGGGCTATAATCCCTTCTCTATTGGTGAAGCGAGAGGTGTTAGATCAGGGTATCTGGGCTGAATGAATACTCGGGGGGTCCAGAGCGTCACTATTGTTTTAAGAGATACTGTAGTGTACACGTGGTGGTTTTTGTTGTTGTTGGATTAACCAATCACAAGGAGGTAAGGTAGACTTGATTTAGACTCTTTACGGTTATGTGCCCCTGTAGCACACAATCATTTATATACTTTGATTAAATCCCTTGATTGCACCAGTCGTATGTGGATTTTGATGGATATGTGGGAGCACCGGGATATAATATAAAGGGCCATATTTGTAAACGGACGATAGTAGCGCCGTAAAATTACCGCCACACATCATCACGGAAAAAATATAATGGCAAGTGTCATTGTGGCGAAATGTATGTGCGGTACTGGGCGGTTCCCAATCTCCTTTTCCCAGTAGTACTCCGCGGCTGCTTGATGACAGATGTATTACTGGGAAAATGCCCCCCCCCCCCGTGCTGCCTCTGCAACAACATGCCAAATGAATTCCGGCCTCCAGCTGCTGCACTGCACATGGGTAAATAATAGCCGAATAGCTCTGTGCTACACTATGGATGTGCAGATACCTTCAGCTGTTTAGCTCTTTCTTTGGTTTATTTTGTCTTTGTTGACATTAAGATGAATTCAGTTAAACATCAGATTAACTACGAATCTTGGGACATGATTGCTTTAATTAATGTCCAGTAATATTTATTTAATGAGCACAACAGAGAGTTTGATTGATGTATTAGGAAAATTCCCCCACAACGGACAAATTCCATTTCCCTAAAATCAACGGGACCCTTTATAGCCACAAAGTTACAACCACCTCTTCAGATGTAAACCTCCCAGCCAGGGAATTACAAGGTGATTAAACAATGTCAATAAATGAACGTTGTCTCTTACGCAATTAATCATTGCTGGTCCTCAAATGAAGAATGTACTTAGACCAAGACTGCAACACCCCAAGAGAATCTATTGGTTTATTAAAGTGTCAATTACTATTCAGACGGTGACACTTGAAGTTGAGTCCCAAAAAAAAAATTCACTTCTACGTTTTTATTTAGAAATTGATTTTATTTTCAAACCAGTTGACTGCACAGAGTTAAACAAAGATCAGTTCATAATGACATACACATCCAAACCTTCTGGGTGGGATATCAATCAATATTCTATTTATGTTCCATGTGTCTTCACTTATTCACTGCCATGATTTGTGGCCATTTCTCTTTTCTTCCCCGTTTCTAAATTTGTCGTAAATGTGTTGCCTATAGGGGCATAACCTGTTAAAAGATACACAAGCTGAGTTATTAGTTGGTCATGAGGATCTACTGAAATTAAGAAGTCTACGATGCTTCAAAAGCTTGCAGAACCTCACAGAGGTCCTCATTTCTGTGGTCCAATTTCTGTGGGTGTTACTGCTCCGTGGGTGTTGGGTGTTACTGATTGGGATTTGATGAGTCAGGGCAAATCAGTATCTTGCACTGACGAGATCTAACAAGATCGAAACATGTCCTGTCTGTAAGTCAGATGATTGGCTCTATACAATAGACTATGTTGCATGTTATTGAGCCAGTGGTTCTGGACACATGCATTAGCCATGGGACGTAAAGGAGTATTTTACATATCTCCGCCCCTTACTCTGGATAACCTGGGAGTAAGAAATTACTTCTTGTTTCTTAGAATTTGTGAGCAATGCTATTCATATAGCATAAGACTGCAAGATGCCTTCTGTTATAATATAATAATAATAAATCCCTTTGCAAAATAAACAGAGTTGGGCTGCTAACGTACAATATGCCCAATACTGGAAGTTATTTCATTCAACACAATTCGATTCTAAGGATTTGATCAAGGTGGAGGATGACCTATTCCCCTGTCAGTATGATTTATATAATTCCTTGTCCATGTGGACTAACCCACATCAGATCTGAAGGAAAGAATGTGGGAATGTAAAACATCTGTCAGATGGATAAATCAGAATTCCCAGTGGCCGAACATTTTCTCAGTGGGCATTATGTGTGATATGGATGATGGACTTTGTAGAAGTAGAATATAGGCAGGAATTTGATTGATCCCCTTCATATTCTGAATGTTCAAACCCTTATATACTAACCTAAGGCTGTAAAAATGCTGCATTATTCCACAACCTCCCACAATGTGGAAGAGATTGGAGGAGTATACACGCGGTGGGGGGTTACGAGTTTATTATATTTCAAGGGAAATGTCTGTATAAGAAATGTTTAAAGGCATTAAGCGGGTTGAATGCACAAGACATCCCAGTTTTGTTTATTGATTTATCTTGTACATGATGGAAAGTAACAACAGGTGATATCTTGGTGAGTTTACGGTGTTTAATGTGAAGTTTTGTTTGTTTCTTTTAAGAGAACTGAACTCTAAAATGTAATACGGTAATCTAATGATTGGGGATGGACCAAAACTTGAACTCAAACCCGAATTTGAGCCAGATTTTATGAAACTCAGACGTTTTAGACCTCTCCAAACTACGACATTTCGGGTTTTCCAAACTTGTGATAAATTTTCTAGAATAATCAAAAATTTGGGGTTTCTCGAATTTTCTAGTCGATAACTTAACTTTAGTGCTCTAGAATACGGCATTCGGTACATTCGAGTGTTATCACTGAATTCGAAGGTTAGCAAACAACGCATTCGGGGGTTATGGCCGAATTTGAATGTTAGTGAACACTACATTCAAGTGTTATGCTAAATGTAGCACTTGCTAACCTTGGCGTTCGCTAACCCTCAAATCCGGCAAAAACTCTCGAATGTAGCAAACGTTAACCCTCGATTCGCCAATGACCCTCA
Source organism: Hymenochirus boettgeri (assembly GCA_019447015.1). Taxonomy (NCBI): domain Eukaryota; kingdom Metazoa; phylum Chordata; class Amphibia; order Anura; family Pipidae; genus Hymenochirus; species Hymenochirus boettgeri. The sequence goes on from CM033472.1 coordinate 9,903,480, forward strand.
AATATGGAGATAACTTTCGAATTCGATAACCCTCGGTAGCCCCCAATTTCAGCGATAACCCTCTAATGTGGCGTTCAATTTCGATAACCCTCGAATGTAGTGTTCGGTTTCGGTAACCCTCGAAAATTCAATGCGGAAGCATGACAATTGCCCGATCGTGAAGAAAGTTATAGGGCTATGTACCGAGAGACGTTATCGGCTATTTGTGTCTTAAAGTAACGTTAACCAATGTATCAAGCGTTAATGTGACTTTAAGACACAACTAACGGCACTTGTGACATTACGCAAATTTGTGTCACCTAACTGTACTAAGTAGAGATGTCCGAACTTCTCAAAATCCAGTCCGCTTCGATTTCGAAAAAATTCGAAAATCCGTGAGCGGAACCCATTAAAATGAAAAATACCCTCAAAATTACGAGATTTTTCGTATTTTAGAAAATTTTCGAAATTACGAGAAAACTAGTATTTTCAAAAATATTTATTTTTCAAAAATACGAGTAATCCTCGTAATTTTGAAAATTTTCGAAAATACGTAGTAATGAAAATAAGAGAAATCCTTGTATTTTCGAAAATTTTCGAAATTACATATTTTCTCGTATTGTCGAAAATTTTCGAAAATACGAAAAATCCGCGAATCGGAAGTTCGGAAGGCGGAAAATCGAGAAAAATCCGCCGTTCGCGAACGGGATAAATCCACGGCGGATCCGGGTTCGGATCCGCGATCCGGCCATCCCTAGTACTAAGCCGTTAACGTTTTTTAAGACGTAATCTCTAACGCCAGCAGATAGCTTATGCTAAAGATTCGGTGCGATACTGGACTTTAAATAACACAATTTTCAGGCCAACTATCGACTTCCTTTGGATTCCTCATAATATCAAAGAATGGAGTCTGTTGGGATTAGTGGATGAGCTGGACAAGCCTGAGTGTACCAGGTCTAAAAATAAACAAGGGGGTTGTGGGTATCCCACGTATGTTCCGAATGTACTTCTAGGTTATTAATAGATGCCTATTTTTAGTTTAGCTTTTAGACAGTTACTGCCTATCTGTAGTATGTTATATAATATTTCTAATATGTTTGATAAGCTAACGATATGGGATCAAAGATAAGCAGAGGAAGATAGAAACAAGAAATTACGTTAATATTATTTAGATGTTGAAAATCTTATTTGTTTGTTTTATAAAATGAAATCAAACACAATGGGTTGCAATTCACTGACTTAGAAAAAACAATCAGACGCAAGTTGCAGTTGGTTTAATGTAATTACGGTAGAATACTGGAAGTTAATGGCGTATTTGTATTTAATACATTGCCGACTGGAACTAATGTGCAGAGTTTCTACCATAGTAAGGAAATATTTGTCATTTTACAGCAGCAATTTCCAAAATTACTCCAATACCTTCTGAAAAAGATAAATTTACCAAGAACCACATACAGAATATTTAATATTGTACTGTGTCTGGTTATGGGATTTTACCCTGCCATGACTATAGCAAAAACACTACAAAATCTCTGCCTCCTCCCTCAGTCCTGGACTTAGCCAATGAAAAGACCTGCTTTTTGCAGATCTTCTTTCCATTGGTCCAGGTGCCAGACACAAGCAGGGAGAGGGGCGGACCAGACCGCATATAAAGTGTTACCAGGATCTATCGAAAACCATGGTTGAAGATCTAAATTGCTTTTAACTTTTATTGGGATGGAGTGTGTTCAAAGTGTTTTGTTGTCCTTTAAAGTGACACTATCCCTTTGTAGCATCACCTATAAGACAGCAGTTCTCTGTAAACCTGGCCTTTTCATTTCACAATAGAGACTGATAATTTCACTTCGTGGTCCAGAGAGAATTTGTTCCGCCCCTCCAATTTTCTTAATACAGATGGATAGCTGGACATTGATTGGGGGGTTGTGTACCCACCTAATTAGATTGTAAGCTCTACGGGGCAGGGAGCTCTTTCCTCGTGTTACATGTATCAAGCACTTGTTTACTTATTTATCTATTTATGTATTTACTTATTGTTCCCCTTGTTCGGCTTTTTCTATTCTAATATTCTAATTAGGTGATAAAGTGGAGGAGGGCAGCTCGGAATTAGCATGTATGGAGCTGGCTAGACCCTTGAGCACCCAGGGGATTGCCATCTCTAATAGAGATGGCCGAACTTTCGAACTATATGGAAACTTCGAAAACGGACACATTAAAGTCAATGGGAGTCAAATAGTTCGAAAAGTTCGAATGAAATACAATTAAAATATCAATGGTAACTTAATGTAAATGGCTGTGGGACCTGGGAAATGGTCTGGGGAACACATTGGAATATCCAGGACATTCGAAAAATCAATTTTACTCTCACTCACGCTATTTTCGAGCTCTCGCGTTCGAACAGTCGATGTTCGCGCCTAGTATCATGTACATTTTACTCGCGGATTCGATGCTTGCGCATAGGTTTTAATGGACACTTTACTCACAGATTCGATGTACGCACCTAGATACCATGTACATTTTAATCGCGGATTCGATGCTTGCGTATAGTCTTTAATGGACACTTTACTCGCGGATTCGATGCTCGTGTATAGGTTTTAATGGTCACTTTACTCGTAGATTCGATGTTCAGGCCTAGATACCATGGACATTTTACTTGCGGATTCGATGCTCGCGTATAGGTTTTAATGGACACTTTACTCGTAGATTCGATGTTCAGGCCTAGATACCATGGACATTTTACTTGCGGATTCGATGCTCGCGTATAGGCTTTAATGGTCACTTTACTAGTAGATTCGATGTTGCGCGCCTAGATACCATGGACATTTACTTGCGGATTCGATGCTCGCGTATAGGCTTTAATGGACACTTTACTCGTAGATTCGATGTTCGCGTCTAGATACCATGGACATTTTACGCGGATTTGATACTCGCGTATAGTTCTTTAATGGACACTTTACTTACTCGCGGATTCGATGCTCGTGTATAGGTTTTAATGGACACTTTACTCACGGTTCGATGCTCACGTATATCTCTTAATGGACACTTTACTCGCGGATTCGATGCTCGCGTATAGGTTTTAATGGACACTTTACTCACGGATTCGATGCTCGCGTATAGGTTTTAATGGACACTTTACTCACGGGTTCGATGCTCGCGTATAGTCTTTAATGGACACTTTACTCGCGGATTCGATGCTCGCGTATAGGTTTTAATGGACACTTACTCGCGGATTCGATGCTCGCGTATGGTTTTAATGGACATTTTACTCACGGTTCGATCTCGCGTATAGGTTTAATGGACACTTTCTCACGGGTTCGATGCTCGCGTATAGGTATAATAGGCATTTTATATATTCAAATGTCGAACATCCGATATTTACGAAAATATTGAAAATCTGGTCCGGGATAGTTGGAGAAGTCTGAATTTGTTGAATTCGAATATTAGAGTTCTAGAACTCTAAATATTCGAATTCAAACAAATTCAGACTTCTCCAACTATCCCGGACCCAGATTTTCAATATTTTCGATTAATATCGGATGTTCGACCATTTGAATATATAAAATGCCTATATACCTATACGCGAGCATCGAACCCGTGAGTAAAGTGTCCATTAAAACCTATACGCGAGCATCGAACCCGTGAGTAAAATGTCCATTAAAACCTATACGCGAGCATCGAATCGCGAGTAAAGTGTCCATTAAAAACTATACGCGAGCATGAATCCGCGAGTAAAGTGTCCATTAAAGACTATACGCGAGCATCGAACCCGTGAGTAAAGTGTCCATTAAAACCTATACGCGAGCATCGAATCCGTGAGTAAAGTGTCCATTAAAACCTATACGCGAGCATCGAATCCGCGAGTAAAGTGTCCATTAAAGACTATACGTGAGCATCGAACCCGTGAGTAAAGTGTCCATTAAAACCTATACACGAGCATCGAATCCGCGAGTAAAGTGTCCATTAAAGACTATACGCGAGTATCAAATCCGCGAGTAAAATGTCCATGGTATCTAGACGCGAACATCGAATCTACGAGTAAAGTGTCCATTAAAGCCTATACCGAGCATCGAATCCGCAAGTAAAATGTCCATGGTATCTAGGCGCGAACATCGAATCTACTAGTAAAGTGACCATTAAAGCCTATACGCGAGCATCGAATCCGCAAGTAAAATGTCCATGGTATCTAGGCCTGAACATCGAATCTACGAGTAAAGTGTCCATTAAAACCTATACGCGAGCATCGAATCCGCAAGTAAAATGTCCATGGTATCTAAGGTTTTAATGGACACTTTACTCGTAGATTCGATGTTCGCGCCTAGATACCATGGACATTTTACTTGCGGATTCGATGCTCGCGTATAGGCTTTAATGGTCACTTTACTAGTAGATTCGATGTTCGCGCCTAGATACCATGGACATTTTACTTGCGGATTCGATGCTCGCGTATAGGCTTTAATGGACACTTTACTCGTAGATTCGATGTTCGCGTCTAGATACCATGGACATTTTACTCGCGGATTTGATACTCGCGTATAGTCTTTAATGGACACTTTACTACGCGGATTCGATGCTCGTGTATAGGTTTTAATGGACACTTTACTCACGGGTTCGATGCTCACGTATAGTCTTTAATGGACACTTTACTCGCGGATTCGATGCTCGCGTATAGGTTTTAATGGACACTTTACTCACGGATTCGATGCTCGCGTATAGGTTTTAATGGACACTTTACTCACGGGTTCGATGCTCGCGTATAGTCTTTAATGGACACTTTACTCGCGGATTCATGCTCGCGTATAGTTTTTAATGGACACTTTACTCGCGGATTCGATGCTCGCGTATAGGTTTTAATGGACATTTTACTCACGGGTTCGATGCTCGCGTATAGGTTTTAATGGACACTTTACTCACGGGTTCGATGCTCGCGTATAGGTATATAGGCATTTTATATATTCAAATGGTCGAACATCCGATATTAATCGAAAATATTGAAAATCTGGGTCCGGGATAGTTGGAGAAGTCTGAATTTGTTTGAATTCGAATATTTAGAGTTCTCGGATTCGATGCTCGCGTATAGGTTTTAATGGACACTTTACTCACGGATTCGATGCTCGCGTATAGGTTTTAATGGACACTTTACTCACGGCGGATTCGATGCTCGCGTATAGGTTTTAATGGACACTTTACTCACGGGTTCGATGCTCGCGTATAGTCTTTAATGGACACTTTACTCGCGGATTCGATGCTCGCGTAGAACTCTAATATTCGAATTCAAACAAATTCAGACTTCTCCAACTATCCCGGACCCAGATTTTCAATATTTTCGATTAATATCGGATGTTCGACCATTTGAATATATAAAATGCCTATATACCTATACACTTTACTCGCGGATTCGATGCTCGCGTATAGGTTTTAATGGACATTTTACTCACGGGTTCGATGCTCGCGTATAGGTTTTAATGGACACTTTACTCACGGGTTCAAGAAAAAAAAGATATATAAATTCGATGCTCGCGTATAGGCTTTAATGGACAATTTACTCGTAGATTCGATGTTCGCGTCTAGATACCATGGACATTTACTCGCGGATTTGATACTCGGTATAGTCTTTAATGGACACTTTACTCGCGGATTCGATGCTCGTGGATAGGTTTAATGGACACTTTACTCACGGGGTCGATGCTCACGTATAGTCTTTAATGGACACTTTACTCGCGGATTGATGCTCGCGTATAGGTTTTAATGGACACTTTATCACGGATTCGATGCTCGGTATAGGTTTTAATGGACACTTTACTCACGGGTTCGATGCTCGCGTATAGTCTTTAATGGACACTTTACTCGCGGATTCGATGCCGCGTATAGGTTTTAATGGACACTTTACTCGCGGATTCGAGCGCGTATAGGTTTTAATGGACATTTTACTCACGGGTGCGATGCTCGCGTATAGGTTTTAATGGACACTTTACTCACGGGTTCGATGCTCGCGTATAGGTATAATAGGCATTTTATATATTCAAATGGTCGAACATCCGATATTTATCGAAAATATTGAAAATCTGGGTCCGGGATAGTTGGAGAAGTCTGAATTTGTTTGAATTCGAATAGTTAGAGTTCTAGTCCATCTCTAATCTCTAACACAAGGGAGGAGGAACTTAGGATCAGGAATGCTAGGCAGGTGTAGTGGTAGGGGACTCCATTATAAGGAAGGTATTTTAATATACCTGTGTTTCATTTATTTTTTCATTACTATTTGTATGTTCTGTGTTTAACCTAAAAAAAAAAAAAAAGAGGGATGATGTAACATCGACATGTTTAGTTAATACTGTTTCTTTAAAGCATAGAGGCAAGCTGGGAAAAAGGGGCAGTATCAGGAAGTAAGCTAAGGAATAGCATGGGATGAGAATGTGTGATGTACCTGTTGCTCTGTTTGAATAAATCAAGTTCCCTCTACATTCCAAGTGTTTTCTTGCTCTATAACATGGGAGACATAACACCCACCAAGACCCTATATGCCGGATTGTGTGTTGTCTGCCTGGTGCCTGGACAGATTATTGGGTTAGACTCTGGCCTAGCAGTAGATGTAGTATATTTGGCTTTTGATACAGTCCCCCATAGGCGACTAATGAATAAACTAAGGTCTGTTGGTCTGGGGAGTCACATTTGTACATGGATAGAAAATTGGTTAATGAATAGGATGCAGAGAGTAGTTATTAATGGGGCTTCATCATTATGGACTAAAGTGCTAAGTGGGGTGCCACAGGGTCTGTGTTGGGGCCGCTTCTATTTAATCAAATTAATAATTTAATTAATGATTTGGAAGTGGGTATTGTCAGCAAGGTTTCTGTGTTTGCTGACGACACAAAACTTTGTCGACCATTAAAAACTTCAGAGGATGTGCAATCGTTGCAAGGGGATCTAGATAGATTGTCACATTGGGCTGCTAAGTGGCAGATGAAATTCAATGTTGATAAATGTAAGGTGATGCATTTTAAACTTACAAATCCTTGTTCTGCTTATACTATAAATGGTCTGTGTTAAGTGAATCCCTGTTGGAAAGGGATCTTGGAGTTTTGGTGGATAACAAACTTAAAGGTAGCAAGCAGTGCCAGGCGGCAACAGCCAGAGCCAGCATGGTATTGTCTTGTATAAAGCGAGGTATGGATTCAAGGGAGGAAAATGTTATTCTCCCTCTTTACAAAGCATTGGTAAGGCCTTGTTTGGAATATGCAGTGCAAATTTGGAATACTATGTACAAAAAGGACATCTTTGAAATGGAAAGGGTTCAGAGAAGGACAACTAAATTAATAAGGGGATTGGGGGAGCTTGAATTCGAAGAGAGACTGGAAAAGTTATAATTATGTACGCTGGAGAAAAGGCGCTTGCGTGGGGATATGATTACTGTGCATAAATACATTAACGGGCCATATAATGTCCATGGATTTGTATTTAATCAAGGCCTAGGATGGAACTGTTCTTGGACAAATGATGATAGCTTCTGTAAGACATGTATTACTTTGTATACAGCGAGTGCAAATCTAATACGTTTTGCAGTGTGCTCCTCCAATCAGAGGCTCCCTGACTAATGATGAATTTACATTTTACCGATTATATGATTATACACACATGTTTTTTCTTTTTTTTAGTTAATGGCTGGGGGGGGGTTATAAAACTTAACTTTGGTTTATTAATCAATATATTTCTGGAAATTTTCAGGAAAATGTCATTTTATTAAACTGAATTTTTGGTATTTTTAGACATTCCCTTGGACTGTTCGTTATAATAAAAATCAATGGGCTAGAAAATCACATGGGATTTCTATATTTTATAGATAAAGCTTTGTAAGTATCTGAACAGCCATCAAATTGCTGGTTTCTCGTGGATATTAATACAGAACCTAGACCAATAAAATACACTTTTGCCTCAGACCTCCCGTCTCTATCTGATTTTACACCAACACTGACCTTGACAAATCCACATTCTGTATCAGGACTCAGTAAATAGTTCACGAAATGTAGTGGAAAGGTAATTGCCTGATGTAGATTTGTCCCATGGTTGGATATGGTACAGCTGCTCTGATCATTTGGTCTTCTTTGAAATCAACGCATTATTCATACACTGCTCTAAACTAAACTGCATTATAATGCACTGGGGCACATTCCCAGAAGCCTCTAGGTTTCATTCAGTAAATTCTGGCACTGCACAATTTTTGCTACATCTTGCATCAAAAAACAAAAGTCCGCCATGTTTTTCATGAAATTTCAACATCAAAATAGCAATTTTCTGGTGGAATTTAAATTTTTGTCATAAATTTTATACACACGATACAATTTTTCTTCACCAATAGACAACAGTTTGCCCGAGACCAATATTGGATGATAATTCCATATTTTGGTTGGTCAGCCCGAAATAGTGGTAGTATTTTTCAGGCCACCACCTACCAATCAGATATGTCAGTAACTCACGGACAATTGTGCTGTCCCCTATGGATGTAAGATCAGTCACGACAAATTGTCGTCTGCGGTAACTTTTACTGCTATTTCAAAATGGCCGACCAGTCAATAGCAGCGAAAAATCTGTCGTACAGATTTTTAATCACAGGGATGTGGTTTCCCCAGATTTTGTTTTAATTAACAAAGATTTTCCCCTGGGACTAGATCCGCGAGGAAATAACGCATGGAATCCGACAATTTTGTCGCCAGGATAGCCAAATCCTGTGTTAGTATTAGTTACGTTAACTAAATAAAAAACATAACTTTTATTCTGGATTCGTGGTGAGTTTCAAAACCGTCCTCCACACAGCTGCAGTAATGCTATTCACTATAGCGATTGCGGCAGGTTTTTGAATGAATTTTAATGCCTCTGAGAGCGCAAATCGCCATATTGAATATACAAAATGGCCGTGGGGAAGATTGCTTACCTCTCTCTGTAAATAGCCCCAATTGTGTCTCCCAATTCTCTGCCTTATCAAGCCCCTGCTAATTACTATTTATTGCCTTTTCCCCTCCCTTGTTTATTTATTTGTAGTAATTATGGTCACCTGGTTTTATCTCCTACTGGGAGATTTCCTATGGCTGTCTTTGTAAATCGCCGTTAGAACGGCAGGGTAGAATTCATTCATGCGTAACGACAAACTTTCCCTCGATAACCCCTGGTAATAAAATATAAATACTGTTATTTCCTGCAACAGACGAGCTACATTTCATCGGGAAGTCGCCTAATTATCCGTCCTCCGCGTCTTAAAAATATGAATAGTTTTCATTTGGCGCAGAGGAAATAATAGCTTTCTGTATCTGGCTGCAGATCAGAACATTAGGAACCTTTTATTCTTATTTTTAAATCAATTCTATTACCGACTTTGGCCTTTTTTACTTTAAAGAGAATTTAAAGGGTAACTGTAGTCTCCATTTTTTGCGATTCTCACTGAGCATGTGCAGCTGTGAATAAGTGCCCAGGACACACTCCACTAGGAGGGCTCTAGCAGGGCCAGAAGCCTGTAGAATGAAAATAAATACAGTTATGTTTAAATTATAAATGATAGAATCCATTCAATATTTATATTTATCTTTAATTCTCCTTTAAGAGCCATTGATTAAGCAAGGTTGATTTTTCTCTCTTTATTCCAACTCACATAAAACAGATTTCGTTAACTTTCCTATAATGATCACATAAAATGGAAGACGTTACTTGGCGGGGAGCAAAAGTTTTACAGTTCAATGTGTAAATAATTAAAACATTAAAACCTGACAGGTTAATAGATGGTGGTCCCAATCTTATCTCCTTAGCATAGCCTACCCATGATCCTTTATTTCCTGTCATTTATTACTTGTTCTACCTGATTAAGCAAGAGGATTTTTAAAAAACCCTTAAATCTTAAAATTCTTTTTTCGGATGAAAGGTTAGATTGTTTTAAATGTTAAGTCAGATTTTAATACATTGGGGTGTAGGGTAGTTCTGGGCAAGCTGAGAGAGACAAAATAAGAAAGATGACCAGTAGAGATGGACACAAAACCGAACTTCGGGCCGAACTATATAAGTTTGGACGAACTTGAACTATCCGAACTAGTTTGTTTTTCCAAACTCACGGCTGTATTTTCGATAAATCGAATTTTCTGGCCGTTTGCTTACCCTCGAATGTATCATTCGTTTTCGGTAACCTTCGAACGTATGGTTCGTATTTACTAGCCCTATAATGTATCGTTCGCTAATCCTCGAATGTAATGATCGTTTTTGCTAACCCTCGAATGTAGCCTTCGGTTTCGATAACCCTCGAATGTATAGTTCTGTTGCGCTGATTAGGTCTGTGACACAGGTGAATGTAATAAAGAGACAGGTAATCAGCGCTGATTAGGTCTGTGACACAGCTGAATGTATCCAAGAGACAAGTAATCAGCGCTGATTAGGTCTGTGACACAGGTAAATGTAATAAAGAGACAGGTAATCAGCGCTGATTAGGTCTGTGACACAGGTAAATGTAATAAAGAGACAGCTAATCAGCGCTGATTAGGACTGTGACACAGGTAAATGTAATAAAGAGACAGGTAATCAGCGCTGATTAGGACTGTGACACAGGTAAATGTAATAAAGAGACAGGTAATCAGCGCTGATTAGGACTGTGACACAGGTGAATGTAATAAAGAGACAGGTAATCAGCGCTGATTAGGTCTGTGACACAGCTGAATGTAATAAAGAGACAGGTAATCAGCGCTGATTAGGTCTATGACACAGGTGAATGTAACCAAGAGACAGGTAATCAGAGCTGATTAGGTCTGTGACACAGGTGAATGTAATAAAGAGACAGGTAATCAGCGCTGATTAGGACTGTGACACAGCTGAATGTAATAAAGAGACAGGTAATCAGCGCTGATTAGGTCTGTGACACAGGTGAATGTAATAAAGAGACAGGTAATCAGCGCTGATTAGGACTGTGAAACAGCTGAATGTAAAAGAGACAGGTAATCAGCGCTGATTAGGTCTGTGACACAGGTTAATGTAATAAAGAGACAGGTAATCAGCGCTGATTAGGACTGTGACACAGCTGAATGTAATAAGAGACAGGTAATCAGCGCTGATTAGTCTGTGACACAGGTGAATGTAATAAAGAGACAGGTAATCAGCGCTGATTAGGACTGTGACACAGATGAATGTAATAAAGAGACAGGTAATCAGCGCTGATTAGGACTGTGACACAGCTGAATGTAATAAAGAGACAGGTAATCAGCGCTGATTAGGTCCGTTGACACAGGTGAATGTAATAAAAGGACAGGTAATCACGGCTGATTAGGACTGTGACACAGCTAATGTAATAAAGAGACAGGTAATCAGCGCTGGTTAGGTCTGTGGCACATGTGAATGATAAAAAGACAGGTAATCAGTGCTGATTAGGACTGTGACACAGCTGAATGTATAAAGAGACAGGTAATCAGCGCTGACTAGGTCTGTGACACACCGCTGAATGTAATAAGAGACAGGTAATCAGCGCTGATTAGGTCTGTGACACTGGTGAATGTAATAAAGAGACAGGTAATCAGCCTGATTAGGACTGTGACACAGCTGAATGTAATAAGAGACAGGTAATCAGCGCTGATTAGGTCTGTACACAGGTGAATGTAATAAAGAGACAGGTATCAGCGCTGATTAGGACTGTGACACAGCTGAATGTAATAAAGAGACAGGTAATCAGCGCTGGTTAGGTCTGTGGCACAGGTGAATGTAATAAAAAGACGGTAATCAGCGCTGATTGGGTCTGTGGAGACACAGCTGAATGTAATAAGAGACAGGTAATCAGCATGATTAGGTCTGTGACACAGCTGAATGTAATAAAGAGACAGGTAATCAGAGCTGATTAGGTCTGTGACACAGCTGAATGTAATAAAGAGACAGGTAATCACGCGCTGATTAGGTCTGTGACAACGCTGAATGTAATAAAGAGACAGGTAATCAGCGCGGATTAGGTCTGTGACAGGTGAATGTAATAAAGAGACAGGTAATCAGCACTGATTAGGTCTGTGACAGGTGAATGTAATAAAGAGACAGGTATCAGCGCTGATTAGGTCTGTGACACACGCTGAATGTAATAAAGAGACGGTAATCAGCGCTGATTAGGTCTGGTGACACAGCTGAAGTAATAAAGAGACAGGTAATCAGAGCTGATTAGGTCTGTGACACAGGTGAATGTAATAAAGAGACAGGTAATCAGAGCTGATTAGGACTGTGACACAGCTGAATGTAATAAGAGACAGGTAATCAGCGCTGGTTAGGTCGTGACACAGGTGATTGTAATAAAGAGACAGGTAATCAGCGCTGATTAGGTCTGTGACACGGTAATGTAACCAAGAGACAGGTAATCAGCGCTGATTAGGTCTGTGACACAGTGTGAATGCAATAAAGAGACAGGTAATCAGCGCTGATTAGGTCTGTGACACAGCTGAATGTAATAAAGAGACAGGTAATCAGCGCTGATTAGACTGTGACACAGCTGAATGTAATAAAGAGACAGGTAATCAGCGCTGATTAGGACTGTGACACAGCTGAATGTAATAAAGAGACAGGTAATCAGCGCTGATTAGGACTGTGACACAGCTGAATGTAATAAAGAGACAGGTAATCAGCGCTGATTAGGACTGTGACACAGCTGAATGTAATAAAGAGACAGGTAATCAGCGCTGATTAGGTCTGTGACACAGGTGAATGTAATAAAGAGACAGGTAATCAGCGCTGATTAGGTGAGTGACAGCTGAATGTAATAAAGAGACAGGTAATCAGCGCTGATTAGGACTGTGACCAGCTGAATGCAATAAAGAGACAGGTAATCAGCGCTGATTAGGACTGTGGACACAGCTGAATGTAATAAAGAGACAGGTAATCAGGGCTGATTAGGAATGTGACACACGCTTGAATGTAATAAAGAGACAGGTAATCAGCGCTGATTAGGTCTGTGACACAGGTTAGTAATAAAGAGACAGGTAATCAGCGCTGATTAGACTGTGACACAGCTGAATGTAATAAGAGACAGGTAATCAGCGCTGATTAGTCTGTGACACAGTGAATGTAATAAATGACAGGTAATCAGTGCTGATTAGGACTGTGACACAGGTGAATGTAATAAAGAGACAGGTAATCAGCGCTGATTAGGACTGTGACACAGCTGAATGTAATAAAGAGACAGGTAATCAGCGCTGATTAGGTCCGTGACACAGGTGAATGTAATAAAGAGACAGGTAATCAGCGCTGATTAGGACTGTGACATAGCTGAATGTAATAAAGAGACAGGTAAGCAGCGCTGGTTAGGTCTGTGCACTGTGAATGTAATAAAAAGACAGGTAATCACGCTGATTAGGACTGTGCACCAGCGAATGTAATAAAAGAACAGGTAATCAGCGCTGACTATGGTCTGTGACACAGCTGAATGTAATAAAGAGACAGGTAAACAGCGCTGACTAGGTCTGTGACACAGCTGAATGTAATAAAGAGACAGGTAATCAGCGCTGATTAGGTCTGTGACACTGGTGAATGTAATAAAGAGACAGGTAATCGGCGCTGATTAGGACTGTGACACAGCTGAATGTAATAAAGAGACAGGTAATCAGCGCTGATTAGGTCTGTGACACAGGTGATGTAATAAAGAGACAGTTAATCAGCGCTGATTAGGACGTGACACAGCTGAATAATAAAGAGACAGGTAATCAGCGCTGGTTAGGTCTGTGGCACAGGTGAATGTAATAAAAGACAGGTAATCAGCGCTGATTGGGTCTGTGACACAGCGAATGTAATAAAGAGACAGGTAATCAGCGCTGATTAGGTCTGTGACACAGCTGAATGTATATAAAGAGACAGGTAATCAGAGCTGATTAGGTCTGTGACACAGGTGAATGTAATAAAGAGACAGGTAATCAGCGCTGATTAGGTCTGTGACACAGCTGAATGTAATAAAGAGACAGGTAATTAGCGCGATTAGTCTGTGACAGGTGAATGTATAAAGAGACAGGTAATCAGCACTGATTAGGTCTGTGACAGGTGAATGTAATAAGAGACAGGTAATCAGCGCTGATTAGGTCTGTGACACAGCTGAATGTAATAAAGAGACAGGTAATCAGCGCTGATTAGGTCTGTGACACAGCTGAATGTAATAAAGAGACAGGTAATCAGAGCTGATTAGGTCTGTGACACAGGTGAATGTAATAAAGAGACAGGTATCAGCGCTGATTAGGACTGTGACACAGCTGAATGTAATAAAGAGACAGGTATCAGCGCTGGTTAGGTCTGTGACACAGGTGATTGCAATAAAGAGACAGGTAATCAGCGCTGATTGGTCTGTGACACAGGTGAATGTAACCAAGAGACAGGTAATCAGCGCTGATTAGGTCTGTGACACAGGTGAATGCAATAAAGAGACAGGTAATCAGCGCTGATTAGGTCTGTGACACAGCTGAATGTAATAAAGAGACAGGTAATCAGCGCTGATTAGGACTGTGACACAGCTGAATGTAATAAAGAGACAGGTAATCAGCGCTGATTAGGACTGTGACACAGCTGAATGTAATAAAGAAACAGGTAATCAGCGCTGATTAGGACTGTGACACAGCTGAATGTAATAAAGAGACAGGTAATCAGCGCTGGTTAGGACTGTGACACAGCTGAATGTAATAAGAGAGCAGGTAATCAGCGCTGATTAGGTCTGTGACACAGGTAATGTAATAAAGAAGCAGGCAATCAGCGCTGATTAGGTCTGTGACACAGCTGAATGTAATAAAGAGACAGGTATCAGCGCTGATTAGGACTGTGACACAGCTGAATGCAATAAAGAGACAGGTAATCAGCGCTGATTAGGACTGTGACACAGCTGAATGTAATAAAGAGACAGGTAATCAGCGCTGATTAGGACTGTGACACAGCTGAATGTAATAAAGAGACAGGTAATCAGCGCTGATTAGGTCTGTGACACTGGTGAATGTAATAAAGAGACAGGTAATCAGCGCTGATTAGGACTGTGACACAGCTGAATGTAATAAAGAGACAGGTAATCAGCGCTGATTAGGTCTGTGACACAGGTGAATGTAATAAAGAGACAGGTAATCAGCGCTGATTAGGACTGTGACACAGCTGAATGTAATAAAGAGACAGGTAATCAGCGCTGGTTAGGTCTGTGGCACAGGTGAATGTAATAAAAAGACAGGTAATCAGCGCTGATTGGGTCTGTGACACAGCTGAATGTAATAAAGAGACAGGTAATCAGCGCTGATTAGGTCTGTGACACAGCTGAATGTAATAAAGAGACAGGTAATCAGACTGATTAGGTCTGTGACACAGCTGAATGTAATAAAGAGACAGGTAATCAGCGCTGATTAGTCTGACAAGCTGAATGTAATAAAGAGACAGGTAATTAGCGCGGATTAGGTCTGTGACAGGTGAATGTAATAAAGAGACAGGTAATCAGCACTGATTAGGTCTGTGACAGGTGAATGTAATAAAGAGACAGGTAATCAGCGCTGATTAGGTCTGTGACACAGCTGAATGTATAAAAGACAGGTAATCAGCGCTGATTAGGTCTGTACACAGCTGAATGTAATAAAGAGACAGGTAATCAGACTGATTAGGTCTGTGACACAGCTGAATGTAATAAAAGAGAGGTAATCAGCGCTGATTAGGTCTGTGACACAGCTGAATGTAATAAGAGACAGGTAATTAGCGCGGATTAGGTCTGTGACAGGTGATGTAATAAAGAGACAGGTAATCAGCACTGATTAGGTCTGTGACAGGTGAATGTAATAAAGAGACAGGTAATCAGCGCTGATTAGGTCTGTGACACAGTTTAATGTAATAGAGACAGGTAATCAGCGCTGATTAGGTCTATGACACAGGTGAATGTAATAAGAGAAAGTAATCAGAGATGATTAGGTCTGTGACACAGCTGAATGTAATAAAAGAGACAGGTATCAGCGCTGATTAAGACTGTGACCAGCTGAATGTAATAAAGAGACAGGTATCAGCGCTGATTAGGACTGTGACACAGCTGAATGTAATAAAGAGACAGGTAATCAGCGCTGATTAGGTCTATGACACAGGTGAATGTAACCAAGAGACAGGTTATCAGCGCGATTAGGTCTATGACACAAGTGAATGTAACAAAGAGACAGGTAATCAGCGCTGATTAGGTCATGACACAGGTGAATGTAACAAAGAGACAGGTAATAATGCTATAATGTATTGGAACCCTATACCCATTAGTAATACTGCGCCATAGCTTTCTGCTTAACAAGCCTATAACAGGCCGTTAAAGTAGAGGAGAATATGAGTGTCTCTATATTCTCAAGATATTAATAATATACTGGATTCATATTATCCCTAACATGCCACATACAGACTTGTCCAAAGTAACCCCAGAAAAGTGTTAATAGAGATGTAATGTGGGTTTGAATAGAATCCAGTTTCGAATCGAATCTGAGGGTTTCAAAGTCCCGATGAAACTTTCGGAACTCCCGAATTTCAGGGAACCCGGAATTTTGAAATTTTCGATTTTTATCGAAAAACGAAACTCAAACTTTCGAACTTTTGAAAATTCAAAAACGGAAAGTAACTCAACAGTTCGAACATCTCTAGTGTTTATCCCATTTACCATTTTACCTTTTACGTATTAAAGGCAAACCCATTGCATTCTGGTAGTTCCCTTTAAACTTTTTTGCTGTGACTCCTTTTACCCGCTAGTCTATTGTCTTTCGCCTGAATGAATCCCAAGAAAAATTCTGGCAGCAGAGAAAACGCAGCTTGCAAACAATCATAGCTTGTCCTCTCTAACCTCCTAAATCATTCAGTTATACTAATATTTTCATCATGGCCTTAGCTGGGCGACTCTCGTCTGTCATCTTGATGTATAGAGTGTCATTTACAGGAATACAAAATCGAGTGTTTACAGGGCCAGGGTGAAATGCGCCGTTTTTCTGGGAAATTGGTGAAAAAGACATGGCAGTACATGAGATGTGATCGGAGACAAAAAGGTTGTAATGGACAAATCTCTGTCTGGGTCCGTTTTCAGAATAAACTTTGAGAATTCTAAAAGGAAGGGAGTATCAGTCGTGATGTGATTTGCTGTAATAAATGGAGAAGTAGAAAGAATTGCATTTCTGAGATCAGTTTGTCTTCTAAATATTACTCAGTGTCAGGGTAAGTCCGCTGGTGTTCCGTCAATTACATTTCAATAGATAAAATGAATCAATTGCAGAAACACACAGAGGCATTGATGCAGCTGCGAATCTTAACTGACTCTTTAGGCCTTTTCACACTTTACACGAAGTACATGAGGTTGCAGGTTCAGTTCCGCAGACATTTCCTTTTGAAAAATGTTAATATTCAGTTTCTTACATCCATGCTGGGTTTCAACCAGCTAAGATGAATTATGGGAGCTGATCCCTAGTACCCACAGGTTCGTTTCATATTGAGACTTTAGTTCCCCTTTAAGCCAAAGTTAATTCTGCTTTAAAGCAGTGGAGTAATCAAGGTCTCAGTCTGATAACTACAACTGGAGTTTGTTTCCACTTCTCCTTTTCAACTGCACACGTGGGAGGTAGGAATACTCCCTTCCTTCAAGGAGGTAGGGATATGCTCTCTGACCTCCCTATGAATCCCCCAAAACTTTGCATTAAAAATGGTTTGGTGTCCCTTTAAACTCAGGTCATTGCATTTCAAACATACCTTCCTTGTGGTAAGAGGTGAAAGAAGTTTTCCCTTAAACTACCATATAAGGCAATGAGTATGGACAGTGCTAAAAGTACCGCAGCCTGCTTGGTGATTCTGATTGGTTCCACACCAGCAGAGCAGTACCAGGCCACCTACCACGTTGACTGTCCACCAATAAAGAGATGGAGCTGCCTTTGTTTGGTTCTTTGGAAAATATGTCCTGGAACATCATTATATAAAGAGAAATCATGTGTGTGGCTTCCTGTTTAAAATATTATTTACAGAATTAACCTTTAATTTCCATCTTTTCCATAGAAACGAGCCCAGCTATAACTGTTCCATATTCCCTGGGGTCCCATTGCCTTCAAAAACCCATTACAAAGTCTTCATCGTTATCACAAGATTACTGGGACTTTTCTTCTTTTGCTCCATTAGACTTTCTCTGCAAAGCTGCAGCTCTGAATAGAAATCAATACAGCTGGCCAGGGGAATGCGTATCTAGTCCCCCCGGACTTCTCCTAGGCTTCTCCTAAATGATCTTGATTGCGTTCTTGATAAGCCCCAGTCCACACAAAAGACGGTGAGTTCTGAACTGTAAGCGGAGGGTGGGGGCCATTTCTATTCTGGAATAGGATGGAAAATCATTAGTCTTTGTTCGGTTAAATCTATAAGTTCATTTTCTTTCAGGTGAAACACTGAAATACTGGGATCTGACATTCTGCTGTTGAGTTGGCCCAACGTGTACAAGATACAGATTCCAGGTAATGTAATACATTACAGGGTCGGACCGGGAATTAAAACTCAACCTTAAAGGGATTAATGACATCAAATTGGATAAAATGTAATACTAATTAAAGGCTATGTCCACCCACAATATATTTTTTTTATAAGTTTCCCCAAGGGCTCCCAGCCCCAACCGCTATACTTGTATCTTCAGAAAGCCCCCCAAACTCTACTTACCTCCCTCTTTCCTCCGCCGTGCTCCCGGCCCTCTGCTTGCAAGGAAATGAAAAGAGGAGGGTAAGTAAGAGTTTGGGGAGCTTTCTGAAGATACAAATATTGGGGTTGGGGCTGGGAGACATGGGGGAATACTGCACTGAAGGGTTTATGGTAGGGGGAGGGATAGTAGAACGGGAGGGAGAGGGAGGGAGGGGAGGGAGAGGGAGGGGGAAAAGGGCTGCAGTACGCATGGCAAAAAATCTACCTGAGGCCAGCTAGCAGGCAGTGTCCTATATGTACCTGCTAGCCTCCTGGTGGGCAGTTTTTGGGACTTTGGGGGGGGACTACAGGAGAACCCTATGGAGTTGGGATGTGAGGTAAGGATTAAACTACACTACATGATGGGGCCAGTAGTTGGGGGGATTATAGTTTTGGGGGTGGACATGCCCTTTAAATTGGAGAGATTATAGTCAAAAGTGAACAACATCTTTATTGTTTAGATTTAACTCTAAAATACACCTGCGATTTCCATCGCAATGTGCCGACAGATCACATTGGTATCTGATCACATTGCAAAGGGAACCTGCACACATGGGATTGGTCTGTCGTGGGGCCATACACCTCACAATAGTTATCGGCTCCCTCATTAAAGTAAAGGGAGCCAATGGTGACCGATGGATCAATCGGAGTACCGATTAAGGACGTTCGTTGGCACATCCATCAGTCAGAATATCCCCTACACACGAGCGATAATTGGTAAATCCGTTGTTCCACAACGGGATTTACCTATTATCGTTCATATGTATGGCCCCCTATACACTACACACTTATAGGCTTATTTAATAACAGGTACAAAATGGCGCCTGTTCTATTAATCTGCAACAGTAAAATGTTATCAGTTGATTGGTTGCGGCATCATGGACAAACGTTTGTACTACCTATTAATTATTATTCGGTATGGAATAAAGGTTATCGAATTTTCGATAATTGGTATACAATATTCAATAATCAGTGTCAAATATCCAGCTCCAATCTCTATTCTTTTATTGGGTTGGGTTTGAATAGAACTAACGGGTTTTTCATGCTCGGTGAATACTCACTGTCCCGCAAGTCAGCCAGTAAGGGGGCAACTACCCTGTTGATTAGAGATGTCCGAACTTCGCAAAATTCGGTCCGCTCGAGATTCGCGAATTTTCGAAAAAATTCGAAAATTCGAAAATCCGCGAGCGACCCATAAAACCTATTAAAATGAAGATTCTTCAAAAATACGAGGATTCTTCGAAAATACGAAGATTGTTCGGAAATACGGACCCGAACATGTGCTTGCTCCGTCCCAAAATGCGAAAAATCTGCGAAATTTAGAATTGAATTTGCGAGAATTTCTCGGATTTTCCCTGTATTTTCAAAAATACAAGAAATCCTCGGAATTTCGAACATTTTTCGAAAACGCGGTTCGGAAAAGTTCGGAAGGGTGGAAAACGGAAAATCCGCTATATCCGCCGTTCGCGAACGAGGTAAATCCGCCGCGGATCCGGCTTCGGATCCGCGAACTGGGCCATCACTACTGTTGTGTGGAGACTCTCAATGAAAGAACAAAACTCACATTCTTATTTGCTCTGGGAGGGCACGTCGTAGAGACATGGGCCAGAATTCCCACCAGACAGACCCCTCCAATCAATAAATCTGATGAGAATTAAGCAGTACTGGCAATGTATTTTCCTGACCGATCATAGGAATCAGTCATGTTACCGTTAGTGATGGAACACAAACCAACGGAACCCAAGTTTGAGCCAAACTTTATGAGTTCAGGACAAAGTCGAACTATTTGAACTAGTTCGGGGTCAAACTAGTTCATTTTTTCGAACTCGCGGCTGTTATTAGAAAACCGAAGATTATCTACATAGATCGGTATATGTGTAATAACTTAATAACCAACGTCCTTATCAATCAGAATTTCCTGTCTTGAGGTTTGTAGCTGTGGAAGTTGGTATATGGTGATTGTTGACCCTAAGGTCCCATCTTTGACCCTCTACTAAATAGCAGTGGACAATTCCAATGTTCCATTAAGTTTAGGTTGCCTTTGACTAGATCTGGTCTACCTTAGAACACGTTATGTTAGCCAGTCGCTATTTTTTTATGTATTAATATCCAAAGGACATAGAAGGAGATTTATTTCATGTACCTAGAGAACAATTTTTATTTTCATAAGCAATCAAACCTAAATGAATGGTCTCTGGAAAGTCTTCTTAGATTCTAATTTAGATGGAATGGTCTAGGTTCAGGACGAGTTTCCACCTCAGCAATCACAATAACCGTAAAGCTATGCGCTCCAACGTTAGCTATGGAATGGCAACTTGTGGTTAACCCGAAAGTTTTCTTCTTACAAATTAAAAACAGGCATCGACCATCAAAAACATGATCACTGCTGGCAAAGCGTTGTTACAATTTTCATTGCCTGGATGGTGTGTTAATCACAGCTTGCAATACATTTCCCTTTATATTCCCATAACATTATTGTATCTTCTTTCTTCCCGAAAGATATGTGTTTACACTTTATATCTGCAAGAAATCATAGGCGGTGTACACACACGGGCAACTGACTTTGCTTGGTTTTTATGAAGAAGTGAGTAAGAATTTAGACTCTGGCATAGCAGTGGATGTGGAATACTTGGCTAAGGCTTTTGATACTGTGCCACATAGTCCACTAATGTATACGTTTATACTCGAGCATAAGCCGAGGTTTGTAGGTTTTAAAATGAGCCCAAAAAGCTAGCCCCGGCTTATACTCGAGTCACTACTGAGTCACACCAGTTCTGATCGCAAAGTGCCCAGGGGCCCTTGGCATTTTTGCTACATACTGCCTCTTTACGGCAGCTAGGGTAATCAGGTGGCAGCATTCAAGTGCCCCCCCTAGCCCCACCGGTTTAGTCCAAATCCAATGTGGGAATCGGGGGCTACAGCAGAGAGAAGGAGGATTCGGCGATAAGGGAGACCCCAGGGAAGTCCTGTGATGTCACAGCACTTCCCCGGGATCTCCCTTATCGTGGAACTCCTGTTCTCCTTTCTACTGCTGCTAGCTCCCGATTCCCACATCAGATTTGGAGGGGGCTAGGGGGGCAATTGAATGCTGCCCCCCGATTGCCCTAGAGGCCTTAAAGGGGCAGTACGCGCAAAGCTTCACAGTACTTCACTGTGACTCCATTCAGATTGCAGCGCAATATAGGTATAGTAGGTGTCAGTGAGTGACAGCTTACTGTAGAATTTGAGAATAGAGCTCAGAGTTCCATTCTCAAATAGACTTTTTTTCTATATTTACTACTTAATCTTTGGGAGCAGAGATCAATATTAGGTGATCAGTTCTGATCACCTAATTATTATCTTTGCCAATAAATGAAAATAACTTTCGTTCTGGGATTTGATTTTTCCGATCGGATTTGAACTTGGAAAGTGGGCATTTTGCCCGTATTCCAGTTCATTATCATTCCCTAAGATGATCTGATGATTATTTGGGAATGATAAATAAAATAAAATGCACATACAAAAAAAAAATTATATAGTAAATATTAAGAGTATTGTGATACTAACAGTTTATTTTGTTTGACAAGCTTTCGAGGGCTAAAACCTCTCATCAGGTCAGAGCAATACTGATTTAACAACAGAAAAGTAAAAAGCTAATTCCAAAAGATAACAAGATAAGCAAAATAACAGGGGGAGAGAACGGGGAACGTTTTGTTTTTATTTGTTTTTTTGCCGATTGTGAGGAAAGTTACTGGGTCATTTACAGTAATTTACCATTGCTAATTAACGGTAATTAGAACTTTTCGCCCTGTTTTCCCCCCGTTGACTTTATGGGTTTTTTGTTTTTGAACCCTAGAACTTTAGGAAGTTCCACTCTCTACTCATCATTTGTCATCTAGCTATTGACAATAATGTTTACTGGCAGTAATTAACTACATGTGAGTAGGGGTTGAGAGTTTATCAACGGTCCAATATGGTGGGTGGGAGGGAGTCAGAATAATTGTCAACTCTGCAAAGGAGGACTTCACCCTACAACTAATTATCCTCCATAACTGCTAATTAAATAGATCTATTACTTATCTTTCTGATAATTTCTAACTTAAGGTACACAAGTATCTGTTTGGAGAATCCTTCTCTCTCCCTGGGTAATTCACACTGAGCATGTCCAGGTCACTGAGCTAGGGAAGAGGCAGTAACTGCAGGGTTTCTGTACGTTTTTTACAGTTACTCTAAGATTGCACAGAAAGACAAGAGTTTATGGGTCAATCCTGGACCTGGGTTAAAAACATTCCTTGGCAAATGGGAATGTTGTCTGGTTATGTAATAAAATATATCAATAATCCTTACAGTAAGAAGGAATAATGGGGTCATAGAGACAAAGAAATCAGGATATCCCAATATTGTACAAAGGTTGGATTGTGTTTGGTGGTAAGATGAATAAACCCTGGAGTTTATTTCACAGTGGGTCTGCAGAATCTGGAGTGCAGACATCTCTGACTGTATGATGATAGCTATGGAGTTATCTATCCTGCATTCTTCCATAGCTCAAAACAGCTTGTCTCTACTTCCTCTCTTATAGATAGACGACAATGTTATTATTAATATTAATCTAAGAAATTACCTTAAAATACAGGGAGCTGCCATACTTGTTCAATCCAATGCAATAATAAATAGCCCGAGAGGCCTTTGTCTGTGAAAAGATGCATTGTATAAAATAATGTTCAGATATATTACCCAAGAAGTAAAAGTTCAGCAAATGTATTTCTTGCTAAATTATTATTATTTGGGGGAAGCTGAGAAAGTGTTAGAATACGCAAGCAAGAATGTCCAAGCACTTTCATTGGATGTTGAGTAGACCAAATAATGACAAGAAGTGGACATGAAAGTCCCCAGTGTGAGCACCTAGCATATTGGAGGGGGCTTATCTCCAAAGTCATGATACCCAGCTTGCTTAGTCCCACCCTCTGTCTTGTGTCCATAACTTAACCAATGGAAAAGAGTGCATTTCAGCCAATCCTAAGGACTCCTAGAGTTCACTTGGTTAAGAGACACTTGTCTAGACTAATTCTGAAATGTTGATGTGACCACTGACATTTCAACTGTGGAAAATAAGTTTCAACAAGAAATTTCACATCAAAACCATTTGGCGCTCTGTGGTAGAACGAACCTTAGTGAGATCCTATAACTAGGAATCCTAAGAGCATTCTACAGCATGAAGAGATTCTAAAATATAAAACAACGTACCAATGAATGCTAGGGACATAGCTGGCACGTGGGTTGAGGAGCTGTCTTGAGCACCTGCATGCGTTATTCCTGTTATTGTAAAGATAATATAGAGATTCTCTTCGTTCTTTGTTTTTCACCGCTATAGAGAACTGCAAGTTCCTTTTACCCAATGAAGTGGAACATCACCAACAATGAACGTATTGTTCTTTCAATGACATTAACACCCCCCCCCAAAAAATCTAAGAATTCGTGATTTACAGGTTTGAACTCAATATAAAAAAGAAAAACTTGTTTTGGTTCTTTTAGAACCTGCCGTGTAGATGTTAATTCTTTAGGAATGTGATGGACTTTCATACAATTTATTCTCTCCCTCCCTCTCCGTGGGAAGAAGATACGTGGCAGGAGACAGTATGGATAATACATCAGATAGGTAGAAATCAGTGGAATCACAGTGGGAAGCGGATGGAAACTTTGATGACAGGCTTTCTATCTGGACGCAGGAGATTTCGAATTAGAGGCTGAACAAATCGACCAATAAAGAAGGACGGAGGAGATACAATGACTCGCATTGTGCAGTATTTACATTAAAAATATAAAATATAAGTATCCAAATTTTATTACCAATAGAGATGGGATCCGGGTCCGAAACCGGACGGATTGTTCGGAATTCGAAAAAAAATCTGGAAACTCGAAAATAGTTTCTGGTCGTAATTTAGAGAATTATCGGATGTTCGAGGCTATTTCGAGACGTTTCAAAAATAGCTCGAACATTCGATACAAATCGAAAACACCGCTCAAAATTCCTGGTTTGTAAGTTTCGTTTTTGGAATTTCGGATTTTCCCGACATCCAGATAACGGAGCGAAACACGTCAGTTTCGGCCATCTCTAATACCAATTACATCGCTCAAATCTGCCTCTTTACAAACCCCTCGATTTGTTTTCAATACATAGTACATAGAGCCCGATCATTTCTCAGACTCTCGCCCAGCGATTCATTGAAGAGCATTATACTGTACTACAAAAAATCCCTGCATGTGCTTCGAAGAAGATAAAACATACTTGTTACATACAGGTTAGTGCAGATAATACAAGGTCATGCAGCAATCAATGGTGCTGCCTGGCCCTAATAGAAAACTTTTGTCACCGATTGGCTATTTCTACAGCTCTGTCAATGGCTGAATTGTCAGTGGTCAGTAATCTGCTACCCCTATAAGATACTGCAAGGAGGACGCTACCTCATAGCTTTAATGGGCTATTGTTCTCGGCAGCTTCAATGGTCAGAAAGGTCCTTAATGTCTTCTGGTTCTTGTCACTAGCTCCAGATCTTCCTACAAGCTTCCTTATAGTGTAGGGGGACATTGCGCCTGTAAAGGAACAGTTCAGCTCATAGCATCCATCTAGAAAGGGTTTAACCTGGGATCCAAATGAAGTGTCCTTGATTGGTTACGTTGAGATCAAAGACTTATCTGATGATCTGATCCCATAATGTGATTTCAGAATCTCATGTAGACCGCTGACACTTATTGGCTAATAAAATGAAATCAATCTAATCACACTAAATATGGGGTCCAAGCGAGATTGATTGAAAAAGGTAAATACACTTTAAGTGGGAATTCCATTTTTGTGTCCTAGTTCCCCTTTAAACACAGCCTCACCAGGGACTCACTGTCCACGTGATCTAGTTACATCTGCTGCAAAGTTAAACATTCTAACATCTGGACGATACTTACACAACACATCAATTTTTCTTACCATTAACACGTCAAATAAACCTGCCAAGTTCCTTTTTTAATTGTATCATTTTATCCCTCTGTGTCTCAACAGCCACGCCAAATGCTAATTCCAACTTGCTGTCCTGTACATCAATCATCAATAACTCTATCAGTTATACAGGCCAGAGAACATCACCCCATAAATCATTCCATCCGTACTGAGCCTAGCAATTGCGCTTGACAAATGGCAGAACTGCTGCGGTTTGTTTTTATTATAATTGTATGGATATGGGGGGGGGGGGGTTTCAGATGGTGAGCTGACTAGGTCTGTGACACAGCTGAATGTAATAAAGAGACAGGTAAACAGCGCTGACTAGGTCTGTGACACAGCTGAATGTAATAAAGAGACAGGTAATCAGCGCTGATTATAGTCTTTAATGGACACTTTACTCGCGGATTCGATGCTCGTGTATAGGTTTAATGGACACTTTACTCACGGGTTCGATGCTCACGTATAGTCTTTAATGGACACTTTACTCGCGGATTCGATGCTCGCGTATAGGTTTTAATGGACACTTTACTCACGGATTCGATGCTCGCGTATAGGTTTAATGGACACTTTACTCAGGGTTCGATGCTCGCGTATAGTCTTTAATGGACACTTTACTCGCGGATTCGATGCTCGGTATAGGTTTTAATGGACAATTTACTCGCGGATTCGATGCCGCGTATAGGTTTAAGGACATTTTACTACGGGTGATGCTCGCGTTAGGTTTTAGGACACTTTACTCACGGGTTCGATGCTCGCGTTAGGTATAATAGGCATTTTAATATTCAAATGGTCGAACATCCGATATTTATCGAAAATATTGAAAATCTGGGTCCGGGATAGTTGAGGAAGTCTGAATTTGTTTGAATTCGAATAGTTAGAGTTCTAGTCCATCTCTAATCTCTAACACAAGGGAGGAGGAACTTAGGATCAGGAGTAGGCAGGTGTAGTGGTAGGGGACCCATTATAAGGAAGGTATTTTAATTACCTGTGTTTCATTTATTTTTTCATTACTATTTGTATGTTCTGTGTTTAACCTAAAAAAAAAAAAAGAGGGATGATGTAACATCGACATGTTTAGTTAATACTGTTTCTTTAAAGCATAGAGGCAAGCTGGAAAAGGGGCAGTATCAGGAAGTAAGCTAAGGAATAGCATGCATGGGATGGAATGTGTGATGTACCTGTTGCTCTGTTTGAATAAATCAAGTTCCTCTACATTCCAAGTGTTTTCTGCTCTATAACATGGGAGACATAACACCCACCAAGACCCTATATGCCGGATTGTGTGTTGTCTGCCTGGTGCCTGGACAGATTATTGGTTAGACTCTGGCCTAGCAGTAGATGTGTTATTTGGCTTTGTACAGTCCCCCATAGGCGACTAATGAATAAACTAAGGTCTGTTGGTTTGGGAGTCACATTTGTACATGGAGATAGAAAATGGTTAATGAATAGGATGCAGAGAGTAGTTATTAATGGGGCTTCATCATTATGGACTAAGTGCTAAGTGGGGTGCCACAGGGTCTGTGTTGGGCCGCTTCTATTTAATCAAATTAATAATTTTTAATTAATGATTGGAAGTGGGAGTCAGCAAGGTTTCTGTGTTTGCTGACGACACAAAACTTTGTCGACCATTAAAAACTTCAGAGGATGTGCAATCGTTGCAAGGGGATCTAGATAGATTGTCACATTGGGCTGCTAAGTGGCAGATGAAATTCAATGTTGATAAATGTAAGGTGATGCATTTTAAACTTACAAATCCCTGTTCTGCTTATCTATAAATGGTCTGTGTTAAGTGAATCCCTGTTGGAAAGGGATCTTGGAGTTTTGGTGGATAACAAACTTAAAGTAGCAAGCAGTGCAGGCGGCAACAGCCAGAGCCAGCATGGTATTGTCTTGTATAAAGCGAGGTATGGATTCAAGGGAGGAAAATGTTATTCTCCCTCTTTACAAAGCATTGGTAAGGCCTTGTTTGGAATATGCAGTGCAAATTGGAATACTATGTACAAAAAGGACATCTTTGAAATGGAAAGGGTTCAGAGAAGGACAACTAAATTAATAAGGGGATTGGGGGAGCTGAATTCGAAGAGAGACTGGAAAAGTTATAATTATGTACGTGGAGAAAAGGCGTTGCGTGGGGATATGATTACTGTGCATAAATACATTAACGGGCCATATAATGTCCAGGATTTGTATTTAATCAAGGCTAGGAAGGAACTGTTCTTGGACAAAGTGATAGCTTCTGAAGACATGTTTACTTTGTATACAGCGAGTGCAAATCTAATACGTTTTGCAGTGTGCTCCTCCAATCAGAGGCTCCCTGACTAATGATGAATTTACATTTTACCGATTATATGATTATACACACATGTTTTTTCTTTTTTTTAGTTAATGGCTGGGGGGGGGTTTATAAAACTTAACTTTGGTTTATTAATCAATATATTTCTGGAAATTTTCAGGAAAATGTCATTTTATTAAACTGAATTTTTGGTATTTTTAGACATTCCCTTGGACTGTTCGTTATAATAAAAATCATGGGCTAGAAAATCACATGGGATTTCTATATTTTATAGATAAAGCTTTGTAAGTATCTGAACAGCCATCAAATTGCTGGTTTCTCGTGGATATTAATACAGAACCTAGACCAATAAAATACACTTTTGCCTCAGACCTCCCGTCTCTATCTGATTTTACACCAACACTGACCTTGACAAATCCACATTCTGTATCAGGACTCAGTAAATAGTTCACGAAATGTAGTGGAAAGGTAATTGCCGATGTAGATTTGTCCCATGGTTGGATATGGTACAGCTGCTCTGATCATTTGGTCTTCTTTGAAATCAACGCATTATTCATACACTGCTCTAAACTAAACTGCATTATAATGCACTGGGGCACATTCCCAGAAGCCTCTAGGTTTCATTCAGTAAATTCTGGCACTGCACAATTTTTGCTACATCTTGCATCAAAAAAAAAGTCCGCCATGTTTTTCATGAAATTTCAACATCAAAATAGCAATTTTCTGGTGGAATTTAAATTTTTGTCATAAATTTTATACACACATACAATTTTTCTTCACCATAGACAACAGTTTGCCCGAGACCAATATTGGATGATAATTCCATATTTTGGTTGGTCAGCCCGAAATAGTGGTAGTATTTTTCAGGCCACACCTACCAATCAGATATGTCAGTAACTCACGGACAATTGTGCTGTCCCATGGATGTAAGATCAGTCACGACAATTGTCGTCTGCGGTAACTTTTACTGCATTTCAAAATGGCCGACCAGTCAATAGCAGCGAAAAATCTGTCGTACAGATTTTTAATCACAGGGATGTGGTTCCCCAGATTTGTTTAATTAACAAAGATTTTCCCCTGGGACTAGATCCGCGAGGAAATAAACGCATGGAATCCGACAATTTTGTCGCCAGGATAGCCAAATCTGTGTTAGTATTAGTTACGTTAACTAAATAAAAAACATAACTTTTATTCTGGATTCGTGGTGAGTTTCAAAACCGTCCTCCACACAGCTGCAGTAATGCTATTCACTATAGCGATTGCGGCAGGTTTTTGAATGAATTTTAATGCTCTGAGAGCGCAAATCGCCATATTGAATATACAAAATGGCCGTGGGGAAGATTGCTTACCTCTCTCTGTAAATGCCCCAATGTGTCTCCCAATTCTTGCCTTATCAAGCCCCGCTAATTACTATTTATTGCCTTTTCCCCTCCCTTGTTTATTTATTTGTAGTATTATGGTCACCTGGTTTATCTCCTACTGGGAGATTTCCTATGGCTGTCTTTGTAAATCGCCGTTAGAACGGCAGGGAGAATTCATTCATGCGTAACGACAAACTTTCCCTCGATAACCCCTGGATAATAAATATAAATACTGTTATTTCCTGCAACAGAACGAGCTACATTTCATGGGAAGTCGCCTAATTATCCGTCCTCCGCGTCTTAAAAATATGAATAGTTTTCATTTGGCGCGAGAGGAAATAATAGTTTCTGTATCTGGCTGCAGATCAGAACATTAGGAACCTTTATTCTTTTTTTTAAATCAATTCTATTACCGACTTTGGCCTTTTTTACTTTAAAGAGAATTTAAAGGGTAACTGTAGTCTCCATTTTTTGCGATTCTCACTGAGCATGTGCAGCTGTGAATAAGTGCCAGGCACACACTCCACTAGGAGGGCTCTAGCAGGGCCAGAAGCCTGTAGAATGAAAATAAATACAGTTATGTTTAAATATAAATGATAGAATCCATTCAATATTTATATTTATCTTTAATTCTCCTTTAAGAGCCATTGATTAAGCAAGGTTGATTTTTCTCTCTTTATTCCAACTCACATAAAACAGATTTCGTTAACTTTCCTATATGATCACATAAAATGGAAGACGTTACTTGGCGGGGAGCAAAAGTTTTACAGTTCAATGTGTAAATAATTAAAACATTAAAACCTGACAGGTTAATAGATGGTGGTCCCAATCTTATCTCCTTAGCATAGCCTACCCATGATCCTTTATTTCCTGTCATTTATTACTTGTTCTACCTGATTAAGCAAGAGGATTTTTAAAAAACCCTTAAATCTTAAAATTCTTTTTTCGGGATGAAAGGTTAGATTGTTTTAAATGTTAAGTCAGATTTAATACATTGGTGGTTAGGGTAGTTCTGGGAAGCTAGAGAGAGCAAATAAGCAAAATAGAAAGATGACCAGTAGAGATGGACACAAAACCGAACTTCGGGCCGAACTATATAAGTTTGGACGAACTTGAACTATCCGAACTAGTTGTTTTTCCAAACTCACGGCTGTATTTTCGATAAATCGAATTTTCTGGCCGTTTGCTTACCCTCGAATGTATCATTCGTTTTCGGTAACCTTCGAACGTATGGTTCGTATTTACTAGCCCTATAATGTATCGTTCGCTAATCCTCGAATGTAATGATCGTTTTTGCTAACCCTCGAATGTAGCCTTCGGTTTCGTAACCCTCGAATGTATAGTTCTGTGCGCTGATTAGGTCTGTGACACAGGTGAATGTAATAAAGAGACAGGTAATCAGGCTGATTAGGTCTGTGACACAGCTGAATGTATCCAAGAGACAAGTAATCAGCGCTGATTAGGTCTGTGACACAGGTAAATGTAATAAAGAGACAGGTAATCAGCGCTGATTAGGTCTGTGACACAGGTAAATGTAATAAAGAGACAGTAATCAGTGCTGATTGGGACTGTGACACAGCTGAATGTAATAGAGACAGGTAATAAGCCCTGATAAGGACTGTGACACAGGTAAATGTAATAAAGAGACAGGTAATCAGCACTGATGATAGGACGTGACACAGGTGAATGTAATAAAGAGACAGGTAATCAGCGCTGATTAGGTCGTGACACAGTGAATGTAATAAAGAGACAGGTAATCAGCGTGCGATTAGGTCTATGACACAGGTGAATGTAAACAAGAGACAGGTAATCAGAGCTGATTAGGTCTGGACACAGGTGAATGTAAAAAGAGACAGGTAATCCGCGTGATTAGGATGTGACACAGCTGAATGTAATAAAGAGACAGGTAATCAGCGCTGATTAGGTCTGTGACAAGTGAATGTAATAAAGAGACAGGTAATCAGCGCTGATGGACTGTGAACAGCTGAATGTAATAAAGAGACAGGTAATCGCGCTGATTAGGTCTGTGAACAGGTTATGTAATAAAGAGACAGGTAATCAGCGCTGATTAGGACTGTGACACAGCTGAATGTAATAAAGAGACAGGTAATCAGCGCTGATTAGGTCGTGTGACACAGGTGAATGTAATAAAGAGACAGGTAATCAGCGCTGATAGGACTGACACAGGTGAATGTAATAAAGAGACAGGTAATCAGCGCTGATTAGGACTGTGACACAGCTGAATGTAATAAAGAGACAGGTAATCCGCGTGATTAGGTCCGTGACACAGGTGAATGTAATAAAGAGACAGGTAATCAGCGCTGATTAGGACTGTGACACAGTGAATGTAATAAAGAGACAGGTAACAGCGCTGGTTAGGTCTGGGCACATGTGAATGTATAAAAAGACAGGTAATCAGTGCTGATTAGGACTGTGACACAGCTGAATGTAATAAAGGACAGGTAATCCGCGCTGACTAGGTCTGTGACACAGCTGAAGTAAAAGAGACAGGTAATCAGCGCTGATTAGGTCTGTGACACGTGTGAATGTAATAAAGAGACAGGTAATCAGCGCGATTAGGACTGTGACACAGCTGAATGTAATAAAGAGAAAGGTAATCAGCGCTGATTAGGTTGTGACACAGGTGAATGTAATAAAGAGACAGGTAATCAGCGCTGATTAGGACTTGGACACAGCTGAATGTAATAAAGAGACAGGTAATCAGCGCTGGTAGGTCTGTGGCACAGGTGAATGTAATAAAAAGAGGTACAGCGCTGATTGGGTCTGTGACACAGCTGAATGTAATAAAGAGACAGGTAATCAGCACTGATTAGGTCTGTGACACAGCTGAATGTAATAAAGAGACAGGTAATCAGAGCTGATTAGGTCTGTGACACAGCTGAAGTAATAAGAGAACAGGTAATCAGCGCTGATTAGGTCTGTGACACAGTGAATGTATAAAGAGACAGGTAATCAGCGCGGATTAGGTCTGTGACAGTGTATGTAATAAAGAGACAGGTAATCAGCACTGATTAGGTCTGTGACAGGGAATGTAATAAGAGAAGAGACAGTAATCAGCGTGATTAGGTTGTGACACAGCTGAAGTAATAAGAGACAGGTAATCAGCGCTGATTAGGTCTGTGACACAGCTGAATGTAATAAAGAGACAGGTAATCAGAGCTGATTAGGTCTGACACAGGTGAATGTAATAAAGAGACAGGTAATCAGCGCTGGTTAGGTCTGTGACACAGGTGAATGTAATAAAGAGACAGGTAATCAGCGCTGGTTAGGTCTGTGACACAGGTGAATGTAATAAAGAGAAAGGTAATCAGCGCTGATAAGGTATGTGACACAGGTGAATGCAATAGACAGGTAATCAGCGCTGATTAGGTCTGTGACACAGGTGAATGCAATAAAGAGACAGGTAATCAGCGCTGATTAGGTCTGTGACACAGCTGAATGTAATAAAGAGACAGGTAATCAGCGCTGATTAGGACTGGACAGGAATGTAAATAAAGAGACAGGTAATCAGCGCGATTAGGACTGTGACACAGCTGATGTAATAAAGAAACAGGTAATCAGCGCTGATTAGGACTGTGACACAGCTGAATGTAATAAAGAGACAGGTAATCAGCTGGTTAGGACTGTGACACAGCTGAAGTAATAAAAGAGACAGGTAATCAGCGCTGATTAGGTCTGTGACACAGGTGAATGTAATAAAGAGACAGGTAATCAGCGCTGATTAGGTCTGTGACCAGCTGATGAATGTAATAAAGAGACAGGTAATCAGCGCTGATTAGGTGTGACACAGTGGATGTGAATAAAGAGACAGGTAATCAGCGTGATTAGGACTGTGAAACAGCTGAATGTAATAAAGAGACAGGTAATCATCAGCGCTGATTAGGTCTGTGACACAGGTAATGTAATAAATGAGAGAACAGGTAATCAGAGCGAGTATAGGACTGTGACACAGCGAATGTAATAAAGAGACAGGTAATCAGCGCTGATTAGGTCTGTGACACGGTGAATGTAATAAATAGACAGGTAATCAGTGCTGATTAGGACTGTGACACAGGTGAGTAAAAGGAGACAGGTAATCAGCGCTGATTAGGGACTGTGACACAAGCTGACTGAAATAAAGAGAAGGTAAAAGCAGCAGCTGAATAGGATCGTCGTGCGACACGAGGTGAATGTAATAAAGAGACAGGTAATCCAGCGCTGATTAGGGCTGTGACAATGTGAATGTAATAAAGAGCAGGTAAGCAGCGCTGGTTAGGGCTGGCACATGTGAATGTAATAAAAGAGACAGGTAATCAGCGCTGATTAGGACTGTGACACAGCTGAATGTAATAAAGAGACAGGTAATCAGCGCCTGACTAGGCTTGCGTGACACAGCTGAATGTAATAAAGAGACAGGGTTAAACAGCGTGACTAGGTCTGTGAGACGAAGCTGGAGATGTAATAAAGGAACAGGTCGAGTAATCGCGCTGATTAGTCTGTGACCACTGGTGATGAATGATGTGTTGGATGGTTGTGATTTGTGTGATGAATTTGATGATGACTTGAGATTGAGATGTGTTGGTGGAATGATGATTGTTTGATTGGTGATGTTGTTGTTGAGATGTGATGATGGATGAGGTTTGGATGAATTTTGTGTTGATTATTTTTGGGAGTGAAATGAATTCGTGAATTTTGTCGTGATTGATGGATGAATTTGGAGTTGGATGAAGATGATGTGTGAAATTGTATTGAATCGAATGGATTGTGTGAATGTGATGTTTGGCTGAGGATGATGATATGTGGTGTGAATTGATGATGTGAATGTGAATGTGTGGGTGTGTGAATGATGAATACGTGAATGAATGAAATGATGGAAATGATGTGGGTGTGCGATGGGTGAATTGTGAATCTGAATGAATGTAATAAAGAGACAGGTTAATCGGCGTGTGATTAGACTGTGGACACAAGCTGAATGTAATATTAAAGAGACAGGTCAATCAGCGCTGATTAGGTCGTGACACAGGTGAATGTTTTAATAAAGAGAGGAAGTCATCAGACGCTCTGATTAGGACTGGACACAACGCTGAATGTACATAAACGGGGAGCAGGTAATCAGCGCTGGTCTGGTACCGGTCCTGTG
>CM033472.1:9938767-9967707 GCA_019447015.1 Hymenochirus boettgeri
CCTGTCTCTTTATTACATGAGCGGTGTCACCGTCCTAAATCAGCTCTGATTACCTGTCTCTTGTTTTTTCAGCTGTGACTTTGGGGGGGGGTGTAACCGGTCTGTTTGCAGGCGTGGTTGGTATTTGCCATCACATTCCATGTTAATCAGCGCTGATTAGGACTGTGACACAGCTGAATGTAATAAAGAGACAGGTAAGCAGCGCTGGTTAGGTCTGTGGCACATGTGAATGTAATAAAAAGACAGGTAATCAGTGCTGATTAGGACTGTGACACAGCTGAATGTAATAAAGAGACAGGTAATCAGCGCTGACTAGGTCTGTGACACAGCTGAATGTAATAAAGAGACAGGTAATCAGCGCTGATTAGGTCTGTGACACTGGTGAATGTAATAAAGAGACAGGTAATCAGCGCTGATTAGGACTGTGACACAGCTGAATGTAATAAAGAGACAGGTAATCAGCGCTGATTAGGTCTGTGACACAGGTGAATGTAATAAAGAGACAGGTAATCAGCGCTGATTAGGACTGTGACACAGCTGAATGTAATAAAGAGACAGGTAATCAGCGCTGGTTAGGTCTGTGGCACAGGTGAATGTAATAAAAAGACGGTAATCAGCGCTGATTGGGTTCTGTGTGAACACAGCTGAATGTAATAAAGAGACAGGTAATCAGCATATTAGGTCTGTGACACAGCTGAATGTAATAAAGAGACAGGTAATCAGAGCTGATTAGGTCTGTGACACAGGCTGAATGTAATAAAGAGACAGGTAATCAGCGCTGATTAGGTCTGTGACAAGCTGAATGTAATAAAGAGACAGGTAATCAGCGCGGATTAGGTCTGTGACAGGTAATGTAATAAAGAGACAGGTAATCAGCACTGATTAGGTCTGTGACAGGTGAATGTAATAAAGAGACAGGTTCAGCGCTGATTAGGTCTGTGACACACGCTGAATGTAATAAAGAGACGGTAATCAGCGCTGATTAGGTCTGGTGACACAGCTGAAGTAATAAAGAGACAGGTAATCAAGCTGATTAGGTCTGTGACACAGGTGAATGTAATAAAGAGACAGGTAATCAGAGCTGATTAGGACTGTGACACAGCTGAATGTAATAAGAGACAGGTAATCAGCGCTGGTTAGGTCGTGACACAGTGATTGTAATAAAGAGACAGGTAATCAGCGCTGATTAGGTCTGTGACACGGTTAATGTAACCAAGAGACAGGTAATCAGCGCTGATTAGGTCTGTGACACAGTTGAATGTAATAAAGAGACAGGTAATCAGCGCTGATTAGGTCTGTGACACAGCTGAATGTAATAAAGAGACAGGTAATCAGCGCTGATTAGGACTGTGACAGCTGAATGTAATAAAGAGACAGGTAATCAGCGCTGATTAGGACTGTGACACAGCTGAATGTAATAAAGAAACAGGTAATCAGTGTTGATTAGGACTGTGACACAGCTGAATGTAATAAAGAGACAGGTAATCAGCGCTGGTTAGGACTGTGACACAGCTGAATGTAATAAGAGACAGGTAATCAGCGCTGATTAGGTCTGTGACACAGGTGAATGTAATAAAGAGACAGGTAATCAGCGCTGATTAGGTCTTGTGACACAGCTGAATGTAATAAAGAGACAGGTAATCAGCGCTGATTAGGACTGTGACCACGCTGAATGCAATAAAGAGACAGGTAATCAGCGCTGATTAGGACTGTGGACACAGCTGAATGTAATAAAGAGACAGGTAATCAGGGCTGATTAGGAATGTGACACACTTGAATGTATAAAGAGACAGGTAATCAGCGCTGATTAGGTCTGTGACACAGGTTAGTAATAAAGAGACAGGTAATCAGCGCTGATTAGACTGTGACACAGCTGAATGTAATAAGAGACAGGTAATCAGCGCTGATTAGTCTGTGACACAGGTGAATGTAATAAATGACAGGTAATCAGTGCTGATTAGGACTGTGACACAGGTGAATGTAATAAAGAGACAGGTAATCAGCGCTGATTAGGACTGTGACACAGCTGAATGTAATAAAGAGACAGGTAATCAGCGGCTGATTAGGTCCGTGACACAGGTGAATGTAATAAAGAGACAGGTAATCACGTGATTAGGACTGTGACATAGCTGAATGTAATAAAGAACAGGTAAGCAGCGCTGTTAGTCTGTGCACTGTGAATGTAATAAAAAGACAGGTAATCCGCTGATTAGGACTGTGCCCAGCGGAATGTAATAAAGAGAACAGGTAATCAGCGCTGACTATAGGTCTGTGACACAGCTGAATGTAATAAGAGACAGGTAAACAGCGCTGACTAGGTCTGTGACACAGCTGAATGTAATAAAGAGACAGGTAATCAGCGCTGATTAGGTCTGTGACACTGGTGAATGTAATAAGAGACAGGTAATCGGCGCTGATTAGGACTGTGACACAGCTAATGTAATAAAGAGACAGGTAATCAGCGCTGATTAGGTCTGTGACACGGTGATGTAATAAAGAGACAGTTAATCAGCGTGATTAGGACTGTGACACAGCTGAATAATAAAGAGACAGGTAATCAGCGCTGGTTAGGTCTGTGCACAGGTGAATGTAATAAAAGACAGGTAATCAGCGCTGATGGGTCTGTGACACAGCGTAATGTAATAAAGAGACAGGTAATCAGCGCTGATTAGGTCTGTGACACAGCTGAATGTGTATAAAGAGACAGGTAATCAGAGCTGATTAGGTCTGTGACACAGGTGAATGTAATAAAGAGACAGGTAATCAGCGCTGATTAGGTCTGTGACACAGCTGAATGTAATAAAGAGACAGGTAATTAGCGCGATTAGTCTGTGACAGGTGAATGTATAAAGAGACAGGTAATCAGCCTGATTAGGTCTGTGACAGGTGAATGTAATAAGAGACAGGTAATCAGCGCTGATTAGGTCTGTGACACAGCTGAATGTAATAAAGAGACAGGTAATCAGCGCTGATTAGGTCTGTGACACAGCTGAATGTAATAAAGAGACAGGTAATCAGAGCTGATTAGGTCTGTGACACAGGTGAATGTAATAAAGAGACAGGTATCAGCGCTGATTAGGACTGTGACACAGCTGAATGTAATAAAGAGACAGGTATCAGCGCTGGTTAGGTCGTGACACAGGTGATTGCAATAAAGAGACAGGTAATCAGCGCTGATTGGTCTGTGACACAGGTGAATGTAACCAAGAGACAGGTAATCAGCGCTGATTAGGTCTGTGACACAGGTGAATGCAATAAAGAGACAGTAATCAGCGCTGATTAGGTCTGTGACACAGCTGAATGTAATAAAGAGACAGGTAATCGCGCTGATTAGGACTGTGACACAGCTGAATGTAATAAAGAGACAGGTAATCAGCGCTGATTAGGACTGTGACACAGCTGAATGTAATAAAGAAACAGGTATCAGCGCTGATTAGGACTGTGACACAGCTGAATGTAATAAAGAGACAGGTAATCAGCGCTGGTTAGGACTGTGACACAGCTGAATGTAATAAGAGAGCAGGTAATCAGCGCTGATTAGGTCTGTGACACAGGTAATGTAATAAAGAGCAGGCAATCAGCGCTGATTAGGTCTGTGACACAGCTGATGTAATAAAGAGACAGGTATCAGCGCTGATTAGGCTGTGACACAGCTGAATGCAATAAAGAGACAGGTAATCAGCGCTGATTAGGACTGTGACACAGCTGAATGTAATAAAGAGACAGGTAATCAGCGCTGATTAGGACTGTGACACAGCTGAATGTAATAAAGAGACAGGTAATAAGCGTGATTAGGTCTGTGACACTGGTGAATGTAATAAAGAGACAGGTAATCAGCGCTGATTAGGACTGTGACACAGCTGAATGTAATAAAGAGACAGGTAATCAGCGCTGATTAGGTCTGTGACACAGGTGAATGTAATAAAGAGACAGGTAATCAGCGCTGATTAGGACTGTGACACAGCTGAATGTAATAAAGAGACAGGTAATCAGCGCTGTTAGGTCTGTGGCACAGGTGAATGTATAAAAAGACAGGTAATCAGCGCTGATGTAGGGTCTGTGACACAGCTGAATGTATAAAGAGACAGGTAATCAGCGCTGTTAGGTCTGTGACACAGCTGAATGTAATAAAGAGACAGGTAATCAGACTGATTAGGTCTGTGACACAGCTGAATGTAATAAAGAGACAGGTAATCAGCGCTGATTAGTCTGGACACAAGCTGAATGTAATAAAGAGACAGGTAATTAGCGCGGATTAGGTCTGTGACAGGTGAATGTAATAAAGAGACAGGTAATCAGCACTGATTAGGTCTGTGACAGGTGAATGTAATAAAGAGACAGGTAATCAGCGCTGATTAGGTCTGTGACACGCTGAATGATAAAAGACAGGTAATCAGCGCTGATTAGGTCTGTACACAGCTAATGTAATAAAGAGACAGGTAATCAGACTGATTAGGTCTGTGACACAGCTGAATGTAATAAAAGAGAGGTAATCAGCGCTGATTAGGTCTGTGACACAGCTGAATGTAATAGAGACAGGTAATTAGCGCGGATTAGGTCTGTGACAGGTGATGTAATAAAGAGACAGGTAATCAGCACTGATTAGGTCTGTGACAGGTGAATGTAATAAAGAGACAGGTAATCAGCGCTGATTAGGTCTGTGACACAGTTTAATGTAATAGAGACAGGTAATCAGCGCTGATTAGGTCATGACACAGGTGAATGTAATAAGAGAAAGTGAATCAGAGATGATTAGGTCTGTGACACAGCTGAATGTAATAAAAGAGACAGGTATCAGCGCTGATTAAGACTGTGACCGCTGAATGTAATAAAGAGACAGGTATCAGCGCTGATTAGGACTGTGACACAGCTGAATGTAATAAAGAGACAGGTAATCAGCGCTGATTAGGTCTATGACACAGGTGAATGTAACCAAGAGACAGGTTATCAGCGCGATTAGGTCTATGACACAAGTGAATGTAACAAAGAGACAGGTAATCAGCGCTGATTAGGTCATGACACAGGTGAATGTAACAAAGAGACAGGTAATATGCTATAATGTATTGGAACCCTATACCCATTAGTAATACTGCGCCATAGCTTTCTGCTTAACAAGCCTATAAACAGGCCGTTAAAGTAGAGGAGATATGAGTGTCTCTATATTCTCAAGATATTAATAATATACTGGATTCATATTATCCCTAACATGCCACATACAGACTTGTCCAAAGTAACCCAGAAAAGTGTTAATAGAGATGTAATGTGGTTTGAATAGAATCCAGTTCGAATCGAATCTGAGGGTTTCAAAGTCCCGATGAAACTTTCGGAACTCCCGAATTTCAGGGAACCCGGAATTTTGAAATTTTCGATTTTTATCGAAAAACGAAACTCAAACTTTCGAACTTTTTGAAAATTCAAAAACGGAAAGTAACTCAACAGTTCGAACATCTCTAGTGTTTATCCCTTTACCATTTTACCTTTTACGTATTAAAGGCAAACCCATTGCATTCTGGTAGTTCCCTTTAAACTTTTTTGCTGTGACTCCTTTTACCCGCTAGTTCTATTGTCTTTCGCCTGAATGAATCCCAAGAAAAATTCTGGCAGCAGAGAAAACGCAGCTTGCAAACAATCATAGCTTGTCCTCTCTAACCTCCTAAATCATTCAGTTATACTAATATTTTCATCATGGCCTTAGCTGGGCGACTCTCGTCTGTCATCTTGATGTATAGAGTGTCATTTACAGGAATACAAAATCGAGTGTTTACAGGGCCAGGGTGAAATGCGCCGTTTTTCTGGGAAATTGGTGAAAAAGACATGGCAGTACATGAGATGTGATCGGAGACAAAAAGGTTGTAATGGACAAATCTCTGTCTGGGTCCGTTTTCAGAATAAACTTTGAGAATTCTAAAAGGAAGGGAGTATCAGTCGTGATGTGATTTGCTGTAATAAATGGAGAAGTAGAAAGAATTGCATTTCTGAGATCAGTTTGTCTTCTAAATATTACTCATGTCAGGGTAAGTCCGCTGGTGTTCCGTCAATTACATTTCAATAGATAAAATGAATCAATTGCAGAAACACACAGAGGCATTGATGCAGCTGCGAATCTTAACTGACTCTTTAGGCCTTTTCACACTTTACACGAAGTACATGAGGTTGCAGGTTCAGTTCCGCAGACATTTCCTTTTGAAAAATGTTAATATTCAGTTTCTTACATCCATGCTGGGTTTCAACCAGCTAAGATGAATTATGGGAGCTGATCCCTAGTACCCACAGGTTCGTTTCATATTGAGACTTTAGTTCCCCTTTAAGCCAAAGTTAATTCTGCTTTAAAGCAGTGGAGTAATCAAGGTCTCAGTCTGATAACTACAACTGGAGTTTGTTTCCACTTCTCCTTTTCAACTGCACACGTGGGAGGTAGGAATACTCCCTTCCTTCAAGGAGGTAGGGATATGCTCTCTGACCTCCCTATGAATCCCCCAAAACTTTGCATTAAAAATGGTTTGGTGTCCCTTTAAACTCAGGTCATTGCATTTCAAACATACCTTCCTTGTGGTAAGAGGTGAAAGAAGTTTTCCCTTAAACTACCATATAAGGCAATGAGTATGGACAGTGCTAAAAGTACCGCAGCCTGCTTGGTGATTCTGATTGGTTCCACACCAGCAGAGCAGTACCAGGCCACCTACCACGTTGACTGTCCACCAATAAAGAGATGGAGCTGCCTTTGTTTGGTTCTTTGGAAAATATGTCCTGGAACATCATTATATAAAGAGAAATCATGTGTGTGGCTTCCTGTTTAAAATATTATTTACAGAATTAACCTTTAATTTCCATCTTTTCCATAGAAACGAGCCCAGCTATAACTGTTCCATATTCCCTGGGGTCCCATTGCCTTCAAAAACCCATTACAAAGTCTTCATCGTTATCACAAGATTACTGGGACTTTTCTTCTTTTGCTCCATTAGACTTTCTCTGCAAAGCTGCAGCTCTGAATAGAAATCAATACAGCTGGCCAGGGGAATGCGTATCTAGTCCCCCCGGACTTCTCCTAGGCTTCTCCTAAATGATCTTGATTGCGTTCTTGATAAGCCCCAGTCCCACAAAAGACGGTGAGTTCTGAACTGTAAGCGGAGGGTGGGGGCCATTTCTATTCTGGAATAGGATGGAAAATCATTAGTCTTTGTTCGGTTAAATCTATAAGTTCATTTTCTTTCAGGTGAAACACTGAAATACTGGGATCTGACATTCTGCTGTTGAGTTTGGCCCAACGTGTACAAGATACAGATTCCAGGTAATGTAATACATTACAGGGTCGGACCGGGAATTAAAACTCAACCTTAAAGGGATTAATGACATCAAATTGGATAAAATGTAATACTAATTAAAGGCTATGTCCACCCACAATATATTTTTTTTATAAGTTTCCCCAAGGGCTCCCAGCCCCAACCGCTATACTTGTATCTTCAGAAAGCCCCCCAAACTCTACTTACCTCCCTCTTTCCTCCGCCGTGCTCCCGGCCCTCTGCTTGCAAGGAAATGAAAAGAGGAGGGTAAGTAAGAGTTTGGGGAGCTTTCTGAAGATACAAATATTGCGGGTTGGGGCTGGGAGACATGGGGGAATACTGCACTGAAGGGTTTATGGTAGGGGGAGGGATAGTAGAACGGGAGGGAGAGGGAGGGAGGGGAGGGAGAGGGAGGGGGAAAAGGGCTGCAGTACGCATGGCAAAAAATCTACCTGAGGCCAGCTAGCAGGCAGTGTCCTATATGTACCTGCTAGCCTCCTGGTGGGCAGTTTTTGGGACTTTGGGGGGGGACTACAGGAGAACCCTATGGAGTTGGGATGTGAGGTAAGGATTAAACTACACTACATGATGGGGCCAGTAGTTGGGGGGATTATAGTTTTGGGGGTGGACATGCCCTTTAAATTGGAGAGATTATAGTCAAAGTGAACAACATCTTTATTGTTTAGATTTAACTCTAAAATACACCTGCGATTTCCATCGCAATGTGCCGACAGATCACATTGGTATCTGATCACATTGCAAAGGGAACCTGCACACATGGGATTGGTCTGTCGTGGGGCCATACACCTCACAATAGTTATCGGCTCCCTCATTAAAGTAAAGGGAGCCAATGGTGACCGATGGATCAATCGGAGTACCGATTAAGGACGTTCGTTGGCACATCCATCAGTCAGAATATCCCCTACACACGAGCGATAATTGGTAAATCCGTTGTTCCACAACGGGATTTACCTATTATCGTTCATATGTATGGCCCCCTATACACTACACACTTATAGGCTTATTTAATAACAGGTACAAAATGGCGCCTGTTCTATTAATCTGCAACAGTAAAATGTTATCAGTT
Organism: Hymenochirus boettgeri; assembly: GCA_019447015.1. Taxonomy (NCBI): domain Eukaryota; kingdom Metazoa; phylum Chordata; class Amphibia; order Anura; family Pipidae; genus Hymenochirus; species Hymenochirus boettgeri. Next base: position 9,947,135 of record CM033472.1, read on the forward strand.
GATTGGTTGCGGCATCATGGACAAACGTTTGTACTACCTATTAATTATTATTCGGTATGGAATAAAGGTTATCGAATTTTCGATAATTGGTATACAATATTCAATAATCAGTGTCAAATATCCAGCTCCAATCTCTATTCTTTTTTGGGTTGGGTTTGAATAGAACTAACGGGTTTTTCATGCTCGGTGAATACTCACTGTCCCGCAAGTCAGCCAGTAAGGGGGCAACTACCCTGTTGATTAGAGATGTCCGAACTTCGCAAAATTCGGTCCGCTCGAGATTCGCGAATTTTCGAAAAAATTCGAAAATTCGAAAATCCGCGAGCGACCCATAAAACCTATTAAAATGAAGATTCTTCAAAAATACGAGGATTCTTCGAAAATACGAAGATTGTTCGGAAATACGGACCCGAACATGTGCTTGCTCCGTCCCAAAATGCGAAAAATCTGCGAAATTTAGAATTGAATTTGCGAGAATTTCTCGGATTTTCCCTGTATTTTCAAAAATACAAGAAATCCTCGGAATTTCGAACATTTTTCGAAAACGCGGTTCGGAAAAGTTCGGAAGGGTGGAAAACGGAAAATCCGCTATATCCGCCGTTCGCGAACGAGGTAAATCCGCCGCGGATCCGGCTTCGGATCCGCGAACTGGGCCATCACTACTGTTGTGTGGAGACTCTCAATGAAAGAACAAAACTCACATTCTTATTTGCTCTGGGAGGGCACGTCGTAGAGACATGGGCCAGAATTCCCACCAGACAGACCCCTCCAATCAATAAATCTGATGAGAATTAAGCAGTACTGGCAATGTATTTTCCTGACCGATCATAGGAATCAGTCATGTTACCGTTAGTGATGGAACACAAACCAACGGAACCCAAGTTTGAGCCAAACTTTATGAGTTCAGGACAAAGTCGAACTATTTGAACTAGTTCGGGGTCAAACTAGTTCATTTTTTCGAACTCGCGGCTGTTATTAGAAAACCGAAGATTATCTACATAGATCGGTATATGTGTAATAACTTAATAACCAACGTCCTTATCAATCAGAATTTCCTGTCTTGAGGTTTGTAGCTGTGGAAGTTGGTATATGGTGATTGTTGACCCTAAGGCTCCCATCTTTGACCCTCTACTAAATAGCAGTGGACAATTCCAATGTTCCATTAAGTTTAGGTTGCCTTTGACTAGATCTGGTCTACCTTAGAACACGTTATGTTAGCCAGTCGCTATTTTTTTATGTATTAATATCCAAAGGACATAGAAGGAGATTTATTTCATGTACCTAGAGAACAATTTTTATTTTCATAAGCAATCAAACCTAAATGAATGGTCTCTGGAAAGTCTTCTTAGATTCTAATTTAGATGGAATGGTCTAGGTTCAGGACGAGTTTCCACCTCAGCAATCACAATAACCGTAAAGCTATGCGCTCCAACGTTAGCTATGGAATGGCAACTTGTGGTTAACCCGAAAGTTTTCTTCTTACAAATTAAAAACAGGCATCGACCATCAAAAACATGATCACTGCTGGCAAAGCGTTGTTACATATTTTCATTGCCTGGATGGTGTGTTAATCACAGCTTGCAATACATTTCCCTTTATATTCCCATAACATTATTGTATCTTCTTTCTTCCCGAAAGATATGTGTTTACACTTTATATCTGCAAGAAATCATAGGCGGTGTACACACACGGGCAACTGACTTTGCTTGGTTTTTATGAAGAAGTGAGTAAGAATTTAGACTCTGGCATAGCAGTGGATGTGGAATACTTGGCTAAGGCTTTTGATACTGTGCCACATAGTCCACTAATGTATACGTTTATACTCGAGCATAAGCCGAGGTTTGTAGGTTTTAAAATGAGCCCAAAAAGCTAGCCCCGGCTTATACTCGAGTCACTACTGAGTCACACCAGTTCTGATCGCAAAGTGCCCAGGGGCCCTTGGCATTTTTGCTACATACTGCCTCTTTACGGCAGCTAGGGTAATCAGGTGGCAGCATTCAAGTGCCCCCCCTAGCCCCACCGGTTTAGTCCAAATCCAATGTGGGAATCGGGGGCTACAGCAGAGAGAAGGAGGATTCGGCGATAAGGGAGACCCCAGGGAAGTCCTGTGATGTCACAGCACTTCCCCGGGATCTCCCTTATCGTGGAACTCCTGTTCTCCTTTCTACTGCTGCTAGCTCCCGATTCCCACATCAGATTTGGAGGGGGCTAGGGGGGCAATTGAATGCTGCCCCCCGATTGCCCTAGAGGCCTTAAAGGGGCAGTACGCGCAAAGCTTCACAGTACTTCACTGTGACTCCATTCAGATTGCAGCGCAATATAGGTATAAGTAGGTGTCAGTGAGTGACAGCTTACTGTAGAATTTGAGAATAGAGCTCAGAGTTCCATTCTCAAATAGACTTTTTTTCTATATTTACTACTTAATCTTTGGGAGCAGAGATCAATATTAGGTGATCAGTTCTGATCACCTAATTATTATCTTTGCCAATAAATGAAAATAACTTTCGTTCTGGGATTTGATTTTTCCGATCGGATTTGAACTTGGAAAGTGGGCATTTTGCCCGTATTCCAGTTCATTATCATTCCCTAAGATGATCTGATGATTATTTGGGAATGATAAATAAAATAAAATGCACATACAAAAAAAAAATTATATAGTAAATATTAAGAGTATTGTGATACTAACAGTTTTATTTTGTTTGACAAGCTTTCGAGGGCTAAAACCTCTCATCAGGTCAGAGCAATACTGATTTAACAACAGAAAAGTAAAAAGCTAATTCCAAAAGATAACAAGATAAGCAAAATAACAGGGGGAGAGAACGGGGAACGTTTTGTTTTTTATTTGTTTTTTTGCCGATTGTGAGGAAAGTTACTGGGTCATTTACAGTAATTTACCATTGCTAATTTAACGGTAATTAGAACTTTTCGCCCTGTTTTCCCCCCGTTGACTTTATGGGTTTTTGTTTTTGAACCCTAGAACTTTAGGAAGTTCCACTCTCTACTCATCATTTGTCATCTAGCTATTGACAATAATTGTTTACTGGCAGTAATTAACTACATGTGAGTAGGGGTTGAGAGTTTATCAACGGTCCAATATGGTGGGTGGGAGGGAGTCAGAATAATTGTCAACTCTGCAAAGGAGGACTTCACCCTACAACTAATTATCCTCCATAACTGCTAATTAAATAGATCTATTACTTATCTTTCTGATAATTTCTAACTTAAGGTACACAAAGTATCTGTTTGGAGAATCCTTCTCTCTCCCTGGGTAATTCACACTGAGCATGTCCAGGTCACTGAGCTAGGGAAGAGGCAGTAACTGCAGGTTTCTGTACGTTTTTTTACAGTTACTCTAAGATTGCACAGAAAGACAAGAGTTTATGGTCAATCCTGGACCTGGGTTAAAAACATTCCTTGGCAAATGGGAATGTTGTCTGGTTATGTAATAAAATATATCAATAATCCTTACAGTAAGAAGGAATAATGGGGTCTAGAGACAAAGAAATCAGGATATCCCAATATTGTACAAAGGTTGGATTGTGTTTGGTGGTAAGATGAATAAACCCTGGAGTTTATTTCACAGTGGGTCTGCAGAATCTGGAGTGCAGACATCTCTGACTGTATGATGATAGCTATGGAGTTATCTATCCTGCATTCTTCCATAGCTCAAAACAGCTTGTCTCTACTTCCTCTCTATATAGATAGACGACAATGTTATTATTAATATTAATCTAAGAAATTACCTTAAAATACAGGGAGCTGCCATACTTGTTCAATCCAATGCAATAATAAATAGCCCGAGAGGCCTTTGTCTGTGAAAAGATGCATTGTATAAAATAATGTTCAGATATATTACCCAAGAAGTAAAAGTTCAGCAAATGTATTTCTTGCTAAATTATTATTATTTGGGGGAAGCTGAGAAAGTGTTAGAATACGCAAGCAAGAATGTCCAAGCACTTTCATTGGATGTTGAGTAGACCAAATAATGACAAGAAGTGGACATGAAAGTCCCCAGTGTGAGCACCTAGCATATTGGAGGGGGCTTATCTCCAAAGTCATGATACCCAGCTTGCTTAGTCCCACCCTCTGTCTTGTGTCCATAACTTAACCAATGGAAAAGAGTGCATTTCAGCCAATCCTAAGGACTCCTAGAGTTCACTTGGTTAAGAGACACTTGTCTAGACTAATTCTGAAATGTTGATGTGACCACTGACATTTCAACTGTGGAAAATAAGTTTCAACAAGAAATTTCACATCAAAACCATTTGGCGCTCTGTGGTAGAACGAACCTTAGTGAGATCCTATAACTAGGAATCCTAAGAGCATTCTACAGCATGAAGAGATTCTAAAATATAAAACAACGTACCAATGAATGCTAGGGACATAGCTGGCACGTGGGTTGAGGAGCTGTCTTGAGCACCTGCATGCGTTATTCCTGTTATTGTAAAGATAATATAGAGATTCTCTTCGTTCTTTGTTTTTCACCGCTATAGAGAACTGCAAGTTCCTTTTACCCAATGAAGTGGAACATCACCAACAATGAACGTATTGTTCTTTCAATGACATTAACACCCCCCCCCAAAAAATCTAAGAATTCGTGATTTACAGGTTTGAACTCAATATAAAAAAGAAAAACTTGTTTTGTTCTTTTAGAACCTGCCGTGTAGATGTTAATTCTTTAGGAATGTGATGGACTTTCATACAATTTATTCTCTCCCTCCCTCTCCGTGGGAAGAAGATACGTGGCAGGAGACAGTATGGATAATACATCAGATAGGTAGAAATCAGTGGAATCACAGTGGGAAGCGGATGGAAACTTTGATGACAGGCTTTCTATCTGGACGCAGGAGATTTCGAATTAGAGGCTGAACAAATCGACCAATAAAGAAGGACGGAGGAGATACAATGACTCGCATTGTGCAGTATTTACATTAAAAATATAAAATATAAGTATCCAAATTTTATTACCAATAGAGATGGGATCCGGGTCCGAAACCGGACGGATTGTTCGGAATTCGAAAAAAAATCTGGAAACTCGAAAATAGTTTCTGGTCGTAATTTAGAGAATTATCGGATGTTCGAGGCTATTTCGAGACGTTTCAAAAATAGCTCGAACATTCGATACAAATCGAAAACACCGCTCAAAATTCCTGGTTTGTAAGTTTCGTTTTTGGAATTTCGGATTTTCCCGACATCCAGATAACGGAGCGAAACACGTCAGTTTCGGCCATCTCTAATACCAATTACATCGCTCAAATCTGCCTCTTTACAAACCCCTCGATTTGTTTTCAATACATAGTACATAGAGACCCGATCATTTCTCAGACTCTCGCCCAGCGATTCATTGAAGAGCATTATACTGTACTACAAAAAATCCCTGCATGTGCTTCGAAGAGATAAAACATACTTGTTACATACAGGTTAGTGCAGATAATACAAGGTCATGCAGCAATCAATGGTGCTGCCTGGCCCTAATAGAAAACTTTTGTCACCGATTGGCTATTTCTACAGCTCTGTCAATGGCTGAATTGTCAGTGGTCAGTAATCTGCTACCCCTATAAGATACTGCAAGGAGGACGCTACCTCATAGCTTTAATGGGCTATTGTTCTCGGCAGCTTCAATGGTCAGAAAGGTCCTTAATGTCTTCTGGTTCTTGTCACTAGCTCCAGATCTTCTACAAGCTTCCTTATAGTGTAGGGGGACATTGCGCCTGTAAAGGAACAGTTCAGCTCATAGCATCCATCTAGAAAGGGTTTAACCTGGGATCCAAATGAAGTGTCCTTGATTGGTTACGTTGAGTCAAAGACTTATCTGATGATCTGATCCCATAATGTGATTTCAGAATCTCATGTAGACCGCTGGACACTTATTGGCTAATAAAATGAAATCAATCTAATCACACTAAATATGGGGTCCAAGCGAGATTGATTGAAAAAGGTAAATACACTTTAAGTGGAATTCCATTTTTGTGTCCTAGTTCCCCTTTAAACACAGCCTCACCAGGGACTCCACTGTCCACGTGATCTAGTTACATCTGCTGCAAAGTTAAACATTCTAACATCTGGACGATACTTACACAACACATCAATTTTTCTTACCATTAACACGTCAAATAAACCTGCCAAGTTCCTTTTTTAATTGTATCATTTTATCCCTCTGTGTCTCAACAGCCACGCCAAATGCTAATTCCAACTTGCTGTCCTGTACATCAATCATCAATAACTCTATCAGTTATACAGGCCAGAGAACATCCACCCCATAAATCATTCCATCCGTACTGAGCCTAGCAATTGCGCTTGACAAAATGGCAGAACTGCTGCGGTTGTTTTTATTTATAATTGTATGGATATGGGGGGGGGGGGGTTTCAGATGGTGACAGCTGAATGTAATAAAGAGACAGGTAATCAGAGCTGATTAGGTTTGTGACACAGGTGAATGTAATAAAGAGACAGGTAATCAGCGCTGATTAGGACTGTGACAGCTGAATGTAATAAAGAGACAGGTAATCAGAGCTGATTAGGTCTGTGACACAGGTGAATGTAATAAAGAGACAGGTAATCAGCGCTGATTAGGTCTGTGACGATGGCAAATACCACACGCCCTGCAACAGACTGTTACACCCCCCCCCCAAAGTCACAGCTTAATAAAATCAAGAGACAGGTAATCAGAGCTGATTAGGACTGTGACACAGCTTAATGTAATAAAGAGACAGGTAATCAGCGCTGATTAGGACTGTGACACAGCTGAATGTAATAAAGAGACAGGAAATCAGAGCTGATTAGGTCTGGGACACAGCTGAATGTAATAAAGAGACAGGTAATCAGAGCTGATTAGGTCCTAGATCCAGGTTTATGCTGTTGATCAGTATGTCTATGGGCACCATTAGGCTCCATGGCATTGCTTGTAATTGGAAGAATGGAAGTAAAAGGACTTCAAGTTGACACCATACTGTACTGTAACTAAACAATCGGTGCCTCACACAAACTCTGGATTAGCCCTTCCAAGGTTAAAGGTTCGTACACACGTGCGATCGTTCGAACACATCATGCTCTGATTGCCACGTGTGTACGAGCCTAAGACACCAACATAATTCCAATAACGCTTATTGTCCACTGATGATGTGCATTATCAAAAAGTTGGTGGTTCAGAAATATTGAACAGTTAGTTTTTTGTGGGGGGTTTAAAATAAAGTAATAAAATATCTCTGTTGTTTTTCACTTTGCATTCACATAATTAGATGCTGCCTAATAACGTTTGCTAATTCTCGGTTTCCTTGGTTATTGTCTCTCATTTGCTGCGTGGGCAAAGAGGCATTGCAGGGAATAGAAAAGATCAGCCCGTGTGTGGGGCGCCACTCAGTGGTTAATGAAATTCAGTTTAGAGTCACATCGACGTGAAATGAAAGTTGGCAGGGAGGAAGGGTCAGGGGGCAAATCGAACAATTACTCTGCTGAGTGGGAGGACGGTGAGAATGTCTAATCGCCTGTGCTCCCCAAAGGTTGATTGTTTGTGGGATTGCAATAATTACTAACGGAATAAAACGCGATCTATTCCTTTGTACCAGGCAGAGAGGTTGAGTGGATGTTGTTTGTTCTGAGCCTCATTAACGTCGCAGACGAACAGAAAATTCCAATCCTTAGTTTGTGTAAGAAAAAAGAAAAAGCAAAACGAAGTGAAAACATTTAATATTGTCGCTATCGGACTGCGGCGTTGCGAAACAGAATGATCATGGGAAAAACAGAGAGAAGAACCCCCAAAAATAAAACAACTGTCAAAGAACTTGGTCTTGGGCCCTATTCCTGGTCTTCCTGGTCTCAGTGCCTGATAAAGCCTGTGGTTTACCCTTGACCCTGTCTGATGTTCGCCGTCTGTCCTGACCTGTGCCTCTCTTGGACTACATTTACTCTACCCTTTCGTGCCTCGCCTGGCTGACTGATTCTCTGGGACCATATTTCTAAAACGCGGTAAAATGCGATTTGGTGCCCAGCTACTGTCCAGCTCTGAGCTGGTTCTGCCCTGTCTGTCTGTTGGACCCAGGTTTCCTGAGTATTCCCGGCCTCAGCTCAGATACCCCCACACTCTTAAGTCATAGGGGCAACGATCCTGGTGAGGGGCTATAATCCTTCTCTATGTGTGAAGCGAGAGGTGTTAGATCAGAGGTATCTGGGCTGAATGAATACTCGGGGGGTCCAGAGCGTCACATTGTTTTAAGAGATACTGTAGGTGTACACGTGGTGGTTTTTGTTTGTTGTTGGATTAACCAATCACAAGGAGGTAAGGTAGACTTGATTTAGACTCTTTACGGTATGTGCCCCTGTAGCACACAATCATTTATACTATGATTAAATCCTTGATTGCACCAGTCGTATGTGGATTTTGATGGATATGTGGAGCACCGGATATAAATAAAGGGCCATATTTGTAAACGGACGATAGTACGCCGTAAAATTACCGCCACACATCATCACGGAAAAAATATAATGGAAGTGTCATTGTGGCGAAATGTATGTGGGTACTGGGCGGTTCCATCTCCTTTTCCCAGTAGTACTCCGCGGCTGCTGCTGATGACAGATGTATTACTGGGAAAATGCCCCCCCCCCCCGTGGCTGCCTTGCCAACAACATGCCAAATGAATTCCGGCCTCCAGCGCTGCACTGCACATGGGTAAATAATAGCCGAATAGCTCTGGCTACACTATGGATGTGCAGATACCTTCAGCTGTTTAGCTCTTTCTTGGTTTATTTGTCTTTGTTGAATTAAGATGAATTCAGTTAAACATCAGATTAACTAAGAAATCTTGGGACATGATTGCTTAATTAATGTCCAGTAATATTTATTTAATGAGCACAACAGAGAGTTTGATGATGTAATAGGAAAATTCCCCCACAACGGACAAATTCCATTTCCCTAAAATCAACGGGACCCTTATAGCCACAAAGTTACAACCACCTCTTCAGATGTAAACCTCCCAGCCGGAATTACAAGGTGATTTAAACAATGTCAATAAATGAACGTTTGCTCTTACGCAATTAATCATTGCTGGTCCTCAAATGAAGAATGTCTAGACAAGACTGCAACCCCCAAGAGATCTATTGGTTATTATTAAGTGTCAATTACTATTCAGACGGGGACACTTGAAGTTGAGTCCCAAAAAAAAAAATTCACTTTACGTTTTTATTTAGAAATTGATTTTATTTTCAAAACAGTTGATGCACAGAGTTAAACAAAGACAGTTCATAATGACATACACATCCAAACCTTCTGGGTGGATTCAACAATATTCTATTTATGTTCCATGTGTCTTCACTATTCACGCCATGATGTTGTGGCCATTTCTCTTTTCTTCCCCGTTTCTAAATTTGTCGTAAATGTGTTGCCTATAGGGGCATAACCTGTTAAAAGATACACAAGCTGAGTTATTAGTTGGTCATGAGGATCTACTGAAATTAAGAAGTCTACGATGCTTCAAAAGCTTGCAGAAACTCACAGAGGTCTCATTTCTGTGGTCCAATTTCTGGGGGTGTTACTGCTCCGTGTGTGTGGGTGTTACTGATTGGGATTTGATGAGTCAGGGCAAATCAGTATCTTGCATGACGAGATCTAACAAGATCGAAACATGTCCTGTCTGTAAGTCAGATGATTGGCTCTATACAATAGACTATGTTGCATGTATTGAGCCAGTGGTTCTGGACACATGCATTAGCCATGGGACGTAAAGGAGTATTTTACATATCTGCCCCTTACTCTGGATAACCTGGGAGTAAGAAATTACTTCGTGTTTCTTAGAATTTGTGAGCAATGCTATTCATAAGCATAAGACTGCAAGATGCCTTCTGTTATAATATAATAATAATAAATCCCTTTGCAAAATAAACAGAGTTGGGCTGCTAACGTACAATATGCCCAATACTGGAAGTTATTTCATTCAACACAATTCGATTCTAGGATTGATCAGGTGGAGGATGACCTATTCCCCTGTCAGTATGATTTATTAATTCCTTGTCCATGTGGACTAACCCACATCAGATCTGAAGGAAAGAATGTGGGAATGTAAAAAAATCTGTCAGATGGATAAATCAGAATTCCAGGTGCCGAACATTTTCTCAGTGGGCATTATGTGTGATATGGATGATGGACTTGTTGAGAAGTAGAATATAGGCAGGAATTTGATTGATCCCCTTCAATTTCTGAGTTCAAACCCTATATTACTAACCTAAGGCTGTAAAAATGCTGCATTATTCCAAACCTCCACAATTGTGAAGGATTGGAGGAGATACACGCGGTGGGGGTTACGAGTTTATTATATTTCAAGGGAAATGTCTGTATAAGAAATGTTTTAAAGGCATTAAGCGGGTTGAATGCACAAGACATCCCAGTTTTGTTTATTGATTATCTTGTACAATGAAGGAAGTAACAACAGGTGATATCTTGGTGAGTTTACGGTTGTTTAATGTGAAGTTTTGTTTGTTTTCTTTAAGAGAACTGAACTCTAAATGTAAACGGTAATCTAATGATTGGGGATGGACCAAAACTTGAACTCAAACCCGAATTTGAGCCAGATTTTATGAAACTCAGACGGTTTAGACCTCTCCAAACTACGACATTTCGGGTTTTCCAAACTTGTGATAATTTTCTAGAATAATCAAAAATTTGGGTTTCTGAATTTTCTAGTCGATAACTTAACTTTAGTGCTCTAGAATACGGCATTCGGTACACGAGTGTTATCATGAATTCGAAGGTTAGACAAACAACGCATTCGGGGGTTATGGCCGAATTTGAATGTAGTGAACACTACATTCAAGTGTTATGTAAATGTAGCACTTGGAACCTTGGCGTTCGCTAACCCTCAAATCCGGCAAAAACTCTCGAATGTAGCAAACGTTAACCCTCGATTCGCCATGACCCCAAATATGGAGATAACTTTCGAATTCGATAACCCTCGGTAGCCCCAATTTCAGCGATAACCCTCTAATGTGGCGTCAATCGATAACCCTCGAATGTAGTGTTCGGTTTCGGTCCCTCGAAAATTCAATGCGGAAGCATGACAATTGCCCGATCGTGAAGAAAGTTATAGGGCTATGTACCGAGAGACGTTATCGGCTATTTGTGTCTTAAAGTAACGTTAACCAATGTATCAAGCGTTAATGTGACTTTAAGACACAACTAACGGCACTTGTGACATTACGCAAATTTGTGTCACCTAACTGTACTAAGTAGAGATGTCCGAACTTCTCAAAATCCAGTCCGCTTCGATTCGAAAAAATTCGAAAATCCGTGAGCGGAACCCATAAAATGAAAAATACCCTCAAAATTACGAGATTTTTCGTATTTAGAAAAATTTTCGAAATTACGAGAAAACTAGTATTTTCAAAAAATATTTATTTTCAAAAATACGAGTAATCCTCGTAATTTTGAAAATTTTCGAAAATACGTAGTAATGAAAATAAGAGAAATCCTTGTATTTTCGAAAATTTCGAAATTACTATTTTCTCGTATTGTCGAAAATTTGAAAATACGAAAAATCCGCGAATCGGAAGTTCGGAAGGCGGAAAATCGAGAAAAATCCGCGTTCGCGAACGGGATAAAATCCACGGCGGATCCGGGTTCGGATCCGCGATCCGGCCATCCTAGTACTAAGCCGTTAACGTTTTTTAAGACGTAATCTCTAACGCCAGCAGATAGCTTATGCAAAGATTCGGTGCGATACTGGACTTTAAATAACACAATTTTCAGGCCAACTAAGATCCTTTGGATTCCTATAATATCAAAGAATGGAGTCTGTTGGGATTAGTGGATGAGCTGGACAAGCCTGAGTGTACCAGGTCTAAAATAAAACAGGGGGTTGTGGGTATCCCCGTATGGTTCCAATGTACTTCTAGGTTATTATAGATGCCTATTTTTAGTTTAGTTTTAGACAGTTACTGCCTATTGTAGTATGTTATATAATATTTCTAATAATGTTTGATAAGCTAACGATATGGGATCAAAGATAAGCAGAGAGAGAGATAGAAACAAGAAATTACGTTAATATTTAGATGTTGAAAATCTTATTTGTTTGTTTTATAAAATGAAATCAAACACAATGTGTTGCAATTCACTGACTTAGAAAAAACAATCAGACGCAAGTTGCAGTTGGTTTAATGTAATTACGTAGAATACTGGAAGTTAATGGCGTATTTGTATTTAATACAATTGCCGACTGGAACTAATGTGCAGAGTTTCTACCATAGTAAGGAAATATTTGTCATTTTACAGCAGCAATTTCAAAATTACTCCAATACCTTCTGAAAAAGATAAATTTACCAGAACCACATACAGAATATTTAATATTGTACTGTGTCTGGTTATGGGATTTTACCCTGCCCTGACTATAGCAAAAACACTACAAATCTCTGCCTCCTCCCTCAGTCCTGGACTAGCCAATGAAAAGACCTGCTTTTTGCAGATCTTCTTTCCATTGGTCCAGGTGCCAGACACAAGCAGGGAGAGGGGCGGACCAGACCGCATATAAAGTGTTACCGGATCTATCGAAAACCATGGTTGAAGATCTAAATTGCTTTTAACTTTTATTGGGATGGAGTGTGTTCAAAGTGTTTGGTGCCTTTAAAGTGACACTATCCCTTTGTAGCATCACCTATAAGACAGCAGTTCTCTGTAAACCTGGCCTTTTCATTCACAATAGAGACTGATATTTCACTTCGTGGTCCAGAGAGAATTTGTTCCGCCCCTCCAATTTTCTTAATACAGATGGATAGCTGGACATTGATTGGGGGGTTGTGTACCCACCTAATTAGATTGTAAGCTCTACGGGGCAGGGAGCTCTTCCTCGTGTTACATGTATCAAGCAATTGTTTACTTATTTATCTATTTATGTATTTACTTATTGTTCCCCTTGTTCGGCTTTTTCTATTCTAATATTCTAATTAGGTGATAAAGGGAGGGAGGGCAGCTCGGAATTAGCATGTATGGAGCTGGCTAGACCCTTGAGCACCCAGGGGATTGCCATCTCTAATAGAGATGGCCGAACTTTCGAACTATATGGAAACTTGAAAACGGACACATTAAAGTCAATGGGAGTCAAATAGTTCGAAAAGTTCGAATGAAATACAATTAAAATATCAATGGTAACTTAATGTAAAGGCTGTGGGACCTGGGAAATGGTCTGGGAACACATTGGAATATCCAGGACATTCGAAAAATCAATTTTACTTCACTCACGCTATTTTCGAGCTCTCGCGTTCGAACAGCGATGTTCGCGCCTAGTATCATGTACATTTTACTCGCGGATTCGATGCTTGCGCATAGGTTTTAATGGACACTTTCTCACAGATTCGATGTACGCACCTAGATACCATGTACATTTTAATCGCGGATTCGATGCTTGCGTATAGTCTTTAATGGACACTTTACCGCGGATTCGATGCTCGTGTATAGGTTTTAATGGTCACTTTCGTAGATTCGATGTTCAGGCCTAGATACCATGGACATTTTACTGCGGATTCGATGCTCGGTATAGGTTTTAATGGACACTTTACTCGTAGATTCGCGTGTTCAGGCCTAGATACCATGGACATTTACTTGCGGATTCGATGCTCGCGTATAGGCTTTAATGGTCACTTTACTAGTAGATTCGATGTTCGCGCCAGATACCATGGACATTTACTTGCGGATTCGATGCTCGCGTATAGGCTTTAATGGACACTTTACTCGTAGATTCGATGTTCGCGTCTAGATACCATGGACATTTTACTCGCGGATTTGATACTCGCGTATAGTCTTTAATGGACACTTTAATGCGGATTCGATGCTCGTGTATAGGTTTTAATGGACACTTTACTCACGGGTTCGATGCTCACGTATAGTCTTTAATGGACACTTTACTCGCGGATTCGATGCTCGCGTATAGGTTTTAATGGACACTTTACTCACGGATTCGATGCTCGCGTATAGGTTTTAATGGACACTTTACTCACGGGTTCGATGCTCGCGTATAGGCTTTAATGGACACTTTACTCGCGGATTCGATGCTCGCGTATAGGTTTTAATGGACACTTTACTCGCGGATTCGATGCTCGCGTATAGGTTTTAATGGACACTTTACTCACGGGTTCGATGCTCGCGTATAGGTTTTAATGGACACTTTACTCACGGGTTCGATGCTGGTATAGGTTTATAATAGGCATTTTATATATTCAATGGTCGAACATCCGATATTTATCGAAAATATTGAAAATCTGGGTCCGGGATAGTTGGAGAAGTCTGAATTTGTTTGAATTCGAATAGTTAGAGTTCTAGTCCATCTCTAATCTCTAACACAAGGGAGGAGGAACTTGGATCAGGAATGCTAGGCAGGTGTAGTGTAGGGGACTCCATTATAAGGAAGGTATTTATATAACCTGTGTTTCATTTATTTTCATTACTATTTGTATGTTCTGTGTTTAACCTAAAAAAAAAAAAAAAAAGAGGGATGATGTAACCTCGACATGTTTAGTTAATACTGTTTCTTTAAAGCATAGAGGCAAGGGGGAAAAAGGGGCAGTATCAGGAAGTAACTAAGGAATAGCATGGGATGAGAATGTGTGATGTACCTGTGCTCTGTTTGAATAAATCAAGTTCCCTCTACATTCCAAGTGTTTTCTTGCTCTATAACATGGGAGACATAACACCCACCAAGAACCTATATGCCGGATTGTGTGTGTCTGCCTGGTGCCTGGACAGATATTGGGTTAGACTCTGGCCTAGCAGTAGATGTAGTATATTTGGCTTTGATACAAGTCCCCCATAGGCGACTAATGAATAAACTAAGGTTGTTGGTCTGGGGAGTCACATTGTACATGGATAGAAAATTGGTAATGAATAGGATGCAGAGAGTAGTTATTAATGGGGCTTCATCATTATGGACTAAGTGGCTAAGTGGGGTGCCACAGGGTCTGTGTTGGGGCCGCTTCTATTAATCAAATTAATAATTAATTAATGATTATGGAAGTGGGTATTGTCAGCCAGGTTTCTGTGTTTGCTGACGACACAAAACTTTGTCGACCATTAAAAACTTCAGAGGATGTGCAATCGTTGCAAGGGGATCTAGTAGATTGTCACATTGGGCTGCTAATGGCAGATGAAATTCAATGTTGATAAATGTAAGGTGATGCAATTTTAAACTTACAAATCCTTGTTCTGCTTTACTATAAATGGTCTGTGTTAAGTGAATCCCTGTGGAAAGGGATCTTGGAGTTTGGGGGATAACAAACTTAAAGGTAGCAGCAGTGCCAGGCGGCAACAGCCAGAGCCAGCATGGTATTGTCTTGTATAAAGCGAGGTATGGATTCAAGGGAGGAAAATGTTATTCTCCCTCTTTACAAAGCATTGGTAAGGCCTTGTTTGGAATATGCAGTGAAATTTGGAATACTATGTACAAAAAGGACATCTTTGAAATGGAAAGGGTTCAGAGAAGGACAACTAAATTAATAAGGGGATTGGGGGGAGCTTGAATTCGAAGAGAGACTGGAAAAGTTATAATTATGTACGCTGGGAGAAAAGGCGCTTGCGTGGGGATATGATTACTGTGCATAAATACATTAACGGCCAATAATGTCATGGATTTGTATTTAATCAAGGCCTAGGATGGAACTTGTTCTTGGACAATGATGATAGCTTCTGTAAGACATGTATTACTTTGTATACAGCGAGTGCAAATCCAATACGTTTTGCAGTGTGCTCCTCCAATCAGAGTCCCTGACTAATGATGAATTTACATTTTACCGATTATATGATTTACACACATGTTTTTTCTTTTTTTTAGTTAATGGCTGGGGGGGGGTTATAAAACTTAACTTTGGTTTATTAATCAATATATTTCTGGAAATTTTCAGGAAAAGTCATTTTATTAAACTGAATTTTTGGTATTTTTAGACATTCCTTGGACTGTTCGTTATAATAAAAATCAATGGGCTAGAAAATCACATGGGATTTCTATATTTTATAGATAAAGCTTTGTAAGTATCTGAACAGCCATCAAATTGCTGGTTTCTCGTGATATAATACAGAACCTAGACCAATAAAATAAACTTTTGCCTCAGACCTCCCGTCTCTATTGATTTACCAAACACTGACCTTGACAAATCCACATTCTGTATCAGGACTAGTAAATAGTTCACGAAATGTAGTGGAAAGGTAATTGCCTGATGTAGATTTGTCCCATGGTTGGATATGGTACAGCTGCTCTGATCATTTGGTCTTCTTTGAAATCAACGCATTATTCATACACTGCTCTAAACTAAACTGCATTATAATGCACTGGGGCACATTCCCAGAAGCCTCTAGGTTTCATTCAGTAAATTCTGGCACTGCACAATTTTTGCTACATCTTGCATCAAAAAACAAAAGTCCGCCATGTTTTCATGAAATTTCAACATCAAAATAGCAATTTTCTGGTGGAATTTAAATTTTTGTCATAAATTTTATACACACGATACAATTTTTCTTCACCAATAGACAACAGTTTGCCCGAGACCATATTGGATGATAATTCATATTTTGGTTGGTCAGCCGAAATAGTGGTAGTATTTTTCAGGCCACCACCTACCAATCAGATATGTCAGTAACTCACGGACAATTGTGCTGTCCCTATGGATGTAAGATCAGTCACGACAATTGTCGTCTGCGGTAACTTTTACTGCTATTTCAAAATGGCCGACCAGTCAATAGCAGCGAAAAATCTGTCGTACAGATTTTTAATCACAGGGATGTGGTTTCCCCAGATTTTGTTTAATTAACAAAGATTTTCCCCTGGGACTGATCCGCGAGGAAATAAGCATGGAATCCGACAATTTTGTCGCCGAGGATAGCCAAATCCTGTGTTAGTATTAGTTACGTTAACTAAATAAAAAACATAACTTTTATTCTGGATTCGTGGTGAGTTTCAAAACCGTCCTCCACACAGCTGCAGTAATGCTATTCACTATAGCGATTGCGGCAGGTTTTTGAATGAATTTTAATGCTCTGAGAGCGCAAATCGCCATATTGATATACAAAATGGCGTGTGGGAAGATTGCTTACTCTCCTGTAAATAGCCCCAATTGTGTCTCCCAATTCTCTGCCTTATCAAGCCCCTGCTAATTACTATTTATTGCCTTTTCCCCTCCCTTGTTTATTTATTGTGAGTAATTATGGTCACCTGGTTTTATCTCCTTGGGAGATTTCCTATGGCTGTCTTTGTAAATCGCCGTTAGAACGGCAGGGTAGAATTCATTCATGCGTAACGACAAACTTTCCCTCGATAACCCCGGTAATAAAATATAAATACTGTTATTTCCTGCAACAGAAGAGCTACATTTCATCGGGAAGTCGCCTAATTATCCGTCCTCCGCGTCTTAAAAAATGAATAGTTTTTTGGCGCAGAGGAAAATATAGCTTTCTGTATCTGGCTGCAGATCAGAACATTAGGAACCTTTTATTCTTATTTTTAAAAAATTCTATTACCGACTTTGGCCTTTTTTACTTTAAGAGAATTTAAAGGGTAACTGTAGTCTCCATTTTTTGCGATTCTCACTGAGCATGTGCAGCTGTGAATAAGTGCCCAGGACACACTCCACTAGGAGGGCTCTAGCAGGGCCAGAAGCCTGTAGAATGAAAATAAATACAGTATGTTTAAATTATAAATGTGAATCCATTCAATATTATATTTATCTTATTATCCTTTAAGAGCCATTGATTAAGCAAGGTTGATTTTTCTCCTTTATTCCAACTCACATAAAACAGATTTCGTTAACTTTCTATAATGATCACATAAAATGGAAGACGTTACTTGGCGGGGAGCAAAAGTTTTACAGTTCAATGTGTAAATAATTAAAACATTAAAACCTGACAGGTTAATAGATGGTGGTCCCAATCTTATCTCCTTAGCATAGCCTACCCATGATCCTTTATTTCCTGTCATATTAATTGTTCTACCTGATTAAGCAAGAGGATTTTTAAAAAACCCTTAAATCTTAAAATTCTTTTTTCGGATGTGAAAGGTTAGATTGTTTTAAATGTTAAGTCAGATTTTAATACATTGGGGTGTAGGGTAGTTCTGGGCAAGCTGAGAGAGAGACAAAATAAGAAAGATGACCAGTAGAGATGGACACAAAACCGAACTTCGGGCCGAACTATATAAGTTTGGACGAACTTGAAAATCCGAACTAGTTTTTTTTTCCAAACTCACGGCTGTATTTTCGATAAATCGAATTTTTCTGGCCGTTTGCTTACCCTCGAATGTATTATTCGTTTTCGGTAACCTTCGAACGTATGGTTCGTATTTACTAGCCCTATAATGTATCGTTCGCTAATCTCGAATGTAATGATCGTTTTTGCTAACCCTCGAATGTAGCCTTCGGGGTCGTAACCTCGACATGTATAGTTCTGTGCGCTGATTAGGTTGTGACACAGGTGATGTAATAAGAGACAGGTAATCAGCGCTGATTAGGTCTGTGACACAGGTGAATGTATCCAAGAGACAAAGTAATCAGCGCTGATTAGGTCTGTGACCAGGTAAATGTATAAAGAGACAGGTAATCAGCGCTGATTAGGTTTGTGACACAGGTAAATGTAATAAAGAGACAGCTAATCAGCGCTGATTAGGACTGTGACACAGGTAAATGTAATAAAGAGACAGGTAATCAGCGCTGATTAGGACTGTGACACAGGGAAATGTAATAAAGAGACCGGTAATCAGCGCTGATAGGACTGTGACACAGGTGAATGTAATAAAGAGACAGGTAATCAGCGCTGATTAGGTCTGTGACACAGCTGAATGTAATAAAGAGACAGGTAATCAGCGCTGATTAGGTCTATGACACAGGTGAATGTAACCAAGAGACAGGTAATCAGAGCTGATTAGGTCTGTGACACAGGTGAATGTATAAAGGACAGGTAATCCGCTGATTAGATCTGTGACACAGCTGAATTAATAAAGAGACAGGAATCAGCCTGATTTAGGTCTGTGACACCTGTTAATGTAAAAAGATACAGGTCATCAGCGCTGTATTAGGACTGTGAAACAGCTGAATGTAATAAAGAGACAGGTAATCAGCGCTGATTAGGCTGTGACCAGTAATGTATCAGAGAACAGTAATCAGCGCGATAGGCTGTGACACAGTAATGTAATAAGAGACAGTAATCAGCGCTGATTAGGTCTGTACACAGGTAATGTAATAAAGAGCAGGTCAATCACGCTGATTAGGACTGTGACACAGTGAATGTAATAAAAGAGAACCCGGTAAGTCAGCGTCTGATTAGGACTGTGACACAGTGAATGTAAATAAAGAGACAGGTAATCAGCGCTGATTAGGTCCCAGTGACAACATGGTGAATGTAATAAAGAGACAGGTAATCAGAAGCGCTGATTAGGACCTGTTTACAACACAGCTGATTAATAAAGAGACAGTAAGCAGAGCTCGGTTCGTCTGTGGCTACATGTGAATGTAATAAAAGACAGGTAATCGTGCTGATAGGACTGTGACCACAGCGTGAATGTAATAAAGAGACAGGTATCACAGCGCTGACTAGGTTCTGTGAACACAGCTGAATGTCATAAAGAGACAGGTAATCAGCGCTGATTGGTCTTGTGACACTGGTGAATGTAATAAAGAGACAGGTAACAGCGCTGATTAGACTGTGACACAGCTGAATGTATAAGAGTAACAGGTAATCCGCGCTGATTAGGGGTTCCTGTGCACAGGTGAATGTAATAAGAGACAGGTAATTTCAGCGCTGATTAAGGACTGTGAGACACAGCTGAATGGAATAAGAGGAAGGTATCACGCTGGTTAGGTCTGTGGCCAGGTGAATGTAATAAAAAGACCGTAAACGCCCGCTGATTGGTCTGTGACACAGCTGACTGTAATAAGGAGACAGGTAATCAGCACTGATAGTTCTGTGACACGCTGAATGTAATAAAGAGACAGTAACAGAGCTGATTAGGTCTGTGACACAGCTGAATGTAATAAAGAGACAGGTAATCAGCGCTGATTAGGTCTGGTGACACGGCTGAATGTAATAAAGAGACAGGTAATCACGCGGATTAGGTCTGTGACCGGTGAATGTATAAAGAGGTAGCAGCACTGATTAGGTCTGTACAGTGAATGTAATAAGAGACCGGTCATTCAGCGCTGATTGGCTCTGTGACACAGCTGAATGTAATAAAAAAGATAGGGGGGGGGACAGGTAATCACGTCTGATTAGGTCTGTGACACAGCTGAATGTAATAAAGAGACAGGTACTCAGAGCTGATTAAGGTCTGTGACACAGGTGAATGTAATAAAGAGACAGGTAATCAGCGCGGATTAGCTGTGACACAGCTGAAATTAATAAAGAGACAGGTAATCAGTCATGTTAGGTCTGTGACCAGGTGATTGTAATAAAGAGACAGGTAATCAGCGCTGATAGGTCTGTGACACAGTTGAATGTAACCCAACGATACAGGTAATCCCATCGCTGATAGAGTCTGTGACACAGGTGAATGCAATAAAGAGACAGGTAATCAGCGTGATTATTCTGTGACACAGCTGAATGTAATAAAGAGACAGGTAATCCC
>CM033472.1:9975180-10140180 GCA_019447015.1 Hymenochirus boettgeri
TGAATGTAATAAAGAGACAGGTAATCAGCGCTGATTAGGTCTGTGACACAGGTGAATGTAATAAAGAGACAGGTAATCAGCGCTGATTAGGACTGTGACACAGGTGAATGTAATAAAGAGACAGGTAATCAGCGCTGATTAGGACTGTGACACAGCTGAATGTAATAAAGAGACAGGTAATCAGCGCTGATTAGGTCCGTGACACAGGTGAATGTAATAAAGAGATAGAGACAGGTAATCAGCGCTGATTAGGTCGGTGACACAGGTTATGTAATAAAGAGACAGGTAATCAGCGCTGATTAGGACTGTGACACAGCTGAATGTAATAAGAGACAGGTAATCAGCGCTGATTAGTCTGTGACACAGGTGAATGTAATAAAGAGACAGGTAATCAGCGCTGATTAGGTCCGTGACACAGGTGAATGTAATAAAGAGACAGGTAATCAGCGCTGATTAGGACTGTGACATAGCTGAATGTAATAAAGAGACAGGTAATCAGCGCTGATTAGGTCGTTGACACAGGTGAATGTAATAAAAGGACAGGTAATCACGGCTGATTAGGACTGTGACACAGTAATGTAATAAAGAGACAGGTAATCAGCGCTGGTTAGGTCTGTGGCACATGTGAATGATAAAAAGACAGGTAATCAGTGCTGATTAGGACTGTGACACAGCTGAATGTATAAAGAGACAGGTAATCAGCGCTGACTAGGTCTGTGCACACCGCTGAATGTAATAAGAGACAGGTAATCAGCGCTGATTAGGTCTGTGACACTGGTGAATGTAATAAGAGACAGGTAATCAGCCTGATTAGGACTGTGACACAGCTGAATGTAATAAGAGACAGGTAATCAGCGCTGATTAGGTCTGTACACAGGTGAATGTAATAAAGAGACAGGTATCAGCGCTGATTAGGACTGTGACACAGCTGAATGTAATAAAGAGACAGGTAATCAGCGCTGGTTAGGTCTGTGGCACAGGTGAATGTAATAAAAAGACGGTAATCAGCGCTGATTGGGTCTGTGGAACACAGCTGAATGTAATAAAGAGACAGGTAATCAGCATGATTAGGTCTGTGACACAGCTGAATGTAATAAAGAGACAGGTAATCAGAGCTGATTAGGTCTGTGACACAGCTGAATGTAATAAAGAGACAGGTAATCACGCGCTGATTAGGTCTGTGACAAGCTGAATGTAATAAAGAGACAGGTAATCAGCGCGGATTAGGTCTGTGACAGGTGAATGTAATAAGAGACAGGTAATCAGCACTGATTAGGTCTGTGACAGGTGAATGTAATAAAGAGACAGGTTCAGCGCTGATTAGGTCTGTGACACACGCTGAATGTAATAAAGAGACGGTAATCAGCGCTGATTAGGTCTGGTGACACAGCTGAATGTAATAAAGAGAACAGGTAATCAAGCTGATTAGGTCTGTGACACAGGTGAATGTAATAAAGAGACAGGTAATCAGAGCTGATTAGGACT
The DNA here is from genome assembly GCA_019447015.1 of Hymenochirus boettgeri. Taxonomy (NCBI): domain Eukaryota; kingdom Metazoa; phylum Chordata; class Amphibia; order Anura; family Pipidae; genus Hymenochirus; species Hymenochirus boettgeri. The sequence continues at coordinate 9,976,666 of CM033472.1, forward strand.
GTGACACAGCTGAATGTAATAAAGAGACAGGTAATCAGCGCTGGTTAGGTCTGTGACACAGGTGATTGTAATAAAGAGACAGGTAATCAGCGCTGATTAGGTCTGTGACACAGGTGAATGTAACCAAGAGACAGGTAATCAGCGCTGATTAGGTCTGTGACACAGTTGAATGCAATAAAGAGACAGGTAATCAGCGCTGATTAGGTCTGTGACACAGCTGAATGTAATAAAGAGACAGGTAATCAGCGCTGATTAGACTGTGACACAGCTGAATGTAATAAAGAGACAGGTAATCAGCGCTGATTAGGACTGTGACACAGCTGAATGTAATAAAGAAACAGGTAATCAGCGCTGATTAGGACTGTGACACAGCTGAATGTAATAAAGAGACAGGTAATCAGCGCTGGTTAGGACTGTGACACAGCTGAATGTAATAAAGAGACAGGTAATCAGCGCTGATTAGGTCTGTGACACAGGTGAATGTAATAAAGAGACAGGTAATCAGCGCTGATTAGGTCTGTGACACAGCTGAATGTAATAAAGAGACAGGTAATCAGCGCTGATTAGGACTGTGACCAGCTGAATGCAATAAAGAGACAGGTAATCAGCGCTGATTAGGACTGACACAGCTGAATGTAATAAAGAGACAGGTAATCAGGGCTGATTAGGAATGTGACACAGCTTGAATGTATAAAGAGACAGGTAATCAGCGCTGATTAGGTCTGTGACACAGGTTAGTAATAAAAGACAGGTAATCAGCGCTGATTAGACTGTGACACAGCTGAATGTAATAAGAGACAGGTAATCAGCGCTGATTAGTCTGTGACACAGGTGAATGTAATAAATGACAGGTAATCAGTGCTGATTAGGACTGTGACACAGGTGAATGTAATAAAGAGACAGGTAATCAGCGCTGATTAGGACTGTGACACAGCTGAATGTAATAAAGAGACAGGTAATCAGCGGCTGATTAGGTCCGTGACACAGGTGAATGTAATAAAGAGACAGGTAATCACTTGATTAGGACTGTGACATAGCTGAATGTAATAAAGAACAGGTAAGCAGCGCTGTTAGTCTGTGCACTGTGAATGTAATAAAAAGACAGGTAATCCGCTGATTAGGACTGTGACCAGCGAATGTAATAAAAGAACAGGTAATCAGCGCTGACTAGGTCTGTGACACAGCTGAATGTAATAAAGAGACAGGTAAACAGCGCTGACTAGGTCTGTGACACAGCTGAATGTAATAAAGAGACAGGTAATCAGCGCTGATTAGGTCTGTGACACTGGTGAATGTAATAAAGAGACAGGTAATCGGCGCTGATTAGGACTGTGACACAGCTGAATGTAATAAAGAGACAGGTAATCAGCGCTGATTAGGTCTGTGACACAGGTGATGTAATAAAGAGACAGTAATCAGCGCTGATTAGGACGTGACACAGCTGAATTAATAAAGAGACAGGTAATCAGCGCTGGTTAGGTCTGTGGCACAGGTGAATGTAATAAAAGACAGGTAATCAGCGCTGATTGGGTCTGTGACACAGCGAATGTAATAAAGAGACAGGTAATCAGCGCTGATTAGGTCTGTGACACAGCTGAATGTATATAAAGAGACAGGTAATCAGAGCTGATTAGGTCTGTGACACAGGTGAATGTAATAAAGAGACAGGTAATCAGCGCTGATTAGGTCTGTGACACAGCTGAATGTAATAAAGAGACAGGTAATTAGCGCGATTAGGTCTGTGACAGGTGAATGTATAAAGAGACAGGTAATCAGCACTGATTAGGTCTGTGACAGGTGAATGTAATAAGAGACAGGTAATCAGCGCTGATTAGGTCTGTGACACAGCTGAATGTAATAAAGAGACAGGTAATCAGCGCTGATTAGGTCTGTGACACAGCTGAATGTAATAAAGAGACAGGTAATCAGAGCTGATTAGGTCTGTGACACAGGTGAATGTAATAAAGAGACAGGTAATCAGCGCTGATTAGGACTGTGACACAGCTGAATGTAATAAAGAGACAGGTATCAGCGCTGGTTAGGTCTGTGACACAGGTGATTGCAATAAAGAGACAGGTAATCAGCGCTGATTAGGTCTGTGACACAGGTGAATGTAACCAAGAGACAGGTAATCAGCGCTGATTAGGTCTGTGACACAGGTGAATGCAATAAAGAGACAGTAATCAGCGCTGATTAGGTCTGTGACACAGCTGAATGTAATAAAGAGACAGGTAATCAGCGCTGATTAGGACTGTGACACAGCTGAATGTAATAAAGAGACAGGTAATCAGCGCTGATTAGGACTGTGACACAGCTGAATGTAATAAAGAAACAGGTATCAGCGCTGATTAGGACTGTGACACAGCTGAATGTAATAAAGAGACAGGTAATCAGCGCTGGTTAGGACTGTGACACAGCTGAATGTAATAAGAGAGCAGGTAATCAGCGCTGATTAGGTCTGTGACACAGGTAATGTAATAAAGAAGCAGGCAATCAGCGCTGATTAGGTCTGTGACACAGCTGATGTAATAAAGAGACAGGTAATCAGCGCTGATTAGGACTGTGACACAGCTGAATGCAATAAAGAGACAGGTAATCAGCGCTGATTAGGACTGTGACACAGCTGAATGTAATAAAGAGACAGGTAATCAGCGCTGATTAGGACTGTGACACAGCTGAATGTAATAAAGAGACAGGTAATAAGCGCTGATTAGGTCTGTGACACTGGTGAATGTAATAAAGAGACAGGTAATCAGCGCTGATTAGGACTGTGACACAGCTGAATGTAATAAAGAGACAGGTAATCAGCGCTGATTAGGTCTGTGACACAGGTGAATGTAATAAAGAGACAGGTAATCAGCGCTGATTAGGACTGTGACACAGCTGAATGTAATAAAGAGACAGGTAATCAGCGCTGGTTAGGTCTGTGGCACAGGTGAATGTAATAAAAAGACAGGTAATCAGCGCTGATGTGGGTCTGTGACACAGCTGAATGTATAAAGAGACAGGTAATCAGCGCTGTTAGGTCTGTGACACAGCTGAATGTAATAAAGAGACAGGTAATCAGACTGATTAGGTCTGTGACACAGCTGAATGTAATAAAGAGACAGGTAATCAGCGCTGATTAGTCTGGACAAAGCTGAATGTAATAAGAGACAGGTAATTAGCGCGGATTAGGTCTGTGACAGGTGAATGTAATAAAGAGACAGGTAATCAGCACTGATTAGGTCTGTGACAGGTGAATGTAATAAAGAGACAGGTAATCAGCGCTGATTAGGTCTGTGACACGCTGAATGTATAAAAGACAGGTAATCAGCGCTGATTAGGTCTGTACACAGCTGAATGTAATAAAGAGACAGGTAATCAGACTGATTAGGTCTGTGACACAGCTGAATGTAATAAAAGAGAGGTAATCAGCGCTGATTAGGTCTGTGACACAGCTGAATGTAATAAGAGACAGGTAATTAGCGCGGATTAGGTCTGTGACAGGTGATGTAATAAAGAGACAGTAATCAGCACTGATTAGGTCTGTGACAGGTGAATGTAATAAAGAGAGACAGGTAATCAGCGCTGATTAGGTCTGTACACAGTTTAATGTAATAGAGACAGGTAATCAGCGCTGATTAGGTCATGACACAGGTGAATGTAATAAGAGAAAGGTAATCAGAGATGATTAGGTCTGTGACACAGCTGAATGTAATAAAAGAGACAGGTATCAGCGCTGATTAAGACTGTGACCAGCTGAATGTAATAAAGAGACAGGTATCAGCGCTGATTAGGACTGTGACACAGCTGAATGTAATAAAGAGACAGGTAATCAGCGCTGATTAGGTCTATGACACAGGTGAATGTAACCAAGAGACAGGTTATCAGCGCGATTAGGTCTATGACACAAGTGAATGTAACAAAGAGACAGGTAATCAGCGCTGATTAGGTCATGACACAGGTGAATGTAACAAAGAGACAGGTAATAATGCTATAATGTATTGGAACCCTATACCCATTAGTAATACTGCGCCATAGCTTTCTGCTTAACAAGCCTATAAACAGGCCGTTAAAGTAGAGGAGATATGAGTGTCTCTATATTCTCAAGATATTAATAATATACTGGATTCATATTATCCCTAACATGCCACATACAGACTTGTCCAAAGTAACCCCAGAAAAGTGTTAATAGAGATGTAATGTGGGTTTGAATAGAATCCAGTTTCGAATCGAATCTGAGGGTTTCAAAGTCCCGATGAAACTTTCGGAACTCCCGAATTTCAGGGAACCCGGAATTTTTGAAATTTTCGATTTTTATCGAAAAACGAAACTCAAACTTTCGAACTTTTTGAAAATTCAAAAACGGAAAGTAACTCAACAGTTCGAACATCTCTAGTGTTTATCCCATTTACCATTTTACCTTTTACGTATTAAAGGCAAACCCATTGCATTCTGGTAGTTCCCTTTAAACTTTTTTGCTGTGACTCCTTTTACCCGCTATTCTATTGTCTTTCGCCTGAATGAATCCCAAGAAAAATTCTGGCAGCAGAGAAAACGCAGCTTGCAAACAATCATAGCTTGTCCTCTCTAACCTCCTAAATCATTCAGTTATACTAATATTTTCATCATGGCCTTAGCTGGGCGACTCTCGTCTGTCATCTTGATGTATAGAGTGTCATTTACAGGAATACAAAATCGAGTGTTTACAGGGCCAGGGTGAAATGCGCCGTTTTTCTGGGAAATTGGTGAAAAAGACATGGCAGTACATGAGATGTGATCGGAGACAAAAAGGTTGTAATGGACAAATCTCTGTCTGGGTCCGTTTTCAGAATAAACTTTGAGAATTCTAAAAGGAAGGGAGTATCAGTCGTGATGTGATTTGCTGTAATAAATGGAGAAGTAGAAAGAATTGCATTTCTGAGATCAGTTTGTCTTCTAAATATTACTCATGTCAGGGTAACGTCCGCTGGTGTTCCGTCAATTACATTTCAATAGATAAAATGAATCAATTGCAGAAACACACAGAGGCATTGATGCAGCTGCGAATCTTAACTGACTCTTTAGGCCTTTTCACACTTTACACGAAGTACATGAGGTTGCAGGTTCAGTTCCGCAGACATTTCCTTTTGATAAAATGTTAATATTCAGTTTCTTACATCCATGCTGGGTTTCAACCAGCTAAGATGAATTATGGGAGCTGATCCCTAGTACCCACAGGTTCGTTTCATATTGAGACTTTAGTTCCCCTTTAAGCCAAAGTTAATTCTGCTTTAAAGCAGTGGAGTAATCAAGGTCTCAGTCTGATAACTACAACTGGAGTTTGTTTCCACTTCTCCTTTTCAACTGCACACGTGGGAGGTAGGAATACTCCCTTCCTTCAAGGAGGTAGGGATATGCTCTCTGACCTCCCTATGAATCCCCCAAAACTTTGCATTAAAAATGGTTTGGTGTCCCTTTAAACTCAGGTCATTGCATTTCAAACATACCTTCCTTGTGGTAAGAGGTGAAAGAAGTTTTCCCTTAAACTACCATATAAGGCAATGAGTATGGACAGTGCTAAAAGTACCGCAGCCTGCTTGGTGATTCTGATTGGTTCCACACCAGCAGAGCAGTACCAGGCCACCTACCACGTTGACTGTCCACCAATAAAGAGATGGAGCTGCCTTTGTTTGGTTCTTTGGAAAATATGTCCTGGAACATCATTATATAAAGAGAAATCATGTGTGTGGCTTCCTGTTTAAAATATTATTTACAGAATTAACCTTTAATTTCCATCTTTTCCATAGAAACGAGCCCAGCTATAACTGTTCCATATTCCCTGGGGTCCCATTGCCTTCAAAAACCCATTACAAAGTCTTCATCGTTATCACAAGATTACTGGGACTTTTCTTCTTTTGCTCCATTAGACTTTCTCTGCAAAGCTGCAGCTCTGAATAGAAATCAATACAGCTGGCCAGGGGAATGCGTATCTAGTCCCCCCGGACTTCTCCTAGGCTTCTCCTAAATGATCTTGATTGCGTTCTTGATAAGCCCCAGTCCCACAAAAGACGGTGAGTTCTGAACTGTAAGCGGAGGGTGGGGGCCATTTCTATTCTGGAATAGGATGGAAAATCATTAGTCTTTGTTCGGTTAAATCTATAAGTTCATTTTCTTTCAGGTGAAACACTGAAATACTGGGATCTGACATTCTGCTGTTGAGTTTGGCCCAACGTGTACAAGATACAGATTCCAGGTAATGTAATACATTACAGGGTCGGACCGGGAATTAAAACTCAACCTTAAAGGGATTAATGACATCAAATTGGATAAAATGTAATACTAATTAAAGGCTATGTCCACCCACAATATATTTTTTTTATAAGTTTCCCCAAGGGCTCCCAGCCCCAACCGCTATACTTGTATCTTCAGAAAGCCCCCCAAACTCTACTTACCTCCCTCTTTCCTCCGCCGTGCTCCCGGCCCTCTGCTTGCAAGGAAATGAAAAGAGGAGGGTAAGTAAGAGTTTGGGGAGCTTTCTGAAGATACAAATATTGCGGGTTGGGGCTGGGAGACATGGGGGAATACTGCACTGAAGGGTTTATGGTAGGGGGAGGGATAGTAGAACGGGAGGGAGAGGGAGGGAGGGGAGGGAGAGGGAGGGGGAAAAGGGCTGCAGTACGCATGGCAAAAAATCTACCTGAGGCCAGCTAGCAGGCAGTGTCCTATATGTACCTGCTAGCCTCCTGGTGGGCAGTTTTTGGGACTTTGGGGGGGGACTACAGGAGAACCCTATGGAGTTGGGATGTGAGGTAAGGATTAAACTACACTACATGATGGGGCCAGTAGTTGGGGGGATTATAGTTTTGGGGGTGGACATGCCCTTTAAATTGGAGAGATTATAGTCAAAAGTGAACAACATCTTTATTGTTTAGATTTAACTCTAAAATACACCTGCGATTTCCATCGCAATGTGCCGACAGATCACATTGGTATCTGATCACATTGCAAAGGGAACCTGCACACATGGGATTGGTCTGTCGTGGGGCCATACACCTCACAATAGTTATCGGCTCCCTCATTAAAGTAAAGGGAGCCAATGGTGACCGATGGATCAATCGGAGTACCGATTAAGGACGTTCGTTGGCACATCCATCAGTCAGAATATCCCCTACACACGAGCGATAATTGGTAAATCCGTTGTTCCACAACGGGATTTACCTATTATCGTTCATATGTATGGCCCCCTATACACTACACACTTATAGGCTTATTTAATAACAGGTACAAAATGGCGCCTGTTCTATTAATCTGCAACAGTAAAATGTTATCAGTTGATTGGTTGCGGCATCATGGACAAACGTTTGTACTACCTATTAATTATTATTCGGTATGGAATAAAGGTTATCGAATTTTCGATAATTGGTATACAATATTCAATAATCAGTGTCAAATATCCAGCTCCAATCTCTATTCTTTTATTGGGTTGGGTTTGAATAGAACTAACGGGTTTTTCATGCTCGGTGAATACTCACTGTCCCGCAAGTCAGCCAGTAAGGGGGCAACTACCCTGTTGATTAGAGATGTCCGAACTTCGCAAAATTCGGTCCGCTCGAGATTCGCGAATTTTCGAAAAAATTCGAAAATTCGAAAATCCGCGAGCGACCCATAAAACCTATTAAAATGAAGATTCTTCAAAAATACGAGGATTCTTCGAAAATACGAAGATTGTTCGGAAATACGGACCCGAACATGTGCTTGCTCCGTCCCAAAATGCGAAAAATCTGCGAAATTTAGAATTGAATTTGCGAGAATTTCTCGGATTTTCCCTGTATTTTCAAAAATACAAGAAATCCTCGGAATTTCGAACATTTTTCGAAAACGCGGTTCGGAAAAGTTCGGAAGGGTGGAAAACGGAAAATCCGCTATATCCGCCGTTCGCGAACGAGGTAAATCCGCCGCGGATCCGGCTTCGGATCCGCGAACTGGGCCATCACTACTGTTGTGTGGAGACTCTCAATGAAAGAACAAAACTCACATTCTTATTTGCTCTGGGAGGGCACGTCGTAGAGACATGGGCCAGAATTCCCACCAGACAGACCCCTCCAATCAATAAATCTGATGAGAATTAAGCAGTACTGGCAATGTATTTTCCTGACCGATCATAGGAATCAGTCATGTTACCGTTAGTGATGGAACACAAACCAACGGAACCCAAGTTTGAGCCAAACTTTATGAGTTCAGGACAAAGTCGAACTATTTGAACTAGTTCGGGGTCAAACTAGTTCATTTTTTCGAACTCGCGGCTGTTATTAGAAAACCGAAGATTATCTACATAGATCGGTATATGTGTAATAACTTAATAACCAACGTCCTTATCAATCAGAATTTCCTGTCTTGAGGTTTGTAGCTGTGGAAGTTGGTATATGGTGATTGTTGACCCTAAGGCTCCCATCTTTGACCCTCTACTAAATAGCAGTGGACAATTCCAATGTTCCATTAAGTTTAGGTTGCCTTTGACTAGATCTGGTCTACCTTAGAACACGTTATGTTAGCCAGTCGCTATTTTTTTATGTATTAATATCCAAAGGACATAGAAGGAGATTTATTTCATGTACCTAGAGAACAATTTTTATTTTCATAAGCAATCAAACCTAAATGAATGGTCTCTGGAAAGTCTTCTTAGATTCTAATTTAGATGGAATGGTCTAGGTTCAGGACGAGTTTCCACCTCAGCAATCACAATAACCGTAAAGCTATGCGCTCCAACGTTAGCTATGGAATGGCAACTTGTGGTTAACCCGAAAGTTTTCTTCTTACAAATTAAAAACAGGCATCGACCATCAAAAACATGATCACTGCTGGCAAAGCGTTGTTACAATTTTCATTGCCTGGATGGTGTGTTAATCACAGCTTGCAATACATTTCCCTTTATATTCCCATAACATTATTGTATCTTCTTTCTTCCCGAAAGATATGTGTTTACACTTTATATCTGCAAGAAATCATAGGCGGTGTACACACACGGGCAACTGACTTTGCTTGGTTTTTATGAAGAAGTGAGTAAGAATTTAGACTCTGGCATAGCAGTGGATGTGGAATACTTGGCTAAGGCTTTTGATACTGTGCCACATAGTCCACTAATGTATACGTTTATACTCGAGCATAAGCCGAGGTTTGTAGGTTTTAAAATGAGCCCAAAAAGCTAGCCCCGGCTTATACTCGAGTCACTACTGAGTCACACCAGTTCTGATCGCAAAGTGCCCAGGGGCCCTTGGCATTTTTGCTACATACTGCCTCTTTACGGCAGCTAGGGTAATCAGGTGGCAGCATTCAAGTGCCCCCCCTAGCCCCACCGGTTTAGTCCAAATCCAATGTGGGAATCGGGGGCTACAGCAGAGAGAAGGAGGATTCGGCGATAAGGGAGACCCCAGGGAAGTCCTGTGATGTCACAGCACTTCCCCGGGATCTCCCTTATCGTGGAACTCCTGTTCTCCTTTCTACTGCTGCTAGCTCCCGATTCCCACATCAGATTTGGAGGGGGCTAGGGGGGCAATTGAATGCTGCCCCCCGATTGCCCTAGAGGCCTTAAAGGGGCAGTACGCGCAAAGCTTCACAGTACTTCACTGTGACTCCATTCAGATTGCAGCGCAATATAGGTATAGTAGGTGTCAGTGAGTGACAGCTTACTGTAGAATTTGAGAATAGAGCTCAGAGTTCCATTCTCAAATAGACTTTTTTTCTGATATTTACTACTTAATCTTTGGGAGCAGAGATCAATATTAGGTGATCAGTTCTGATCACCTAATTATTATCTTTGCCAATAATGAAAATAACTTTCGTTCTGGGATTTGATTTTTCCGATCGGATTTGAACTTGGAAAGTGGGCATTTTGCCCGTATTCCAAGTTCATTATCATTCCCTAAGATGATCTGATGATTATTTGGGAATGATAAATAAAATAAAATGCACATACAAAAAAAAAATTATATAGTAAATATTAAGAGTATTGTGATACTAACAGTTTATTTTGTTGACAAGCTTTCGAGGGCTAAAACCTCTCATCAGGTCAGAGCAATACTGATTTAACAACAGAAAAGTAAAAAGCTAATTCCAAAAGATAACAAGATAAGCAAAATAACAGGGGGAGAGAACGGGGAACGTTTTGTTTTTTATTTGTTTTTTTGCCGATTGTGAGGAAAGTTACTGGGTCATTTACAGTAATTTACCATTGCTAATTAACGGTAATTAGAACTTTTCGCCCTGTTTTCCCCCCGTTGACTTTATGTTTTTGTTTTTGAACCCTAGAACTTTAGGAAGTTCCACATCTCTACTCATCATTTGTCATCTAGCTATTGACAATAATTGTTTACTGGCAGTAATTAACTACATGTGAGTAGGGGTTGAGAGTTTATCAACGGTCCAATATGGTGGGTGGGAGGGAGTCAGAATAATTGTCAACTCTGCAAAGGAGGACTTCACCCTACACTAATTATCCTCCATAACTGCTAATTAAATAGATCTATTACTTATCTTTCTGATAATTTCTAACTTAAGGTACACAAGTATCTGTTTGGAGAATCCTTCTCTCTCCCTGGGTAATTCACACTGAGCATGTCCAGGTCACTGAGCTAGGGAAGAGGCAGTAACTGCAGGGTTTCTGTACGTTTTTTTACAGTTACTCTAAGATTGCACAGAAAGACAAGAGTTTATGGGTCAATCCTGGACCTGGGTTAAAAACATTCCTTGGCAAATGGGAATGTTGTCTGGTTATGTAATAAAATATATCAATAATCCTTACAGTAAGAAGGAATAATGGGGTCATAGAGACAAAGAAATCAGGATATCCCAATATTGTACAAAGGTTGGATTGTGTTTGGTGGTAAGATGAATAAACCCTGGAGTTTATTTCACAGTGGGTCTGCAGAATCTGGAGTGCAGACATCTCTGACTGTATGATGAAGCTATGGAGTTATCTATCCTGCATTCTTCCATAGCTCAAAACAGCTTGTCTCTACTTCCTCTCTATATAGATAGACGACAATGTTATTATTAATATTAATCTAAGAAATTACCTTAAAATACAGGGAGCTGCCATACTTGTTCAATCCAATGCAATAATAAATAGCCCGAGAGGCCTTTGTCTGTGAAAAGATGCATTGTATAAAATAATGTTAGATATATTACCCAAGAAGTAAAAGTTCAGCAAATGTATTTCTTGCTAATTATTATTATTTGGGGGAAGTGAGAAAGTGTTAGAATACGCAAGCAAGAATGTCCAAGCACTTTCATTGGATGTTGAGTAGACCAAATAATGACAAGAAGTGGACATGAAAGTCCCCAGTGTGAGCACCTAGCATTATTGGAGGGGGCTTATCTCCAAAGTCATGATACCCAGCTTGCTTAGTCCCACCCTCTGTCTTGTGTCCATAACTTAACCAATGGAAAAGAGTGCATTTCAGCCAATCCTAAGGACTCCTAGAGTTCACTTGGTTAAGAGACACTTGTCTAGACTAATTCTGAAATGTTGATGTGACCACTGACATTTCAACTGTGGAAAATAAGTTTCAACAAGAAATTTCACATCAAAACCATTTGGCGCTCTGTGGTAGAACGAACCTTAGTGAGATCCTATAACTAGGAATCCTAAGAGCATTCTACAGCATGAAGAGATTCTAAAATATAAAACAACGTACCAATGAATGCTAGGGACATAGCTGGCACGTGGGTTGAGGAGCTGTCTTGAGCACCTGCATGCGTTATTCCTGTTATTGTAAAGATAATATAGAGATTCTCTTCGTTCTTTGTTTTTCACCGCTATAGAGAACTGCAAGTTCCTTTTACCCAATGAAGTGGAACATCACCAACAATGAACGTATTGTTCTTTCAATGACATTAACACCCCCCCCCAAAAAATCTAAGAATTCGTGATTTACAGGTTTGAACTCAATATAAAAAAGAAAAACTTGTTTTGGTTCTTTTAGAACCTGCCGTGTAGATGTTAATTCTTTAGGAATGTGATGGACTTTCATACAATTTATTCTCTCCCTCCCTCTCCGTGGGAAGAAGATACGTGGCAGGAGACAGTATGGATAATACATCAGATAGGTAGAAATCAGTGGAATCACAGTGGGAAGCGGATGGAAACTTTGATGACAGGCTTTCTATCTGGACGCAGGAGATTTCGAATTAGAGGCTGAACAAATCGACCAATAAAGAAGGACGGAGGAGATACAATGACTCGCATTGTGCAGTATTTACATTAAAAATATAAAATATAAGTATCCAAATTTTATTACCAATAGAGATGGGATCCGGGTCCGAAACCGGACGGATTGTTCGGAATTCGAAAAAAAATCTGGAAACTCGAAAATAGTTTCTGGTCGTAATTTAGAGAATTATCGGATGTTCGAGGCTATTTCGAGACGTTTCAAAAATAGCTCGAACATTCGATACAAATCGAAAACACCGCTCAAAATTCCTGGTTTGTAAGTTTCGTTTTTGGAATTTCGGATTTTCCCGACATCCAGATAACGGAGCGAAACACGTCAGTTTCGGCCATCTCTAATACCAATTACATCGCTCAAATCTGCCTCTTTACAAACCCCTCGATTTGTTTTCAATACATAGTACATAGAGCCCGATCATTTCTCAGACTCTCGCCCAGCGATTCATTGAAGAGCATTATACTGTACTCAAAAAATCCCTGCATGTGCTTCGAAGAGATAAAACATACTTGTTACATACAGGTTAGTGCAGATAATACAAGGTCATGCAGCAATCAATGGTGCTGCCTGGCCCTAATAGAAAACTTTTGTCACCGATTGGCTATTTCTACAGCTCTGTCAATGGCTGAATTGTCAGTGGTCAGTAATCTGCTACCCCTATAAGATACTGCAAGGAGGACGCTACCTCATAGCTTTAATGGGCTATTGTTCTCGGCAGCTTCAAGGTCAGAAAGTCCTTAATGTCTTCTGGTTCTTGTCACTAGCTCCAGATCTTCTACAAGCTTCCTTATAGTGTAGGGGGACATTGCGCCTGTAAAGGAACAGTTCAGCTCATAGCATCCATCTAGAAAGGGTTTAACCTAGGGATCCAAATGAAGTGTCCTTGATTGGTTACGTTGAGTCAAAGACTTATCTGATGACTGATCCCATAATGTGATTTCAGAATCTCATGTAGACCGCTGGACACTTATTGGCTAATAAAATGAAATCAATCTAATCACACTAAATATGGGGTCCAAGCGAGATTGATTGAAAAAGGTAAATACACTTTAAGTGGGAATTCCATTTTTGTGTCCTAGTTCCCCTTTAAACCAGCCTCACCAGGGACTCACTGTCCACGTGATCTAGTTACATTGCTGCAAAGTTAAACATTTCTAACATCTGGACGATACTTACACAACACATCAATTTTTCTTACCATTAACACGTCAAATAAACCTGCCAAGTTCCTTTTTTAATTGTATCATTTTATCCCTCTGTGTCTCAACAGCCACGCCAAATGCTAATTCCAACTTGCTGTCCTGTACATCAATCATCAATAACTCTATCAGTTATACAGGCCAGAGAACATCCACCCCATAAATCATTCCATCCGTACTGAGCCTACAATTGCGCTTGACAAAATGGCAGAACTGCTGCGGTTGTTTTTATTATAATTGTATGGATATGGGGGGGGGGGGGTTTCAGATGGTGTGACACAGCTGAATGTAATAAAGAGACAGGCAATCAGCGCTGATTAGGTCTGTGACACAGCTGAATGTAATAAAGAGACAGGCAATCAGCGCTGATTAGGTCTGTGACACAGCTGAATGTAATAAAGAGACAGGTAATCAGAGCTGATTAGGTCTGTGACACAGCTGAATGTAATAAAGAGACAGGTAATCAGAGCTGATTAGGACTGTGACACAGCTGAATGTAATAAAGAGACAGGTAATCAGAGCTGATTAGGACTGTGACACAGCTGAATGTAATAAAGAGACAGGTAATCAGAGCTGATTAGGACTGTGACACAGCTGAATGTAATAAAGAGACAGGTAATCAGAGCTGATTAGGACTGTGACACAGCTGAATGTAATAAAGAGACAGGTAATCAGAGCTGATTAGGTCTGTGACACAGCTGAATGTAATAAAGAGACAGGCAATCAGCGCTGATTAGGTCTGTGACACAGCTGAATGTAATAAAGAGACAGGCAATCAGCGCTGATTAGGACTGTGACACAGCTGAATGTAATAAAGAGACAGGTAATCAGAGCTGATTAGGTTGTGACAGCGTGAGGCATATTAAAGAGACAGGTAATCAGCGCTGATTAGGTCTGTGACACAGTTTAATGTAATAGAGACAGGTAATCAGCGCTGATTAGGTCTATGACACAGGTGAATGTAATAAAGAGAAAGGTAATCAGAGATGATTAGGTCTGTGACACAGCTGAATGTAATAAAGAGACAGGTAATCAGCGCTGATTAAGACTGTGACACAGCTGAATGTAATAAAGAGACAGGTAATCAGCGCTGATTAGGACTGTGACACAGCTGAATGTAATAAAGAGACAGGTAATCAGCGCTGATTAGGTCTATGACACAGGTGAATGTAACCAAGAGACAGGTTATCAGCGCTGATTAGGTCTATGACACAAGTGAATGTAACAAAGAGACAGGTAATCAGCGCTGATTAGGTCTATGACACAGGTGAATGTAACAAAGAGACAGGTAATAATGCTATAATGTATTGGAACCCTATACCCATTAGTAATACTGCGCCATAGCTTTCTGCTTAACAAGCCTATAACAGGCCGTTAAAGTAGAGGAGATATGAGTGTCTCTATATTCTCAAGATATTAATAATATACTGGATTCATATTATCCCTAACATGCCACATACAGACTTGTCCAAAGTAACCCCAGAAAAGTGTTAATAGAGATGTAATGTGGGTTTGAATAGAATCCAGTTTCGAATCGAATCTGAGGGTTTCAAAGTCCCGATGAAACTTTCGGAACTCCCGAATTTCAGGGAACCCGGAATTTTTGAAATTTTCGATTTTTATCGAAAAACGAAACTCAAACTTTCGAACTTTTTGAAAATTCAAAAACGGAAAGTAACTCAACAGTTTCGAACATCTCTAGTGTTTATCCCATTTATCCATTTTACCTTTTACGTATTAAAGGCAAACCCATTGCATTCTGGTAGTTTCCCTTTAAACTTTTTTGCTGTGACTCCTTTTACCCGCTAGTCTATTGTCTTTCGCCTGAATGAATCCCAAGAAAATAATTCTGGCAGCAGAGAAAACGCAGCTTGCAAACAATCATAGCTTGTCCTCTCTAACCTCCTAAATCATTCAGTTATACTAATATATTTCATCATGGCCTTAGCTGGGCGACTCTCGTCTGTCATCTTGATGTATAGAGTGTCATTTACAGGAATACAAAATCGAGTGTTTACAGGGCCAGGGTGAAATGCGCCGTTTTTCTGGGAAATTGGTGAAAAAGACATGGCAGTACATGAGATGTGATCGGAGCAAAAAGGTGTAATGGACAAATCTCTGTCTGGGTCCGTTTTCAGAATAAACTTTGAGAATTCTAAAAGGAAGGGAGTATCAGTCGTGATGTGATTTGCTGTAATAAATGGAGAAGTAGAAAGAATTGCATTTCTGAGATCAGTTTGTCTTCTAAATATTACTCAGTGTCAGGGTAACGGGTCCGCTGGTGTTCCGTCAATTTACATTTCAATAGATAAAATGAATCAATTGCAGAAACACACAGAGGCATTGATGCAGCTGCGAATCTTAACTGACTCTTTAGGCCTTTTCACACTTTACACGAAGTACATGAGGTTGCAGGTTCAGTTCCGCAGACATTTCCTTTTGATAAAAATGTTAATATTCAGTTTCTTACATCCATGCTGGGTTTCAACCAGCTAAGATGAATTATGGGAGCTGATCCCTAGTACCCACAGGTTCGTTTCATATTGAGACTTTAGTTCCCCTTTAAGCCAAATGTTAATTCTGCTTTAAAGCAGTGGAGTAATCAAGGTCTCAGTCTGATAACTACAACTGGAGTTTGTTTCCACTTCTCCTTTTCAACTGCACACGTGGAGGTAGGAATACTCCCTTCCTTCAAGGAGGTAGGGATATGCTCTCTGACCTCCCTATGAATCCCCCAAAACTTTGCATTAAAAATGGTTTGGTGTCCCTTTAACACTCAGGTCATTGCATTTCAAACATACCTTACCTTGTGGTAAGAGGTGAAAGAAGTTTTCCCTTAAACTACCATATAAGGCAATGAGTATGGACAGTGCTAAAAGTACCGCAGCCTGCTTTGGTGATTCTGATTGGTTCCACACCAGCAGGAGCTAGACCAGGCCACCTACCACGTTGACTGTCCACCAATAAAGAGATGGAGCTGCCTTTGGTTTGGTTCTTTGGAAAATATGTCCTGGAACATCATTATATAAAGAGAAATCATGTGTGTGGCTTCCTGTTTAAAATATTATTTACAGAATTAACCTTTAATTTCCATCTTTTCCATAGAAACGAGCCCAGCTTATAACTGTCCATATTCCCTGGGGTCCCATTGCCTTCAAAAACCCATTACAAAGTCTTCATCGTATCACAAGATTACTGGGACTTTTCTCTTTTGCTCCATTAGACTTTCTCTGCAAAGCTGCAGCTCTGAATAGAAATCAATACAGCTGGCCAGGGGAATGCGTATCTAGTCCCCCCCGGACTTCTCCTAGGCTTCTCCTAAATGATCTTGATTGCGTTCTTGATAAGCCCCAGTCCACACAAAAGACGGTGAGTTCTGAACTGTAAGCGGAGGGTGGGGGCCATTTCTATTCTGGAATAGGATGGAAAATCATTAGTCTTTGTTCGGTTAAATCTATAAGTTCATTTTCTTTCAGGTGAAACACTGAAATACTGGGATCTGACATTCTGCTGTTGAGTTTGGCCCAACGTGTACAAGATACAGATTCCAGGTAATGTAATACATTACAGGGTCGGACCGGGAATTAAAACTCAACCTTAAAGGGATTAATGACATCAAATTGGATAGAAAATGTAATAGCTAATTAAAGGCTATGTCCACCCACAAATATATTTTTTTATATAAGTTTCCCCAAGGGCTCCCAGCCCCAACCGCTATACTTGTATCTTCAGAAAGCCCCCCAAACTCTACTTACCTCCCCTCTTTCCTCCGCCGTGCTCCCGGCCCTCTGCTTGCAAGGAAATGAAAAGAGGAGAGGTAAGTAAGAGTTTGGGGAGCTTTCTGAAGATACAAATATTGCGGTTGGGGCTGGGAGACATGGGGGAATACTGCACTGAAGGGGTTTTATGGTAGGGGGAGGGATAGTAGAACGGGAGGGAGAGGGAGGGAGAGGGAGGGAGAGGGAGGGGGAGAAGGGCTGCAGTACGCATGGCAAAAATCTACCTGAGGCCAGCTAGCAGGCAGTGTCCTATATGTACCTGCTAGCCTCCTGGTGGGCAGTTTTTGGGACTTTGGGGGGGGACTACAGGAGAACCCTATGGAGTTGGGATGTGAGGTAAGGATTAAACTACACTACATGATGGGGCCAGTAGTTGGGGGGATTATAGTTTTGGGGGTGGACATGCCCTTTAAATTGGAGGAGATTATAAGTCAAAAGTGAACAACATCTTTATTGTTTAGATTTAACTCTAAAATACACCTGCGATTTCCATCGCAATGTGCCGACAGATCACATTGGTATCTGATCACATTGCAAAGGGAACCTGCACACATGGGATTGGTCTGTCGTGGGGCCATACACCTCACAATAGTTATCGGCTCCCTCTATTAAAGTAAAGGGAGCCAATGGTGACCGATGGATCAATCGGAGTACCGATTAAGGACGTTCGTTGGCACATCCGATCAGTCAGGAATATCCCCTACACACGAGCGATAATTGGTAAATCCAGTTGTTCCACAACGGGATTTACCTATTATCGTTCATATGTATGGCCCCCTATACACTACACACTTATAGGCTTATTTAATAACAGGTACAAAATGGCGCCTGTTCTATTAATCTGCAACAGTAAAATGTTATCAGTTGATTGGTTGCGGCATCATGGACAAACGTTTGTACTACCTATTAATTATTATTCGGTATGGAATAAAGGTTATCGAATTTTCGATAATTGGTATACAATATTCAATAATCAGTGTCAAATATCCAGCTCCAATCTCTATTCTTTTATTGGGTTGGGTTTGAATAGAACTAACGGGTTTTGCATGCTCGGTGAATACTCACTGTCCCGCAAGTCAGCCAGTAAGGGGGCAACTACCCTGTTGATTAGAGATGTCCGAACTTCGCAAAATTCGGTCCGCTCGAGGATTCGCGAATTTTCGAAAAAATTCGAAAATTCGAAAATCCGCGAGCGGACCCATTAAAACCTATTAAAATGAAAGATTCTTCAAAAATACGAGGATTCTTCGAAAATACGAAGATTGTTCGGAAATACGGACCCGAACATGTGGCTTGCTCCGTCCCAAAATGCGAAAAATCTGCGAAATTTAGAATTGAATTTGCGAGAATTTCTCGGATTTTCCCTGTATTTTCAAAAATACAAGAAATCCTCGGAATTTCGAACATTTTTCGAAAACGCGGTTCGGAAAAGTTCGGAAGGTGGAAAAACGGAAAATCCGCTATATCCGCCGTTCGCGAACGAGGTAAATCCGCCGCGGATCCGGCTTCGGATCCGCGAACTGGGCCATCACTACTGTTGATGTGGAGACTCTCAATGAAAGAACAAAACTCACATTCTTATTTGCTCTGGGAGGGCACGTCGTAGAGACATGGGCCAGAATTCCCACCAGACAGACCCCTCCAATCAATAAATCTGATGAGAATTAAAGCAGTACTGGCAATGTATTTTCCTGACCGATCATAGGAATCAGTCATGTTACCGTTAGTGATGGACACAAAACCGAACTGGAACCCAAGTTTGAGCCAAACTTTATGAGTTCAGGACAAAGTCGAACTATTTGAACTAGTTCGGGGTCAAACTAGTTCATTTTTTCGAACTCGCGGCTGTATATTAGAAAACCGAAGATTATCTACATAGAATCGGTATATGTGTAATAACTTAATAACCAACGATCCTTATCAATCAGAATTTCCTGTCTTGAGGTTTGTAGCTGTGGAAGTTGGTATATGGTGATTGTTGACCCTAAGGCTCCATCTTTGACCCTCTACTAAATAGCAGTGGACAATTTCCAATGTTCCATTAAGTGTTAGGTTGCCTTTGACTAGATCTGGTCTACCTTAGAACACGTTATGTTAGCCAGTCGCTATTTTTTTATGTATTAATATCCAAAGGACATAGAAGGGAGATTTATTTCATGTACCTAGAGAACAATTTTTATTTTCATAAGCAATCAAACCTAAATGAATGGTCTCTGGAAAGTCTTCTGCTAGATTCTAATTTAGATGGAATGGTCTAGGTTCCCGGAGACGAGTTTCCACCTCAGCAATCACAATAACCGTAAAGCTATGCGCTCCAACGTTAGCTAATGGAATGGCAACTTGTGGTTTACCCGAAAGGTTTTCTTCTTACAAGATTAAAAACAGGCATTCGACCATCAAAAACATGATCACTGCTGGCAAAGCGTTGTTACATATTTCATGCCTGGATGGTGTTTAATCACAGCTTGCAATACATTTCCCTTTTATATTCCCATAACATTATTGTATCTTCATTTCTTCCCGAAAGATATGTGTTTACACTTTATATCTGCAAGAAATCATAGGCGGTGTACACACACGGGCAAACTGACTTTGCTTGGTTTTTATGAAGAAGTGAGTAAGAATTTAGACTCTGGCATAGCAGTGGATGTGGAATACTTGGCTAAGGCTTTTGATACTGTGCCACATAGTCCACTAATGTATACCGTTTATACTCGAGCATAAGCCGAGGTTTGTAGGTTTTAAAATGAGCCCAAAAAGCTAGCCCCGGCTTATACTCGAGTCACTACTGAGTCACACCAGTTCTGATCGCAAAGTGCCCAGGGGCCCTTGGCATTTTTGCTACATACTGCCTCTTTACGGCAGCTAGGGTAATCAGGTGGCAGCATTCAAGTGCCCCCCCTAGCCCCACCGGTTTAGTCCAAATCCAATGTGGGAATCGGGGGCTAGCAGCAGGAGAAGAGGAGTTCGGCGATAAGGGAGACCCCAGGGAAGTCCTGTGATGTCACAGCACTTCCCCGGGATCTCCCTTATCGTGGAACTCCTGTTCTCCTCTTCTACTGCTGCTAGCTCCCGATTCCCACATCAGATTTGGAGGGGGCTAGGGGGGCAATTGAATGCTGCCCCCCGATTGCCCCTAGAGGCCTTAAAGGGGCAGTACGCAGCAAAGCTTCACAGTACTTCACTGTGATCTCCATTCAGATTGCAGCGCAATATAGGTATAGTAAGGTGTCAGTGAGTGACAGCTTACTGTAGAATTTGAGAATAGAGCTCAGAGTTCCATTCTCAAATAGACTTTTTTTCTGAATATTTACTACTTAATCTTTGGGAGCAGAGATCAATATTAGGTGATCAGTTCTGATCACCTAATTATTGATCTTTGCCAATAAATGAAAAATAACTTTCGTTCTGGGATTTGATTTTTCCGATCGGATTTGAACTTGGAAAGTGGGCATTTATGCCCGTATTCCAAGTTCATTATCATTCCCTAAGATGATCTGATGATTATCTTTGGGAATGATAAATAAAATAAAATGCACATACAAAAAAAAATATATATAGTAAATATTAAGAGTATTGTGATACTAACAGTTTATTTTGTTGACAAGCTTTCGAGGGCTAAAACCTCTTCATCAGGTCAGAGCAATACTGATTTAACAACAGAAAGTAAAAAGCTAATTCCAAAAGATAACAAGATAAGCAAAATAACAAGGGGGAGAGAACGGGGAACGTTTTGTTTTTTATTTGTTTTTTTGCCGATTGTGAGGAAAGTTACTGGGTCATTTACAGTAATTTACCATTGCTAATTTAACGGTAATTAGAACTTTTCGCCCTGTTTTCCCCCGTTGACTTTAATGGGTTTGTTTTTGAACCCTAGAACTTTAGGAAGTTCCACCATCTCTACTCATCATTTGGTCATCTAGCTATTGACAATAATTGTTTACTGGCAGTAATTAACTACATGTGATGAGGGGTTGAGAGTTTATCAACGGTCCAATATGGTGGGTGGGAGGGAGTCAGAATAATTGTCAACTCTGCAAAGGAGGACTTCACCCTACAGCTAATTATCCTCCATAACTGCTAATTAAATAGATCTATTACTTATCTTTCTGGATAATTTCTAACTTAAGGTACACAAAGTATCTGTTTGGAGAATCCTTCTCTCTCCCTGGGTAATTCACACTGAGCATGTCCAAGGTCACTGAGCTAGGGAAGAGGCAGTAACTGCAGGGATTTCTGTACTGTTTTTACAGTTACTCTAAAGATTGCACAGAAAGACAAGAGTTTATGGTCAATCCTGGACCTGGGTTAAAACATTCCTTGGCAAATGGGAATGTTGTCTGGTATGTGAATAAAATATATCAATAGAATCCTTACAGTAAGAAGGAATAATGGCGGTCATAGAGACAAAGAAATCAGGATATCCCAATATTGTACAAAGGTTGGATTGTGTTTGGTGGGTAGAGATGAATAAACCCACTGGAGTTTATTTCACAGGTGGGTCTGCAGAATCTGGAGTGCAGACATCTCTAGACTGTATGATGAAGCTATGGAGTTATCTATCCTGCATTCTTTCCATAGCTCAAAACAGCTTTGTCTCTACTTCCTCTCTTATAGATAGACGACAATGTTATTATTAATATTAATCTAAGAAATTACCTTAAAATACAGGGAGCTGCCATACTTGTTCAATCCAATGCAATAATAAATAGCCCGAGAGGCCTTTGTCTGTGAAAAGATGCATTGTATAAAATAATGTTCAGATATATTACCCAAGAAGTAAAAGTTCAGCAAATGTATTTCTTGCTAAATTATTATTATTTGGGGGAAGCTGAGAAAGTGTTAGAATACGGCAAGCAAGAATGTCCAAGCACTTTCATTGGATGTTGAGTAGACCAAATAATGACAAGAAGTGGACATGAAAGTCCCCAGTGTGAGCACCTAGCATTATTAGGAGGGGGCTTATCTCCAAAGTCATGATACCCAGCTTGCTTAGTCCCACCCTCTGTCTTGTGTCCATAACTTAACCAATGGGAAAAGAGTGCATTTCCAGCCAATCCTAAGGACTCCTAGAGTTCACTTGGTTAAGAGACACTTGTCTAGACTAATTCTGAAATGTTGATGTGACACTACTGACATTTCAACTGTGGAAAATAAGTTTCAACAAGAAATTTCACATCAAACCATTTGGCTGCTCTGTGGTAGAACGAACCTTAGTGAGATCCTATAACTAGGAATCCTAAGAGCATTCTACAGCATGAAGAGATTCTAAAATATACAAACAACGTACCAATGAATGCTTAGGGACATAGCTGGCACGTGGGTTGAGGAGCTGTCTTGAGCACTGCATGCGTTATTACCTGTTATTGTAAAGATAATAATAGAGATTCTCTTCGTTCTTTGTTTTTCACCGCTATAGAGAACTGCAAGTTCCTTTTACCCAATGAAGTGGAACATCAGCCAACAATGAACGTATTGTTCTTTCAATGACAATTAACACACCCCCCCCAAAAAATCTAAGAATTCGTGATTTACAAGGTTTGAACTCAATATAAAAAAGAAAAACTTGTTTTGGTTCTTTTAGAACCTGCCGTGTAGATGTTAATTCTTTATCGGAATGTGATGGACTTTCATACAATTTATTCTCTCCCTCCCTCTCCGTGGGAAGAAAGATACGTGGCAGGAGACAGTAATGAGATAACATCAGATAGGTAGAAATCAGTGGAATCACAGTGGGAAGCGGATGGAAACTTTTGATGACAGAGCTTTCTATCTGGACGCAGGAAAGATTTCGAATTAGAGGCTGAACAAATCGACCAATAAAGAAGGACGGAGGAAGATACAATGACTCGCATTGTGCAGTATTTACATTAAAAATATAAAAATATAAAGTATCCAAATTTTATTACCAATAGAGATGGGATCCGGGTCCGAAACCGGACGGATTGTTCGGAATTCGAAAAAAAATCTGGAAACTCGAAAATAGTTTCTGGTCGTAATTTAGAGAATTATCGGATGTTCGAGGCTATTTTCGAGACGTTTCAAAAATAGCTCGAACATTCGATACAAATCGAAAACTCGCTCAAAATTCCTGGTTTGTAAGTTTCGTTTTTGGAATTTCGGGATTTTCCCGACATCCAGATAAACGGAGCGAAACACGTCAGTTTCGGCCATCTCTAATTACCAATTACATCGCTCAAATCTGCCTCTTTACAAACCCCTCGATTTGTTTTCAAATACATAGTACATAGAGACCGATCATTTCTCAGACTCTCGCCCAGCGATTCATTGAAGAGCAATTATACTGTAGCTACAAAAAAATCCCTGCATGTGCTTCGAGAAGATAAAACATACGTGTTACATACAAGGTTAGTGCAGATAATACAAGGTCATGCAGCAATCAATGGTGCTGCCTTGGCACTAATAGAAAACTTTTGTCACCGATTGGCTATTTCTACAGCTCTGTCAATGGCTGAATTGTCAGTGGTCAGTAATCTGCTACCCCTATAAGATACTGCAAGGAGGACGCTACCTCATAGTCCTATTAATGGGCTATTGTTCTCGTGCAGCTTCAATGGTCAGAAAGGTCCTTAATGTCTTCTGGTTCTTGTCACTAGCTCCAGATCTTTTCTACAAGCTTCCTTAGTAGTGTAGGGGGCACATTGCGCCTGTAAAGGAACTAGTTCAGCTCATAGCATCCATCTAGAAAGGGTTTAACCTAGGGATCCAAATGAAGTGTCCTTGATTGGTTACGTTGAGATCAAAGACTTTATCTGATGAGCTGATCCCATAATGTGATTTCAGAATCTCATGTAGACCGCTGGACACTTATTGGCTAATAAAAATGAAATCAATCTAATCACACTAAATATGGGGTCCAAGCGAGATTGATTGAAAAAGGTAAATACACTTTAAGTGGGAATTCCATTTTTGTGTCCTAGTTCCCCTTTAAACCAGCCTCACCAGGGACTCCACTGTCCACGTGATCTAGTTACATTGCTGCAAAGTTAAACATTTCTAACATCTGGACGATACTTACACAACACATCAATTTTTCTTACCATTAAACGTCAAATAAACCTGCCAAGTTCCTTTTTTAATTGTATCATTTTATCCCTCTGTGATTTCTCAACAGCCACGCCAAATGCTAATTCCAACTTGCTGTCCTGTACATCAATCATCAATAACTCTAATCAGTTATACAGGCCAGAGAACATTCCTACCCATAAATCATTCCATCCGTACTGAGCCTAGCAATTGCGCTTGACAAAATGGCAGAACTGCTGCGGTTTGTTTTTAATTATAATTGTATGGATATGGGGGGGGGGGGGTTGCAGATGGTGACAGATATGGCTAATAAGTCGACTCATATATGAGTTCTATTAAAGGAATGGTATGATTATATATTACCCCCAGATAATCCCCATCCACAATGAATCCACTAAGTCACTTGTTATTACCACCAGTGATACTGGACAACTAAAGCCTCAGAACAGTAAATCAGAAGGCAGAGTATAAAGTCCCATCTCCCATTTTGATGTAGGTAATGGGAAATTTATCCTTACTAACATGAAACTTATGTGCTTTCCTTCCCAGCATTCCTGTAGCACACAATTTGGCCACTGGTCACTATGTGTTTCGCACATGCCCAGTCCTGCTGGAGCTTTTTACAGCAGATCACGCCCACTTGTGGTGTCTAGACAATCCTGAAACAATTGAAATAGGGAAGATAGCATGTGATGAGGTTAGGAGGTGTGGCCTGGCAGTGCAGCCCGCATGCACACAGTTATCTTATACCTTTCGTTGGGGTTTTACATTTACTGTAATTTACAGATCATTTTCTTGGGGGAGATATTTTCATATAACAGAGAATTACGTTTTGGGTTTAGTTCTCCTTTAAATAGTTTTTTACTAAAATGAATTAATTGAGATCATCTATAATTTGCTCCCATTAGTTATGCATTTTCACCCCATTAGACCATATAAACATTTTATTTACTGTGAAAAACCCACCCTGATACATTATACAGCACTGCGTCCCCTAGTGGCGATATATATATATAAACAAATACATACATACAATCCAGCTGCAGAAATGTCATTTAATTAGCTTCACCCTCTGTGTCCACCCACCCATACATGACATGACAACATGACACTTATTATGACAGAACGATAAAATTAAAGGGCATATCCACCCGTATAACTTCATTTTAACATTTGCCCTCAGACACATATTTTGCTATACCAAAAATACTTCTAACATTGCTTACACAGCCCGAACTCTTGCTGTGATCTCTCCTCTGCAGCTACCAGGTCAGGTAGTCAATCAGCCCGAACTCTTGCTGTGATCTCTCCTCTGCAGCTACCAGGTCAGGTAGTCAATCAGCCCGAACTTGCTGTTAGCTCTCTCTGACAGCGCTACCAGGTCAGGTAGTCAATCAGCCCGAACTCTTGCTGTGCTCTCTCCTCTGCAGCTAACAGGTCAGGCAGTCAATCAGCCCGAACTCTTGCTGTGCTCTCTCCTCTGCAGCTACCAGGACAGGCAGTCAATCAAAGCCAAGATGCTTATGTCACAGACCATCACTGACTGCCAGACGCCTCCTCTGCTGCAATGCGACGCGTATTTAACATGTACAGCAGCGTCTACCAGCCAATCAGGGATTGGGCTGTTTGTAGGTAATTATCATGAAATTCAATTAGGGGGTGAGCTTAAGGGTGTGATACCATAAAACCCAACCGTAATGTAATGCCCAATATGAATTTTTGGGTAACTAACATTTTGTCTGGGCTTTAGGCTTTTTAATAGTCTGGTAACTGCAGCTAACACACGGTAGGGAATAGTGAGAAATAGTGGCATCACATAGACTTCTAAACCCTGGGTTGACCGATGTGTTTCCAGCCTAGAGGCTGTGTATACTGCACTTTCAGCTGAAATGTAATTTCATCATGTAATTCGGTAATGTTATTAGCCAATCACATTTAGTCACATCCAAAATCTTTGCAACATTTCAAACTGACGGAAATAATTCACCGATCAGTCAACTGTCCCGAGATATTGTCCCATGTGTACCACAATTGTCTGTGCCAGATGCATGTGTTATATTATACAACACAGAGTTATATTATTGTCTCTGAATACAACAGAGTTATATTATTGTCTCTGAATACAACACAGAGTTATATTATAGATCTCGATACTAGACACAGAGTTATATATTGTCTTGATGAATACAAACACAGAGTTATATTATTGTCTCTGAATACACACAGAGTTATATTATTGTCTTGAATACAACACAGAGTTATATTATGTGTCTCTGAATACAACACAGAGTTATATTATAGTCTCTGTGATACAACACAGAGTTATATTATTGTCTCTGAATACAACACAGAGTTATATTATTGTCTCTGAATACAACACAGAGTTATATTATAGTCTCTGAATACAACACAGTTATATTATAGTCTCTGAATACAACACAGAGTTATATTATTGTCTCTGAATACAACACAGAGTTATATTATAGTCTCTGGATACAACACAGAGTTATATATTGTCTCTGTACACACAGAGTTATATTATTGTCTCTGATACAACACAGAGTTATATTATGTGTCTCTGAATACAACACAGTTATTTATGTCTCTGAATACAAAACAGAGTTATATTATTGTCTCTGAATACAACACAGTTTATTATTGTCTCTGAATAAACACAGGGTTAATTATAGTCTCTGAATACACACAGAGTTATATTATTGTCTCTGAATACAACATAGAGGTATATTATTGTCTCTGAATACAACACAGGTTATATTATTGTCTGAATACAACACAGAGTTATATATTAGTCTCTGAATACAACACACGAGTTAATATTAGTCTCTGATACAAACGGTTATATTATTGTCTCTGAATACAACACAGAGTTATATTATTGTCTCTGAATACAACACAGAGTTATATTATTGTATCTGAATACAACACAGAGTTATATTATAGTCTCTGGATACAACACAGAGTTATATTATTGTCTCTGAATACAACACAGAGTTATATTATAGTCTCTGGATACAACACAGAGTTATATTATAGTCTCTGGATACAACACAGAGTTATATTATTGTCTCTGAATACAACACAGAGTTATATTATAGTCTCTGGATACAACACAGAGTTATATTATTGTCTCTGAATACAACACAGAGTTATATTATTGTCTCTGAATACAACACAGAGTTATATTATAGTTCTCTGAATACAAACACAGAGTTATATTATAGTCTTGGATACAACACAGAGTTATATTATTGTCTCTGAATACACCACAGAGTTATATATAGTCTCTGGATACAACACAGAGATATTATTGTCTCTGAATACAACAAAGAGTTATATTATGTCTCTGAATCAAACACAGAGTTATATTAAGTCTCTGAATACAACACAGTTATATATTGTCTTGAATACAACACAGAGTTATATTATGTCTTGAATACAACACCAGTTATATATTGTCTCTGAATACAACACAGGGTTATATTATAGTCTCTGAATACAACACAGAGTTATATTATTGTCTCTGAATACAACATAGAGTTATATTATTGTCTCTGAATACAACACAGGGTTATATTATTGTCTCTGAATACAACACAGAGTTATATTATAGTCTCTGAATACAACACAGAGTTATATTATAGTCTCTGAATACAACACAGAGTTATATTATAGTCTCTGAATACAAACACAGAGTTATATTATTAGTCTCTGAATACAACACAGAGTTATATTATTGTCTCTAATACAACATGAGTTATATTTTGTCTCTGAATACAACAGAGTTATATTATGTCTCGAATACAACACAGAGTATATTTATAGTCTCTGAATACAACACAGAGTTATATTATTGTCTCTGAATACAACATAGAGTTATATTAGTCTCTGAATACAACACAGAGTTATTTATTGTCTCTGAATACAACAAGACAGTATATTATAGTCTCTGAAACAACACAGTTATATATAGTCTCTGAATACAACAAAGTTATATTATTGTCTCTGAATACAACACAGAGTTATATTATTGTCTTGAATACAACATAGGTTATATTATTGTCTCGAATACAACACAGAGTTATATTTAGTGTCTTGAATACAACACAGAGTTATATTATTGTCTCTGAATACAAACAAGGTTATATTATTGTCTCTGAATACAACACAGAGTTATATTATAGTTCCTGAATACAAACACAGTTATATTATGTTTTCTGAATACAACACAGAGTTATAATTAAGTCTCTGAATACAACACAGAGTTATATTATAGTCTCTGAATACAACACAGAGTTATATTATTGTCTCTGAATACAACATAGAGTTATATTATTGTCTCTGAATACAACACAGAGTTATATTATTGTCTCTGAATACAACACAGAGTTATTATTGTCTCTGAATACAACACAGAGTTATATATAGTCTCTGGATACAACACAGAGTTATATTATTGTCTCTGAATACACACAGAGTTATATTATTGTCTCTGAATCCAACACAGAGTTTATTATAGTCTCTGAATACAACACAGTTATATTGTCTCTGAATACAACACAGAGTTTATTTATTGTCTCTGAATACAACACAGAGTTTATTATTGTCTCTGATACAACACAAGTTATATTATGTCTCTAATACAACACAGATTATATTATTGTCTCTGAATACAACAAATTTATATTATTGTCTCTGAATACAACAGGAGTTATATTATTGTCTCTGAATACAACACAGAGTTATATTATGTCTCTGATACAACCAGAGTTATATTATAGTCTCTGAATCACACACAGAGTTATTATAGTCTCTGAATACAACACAGAGTATATTATAGTCTCTGAATCCAACACAAGTTATATTATGTCTCTGAATACAACATAGAGTTATATTATTGTCTCTGATACACAAGTTTTTATTGTCTCTGAATACAACACAGAGTTTATATTATAGTCTCTGAATACAACACAGAGTTATATATTGTCTCTGAATACAACAAGAGTTATATTATTGTCTCTGATACAAACACGAGTTATATTATTGCTCTGAATACAACACAGAGTTATATTATAGTCTCTGAATACAACACGTTATATTATAGTCTCTGAATACAACCACAGTTATATTATTGTCTCTGAATACAACACAGAGTTTATATATTGTCTCTGATACAACATAGAGTTATATTATTGTCTCTGAATACACCACAGAGTTATATTATTGTCTCTGAATACAACACGAGTTATATTATTGTCTCTGAATACAACATAGAGTTATATTTGTCTCTGAATACAACACAGAGTTATATTATAGTCTCTGAATACAACACAGTTATATTATTGTCTCTGAATACAACACAGAGTTATATTATAGTCTCTGAATACAACACAGAGTTATATTATAGTCTCTGAATACAACACAGAGTTATATTATAGTCTCTGAATACAAACACAGATGTATATTAAGTCTCTGAATACAACCGAGTATATTATATTCTCTGAATACACACAGAGTTATATTATAGTCTCTGAATACACACAGAGTTATATTATAGTCTCTGAATACAACACAGAGTTATATTATAGTCTCTGAATACAACACAGAGTTACCAACCCAGCGAATATCTCAATGTTTGGAAAGGATTCCACTCTTACCAGAGAGACAAGCATTTTTTGGACATTTAGATCATCTTAGCTGCTGCATTACTACATTGTTACATAAATATGGTATCATTTGGTGTATTAGACTGACCATGGTACAGTTTGTTTCCAATGTATTTAGTAGTTATGACCAGTTTTAAACCTAGCCATTTTAGCCATTTTTACACTTAATTACGTGTTTCAAAAAATTCCCAGATTGGCCAGAACTTTCGGAATTTTGAAGGGCGAGCAGGATTCGAAATTGGTTATTGAAAAAAGTAAAAAATTGGTGTCAAATTTCGGCATTATATATATATCTAATATATTATTATTATACAAGATCATTTTTGCCATTATGTTAAACTATGTGGTTTTTACAGAAGTTTTTAAAGAAGAAAGTTGAGGTTAAAACCATTGTCAATAGAAATCTGATAAATGTTGATACCGATAGAGACTTTTGGTATTAAGTTTAATGTAGAAACTGAAATTGGAAATTTATTTTATAAAGCATTAAAACTGATTTTAAACTACAATTTCAACATAATCAACTGTCTTCGAATTGCGCAAAAACACATTATAACTTTTTTTTCAGGGCAACTAAAGGTCGAAAATGAAATGTTTACATTTATCTAGTGCTTTAGGGCTCGACCACACTAGCACTTTTTTGGGCGTTTGCACACGCGTTTCGCATTCACCTTTGCGCCCACGATTTTCGCTAAAATGGAAATTGCGGGAGCGCGAAAATTCCCACAATTTCCGATGCACATGCGATTGGACGTCCGTTTTGGTAACGCATGCGTTCCCATAACGCAAAAAGGCGAAAACGCATGCGCAAAACGCGAACGCAAAATGCACAAGAATCGCGCACACAATCGCGTGCGATAACGCTCGCCATTTGGTGCACAATTCCTGTGCATTGCAGTGTGACCTCGCCCTTACAGTCATTTTCCAGCACCCATCAATATACGTGGTGGGACACAAATTACGGCTTTTATGTTGAGGTATTCTGTTTTAACGTTGTTCTGAAGGT
This sequence comes from Hymenochirus boettgeri, assembly GCA_019447015.1. Lineage (NCBI taxonomy): Eukaryota > Metazoa > Chordata > Amphibia > Anura > Pipidae > Hymenochirus > Hymenochirus boettgeri. The sequence goes on from CM033472.1 coordinate 10,007,569, forward strand.
TAAGTTGTCCTTTAAATCTATTTGTAAAATTTATAGGTTTAACTGCATTCTTAAGTATTTTAGGTTATATGTTGCATAGTATGTTGCCATTTTGTACTTTAATTTAATATGAACTTTGCATGATATATGTTTTACCAATAATAAAAATAGCAAAACTTTAACAAACATAAGAACTTTTCTTTACACATTAGAATTTGTTTATAATGTATTTGTAAGTAGGATTTAAATGTTATTGTAATAGATTTAATCTTCCATATTGAGTGTTTTCAGCATGAGTAGCTCATTATGCATTATGCTTTTGATTGGTGACAGCATCATCCAATGTTGTAAAAGGGGAGGGACAAGATCAGTGGTTCAGGTTTAAGCTTTTTTCTTGACAATTTGCTACATTTTACCGTAGGCTTCAACTCTCCTTTAAAAACATATCGCTTTAAATCTACATGTTAGGTTTGATTAAGTATAAAGAAAAATTCGGTAGCTTTTAGTTTGGCATGACTGATTTATTAAATAAAAAAAATGAATGAAACACATGATTTCTATTCCAGATTGGGGGTCTAGGGAAACACTATTTCTACGTCTATCGATTACAGGCAAGATGGCTGTCCAAGCGGCTAAGCAACCAATCATAAAAGTTTTCTTGCCAACGCAGAATATTACTACTTAGCTCTTGTGGTTTAATTTTAACCATGTCTCACCTTTGCTGGGAGATCTAGGACATCAATGTAAATCTAAAAGATTTAATTTAAATTAAGATTTAAATTAAATTTAAAATGGGAAGTACGGTGGCTCAGTGGTTAGCACTGATGATTTGCAGCGCTGAAGTCCTGAGTTCAATTCCACCCTTGGACACATCTGCAAGGAGTTTGTATGTTCTTTCCGTGTTTGCGTGGGTTTCCTTCAGGCACTCCGGTTTCCCCCACAATCATAATAAATAAATCCATAATAAATAAAATAAAATGATTGACTGCTGCTTCACCTGCTCCCTCTTTGCACATGCTCAAGCGTGCAAAAAGCTCTTGGAGCTGAGAGGGCAGATACCTTTGCCAGAAAGGAATAGGACTTCAAATGAGAACTTACAAATGAGTGTAATAAACTTGTAAAAAATAACAGTTGGAATTGCAGTCAGATAACTAATAAGCTTCTCATTTTTTATTTTAAGGGTGGACATGTCCTTTATTACAAACTTGGTTAGCTATGGCATATGCCAATCATAATTTTGAAACAACAGCATAGAAGCTACATAACGAGTGCAGTACATACCGATTGGTTTAGGATGTGACATCACGAAACTCTCTGCAAGCTTGGTGCTATTAATTTGAAGCAACCAATCAGCCCCCTGGCAAAAAATTGCACATCTTTTTACAGCCTGATGTGGCTTAGATAGAACATTTAGCATAGAAATATGATATAGAATTAACAACTCACAAAGCTATTTACAAGGCCTCGGGTTCTTGATTAATGTACAAGTGTCTGGTGTCTTCTTCTGTTCCCAAAATAACGTTTCAAGTTAAGAAATTCCCCACTCTTTAAAGGGTATGTCCAGCCTAAAAAAAGTAACCTTAGAAATGTTAATCACCCCCCAAACCCCACTTTCGTATTATCTACATCTTCCAAAGATGCCCCTGAAGGTCCTTACCTGACCCTGTTCCTCACCACTCCTCCTCTGCTCTGCGGCTGACAGCCACTCCACTTCCTGGTTGCGGCTGTCAGTAAAGGCGTCATGTGATGTCAAGCCCAATTGCCTGACAGGAAGTAGAGCGTCTGGCAACACAGAAGCCCTCTTTTGCTCAAAACGAGCTTGAAACAGGAGCAGGGGGCAATGCCCAGACGGCAAGGGGCCGGGTCATGTAAGTCCCTTCAGAGGAATCTTTAAAACATACAGATAATGTAAAAGTGGGGTTTGGGGGGAGGGTTAATTAATATTTCTAAGGTTACTTTTTTTTAGGCTGGACTTGCCCTTTAAGCCACATTCTGCTCCTGTAGCTTTAACCTAAGTCAACATGTTCTGCTTTAGTATTAAATTACAAAAATTACTTGTCAACGGATTTGCTTTTAAACCATAAACACTTACGATTGTGTTCATATTATCTCCAGCGGCCATTATTATATGATAGTTTGTTGTTTATATAATTAAAGGGCTACACAATATACTCTTGTCGAGAGACTTGAGTCCACTTGATATATAAATGGAGTTCTATACTGGCCTGTAGGTCAGATCTTACATGTCCTGGGACTGATTGTCTTGGTTTGTTCACCTAACGTGTTGTGTGGAAAACTCACAATAAAAGAATATTATTGTGCAATACCTGATGTGATTGCTTGAGTTCTTAAAGGATATCTATATACTTTAAGGATATCTATACTCTAAAAAATAACTGTTTAAAAATGGAAAGTACCTGGGACAGGGAGAAAGGATTGATAATTCCCACCTCACAATATCATTTCATTGTGGAGCTACAATATTGACAGTTTTCATTTGCCAGGTTAGTCCTGGACTAATTCTGTATTGAAGATAGTGCTGAAGCCAGGAGGAAGACTGGCAGAATCAGTTTTCTTTGGACTGGTGCTCCTCACAGAGGTAGGAATTACCAGTTCTATATCCCTGTCCCAAATACTTTTCATTTCAACTTTTTTTTAAATAAACTTTATACACACGATAATTATCCTTTGCTACTATTCAGCGTTCTACGGTGTGTTATAAATCCCCCATAATGCACATCGCGTATTCAACTCCCTTGTTACATTCAGATCTATATTTCCAGCTTGTTGAAGTTTTCGTTGTGGACTTTAGTGTTCCCTGAGTCAGTCCATGGTGTACAGAGGCTAGACAGGGAGGTCAAGGACGAATATGGCTGAATAGATTACATTCAAAGCCCCATAGAATTTCAAACACCTCCGCAAACATTGGGTTCAAAATGTACAAGCAACATAAAAGCTTCTACACAATAAACTCACCCATATTCAGAAATAGAAAAAGGGAAGTATGAAGAGAAATATAAAAGGTAAAACATCAGCCAAATGTACAATTAAAACATGACCTGTGAATGTCAATGTGTTTCAAGAGCTTTTTAAACCTTTATACAGCAAGTGACGGAACATCCAAAACCCTCCCATTCAAAGGACATATTAACACCATAAAACCCATAACTGAAAGACCAGGGTATAAGGGGGGGGGGATACTTGGGTTCATGGGTAATCTGAGAACATTAAACACAATAATAAAGTGTAAAATAGAAACCTCCCGGTCCAGTCCAAGCTATGACTGATTACATAAATAAATAAAGGTTGTAGTCTCTATTGAGACCGAACGGGGTCAAGGTTTTCAAGCATTTCATCTACTTTACCTCTTTGTGTTTAAGTTCCACCTCCCTACTGCCACCTCTGGGTGGTTGAGGTACCATTTCTAGTATCATAAATCTTAACTGGTCTGGTGAGTAAGATTGGTCAATGCCATGTTTGGCCATCGGTAGGTGCACCAATTTTTGCGTGATGGAAGATCTATGTTGGGAAGGAAAAACAGGATTACATTTTTTGAGTGGTCTCCCCAACATAGAGTAGTCCACACGGCCAAATGAGGACGTAGACAACATAGCGTGTGTAACATGTAAAGCAGCCTTTTAACAGGTAGGCTTGGTTAGTGAACAGTTGTATGAATTTGTCTCCCATTATAACCGAAGGCCATTGTGCACAATTACAACATTTAGGTATGCCATTTTTTCGTTTGGGTAACCACGTAGATACTTTAGGGACAGCAATATTACTCCCACTAGTGGGGAACTAGAACCAATTGTAGGTCCTCTTCTATATAAGCACAAGAGAGGTTCTTTAAATTCCATGATAGATGGAAATAAGGAACAAAGGCTTCTGGGAATTTACCATGTTTCCATAGAAGCTTTTAGGGAAGCTTTATCTTTAAAAAGACCAGTCTGGCTGTAGTTGGCGCTCTGGTTTTGTATTTAGCTTGTGGAATGCTGTAAAAGTCTTTTTAAAGATAAAGCTTCCATAGAAACATGGTAAATACCCAGAAGTCTTTGTTCCTTATTTGCATATTGTTGAAAAGGGAGTTTCAAAGCCTTTATTCTCTCCCTATCCTATTTAATTTATGATAGATGGATACTCTTTTCTTTAAATGTGCCAATAGGATTTCAAGACTCTAGAGATGTTAAAAATTAAGTTCCCATAGTGTGATATAAAGGGAATGCTAGATGTTTTGGACTTATGTTGAACCCTTTGGTCGGAAAAAAAACCTAGCATCAGTTATTATGGCCTCAGTATAGCCACTCGCACAGAATTTATTTGAAATGGCATTGACCAATCTCACTCGCAAGACCGGTTAAAATTTATGATACCAGAAATGGTACCACCACCAACCAGAGGGGGCAGTAGGGAGTTGGAACTTAAATGCAAGTGGTGAGATGGATCAAATGGCACCACTGTGCGTTAATGCACAAAACTGCTGCATACAGGCACTGTGTCGCAGTACATAAGTGTAAACGGTGCCATCCACTCCTATATGCAGATCATTTTAGTGCAATATTCCCATAGGAAATTGCTCCAAAACACTAAAAAGTGTGGAAAAAATCCTTATACTTCTATCCTGAGGACAATGGGACATCCTGCTTGGCAGAGTAACACTTTTCTGCACTTTGCCTCCCATTGATTTAATCCCCTATCAGAGTGGCACCCCTTACATTTTCTGATGACCTCATCAAGGGGAACCTGGCTCAGCAAGTTCCTAACAGAGAGAATTAGGGCAGTTACTTGTCATATAAACAGCAGCAACTCAAGTCGGTACCAGAAATTCAGGCAACTATGACCCAGAGCAGAAAGAGGGGCTGTAATCCTCCCCCAAATTTCTCCATAGCCACATCTAGTGACACACCTTGGAAGCTTTAAATTCTCTGGAAAATTCCATTTACTTCTTTAAGGAAACAATTATTTTTGTGCAATGCCTGGAACAGGCGGTAAATAGCATCACCCCTAATACCACAGACAAATGCAAGATCTGATCAAATCCCATAACACCTCGATGATTTAACGCCGAGCAAATTGTTTGCCGAGCTCCAACTTCTTCTCTTCCGTTGTCAGCACATAATTAAAGCAGATCAGGAATCCGTATGTCATTAAAACTGATCCCACTGCCACAAATTATAATCATTACGCTAAAAACATAGTTTCACGCTCTGTAAATTACTTGTTATTATATAAAATATACATTAGGCCGTAGATTCGTCATTGTAAAATGTAAAAGGTTCGGATTTTAGCGGTTAACGGCGTACGGCGATACCCAATTCGAGATGCTGTACTTTAAGCCGTTAAGTGATGGAGAGATGTACAAATACAATTACACCAATATGGGATGTGGACAAAGTCTCTACATTTAGATACGTGATTACCGCTAATTAGATTTTAAGACGGGTCATTGGTTAATCCTCTAGAAACGCTTCTCATTAATTCGTTTAATTGATTGTCAAACTGGGAGGTCGAAGTTCCCCTTGCAAAGAAATTGTCATAAAAAAATCCACAGAAAAGCGTTTAAGGTTTTTAACCCTATTGAAGTCAACAGTGGACAATGTGGGAATGACGAGGGTCTTATAAATCATCCCTGGCCGTAATAGGATTTAAACATTTAGGTAGATCAGTAAGTAGGTCTGGTGTCTTGCATGGTTCACTTTTAAGCTGGGTACAGACCGTGGGATTTTCTTTCTTTCCCTATAGAGGGCTGCATAATCGATCGAGTTTTCCAGTGTCGATCACCTGTTTATTTAATTAATATTTCGGGCCAATCGACCGATACAATGAAATGTTGGTCAGGCAGCCCGAAATATTGGATGATGTGTACCCAGCCTTAGATTCCCATTCTGTATATTGCATTGGTGTGGGCCTTGAAATAGGGAAATGTCCCCAAACTATTCAGCTATGGACAGACTTAAAAAAAATAATTTAAAACAAACATATTCGATGTCAGGATGACATGGTCTCCCAGGCTACATAAAGATGACATCATAACATGACATCATCACTGTATCCTCCTGATCCAAATCTCCATTCTGACCATCTCCTGTTGTAAAAACACCCAGGGGTTACAGTGCACCCCAATCATTATACATAACTATCATACGGCACCCCAAAACTAAACCCCAATCTTTATTCCGTAACCATCAGACTGAACCTCTACCTTTACTGTCACCTTCTCCCCTACTATGGTCACCTTTTCCTCTACTATAGGGGGACCCTAACCTTCTCCCCTACTATGGGGGACCTTTCACATTATCCTCTAGTATGGGGGGACCACTTGTTACCTTCTCCCCTAATAGAAAACAAGTTTTAATAAGTGTCCTTAATATGGTAAATGTTTATCCCCAAGGGGAAACAAAGATCCTCACCAGCTCAAAGCAGGTCAGTAATGGTTAGAAGGGAACTGTATGTGTCTCATAAAGTCACCACCTACCAAGGTACAGACAGGGCATGTGGAATTACAGGGGAGCTCAACCAGGCAGGCTCTTGATGCAGTTAATATACAGTTTCTTATAACCCTAACCTCCTCATAGATACCTACCTATACATTGATCATGGGTTAGGAGACAAACACCCCATCCTTTCCCACAGAAGGTGATAATTCCCTTCCTGACACTAATTACAATAATCCTTAGACTGGCTTCAAACTCTCTTTTTATTAATAATGTTGAGTTTTGAGGCATTGAAACCTTCTAGAACTGCAAAGAGGAAAACATTGAATTGTCCGTCTAATAAGTTTGCATAGAGCCAATGATTAGCCCTTAACTGACCTACTGACATATTAAATTTGAAATTTGGGCTCTACAGGCTGATGAGTGACGTCAGCTGGCAGACACTTTAAAGGCCCTGGACTCTACCCTGGAGGATGTCGTCAAGAGGAAATCTGCCCAGGAGGAAGAGTCTAAAGCAGCCTATAAAAAGTTGTCTCTTAAAATCAAATCAAAGGTAATGCCCCCGTTCTAACGCTGGGACTCCACCACTCTTGTCACCTGTTGGTCACAATTACATGGCTGTGTTCATCCTTGGGTATCAACCTGTAGTTACCTTCCCCTCCCCAGTTATACTGACACTGTAATGGTTACTCGTTGTTCTCTCTCTGCTGCTTCAAATTGTTTGCAATTGAAAAACAATTAGCAGATCTTGAAAGCAGCCTCACAGAACGTCAAACTGCTTGGACATCCGAGAGCCAACCTGCAGGGACTACCGAGAGCCAACCTGCAGGGATAACCGAGGGCCAACCTGCAGGGACCACCAAGAGCTAACCTGCTTTGGCAACCAAGAGCCAACCTGCAGGGACCACCGAGAGCCAACCTGCAGGGACAACCGAGAGCCAACCTGCAGGGATCACCAAGAGCTAACCTGCTTGGGCAACCAAGAGCCAACCTGCAGGGACCACCGAGAGCCAACCTGCAGAGACCACAGAAAGCCAACCTGCAAGGACAACCAAAGAGCCAACCTGCAGGGACAACCAAGAGCCAACCTGCTGGGACCACTGAGAGCCAACCTGCAAGGACCACCAAGAGCCAACCTACAGAGACCACAGAAAGCCAACCTGCAGGGACAACCAAAGAGCCAACCTGAAGGGACAACCAAGAGCCAACCTGCAGGGACCACGAGAGCCAACCTGCAAGGACCACCGAGAGCCAACCTGCAGTGACCACTGAGAGCCAACCTGCAGGGACCACCGAGAGCCAACCTGCAGGGACAACCAAGAGCCAACCTGCAGGGACCACCGAGAGCCAACCTGCAGGGACAGCCGAGTATGTATTCTTTATTGGAGATATGATGTCACAGGGAATTATGGGAAGGGTCATAGCAAGATTCCAATCTGTCCAAGAGTTTTAGAGCATCCAGACATCTAAACACCATGACACATTCGCACTATGAAGTAGTAGCGTGTAGCCTATAAACGGACTGTTTGTTATTAAAGAAGAAGAGAAAGATAGATAGAAGTTGCAGAGAAAAATCACTAAATATTTATAGATTTTTTTTTAAAAAAATGACTAAACTCCACTGATAAAAATGGGAATCGCTTCCCTTTAAACCAGTGATGGATTCGATTCGCTCTGCAGTTACCATAGCAGTTAACTGCGTTCCCTGGAGAAAGCCGGAGAAGATAAATCTGTATTTATCATAACTGGAATCTGCACGGGGTGTTGGTGCTTCCTGACCGCCGGCCGCCCCCTATTTTTCATTTTTTTTTCCATTCTGACTGTCATTGGACGTCGTATTTATAGCAAATTGAGTCTTTTAGCTTCAATCAGTCTTGACAGATTCACACTGATAGAATCTCTGTATCTAGGTCATTCAAACCAAGAGACTGGATAATAATATCCTGCCATAAACACTGATCCTTTAATTGGCCTGTCCCTTTAACACCTAGCTGCGTGAGTGTGCAAAGTGCCTCTCTAGACGACTAAAGGCAAAGTTCTTGGTACAATTTGTTAATAATACGAACATCTATGTCATCTCGAGTTGTCCAAACCTGCCGGGATTCAGGTTCACAAAATAGACAAGGCAATACAGGGATATCATTCACCGTTCCTATTACGTAATGTATCTAAAGATGAAATAAACGTGTAAATAACGATATTGGTAAGAATATTCGTAAATTAGCAACAATTTCGTAAACAAAATGAATTGAAATCAATGGCTATTTCATCACATCGCAAGCCTAGAATCCCATACGTAATGTCTGTTTAGGGCGAGGCCACACTAGTGCGTTTCTGTCAAAATCAAGTCTATAGAAGCGGACAGAAGCAGACACAATATGACATGTGATTTCCTTTTTACCCATAATCCCTTGGGAAAGGCAAGCGCAAATGCACGTAAAACCGGATACAAATGGACAGCACTTGTTGAAGTTTGGCTGAGGACACACTACAACCCACCAAACTGCGCATGCAATCGATAACGTTATCGCACACGCGCGATTTCTGTTCATTGGTGCGCTTTGTTTCGCGTTTGCGCATGCATTTTCGCTATTTTCAAACAGAAAACGCATGCGATTGCGCGAAAAAATGCTTGAACGCAAAACGGAAGCACAATCTCATGCACAACCGAAAATCGCAGGAATGTTCGCGGTCCCGCGATTTTCATGTTAGCGAAAATCCCGCACTCAATCGCGAGCGAAAAACACGCTACCGTGGCCTAGCCCTTAACGTTACTTTTTAAGTCTACAAATGTTTATTCAAGAGAAACTAATTTAAACGATATATCACTTATTCCCAATCAAAATTCACTTTTTACTTCATCACCTTAGCATAGAAAATACAACATAGCTGATTGGACACCTCTTCCCCCTCTTCCTGGCAGAAACCCACTGAGTATGTCTGTCCCGCTGGGAGAGGGAAAAAGGGAGGGGTTTATTTCACACATTTAAAAATTAATAATAGAATTCCATAGTGGAGCAATATTTCCTATCAATCAGTGGCTATAAATAATGATCAAATTTATTCTAGGCAATAGTTCTCCTTTAAAAACGAAACGGCAGATGTTGTGCCACCTGAAAACCAAGGCGGTGTTTAACCACGATCGCACTGTGTCACATGCAATGTTCTATCTCAGAGGAGAGAAGAGGTGTTGTGCTTTTTGTGTAGCAAGGGCGGTCTATTGACATTGGTTCTCTTAACAACAGATCCAGGTTAAAGCGATATAAAGTATATTGGCTTTCCTGCCTTAGACACTTTGCAGCGGTCCTGCGAACGTTCCGTACACATTGGTTAATATCTCCCGCTACTTGCCAAGGTCGTCAGGTCGACCGAGCCAGCGTTAATAATTACAGCAACCGAAATGCTTCACTTTCTTTGTAATTAAAGCTGAGCCCTTTGTAAGAAACGGTCGGGAGAAAAAAAGGGTTCGCTACCCGGGCTACTCGCTGAAAATCAATAAAACTGCAAAGCGAATCAGACATCAAACGAAGGCGTGAAAGTAATTATATTTAATATATATGAATCCGTTCGGTACAGCGGGGATGCCAATAAAATAAAGACATTTTTAAATTGAATTAAACTTTGTTCTGTGCTATAGATTATTGTGTTCAGCCTGTTGGGTTGTTACTTTAGGTGCTTAGCTTGGCTTTTAGTCTTCCACTGATTTCTATATGTTAGGCTGGGTACACACCAGCCAATATTTTCGGTTCACGGGGATCGTCCGGATCGGACGAACGAACGATCGGGCACGTCGGAAAATTCCAATCGATCGTGCGGTCCCATAGTTCGGCCGTGGCCGAATGTGCCGCGACCGATGGACATTTGTCCCGCCGAGCGCTCGCTCGTAGTGAACCCACGGTCGGGACAAAAAGTCTCTCCGTGTGTACCCAGCCTAAGATTCTTTTCATCCTTAAGGGCAAGGCCATACTGCAACGCAAACGGATGCACTGGCGCAATTGCGCGTGAGCTTGCATTTTCCGTGCATTGCAACGCGTTTGCGCTTGCGATTCCCCAATTACGATTATAGAAGCGCATGTGATTGCGATAAAAAATGGGGATCGCATGCGCTTCCAAAGCAGAATCGGAATCGCAAACGCAATGCATTGGAAATCGCAGGAATTTTTTGCGTTTCCGCAATTTCCATTCTATCAAAATTGCATGCGCAATCGCAAACGCGTATAGTGTGGCTGGCCGTATATTAGTAGACATTTGGATTGATCATTTTACAATTTTACTCTACACACATGGCCAACAAACAGCAAATCTGTCAAATCCAACAGGATCCTTTATCTTCAATCAGTGTACCCTTTAAACAAAAGCTGGTCAATTGTCAGTTATCTGCATATATTTAGCACTTTATTAGCTGCATTACTAGCCAGATATTCAATTATAATTTTTGTCCCCATTTTGGCAAAGTAACTGGCCCCTCCCTCCATGCAGTCAATCAAGGCTGTGACATCTGACATCACAACCAATGATTGACTGCTGTGTCACCTGCTGCCTCCTCTGCACATGCTCAAGCTTATAAAAAGCTCATTGAGCAATGGGAGGAGGCAGATGCCAGAACGGAATAGAACTTATCATTAAATATCTGGTTACAAATACATGTAATAAACTGGTAAAAATAGCAGTCACCAGTTTTTTGTTTAAAGGGTGGACATGTCCGTTAAATGACTGGTCCAACAATTTGTATCTTCCGTCTTGTAGTCAAGCACCATGACACCCCCAAACGTCAGGACTGATCACTAAACAATGTCAAGGGTTAACTCTACACATGGTGGGTTCTTAAGCCAATAATTATCCAACATGTTTACATAGCAGCACAATTAGAGCACCAGATGGAATTTTCAGTTGCTTTATGTTGAATGGACACAATAAACATTACTTCTACATTCCAAACATAAATAATGTTTAATTAGTAACTTGTGTTTACAATGTCACTTACCCAATTGGCGCTTTATAAATAAAGTTATACAAACAAACAAGTTTCACAAAACTTGGTTTTCCAGCTTCTCTGTGAGTTAAATGAATCCAACCTACATCCGTTCAAACATAACCGTAGACATAACATCACAACCCTCACAAAAATCTACTACTTATTAGCATCGATATACCACTCAATTCAAAGAATTTGATTGAATTGATTGGATTATCAAGGACATTTCCCCATGTTTTCGAAAGGCCGATCAGCCTATCAGAAAAACGTGATCACGCAAGACGGAAAAATTTTCCATCTACCAGAACCAGACCTTCCGTAGCTTTCAAGATGAAATCTACTTAAAATCGGCGGTGGAAGGTGGGGTTTTCTCTGATCGCAAAAACATGGTACCTTTAGACACCAGACATAAAACAATGTTAGAGGATATCTAAACTCTAAAAATATACTTTATAAAAATGGAAAGTACCTGGGGCAGGAAGGTTGGATTGATTATTTCTACCGCACAATATTGTTTCGTTGAGGAGCTACAGCACTTGCAGTTTTCATTTGCCAGGTTAGTCCTGGACTAATCCTGTATTAAAGATGGTGCTGAAGCCAGGAGGAAGACTGGCAGAATCATATTTCTATGGGCTGGTGCTCCTCACAGAAACAATATTGGGAGTTAGGAATTACCAGTCCTATATCCCTGTCCCAAGTACTTTTCAGTTTAACTGTTTTTTAAATAAACTTCATACACACGATAGTTATCCTTTAAGAGGTTCTACTCCTTTTCCATTAGTTTGCTGTTAGTACAGAATTGGTGTCTTTGCACTTGGGCAGCTATGACACTACTCTCGAATCTCTGAGAGCTCAATGTATTGCTAGCTTATTCTTAGTCTCGGTGTGGGTTAGTTTCAGTCTAAATAAATACCGGCAAAGCCTCAGATGTCACAAGCTTCTAAGCGGATCCTATAAACAGAAGACAAGATTAACAAAAAACATTATCATGTTTGTCCTTTCCAAAGAATGTCTAAATGTTTGCCTTGGGCTTGCTCAGATGACAGTCTCTTGAGACTTCAAGAATAAACAGTTTTCAAAATGTAAACTCATGGGAAAGATCTTTGAGGGAACTAAAATCTTTGTGTGATGTAAAAGGTCCACATTAATGTTAATTACTTGTTCTACAAGTTCTAACACATTACTAGGATCTTCTGTTGGACCGCTCGAGGGTAGACTTAGAAACCATGCATACAAAATCATTGACTGAACTGAAATTGTTCAGGGAGGTTCTACCGAATTGCATCGTGAATTTAAAACCATGTTGGAAAAGGTTTGTAGAAATTGCCCAGATACTGCACATTCCCGCATGTATAGGGATCAGTCCTCATCCTAATAAGTTAATTACATCAAAAGTTTATACCTCCTGTGTTCGTGATAGCGCTAGATTCTTTGAATATCTGACTTTGAACCTTTAGATCTTTATTGTTGCTGCAGGCAAAAGGGTCAAAGAGAGATTGATTAAAAGGTTGAGAGCACTTCGTCTTACCTTTAAAGGGACACTATAGCCAAAAAAAGGACTTTACATCATCTTAATCTATAAATGAATACATGCAAGTAGCACTTAATCTGAGGTGTGTGTGTTGCTGCATGCCTTTAATCCAGTACATGTTTTGCTTTGGAGCAGTATCCCCCCTCCTTCTTTTAACCACTCCCACTTCCATCCGACCTGACTTTTCCCCCACAAACCAACTGTCAAACTACACACAACATACAACATTCCAACTGTCAAAACTCTGTCACCATTCCAGCAACAGCAGAACTGCTCACAGGAGAATAGTTTATGAGAACAAGGCACTTGATTGACAGTTGAAATGTAACATGGTTTAGATTGGATATCTAAAGAAATAGGGGGAAGATCAACAAAAACTGGTACAGTGATGGTTGGGAAGAATTATAGTTTCCAGTAATGGGCAATTTAAAATAACCTTTTTTTCAGTATAGATGCCCTTTAAATTAAATTAATCTCCCGTTTCACCATCTACTGGGTTGAGATCAGGTGACTGTGGAGCCCATTGGAGTTCAGTGAATTCATTGTCATAGTTAATAAACCAGTGTGAGATGATGTGAACTTTGTGACATAGACATTATTCTGCTGGAAGGAGCCACCAGAAGGCGGGTTCACTGCTATAAAGGGATGGACATGGTCAGGAACAATATTCAGGTAGGTTGTGGCATTTAGATGATGCTTAGTTTGTACTAAGGGGCCCCACCCCATTACTCCACCACCAGTCTGAACTGTTAACACAAGGCTGGAAGGATCCATGGGGCCCTATTTATAAAAGATCGGTATCGTTATCGTAAAATAACGGCCGGGTTTTACCGATAACGACCGTTATTTACCGATACCGGCCGTTATTTACCGATAACGACGGGTATTTACCGATATAAATAACGGTTATCGTTATCGTAAAATAACGACCGTTATTTACCAATACCGGTCGTTATTTACCGATAACGACCGGCATTTACCGATATCGGTAAATAACGGTTGTTATCGGTAAATAACGGTCGTTATCGGTAAAAACCCGGTCGTTATTTTACGATAACGATCGGTATTTTACGATAACGATACCGATCTTTTATAAATAGGGCCCATGGTTCCATGTTAAGCCAGATTCTAACCCTACTATTTAAATGCTGCAGATCAGGCAACATGTTTCCAATCTTGTATTGTCCAATGTTGGTGACCCTATGGAAATCATATCCTTGGTTTTCTATTCTTACCTGACAGGTGTGGTACCTGGTGTCTACTACTGCTGTACCCAATCCGCTTCATGGTTCGACGTGTTGTGTGTTTAGGGATGTTATTCTAAATACCGTGGTTGTAACCAGTGGTTATTTGAGCTAATGTTGCTTTTCGATCTTCTCAAACCAGTCTGATCATTTCCACTGACCTTTGACATTAACAAGGCATTTCCATCCACACAACTGGCACCCTCAGGACATTTATTCGAACCATCTATAAACCCTAGAGGTGGTTGTGAGTGAAAATCCCAGTAGATCAACAGTTTTTGAAATACTCAGTCCAGCCCTTCTGGTACCAATAACCATGTCATGTTCAAAGTCACGAACATCCCCTTTATATAACTCATCCCTTTTAGAGACCAAAACTATACAGACCATGTGTTGCAGTATTGTTAATGATCAAAAATATTTTTAATGCTTTGGATGGGGGAGATAAAGTCCGAGATACATTAACCCGGCAAAAGAGTTTAAAGGGCATGTCCACCCCAAACTAAAATTTAACCCACTACTGGCCCCACTGTGTAGTTTTAAAAAATCCTTACCTTACATGTCTGCTCCTAATGGTTCTCCTGCTGTGCTTGTCCAAAGTCCAGGAAACTGAAGAGTAGGAGGTGTCTGTGTGTAAAAGGTTTCCGCCTCCTCCCTGTCCTCTGAGAGGACAGTGGCATGTGCAGCACTTTTCCCCCTCCCTCCCACCCTCCAGATCCCTCCCACCCTCCAGATCCCTCCCTGGCTGGCCATCACTTAGCATAGAAACACTTTTCTGTAGTGTAGGGCATCCCTGCCCACCCCCAACTGCATTGTCAGATTTCTTAAAAAATACTACAGTCATTCATTGGCACTATGGTTGGTCAGGAAAAGCCCATACACATGAACGATAATAGGTAAATCTCATCGTGGTAAGACAATGTATGGCCACCTTAATAGAATGAATGACATTTAGTGGATGTCTCGGCCTTTCCAGTTACTAACACTGTTAATGATTATATGTAGAGGGAAGGTTTGGTTCTTCTTATTTGGAATTGATGTTACAATAAACATTCCGGACATCTGGAAATGTTTTCTACTTTCTGTTGCTAAGTCAACGGATTTTATGTTCCATCAATTAGGGTCTTTGGATGGAAAGAACTTTGAGTTTACCAAGGAAATCTATACATTGTTTGGCTGTTCCTAATTGCTCCTCAACTTAGTGTTTTCATAGCCTGAGGGATCTACTGCCACAATCTGGTCCAGGAAAGTAACTAAGTAGAAAAGACAATGTTGAAACCATACAGCCCTTAATACAATTCCAACCATGTGTCTTCACATTGACCATTCATAGAATACAGAAATACTAACCCAAGGAGACATGATACACAGTCCAAATGCTTTGTGCCTTATGCATTATACAGCACCTGTAATATAAATGTCACTGCAATAACACTGTAGGCCTTACCTTAACCTTTAATATTCAGTAGAACCTATAAATGTATAAAACCTACTATTCCCAGCAGTCATAGATATCCATCCAGTAAGCAATCCACTGGCAGTGTTTAAATTAGTTGATATTAATTGACACCACATCAGAGCTAGTGGCCCTTTTTTAAATGGACGCTAAATGCCAACGGGTCTTATTTAATTGTGTCCAGAATGGGGCAAACCCCTTTCTGCTCTAAGTTTGCAGGTTATAAAATGTATCCCTATTGCTGTTTAAACTTTAAAATGACAGCGACCCCCATTATTACATAAAATATATCCATCAACACCCGATACTTGTTGGAGATGCTCAAAAGAAGCAGTTTCGCTGCTACATATCTGGCTAAAATGTCCACTGATCCGACCATTCTGGGAAACAGTATCACAAACGTATTCTAAAATAACAGGACAACAAATAAAGCCAGGTCCACCAATTGTATTATTATCCGTCTTCCCGGGCACCACAGGACAATACAAGAAAAAAAACCTACTAGGATTTTTTCTCACTGCAGGTAAAGTGGTTCTACCCAGATTCTGGAAAACCAATATTTGCCCAGCAAACTCCACTTGGATTTCAGAACTGAACTATATCATGCGCATGGAGGAACTCACATCCTCACTCTGGATATCAGGGGCACTTCTAGGATTTTTGCTGCCTGAGCCAAACATTTGAATGCCGCCCTTGATTATTTCCAGGCGTGCTGAGAAGACGCTGTTTTAAAGTGGTGACTCTTTCAGCAGGGCCCTAACTAACCCAACTAGCCTAACCTTTCCCTAACAAACTAACTAAAGCTAACCTAAATATATAAAATTATTTTAAAAACATCATATCTGTTAGTAAGGAAAATTCCTTTTTTTTCTTGACCGGTCAAGGGAAAAAACATTTTTTTCCACCACTGCCTGTCTGCCTCCATTTTTGTTCAATGCAGGGGTGCCGCCTGAGACAAATGTCTCACTCTGCCTAATGGTAGAAGTGGCCTTGCTGGATATTGTTTAAAAAAACTGATCCCTACAAAGCATCATATGCATCATAGAGCTACCTAATATATGCCAAGACCGAAACTTAATAATAATAATTAACAATAATGTCAACACCTATACATAAGGTATAATCCAGTCTAGTCTTCCTCGTAATACTTACCTTTATTTTCTCTTCCCGTTTCCCTTTTTCTCTCACACTTCTTTCCCCTATATCTATCTAAATGCTATCCCTAAACTATATGAACCATAGAGTTTAATATGTTAAGTGGATAACTTTAAACTAAATTTACCATATATTATATATTCTATATTTGTCTTTTTCTGAAAAATTCAATAAAAACAAAAAAACAAAAAAAAATGACAGCGACAACCCAGCAGGATTTGGTCTTTTTTAGCTAAACATGATTATGTTTCTGTCATACTGTTCCTCCCTGTATTGCTCCCACCCTGTTATATCCAATCTCCTGCCCTCCTGCATCTTGTACCCCAAACTTCCTTTCTCCAGCCTTCCTGCTACTGTGTCTTGTACCCCAACCTTCCTGGTACTGTGTATCTTCTACCCCAACCTTCCTGTCTCCAGCCTTCCTGCTACTGTGTCTTGTACCCCAACCTTCCTGTCTCCAGCCTTCCTGCTCCTGTATCTGCCTTAAAAATTCTTGTAACTCGCAACCTTCCTGTCTCCAGCCTTTCTTGCTCCTGTATCTTGTACCCCAACCTTCCTGTCTCAAGCCTTCCTGCTCCTGTATCTTGTACTCCAACCTTCCTGTCTCCACCAATTCCTGCTCCTGTATCTTGTACCCCAACCTTCCTGCTCCTGTATCTTGTACTCCAACCTTCCTGTCTCCAGCCTTCCTGCTCCTGTATCTTGTCCCCCAACCTTCTTGGTACTGTTTATCTTGCACCCCAACCTTCCTGTCTCCAGCCTTCCTGCTCCTGTGTCTTGTACCCCAACCTTCCTGTCTCCAGCCTTCCCTGCTTCTGTATCTTGTACCCCAACCTTTCTGTTCCAGCCTTCCTGCTCCGTATCTTGTACCCCAACCTTCCTGTCTCCAGCCTCCCCTGCTCCTGTGTCTTCTACCAACCTTCCTGCTCCTGTATCTTGTACCCCAACCTTCCTGCTCCAGTATCTTGTACCCCAACCTTCCTGTCTCCAGCCTTCCTGCTCCTGCGTCTTCTACCCCAACCTTCCTGCTCCTGTATCTTGTACCCCAACCTTCCTGCTCCAGTATCTTGTACCCCAACCTTCCTGTCTCCAGCCTTCCTGCTCCTGCGTCTTCTACCCCAACCTTCCTGCTCCTGTGTCTTCTACCCCAACCTTCCTGCTCCTGTATCTTGTACCCCAACCTTCCTGCTCCAGTATCTTGTACCCCAACCTTCCTTTCTCCAGCCTTCCTGCTCCTGCGTCTTCTACCCCAACCTTCCTGCTCCTGTATCTAGTACCCCCAACCTAACTGCTCCAGTAACTTGTACCCCAACCTTCCTGCTCCAGTATCTTATACCCCAACCTTCCTGTCTCCACCTTCCTGCTCATGTGTCTTCTACCCAAGCCTTCCTGATCCTAATATCTTGTACCCCAACCTTCCTGTCTCCAGCCTTCCTGCTCCTGTGTCTTCTACCCCAACCTTCCTGCTCCAGTATCTTGTACCCCAATCTTACTGCTCCAGTATCTTGTACCCCAACCTTCCTGCTCCAGTATCTTATACCCCCAACCTTCCTGTCTCCAGCCTTCCTGCTCATGTGTCTTCTACCCCAACCTTCCTGCTCTAGTATCTTGTATCCCAACCTTCCTGCTCCTGTATCTTGTACCCCAACCTTCCTGCTCCAGTATCTTGTACATCACCCTTCCTGCCTCCAGGCTTTCTGATCCTGATCTTGCTTCACTTCCTTTGGACTGAATTCCTGATATAGGAGCTTGGCTTGTATTTTCACACTGACTTGCTGTTCTCTACAGTGGATCTCGCC
Organism: Hymenochirus boettgeri; assembly: GCA_019447015.1. NCBI lineage: Eukaryota > Metazoa > Chordata > Amphibia > Anura > Pipidae > Hymenochirus > Hymenochirus boettgeri. Next base: position 10,026,139 of record CM033472.1, read on the forward strand.
TGCCCCTTTAGTTTCCTCAAACTTTGGGCTTAGTCTCTTATTCTTTTTTTCTCTGAGCCCACAAACCTCTTTAGGTGGTTCTAACCCTGACAAAGTTTTGCTTGGGACATTGCCTTTAAGTAGGCAATTCAACATGATAACAGAAAAAGTCCTCAGACAGCTGTAGAGTTTAGGTTGCCAGCCATTTGGTGGTTAAACTTTGCAACTACGCAAATGCATGGGTGCCTATGGCCTTTCTGATATTGAGAGTGTCAAAAATGCCAGAAACAGTCCCTATTTGAGGCTTTGCTGTGATGTTGTCAATGGCTTAGGCTGTGTTGACCCCATGATACTCCTCTAAGTCCTGTAAGACAATTCCGTTCCAGATTTTCTTTACTGTAGGGGCCACTGCAGCTTTAAGAGAACCTAAAATAAAAATCTGAGAATATTAAGACTTTTTCCAGCCGGATAGGTAATATTTATACTTCACTTGGGATGCACAGTTCATGCATCAATCATTCTGCATTCTATTGTGCCTCAACTACCTCCAAATTATTTCCCTTTCCTTTTCTCTAAGGAGACATCCAGTCTGCAAACAGAGTGGAAAAAGAGCCTTGTAATTGCTGGGAAGGAAGGTGCCGGTAAGTCGTTTTCAGCTGACAATCATGGCTGCTTGACTTGTCTAATGAAGACTTGAGAGACTCAGAGTAATAATTACAGCAGGTGCTTAGAATACTGACTATCTAATTACTTTCGATATGATCTAGAAATAAAAGCCGGAGCTTTGCATGTTTTTAGGTTAAGGGATAAACCACATCTATTCTTTATATGTCAACGTTAATATTTCTGCTCTCGTCTAGGTACATTTCATTGAGCCCTGGACTCAACAGAAGATCATTAAACCATTTCATTTACAGATTAATATTGGACGTGTCTCACCTGTGGAATCTCAGGGTTGGCACTTTGTGGGAGGAGTGGGACTGTGGTCAGGACTGTCCAATAGATTACTGTGGGGTAGTTGAGTAAACCAGTCTTGGCCTTTAACAAAGACAGAGAACCAATGTGACCATACATTCACCACAAACCTTCCCCGTGCCCCAAGAAGGCAATATTTACAGAGCTCCAGGATGTCCCTAAAGCCAAATCTTCTCCCTGACGTTCACCGCCCCATTCTACAATGCTCCCAGTCTCCTTTACAGCTGTACAAGCTTGTTACAAAGCCCACACATGCTATAGGTGGTTCAGGCAGCAGCAGTTAGCCATTGGCCATGACGTCAACAGTTACAGCCATGATTGACTGCTGCCCATCGATTGATTAAGGGCTGAGATTTTGGGTCCCCTCATTCTTGTATTGTATGACTGTAATGCTAAAGCGGGGGCCCCTTGATGTTTACTGGGCCCAAGGCAGCTGCACGGAAGATGACAGAAAGGGGCTGTGAACATTGTAGTAAAGATCTGGCTTTGGAACATCCATAAGCTTTATAAGTATGGGGTTTGGGTTGGTGAGAAGGTTAACAGCAGGGGACTTTCCCTTTTATACATTTAAACCATTGAGTACGTTTCCCTGTCAAGGCAGTTGTAGCGTTTGCTATTTAAACCTTTGATTGTATTATCCATTTTCTTCCTGCTGTTAATATTCGCTTCCTGATTTTTATTGCATGATCTGTTGAAAAGAACAACTCTGCCGAAAAGGTATTGCGTGTAGTCACCGAGAACAAGTAGGGGCAGATCAAGGTATTGCGTGTAGTCACCGAGAGCAAGTAGGGGTAGATCAAGGTATTGCGTGTAGTCACCGGAGCAAGTAGGGGCAGATCAAGGTACTGCGTGTAGTCACCGAGAGCAGTAGGGGTAGATCAAGGTATTGCGTGTAGTCACCGAGAGCAAGTAGGGGCAGATCAGGTATTGCGTGTAGTCACCGAGAGCAAGTAGGGGCAGATCAAGGTATTTGTGTGTAGTCACCGAGAGCAAGTAGGGGTAGATCAAGGTATTGCGGTAGTCACCGAGAGCAATAGGGGCAGATCAAGGTATTGCGTGTATCACCGAGAACAAAGGGGTAGATCAAGGTATTGCGCGTAGTCACCGAGAACCATGTAGGGGTAGATCAAGGTATTGCGTGTAGTCACCGAGAGCAAGTAGGGTAGATCAAGGTATTGCGTGTATTCACCGGAGCAAGTAGGGGTAGATCAAGGTATTGCGTGTAGTCACCGAGAACAAGTAGGGTAGATCAAGGTATTGCGTTAGTCACCGAGAACAGTAGGGGTAGATCAAGTGTATTGCGTGTAGTCACCGAGAACAAGTAGGGGTAGATCAAGGTATTGCGTGTAGTCACCGAACAAATAGGGGTAGATCAAGGTATTGCGTGTAGTCACTGAGAGCAGTAGGGGCAGATCAAGGTATTGCGTGTAGTCACCGAGAACAAGTAGGGGTAGATCAAGGTATTGCGTGTAGTCACCGAAACAAGTAGGGGTAGATCAGGTATTGCGTGTAGTCACCGAGAGCAAGTAGGGTAATCAAGGTATTGCGTGTAGTCACCGAGAAGCAAAGTAGGTGTGATCAAGGTATTGCGTGTAATCACCGAGAACAATAGGGGTAGATCAAGGTATTGCGTGTAATCACCGAGAACAGTGGGGTAGATCAAGGTATTGCGTGTAGTCACTGAGAACAAGTAGGGGTAATCAGGTATTGCTTGTTAGTCACCGAGAGCAAGTAGGGGTAGATCAAGGTATTGCGTGTAGTCACCGAGAACAAGTAGGGGTAGATCAAGGTATTGCGTGTAGTCACCGAAGCAATTAGGGTAGATCAAGGTATTGCGTGTAGTCACCGAAGCAAGTAGGGGTAGATCAAGGTATTGCGTGTAATCACCGAGAACAAGTAGGGAAGATCAAGGTATTGCGTGTAGTCACCGAAACAAGTAGGGTAGTCAGGTATTGCGTGTAGTCACCGAGAACAAGTAGGGGTAGATCAAGGTATTGCGTGTAGTCACCGAAAGCAAGTAGGGGTAGATCAAGGTATTGCGTGTATCACCGAGACAAGTAGGGGTGATCAAGGTTTCGTGTAGTCACCGAGAACAAGTAGGGTAGATCAGGATATTGCGTGTAGTCACCGAGAACAAGTAGGGGTAGATCAAGGTATTGCGTGTAGTCACCGAGAACAAGTAGGGGTAGATCAAGGTATTGCGTGTAGTCACCGAGAACAAGTAGGGGTAGATCAAGGTATTGCGTGTAGTCACCGAGAGCAAGTAAGGGTAGATCAAGGTATTGCGTGTATCACCGAGAGCAAGTAGGTGTAGATCAAGGTATTGCGTGTAATCACCGAGAACAAGTAGGGGTAGATCAAGGTATTGCGTGTAATCACCGAGAACAAGTAGGGGTAGATCAAGGTATTGCGTGTAGTCACCGAGAACAAGTAGGGTAGATCAAGGTATTGCGTGTAGTCACCGAGAGCAAGTAGGGGTAGATCAAGGTATTGCGTGTAGTCCCGAGACAGTAGGGTAGATCAAGGATTGCCGTTAGTCACCGAGAACAAGTAGGGGTAGATCAAGGTATTGCGTGTAGTCACCGAGAACAAGTGGGTAGATCAAGGTTTGCGTGTATCACCGAGAACAAGTAGGGGTATTCAAGGTATTGCGTGTAGTCACTGAGAGCAAGTAGGGGCGATCAAGGTTTGCGTGTAGTCACCGAGAACAGTAGGGGTAGATCAAGGTATTGCGTGTAGTCACCAGAACAAGTAGGGGTAGATCAAGGTATTGCGTGTAGTCACCGGAGCAAGTGGGGTGATCAAGGTATTGGTGTAGTCACCGAGAGCAAGTAGGTGTAGATCAAGGTATTGCGTGTAATCACCGAGAACAAGTAGGGGTAGATCAAGGTATTGCGTGTAATCACCGAGAACAAGTAGGGGTAGATCAAGGTATTGCGTGTAGTCACTGAGAACAAGTAGGGGTAGATCAAGGTATTGCGTGTAGTCACCGAGAGCAAGTAGGGGTAGATCAAGGTATTGCGTGTAGTCACCGAGAACAAGTAGGGGTAGATCAAGGTATTGCTGTGTCACCGAGAGCAAGTAGGGGTAGATCAAGGTATTGCGTGTAGTCACCGAGAGCAAGTAGGGGTAGATCAAGGTATTGCGTGTAATCACCGAGAACAAGTAGGGGAAGATCAAGGTATTGCGTGTAATCACCGAGAACAAGTAGGGTAGATCAAGGTATTGCGTGTAGTCACCGAGAACAAGTAGGGGTAGATCAAGGTATTGCGTGTAGTCACCGAGAACAAGTAGGGGTAGATCAAGGTATTGCGTGTAGTCACCGAGAGCAAGTAGGGGTAGATCAAGGTATTGCGTGTAGTCACCGAGAGCAAGTAGGTGTAGATCAAGGTATTGCGTGTAATCACCGAGAACAAGTAGGGGTAGATCAAGGTTTGCGTGTAATCACCGGAAACAAGTAGGGGTAGATCAGGTATTGCGTGTAGTCACTGATAACAGTAGGGGTAGATCAAGTATTGCGTGTAGTCACCGAGAGCAAGTAGGGGTAGATCAAGGTATTGCGTGTAGTCACCGAGAACAAGTAGGGGTAGATCAAGGTATTGCGTGTAGTCACCGAGAGCAAGTAGGGGTAGATCAAGGTATTGCGTGTAGTTACCGAGAGCAAGTAGGGGTGATCAAGGTATTGCGTGTAGTCACCGAGAACAAGTAGGGGTAGATCAAGGTATTGCGTGTAGTCACCGAGAACAAGTAGGGGTAGATCAAGGTATTGCGTGTAGTCACCGAGAACAAGTAGGGTAGATCAAGGTATTGCGTGTAGTCACCGAGAACAAGTAGGGGTAGATCAAGGTATTGCGTGTAGTCACTGAGAGCAAGTAGGGGCAGATCAAGGTATTGCGTGTAGTCACCGAGAACAAGTAGGGGTAGATCAAGGTATTGCGTGTAGTCACCGAGAACAAGTAGGGGTAGATCAAGGTATTGCGTGTAGTCACCGAGAGCAAGTAGGGGTAGATCAAGGTATTGCGTGTAGTCACCGAGAGCAAGTAGGTGTATCAGGGGTATTGCGTGTAATCACCGGAGAACAGTAGGGTAGATCAAGGTATTGCGTGTAATCACCGAGAACAAGTAGGGGTAGATCAAGGTATTGCGTGTAGTCACTGAGAACAAGTAGGGGTAGATCAAGGTATTGCGTGTAGTCACCGAGAGCAAGTAGGGGTAGATCAAGGTATTGCGTGTAGTCACCGAGAGCAAGTAGGGGAGATCAAGGTATTGCGTGTAGTCACCGAGAGCAATAGGGGTAGATCAATTATTGCGTGTAGTCACCGATAGCAAGTAGGGGTAGATCAAGTATTGCGTGTAATCCCGAGAACAAGTAGGGGAGATCAAGGTATTGCGTGTAATCACCGAGAACAAGTAGGGGTAGATCAAGGTATTGCGTGTAGTCACCGAGAACAAGTAGGGGTAGATCAAGGTATTGCGTGTAGTCACCGAGAACAAGTAGGGGTAGATCAAGGTATTGCGTGTAGTCACCGAGAGCAAGTAGGGGTAGATCAAGGTATTGCGTGTAGTCACCGAAGCAAGTAGGTGTAGATCAAGGTTTGCGTGTAATCACCGAGAACAAGTGGGGTAACAAGGTATTGCGTAATCACCGAGAACAAGTAGGGGTAGATCAAGGTATTGCGTGTAGTCACTGAGAACAAGTAGGGGTAGATCAAGGTATTGCGTGTAGTCACCGAGAGCAAGTAGGGGTAGATCAAGGTATTGCGTGTAGTCACCGAGAACAAGTAGGGGTAGATCAAGGTATTGCGTGTAGTCACCGAGAGCAAGTAGGGGTAGATCAAGGTATTGCGTGTAGTCACCGAGAGCAAGTAGGGGTAGATCAAGGTATTGCGTGTAATCACCGAGAACAAGTAGGGGAGATCAAGTATTGCTGAATCACCGAGAACAAGTAGGGGCAGATCAAGGTATGCGTGTTAGTCACCGAGACACAGGGGGTAGATCAAGGTATTGCGTGTAGTCACCGAGAGCAAGTAGGTGTAGATCAAGGTATTGCGTGTAATCACCGAGAACAAGTAGGGGTAGATCAAGGTATTGCGTGTAATCACCGAGAACAAGTAGGGGTAGATCAAGGTATTGCGTGTAGTCACTGAAACAAGTAGGGGTAGATCAAGTATTGCGTGTAGTCACCGAGAGCAAGTAGGGGTAGATCAAGGTATTGCGTGTAGTCACCGAGAACAAGTAGGGGTAGATCAAGGTATTTTGCTGTAGTCACCGAGAGCAAGTAGGGTAGATCAAGGTATTGCGTGTAGTCACCGGAGCAAGTAGGGGTAGATCAAGGTATTGCGTGTAATCACCGAGAACAAGTAGGGGAAGATTCAAGGTATGGCTGTATCACCGAGAACAAGTGGGGTAGATCAAGGTATTGCGTGTAGTCACCGAGAACAAGTAGGGGTAGATCAAGGTATTTGCGTGTAGTCACCGAGAACAAGTAGGGGGTAGATCAAGGTATTGCGTGTAGTCACCGAGAGCAGTAGGGGTACCTTCCTGCTCCTGTATCTTGTACTCCAACCTTCCTGTCTCCAGCCTTTCTGCTCCTGTATCTTGTACCCCAACCTTCCTGTCTCAAGCCTTCCTGCTCCTGTATCTTGTACTCCAACCTTCCTGTCTCCAGCATTCCTGCTCCTGTATCTTGTACCCCAACCTTCCTGTCTCCAGCCTTCCTGCTCCTGTATCTTGTCCCCCAACCTTCTTGGTACTGTTTATCTTGCACCCCAACCTTCCTGTCTCCAGCCTTCCTGCTCCTGTGTCTTGTACCCCAACCTTCCTGTCTCCAGCCTTCCTGCTTCTGTATCTTGTACCCCAACCTTTCTGTTTCCAGCCTTCCTGCTCCAGTATCTTGTACCCCAACCTTCCTGTCTCCAGCCTTCCTGCTCCTGTGTCTTCTACCCCAACCTTCCTGCTCCTGTATCTTGTACCCCAACCTTCCTGCTCCAGTATCTTGTACCCCAACCTTCCTGTCTCCAGCCTTCCTGCTCCTGCGTCTTCTACCCCAACCTTCCTGCTCCTGTATCTGTACCCAACTTAACCCCTGCTCCAGTATCTTGTACCCCAAACCTTCCTGTCTCCTCCTCCAGCCTTCCTGCTCCTGCGTCTTCTACCCCAACCTTCCTGCTCCTGTTCTTCGTACCCAACCAACACCAATCCTGCTCCCTGTATCTTGTCCCCCACCTCCTGCTCATGAGGGACAAGCGTCCGAGTCAGTATCTTGTACCCCAACCTTCCTGTCTCCAGCCTTCCGTGCTCCTGCGTCTTCTACCCCAACCTTCCGCTCCTGTATCTAGTACCCCCAACCTAACTGCTCCAGTAACTTGTACCCCACCTTCCGCTTCCATTAGCGTGTACCCCAACCTTCCTGCTCCAGTATCTTGTACCCCAACCTTCCTGTCTCCAGCCTTCCTGCTCCTGCGTCTTCTACCCCAACCTTCCTGCTCCTGTATCTTGTACCCCAACCTTCCTGCTCCAGTATCTTGTACCCCAACCTTCCTGTCTCCAGCCTTCCTGCTCCTGTATCAGTACCCCACACCTAACTTGCCCAGTAACTTGTACCCCAACCTTCCTGCTCCAGTATCTTTACCCCAACCTTCCTGTCTCCAGCCTTCCTGCTATGTGTCTTCTACCCACCTTCCTGTCCTATATCTTGTACCCCAACCTCCTGTCTCGCCTTCCTGCTCTGTGTCTCTACCCCAACCTTCCTGCTCCAGTATCTTGTACCCAACCTTTCTCCAGTATCTTGTACCCCAACCTTCCTGCTCCAGTACTTTACCCCAACCTTCCTGTCTCCAGCCTTCCTGCTCATGTGTCTTCTACCCCAACCTTCCTGCTCTAGTATCTTGTATCCCAACCTTCCTGCTCCTGTATCTTGTACCCCAACCTTCCTGCTCCAGTATCTTGTACATCACCCTTCCTGCCTCCAGGCTTTCTGATCCTGATCTTGCTTCACTTCCTTTGGACTGAATTCCTGATATAGGAGCTTGGCTTGTATTTTCACACTGAACTTGCTGTTCTCTACAGTGGATCTCGCCTGCCCCTTTAGTTTCCTCAAACTTTGGGCTTAGTCTCTTCATTCTTTTTTTCTGAGCCCAACAACCTCTTTAGGTGGTTCTAACCCTGACAAAGTTTTGCTTGGGACATTGCCTTTAAGTAGGCAATTCAACATGATAACAGAAAAAGTCCTCAGACAGCTGTAGAGTTAGGTTGCCAGCCATTTGGTGGTTAAACTTTGCAACTACGCAAATGCATGGGTGCCTATGGCCTTTCTGATATTGAGAGTGTCAAAAATGCCAGAAACAGTCCCTATTTGAGGCTTTGCTGTGATGTTGTCAATGGCTTAGGCTGTGTTGACCCCATGATACTCCTCTAAGTCCTGTAAGACAATTCCGTTCCAGATTTTCTTTACTGTAGGGGCCACTGCAGCTTTAAGAGAACCTAAAATAAAAATCTGAGAATATTAAGACTTTTTCCAGCCGGATAGGTAATATTTATACTTCACTTGGGATGCACAGTTCATGCATCAATCATTCTGCATTCTATTGTGCCTCTAACTCCAAATTATTTCCCTTTCCTTTTCTCTAAGGAGACATCCAGTCTGCAAACAGAGTGGAAAAAGAGCCTTGTAATTGCTGGGAAGGAAGGTGCCGGTAAGTCGTTTTCAGCTGACAATCATGGCTGCTTGACTTGTCTAATGAAGACTTGAGAGACTCAGAGTAATAATTACAGCAGGTGCTTAGAATACTGACTATCTAATTACTTTCGTATATGATCTAGAAATAAAATGCCGGAGCTTTGCAATGTTTTTAGGTTAAGGGATAAACCACATCTATTCTTTATATGTCAACGTTAATATTTCTGCTCTCGTCTAGGTACATTTCATTGAGCCCTGGACTCAACAGAAGATCATTAAACCATTTCATTTACAGATTAATATTGGACGTGTCTCACCTGTGGAATCTCAGGGTTTGCACTTTGTGGGAGGAGTGGGACTGTGGTCAGGACTGTCCAATAGATTACTGTGGGGTAGTTGAGTAAACCAGTCTTGGCCTTTAACAAAGACAGAGAACCAATGTGACCATACATTCACCACAAACCTTCCCCGTGCCCCAAGAAGGCAATATTTACAGAGCTCCAGGATGTCCCTAAAGCCAAATCTTCTCCCTGACGTTCACCGCCCCATTCTACAATGCTCCCAGTCTCCTTTACAGCTGTACAAGCTTGTTACAAGCCCACACATGCTAATAGGTGGTTCAGGCAGCAGCAGTTAGCCATTGGCCATGACGTCAACAGTTACAGCCATGATTGACTGCTGCCCATCGATTGATTAAGGGCTGAGATTTTGGGTCCCCTCATTCTTGTATTGTATGACTGTAATGCTAAAGCGGGGGCCCCTTGATGTTTACTGGGCCCAAGGCAGCTGCACGGAAGATGACAGAAAGGGGCTGTGAACATTGTAGTAAAGATCTGGCTTTGGGAACATCCATAAGCTTTATAAGTATTGGGGTTTGGGTTGGTGGAGAAGGTTAACAGCAGGAGGACTTTCCCTTTTATACATTTAAACCATTGAGTACGTTTCCCTGTCAAGGCAGTTGTAGCGTTTGCTATTTAAACCTTTGATGTATTGATTCCATTTTCTTCCTGCTGTTAATATTCGCTTCCTGATTTTTATTGCATGATCTGTTGAAAAGAACAACTCTGCCGAAAAGGTATTGCGTGTAGTCACCGAGAACAAGTAGGGGCAGATCAAGGTATTGCGTGTAGTCACCGAGAGCAAGTAGGGGTAGATCAAGGTATTGCGTGTAGTCACCGAGAGCAAGTAGGGGCAGATCAAGGTACTGCGTGTAGTCACCGAGAGCAAGTAGGGGTAGATCAAGGTATTGCGTGTAGTCACCGAGAGCAAGTAGGGGCAGATCAAGGTATTGCGTGTAGTCACCGAGAACAAGTAGGGGTAGATCAAGGTATTGCGTGTAGTCACCGAGAACAAGTAGGGGTAGATCAAGGTATTGCGTGTAGTCACCGAGAGCAAGACCAATTGGCTCAACATCTACTCCAAAGAAAAGAAACCAGAGAACATTTGATTCTTCCTCTTTACAAACTACCACGTAGATGTTTATATGTCATTTGTACACTTTTATTATGGATAATATTATTTGAAATAAAGAATGTGAAAGGAGAACTAAACCCAATATTTTAATCTCCATAATTTGAAAACATCCCCCTGAGAGCACCGATAAATGTAATTAAATAATATTAAAGTTAATGTAAACCCTTGAAGAACTGTGCACTGTCTAGCCACACCTCCTGACCTCAGTGAGTAGCATGCTCCCTTGACTAATCCGAACTGGAAGAGGATTGGTTAGAAACTGTTAGTAGGCTGGGCCTGCTCTAACTTCCCCCTGTTGATTAGGACTGGCCATGTGGGTTGAACATTATGGTCAGTGGTGGGATCATGGAATGCTGGGAAACAAAGCAATAATGAAATTTCACCTCCTATTGACTTTCCCAATGAAAAAAGTGAAGCAGAACCAATCGGCCTTTAGATATTTAGAACCCCCCCAAAAAAAGTGGTTTGGCTTGGGACAGAAACAATCTGTAGGACCTTTCCCGTGCGGTGGGGATATGGATATTGCACCCCGACATTATTCATTAGGCGGGAGCCTTGTGGATAATTTGCTTTTCAAATCATTATTAAAGGGCATGTCCACCCCAATACTATAATTTCTAGTTTAAAATAAACCTTACGTTACATCTCTGCTCCTTATGGTTCTCCAGTTATGCCTCTTCAAAGTCCAGGAAACTGAAGACTCCAAGCGGTCTGTGAGCCATCTGTTCCATGCTGATTCCTCATCCTCGTCAAGGTCTGGAGCATGCACAGCCCCCCCCCCCCCCTCCCACCATCCGGATCCATCCTCAGTCATCGTTGCACCTAGCGTGAAATCCTTTGGAGGTAAGGTAGGTAACCCCTGCCCGCCCCCAACCGCCGCAATATTTCTTTAAAAATAAAAACAGATCCGTACTTATAGAGCCTTCTCTCCCGCGGCGTTTCCAGTGACATCAGCCGTGTCCGTGATTGTCTGCCTCGCAGCCAATCACAGACACGGCTGAGGTCTGGCCCCTGCTTGCAGGCTCTGTAAGTAGAAAACTGGGGATTTTTTTAAAATAAATATTGCGGTGGTTGGGGGTGGGTAGAGTTTGTTTTGGGGGTGGACATGCCCTTTAAATGGAAATGACCCCAATACAGGACCCTGGAGAACATCACTTGTGACATTAAAAGAGTACTGTCATAGAGGACTAACAGTTTATTTAGTTGACAAGCGTTAAAGGGCTATACCATCTTCATCAGAATTGATCAAAATCCATACGGCTCTGACCCGATGAGGGTATAGCCCTTGAACGCTTGTCAACTAAGTAAACTGTTAGTTCTTAGAAAAAGTATCACAATACTCTTATTATTTAAAGGGCATGTCCACCCCCAAAACTGAAATTTAACCCCTTACTGGCCACATTAAGAAGTTTAGAACAGCCTTACCTTACATTCCTGCTCAAAATAGTTCCCTGCTGTGCCCCTCCAAAGTCCAGGAAACTGCTGTGTAGGAGCAGTGTGTGACTCATGCTGTGCCGAAGTCTGCCTCAACCTCAACAAGGTTTGAGGCATGCTCAGTGCAGCCTCCCTCTTCCTCCCGTTTTTCTCTCCCTCCCCCTAACGTTAAAACCTTTGGCTATACGGTAGGGCATGCTCAAATCATCTATACACTCGCGCTTCTTTGCCGGAACGCTTGGCCCGCTCTCTCCGTCTTCTAGAAACCTCCAGAATTACCAATGGTCTCTCCATGTCTATATTATCAAGTGGTTTAGCTTCTTTTTTTTTCTTTACTTTTGCATCAATCTCGTTCTAACACATATTGTACCAAAACTGGTGGACAACAAAAGAAGAAACAGTTTGATTTTAAAGATCTATCAACCGTTCAAACAAAAAAGTGCACATCCCAAATAGACAATTAGATGGTTTCAGGAGATAGGAGAGTGGAAATTGGCGGGCGAGGATACAATAGGGAATGTGTGAAAAAACACAACATAAAAGGACAAAAGGGGAAGAAAAGAGAATATGAGCTCTAAGGATGGGAAAGAATTAGGCAGCGTGTAAACATTCACTGTTCCAATCAGTTTTTATCTTTTCAGGTCTTTAAAAAAGAGGAAAAATTTAAAAAAATAAATAACTCTTGGAAACCCTGCACATCAATGTGATAAGCTCCAAGGCGGTTAACACATGATTTATCTCCGTACAGTGGAATCAGTCAAACTCATCATTGAAGCTGTCAGATAACGGGCAGTGTTGGCTATTTTCTTATTGCATACAGGTTATCTGGGCACTAAGGAGACTGACTGAGTCTGGGTCACTGACGAGGCTACAAATCACTATTCATCTTGCGGAGTCTGTGGATAACACCGCACAGCAGGCGATTCCTAGACCTTCACCCACTAACACGTTTCTTTAGAAGAATAAGACGTTTATAATGACCTCACTATAGAAAATCAAAGTTACATTTAAATTGTCCTTCTTCTTCTACCACCAGTTAAAGAACCAGGTAAAACCTTTCATAGCCAATACCAACGTTTGGACAGTACTTTCTAAAGAAATCTCACCTATTGTTATATTTCATTAACTATGAAGTCATCACAGGAGCATTATATTTCTTTAACTATGAAGTCATCACAGGAGCATTATATTTCTTTAACTATGAAGTCATCACAGGAGCGTTATATTTCTTTAACTATGAAGTCATTACAGGAGCATTATATTTCTTTAACTATGAAGTCATTACAGGAGCATTATATTTCTTTAACTATGAAGTCATCACAGGAGCATAATATTTCTTTAACTATGAAGTCATCACAGGAGCATTATATTTCTTTAACTATGAAGTCATTACAGGATTGCTGAGAGCTGAAGTCCTGAGTTCGATTCCACCCTTGGACACATCTGCAAGGAGTTTGTATGTTCTCCCCGTGCTTGCGTGGGTTTCCTCTGGGAACTTCGGTTTCTCCCACACAATCATAAAGACATACTGATAGGTTGTATGTGTCAAATAAATGTGCTTAGATTGTAAGCTCTTCAGGGCAGGGCCTGATGTGAATGTATACATGTAATTGTAAAACGCTGCAGAAGATGTTGGCGCTAAATAATTCCACAATAATAATTTTAAATAATAAAAATAACTAAAAAATGGATTATAAAACACATTGTCAGATAAAGTTAAACCTACAGGGGACAGTTATATAAATTCTCTACATTTATCGCTACATATGAATTGAGATGCTTCTCGCTTGGCCTTTTTTGCTATTTAAAGTTTAGTCACACAACGCGAATTCCTTCGCTGGCATTAGCAAAAGCATTGGGGCAGCAAGACTATTGGGCTGTGTGTGACAAGCAAGTAGCATCTAGAAAACAAAGCACCATGTCATCAGAATACATAATAGGAACACAGCATTATACCCTTGTGCTTAAATGGCCAGCAACATCTACAAACCGCTCATTAAATACATACATTTCTATATTTCTAGACAAGGTATGGATATTCTGTAAATTCTAACTTAATAATGTTACTAATACTGAAATTGTACAGCGAATCACAAAATGGTTCAAACAGGAAGTAACTGAATGGATTAGTAGTGTAAGGTTTTCCTGTTTTCAAAATGTTGTATTTTTGTGTAGGAATCACTTTGTGTAGGTAAGTGATACATCATATTAATCAGAATTAACAGGGCTATACATTGGGTGGAAGTGTGTCATTGTGTAAAGATTTCCTTTAATTTAAGATTTTTATTTACATGTAAAAAGTAGAAAATTAGAGATATTTTTGTATCCAGGCTTGAGGTTACTCTACAAACAGCTCCCTCTTTCCATCTCCCTTTTTCCACCGCAGACTAGACAGTTTTTCCTCTGAACTTTAAACACGCTGGAAGCTACAGGGAAAGCTGCTTCCTCTGATGGTTTTTACAAAATAAAAAAAACTGACAGAAGCACAAAATTTCCTGAGCACAGAATTTGACTTCTGAAAAAAAGAGATGTTCTGTTTAAGGCAACATAACTGGGCTATCTACACTCACTAGGGGTTGACTAATGTTGACAGGTGTTTGTGTTGAACTATGGTAACCAAGAACGTGGGATCCAAGAATCCTCACCTGCTACACGGGCCTCCCATACACACGCAATTCTCATCTGGAACACCAGTCATCAGTCGGTCCTTAGTCGTTCAGCCTGAGCAAATTTCTCTGTGTGTACGGAGCTTTTGCAAAAGGAAATACGAATCAAATGATTGGATAGACTCACTGGATGAAATATACTGAGCATGTCTGAACCACTGGGAGAGAGAGAAGGGAGGGGGGAAAAAGCCCAAGTGATATATAACTTTTACCAGCAATTACGAGCCATGAAAAATAGGTTGATAAATGAGAGATTTTCAAAAGCTATGGAGCACTAATCAGTTTTACCAAACTTTTATAACAATATAGGGTCACTATACTCACTCAAACAACTTTACATTTTCTGAAAATACAATTTGAGAGAAGTAAAATGGTGGTACCCACATATGCTTTACAAAGCATTGGTAAGGCCTCATTTGGAATATGCAGTGCAATTTTGGAATCCTGTGTACAAAAAGGACATCTTGGATATGGAAAGGGTTCAGAGAAGGGCAACTAATTTAATAAGGGGATTGGGAGAGCTTGAATATAAAAAGAGATAAGGGATAAGTTACAATTATGTACACTGGAGAAAAGGCGCTTGCGTGGGGATATGATTACTGTGTATAAATACATTAAGTTTGAAAAGGGTTTTTCACTGTGAGAACAGTAAAGCTATGGAACTGTCTTCCAGTGGACGTTGTTATGGCAGGTTCATTGGTCAGTTTAATAAAAAGCTGGATGAGTTTCTACAAACAGGGAATGTTACAAGTTACTGGTATTGATACATAAAGTAGAGTTGGGAAAGGGTTTGTCACTGTGAGAACGGTAAAGCTATGGAACTGTCTTCCAGTGGACGTTGTTATGGCAGGTTCATTGGTCAGTTTATAAAAAGCTGGATGAGTTTCTACAAACAAGGAATGTTACAAGTTACTGGTATTGATACATAAAGTAGAGTTGGGAAAGGGTTTGTCACTGTGAGAACGGTAAAGCTATGGAACTGTCTTCCAGTGGACGTTGTTGAGGCAGGTTCATTGGTCAGTTTAAAAAAGCTGGATGAGTTTCTACAAACAAGGAATGTTACAGTTACGGGATTGATACATAAAGTAGAGTTGGGAAAGGGTTTGTCACTTGTGAGAACGGTAAAGCTATGGAACTGTCTTCCAGTGGACGTTGTTATGGCAGGTTCATTGGTCAGTTTAATAAAAAGCTGGATGAGTTTCTACAACAAAAGGAAGTTACAAGTACTGGTATTGATACATAAAGTAGAGTTGGGAAAGGGTTTGTCACTGTGAGAACGGTAAAGCTATGGAACTGTCTTCCAGTGGACGTTGTTATGGCAGGTTCATTGGTCAGTTTAATAAAAAGCTGGATGAGTTTCTACAAACAAGGAATGTTACAAGTTACTGGTATTGATACATAAAGTAGAGTTGGGAAAAGGTTTGTCACTGTGAGAACGGTAAAGCTATGGAACTGTCTTCCAGTGGACGTTGTTATGGCAGGTTCATTGGTCAGTTTAATAAAAAGCTGGATGAGTTTCTACAAACAAGGAATGTTACAAGTTACTGGTATTGATACATAAAGTAGAGTTGGAAAGGGTTTGTCACTGTGAGACGGTAAAGCTATGGAACTGTCTCCAGTGGACGTTGTTATGGCAGGTTCATTGGTCAGTTTAAAAAAAGGTGGATGAGTTTTACAAAACAAGGAATGTTACAAGTTACTGGTATTGATACATAAAGTAGAGTTGGGAAAGGGTTTGTCACTGTGAGAACGGTAAAGCTATGGAACTGTCTTCCAGTGGACGTTGTTATGGCAGGTTCATGGTCAGTTTAATAAAAAGCTGGATGAGTTTCTACAACAAGGAATGTTACAAGTTACTGGTATTGATACATAAAGTAGAGTTGGGAAAGGGTTTGTCACTGTGAGAACGGTAAAGCTATGGAACTGTTTCCAGTGGACTTGTTATGGCAGGTTCATTGGTCAGTTTAATAAAATCTGGATGAGTTTCTACAAACAAGGAAGTTACAAGTTACTGGGATTGATACTAAAGTAGAGTTGGGAAAGGGTTTGTCACTGTGAGAACGGTAAAGCTATGGAACTGTCTTCCAGTGGACGTTGTTATGGCAGGTTCATTGGTCAGTTTAATAAAAAGCTGGATGAGTTTCTACAAACAAGGAATGTTACAAGTTACTGGTATTGATACATAAAGTAGAGTTGATCCAGGGAAATTTCCGATTGCCACTTGGAGTCAGGAAGGAATTTTTTCCCCTTTTATGGTGTTTTTTTTTGTGCCTTCCTCTGGATCAACAGTTAGGTAGGTAATGAGGATATTGCTAAATGGATTGGACTGGATGGATGTATGTCTTTATTTAACCTCAAATACTATACTATACTATACTATACTAGATTTATCTGTGTTTGCTTTGTCATTAAATTATTAATGTTTAGTGAGTGCTCCTAATTCCCCCCACCCTCCCTTACTCACTGCCTCCTTGTAGTGTCTGCGACACTCATTGTTCTGCACAGCCTCACCATGGTCACTGCTCTGCTTACATACCCCCCCTCCCTCCCTTCTTTCTTCTCTCTGCTGATTCTCTTAAATGTTGCAAAAAGTGTGCTGGCAGGCAAAGAGGTCAGGGATGGGTTACATATTATAATTTCTGCTTCTGTGATTTCAAATGATGATTTCTCAGAATCTACAGCTCAGAGATAGATTCTGAAAAAAGTTTTGGAACAGTTGCATCTTGTTGTATTTTGCTTCTCAATTCCTAACGCAACTCTGCAAAACCTGCAATGACTGCTGGGCAGAAACTATCTGATCACTAAGAAAACAAGGAGCAGGATCAGTTAGTATAACTCGGTATGACAGGAGATCTGGGGGGGACATGTGCGTGTATTACACTTTCAGCATTTTGGGGGGGGCTCATTTCTGTATGCAAAATCTTATTTTGGGGGTGGACACTAAATATTAATAAATATTTCAAATAAATGACGGTGAAAGTATCAGGGGTTTGTGATGTTTTCTGAATGGTTGTTGCTATAAAAGTTTCATTTTAACGTGACTTTTCCAAACTCTTCCTTGCAAACCTCAGATGTCAGGAATCAGTTAATCATCTTTAACCCTTCACTAAGGGGTTGTGCTTGTCCATGAAATAAAAGATGGTCAAAACCTTTTTTTTTTTTTTTTTTTAAGCTTCATCTGTTTCTTTTGTTGCCTTCTATGGTCCCTGAACATACAAACATCCATATTCCCAACACACTTCGGATGGTATTAGAACCAGATGGTCCATCTAGTAAAGTTGATGTGTTTTATAGCTACCTCCTTAAATATAATTGAGCAATCGGAAAGGTCTCCTGCTTACAGCTGTCTAGTGATGTCATAGACACGGGCCAATGGATAAGTTACTAGCACGCAACTTTTATTTGGTATCTGGTAGGATATACTGTATATACTGTATATATACAATAACCAAAATGTTAATTTACGTAATTTGGGGCTGATGACTTTCATGTTAACCCCTTGCTCACCATAGCACAAGGATATATATCAAGTGGCTTACTGTACCATTTTTCTCTCTCTATATACCAGGATGGAGCATACTGAGCATGTCTGTCTCGCTGGGAGAGGTTGTAAGGAAGAATTTACAGATGTTTGGTTAGGAATTGCCTACAAGTGATATATATTGTTTTAATATATCATTTTGTGGACTGTGAATGAGTATAAAATGTGTTTTAAATCATAGTTTACCTTTAAAACCAAAGCAGAATCAAATCCCCAAATGCCAATGTGTTTAAAAGTTTAAAGAAAAAAATATCATAATTTCCCGCTCATCACATTAACTAAAACTGGCAGAGAAAACGTTAGAATACAAGTCAATCGGACGTGATTTGAAGATAAAAGAAAAGGAGAAATAAGCATAAAACGATAATTTTCTTTGGGGAAATGTAAAAATCCACAGTGAATTGTTGGAAAGATAGTGGCTGGAAGAAATGTGATAGTGACCCCTACAGATAGAAATGCAAAACTACACTATAGAAAATAATGTTACAGTGATTGTTGTTCTGGCAGAGGCATTAGATGGATTTGACGTTCAAGCGTTTAATCTAATTTTATTAGAGTGTGTTTGCCAGACGAGATTCTTACCTTTCGCCTGATTTTAGAAGAAATCTCAAGAAACTTGACAATCAATATGGCAATGGAATGGAATATGGCACAAACTTCTTACAGATGTGGACTAGGGTGGGTTTAAACTTACATATATATATATATATATATATATATATATATATATACCCATGGCCCCCCATGCTATAAATTTGGAAGATCAGCAGAAGAGATATATTGGTATATATTAATAGCATAGTGACTTTTTAGAACGTTATAATAGGAAGATGACCCACAATTCTAACTGGGGTTTAGTTGGATTTAAACTCACTGGTCACTTTACTACGCACACCTTCCCTTCTCAACTGCCTCAATTCTTCAATGTAGAGATTGTAATGATTCGGCAGAGATCTTATGAATATTTGCAAGTCAACACATGACAATCAACGTATATGAGGCTCTATAGACTTATCGGCTCTGGATACTTTCGCACAGGTTGGCTAAATGGTATTTTGTTATCCAGTCTGTAAAACCAAAAGAAATGTCATTTCCCCTGTATTCCAATGGGAAAATGTAAGAGACCATCCCGCTTTGTATGGCAACACGGACTGAGAGGAGCTCGATTTGAAGAAACACTGAAATATCCTCATTGAAAACCTTGGACCTCTGTGGAATTCATTAGCATTTTAATTAATTTATTCAGCTCATTCATGGGCTACCCAAGACGGCTCTTCTGGGTCAAGATATTGTCATCTACGGAATCTTCCCTATTGGTTTTCAGATCCTCATTCCCACCCCCCCATATAAATAAACAACCCTGTAGGACAGTCAACTGGTGGAGAGACATTCATGTTTACTGGCTGCTGTCAAAAGAAACTGCCATGAGTCTCCTACAAATTGCACATTAGGTCAAGGGAACCTTACCAGCCCTATTATGTTGCAAAAGACCACACTTGGGCTGTCGTTATGGAAACATCCTTACTCCACCTATAGAGTCTGAATACTTTATCTCTTTACAAACCATAAGCAGACACTCATTATTCAAAAACAGGACGCCATTGTCCTCAATGCTTACAATACCCGTGTTTGCTTAGCTGATACATTCTAAGGGTTGTGTTTTTTTGTGCGGGTGTGTGTTTTTTTTAGGCAGAACATTCAACAAAGTTGAATTTTTCACCAAACAGCAGCAGGGAAAAAAAAGTGCTATTTCCGTGCAAAGTTTTATCACTGTGTAGTAAACCCTCCTGCCAATTGTGATGTAGAGAAGCTTAATTCTCTTGTTCACAATTCAAATGAATGAAAATATTTTTTTTAACACATAAAGAAAATAATCAGAGGTGGATACGTTTCACTCACTTAAAATTCCTAAATCACACAAAAATAAAATGCACCCTAAACCTCATTGACTGATTATTAATCTAGAAACTGCTGATAAAAACAATGTGTCCCGTGAGTTTCTATGTTTCCTAAATTTTAGTTTTGGTGGTACACATGCCATTTAAGGAAATGTATACCGGTATGTTTCCCCTGTGATTACAGAGTTCCCTGTATAACTCAGTCTGTGTCCTTGTACCTTTATATAGACACACAACTCCTCAGTGACTTCTAATATCCTTATAATTTACAGTAGGGGATACATTATCGCTTATAAAACATGAGTGGTACCCAGAGTTCCCTGTATAACTCAGTCTGTGTCCTTGTACCTTTATATGGACACAGAACTCCTCAGTGACTTCTGATATCCTTATAATTTACATTAGGGGATACATTATCCCTTATAATACATGAGTGGTAGCCAGAGTTCCGGATAACTCAGTCGGTGCCCTTGTACCTTTATATGACACAGAAACTCCTCAGTGCTTCTAATATCCTTTAATTACAGTAGTGGATACATTATCCCTTATAATACATGAGTGGTACCCAGAGTTCCCTGTATAACTCAGTCTGTGTCTTGTACCTTTATATAGACACAGAACTCCTCAGTGACTTCTAATATCCTTATAATTTACAGTAGGGATACATTATCCCTTATAATACATGAGTGGTACCAGAGTTCCCTGTATAACTCAGTCTGTGTCCTGTACCTTTATATGGACACAGAACTCCTCAGTGACTTCTAATATCCTTTAATTTACAGTAGGGGATACATTATCCCTTATAATACATGTATGGATCCAGAGTCACGTATCCCTGTATAAATCAGTCGTGTCCTTGTACCTTTTATATAGACACACAACTCCTCAGTGACTTCTAATATCCTTATAATTTACAGTAGGGGATACATTATCCCTTATAATAAACATGAGTGGTACCAGAGTTCCCTGTATAACTCAGTCTGTGTCCTTGTACTTTATATAGACACAGAACTCCTCTGTGACTTCTAATATCCTTATAATTTACAGTAGGGGATAATTATCCCTTATAATACATGAGTGGTACCCAGAGTTCCCGTATAACTCAGTCTGTGTCCTTGTACCTTTATATAGACACAGAACCCTCAGTGACTTCTAATCTCCTATAATTTACAGTAGGGATACATATCCCTTATAATAATGAGTGGTACCCAGAGTTCCCTGTATAACTCAGTCTGTGTCCTTGTACCTTTATATGACACAGAACTCCTCAGTGACTTCTAATATCCTTATAATTTACCGTAGGGGATACATTATCCCTTATAATACATGTATGGTACCCAGAGTTCGTTCCTGTATAAACTCAGTCTGTGTCCTGTACCTTATATAGACACAAACTCCCAGTGACTTCTAATATCCTTATAAATTTACAGTAGGGGATACATTATCCTTATAAAACATGAGTGGTACCCAGAGTTCCTGTATAACTCAGTCTGTGTCCTGTATCTTATATGACACAGAACTCCTCAGTGACTTCTAATATCCTTATAATTTACAGTAGGGGATACATTATCCTTATAATACATGAGTGGTACCCAGAGTTCCCTGTATAACTCAGTCTGTGTCCTTGTACCTTTATATAGACACAGAACTCCTCAGTGACTTCCAATATCCTTATAATTTACAGTAGGGGATACATGAGCAGTTTTATTGTGTGTCCATCACTAATATAATGGTGGGAGAGGAGTCACATTCTCTATAAATCTCCTTTCTCATTGGTGGAGCTGCACAGGTCAGTCTTGGTACCTGGATCGGGTCTCTGCGACTCCATCACCCATAGAAAGTGACTCACATGTGACTTTTGATGTCACAGCTGGAAAGGTAAAGCCGTAACCTGTCATATTCCATGGCTACATTAATCTTTTCATTACTTTTTGTGTCTGGCTCTATTACCTCATGAGGTGCAAGAGTGATGTCACAAATCAATTCTGGCTAATAAACTGGAGGGGCTGACAACACTGGCTAAGGATCTGAAGGGCTGACAACACTGGTTAATGAATTGCAGGACTGACTTATACTGGCTAATAATCTGAAGGACTGACAAAAATGCTAATGATCTTGAGGACTGATAACACTGGTAATAAATTGGAGGACTGATGACACTGGCTAATGAACTGGAGGGCTGACTAACACTGAATGAACCTGGGGGCTGACTGGTAAATAAACAGAAAGAGGATTTTACTGTTCCTTGCCTATGTTAGAGCTAGGAGCATGCGTGTGCCTTTCAAGCATGTAACTTACTAATAGCTTCTGTGACAGTCCAAATTTTTAATTGGAGAACCAGCCCGGGGGCATTTGCCCCTCAGCCTACTGGGCCAGTCCTCCCCTGCACTACTCCTAGATCAAGTCACCTTATTAAATAGCGCTGCCAACTGGTAGGCCAAAACTACTAACTTGTATAAGGAGATTATGAATTAAAGCCCAAAAAACAAATTTATATTATGCCAACGGCCTTACCAGGAAACAGGGGGAGCCTGGGTCAGGTTGGGGTTAAAAGACAAATTTTTGATTATTGTCCAAAATTAGTTTTTGGCTATAGTTACCCTTTAAGTATGGCTTCCATGGGAATGGAATGGTAGGTCAGTAGGTGGGGTGTACCTGGTCTGTGGGTGGTGGGGGGGGGGGGGGTCCATGAAAACAAACTGTTTTGATGACCCTTTAACCTGAAATATTCACATTTGAGGATCGTTACCATTATAGTCTAAGGAAAAAAAATGTCCTGAAATTCACCGATAACGCCGTAACGCTTCCGCAGATTCCTTAGGTAGGTAATAGCACACTTCTCCTATATGCCCCGCACGTCTGTACCGAATTTCATGTCTCTGGTCAGAAACTATGGGAGGAGATACAGTCCAAAGGCGGAAGAATAAAACGGAAGAGAAGAAAAGAAATAGAAGAACAGGAATGTGTCTCTCCAAGCAAATGAATGAACTAGGAACACGTGATACTTCTACATTACTATTTGGGTTACATGGTTCTGTGGATTGGTTCTGATATTAAGAAGTGAAATCTCTCCCCCCACACACCCCAATCCTGTCAGTGAATGATCATTATTTTCCAATCTGCTGCTTTTTGTCATTCTGACTGTCCTAACTGTCATGTTTTTTTAAACTGCCATTTTCAAAGTCTATGGACATTGCATTGCCTCCTACATAAAGTGGTGATGTCACAGTGTAGGGATCATGTGACCAAGTGTATGATAATTAGACGTGTCACAGTGTAGGGATCATGTGACCAAAGCTATTCAAATTAGATGATGACATCACAGGATGTTACAGTTAGTGGGTATTAAGAAGCTGCTGCACTAATCATTTTAACTGCTTTGATCGTGCAGATAAGTAAGTGGTGCTCAGCCTCTGTATTTTTACTTGGGACAGAGGGTTAAAGGGGAAATGAGTTATTATTGGAAAATTGCCTGCAGTAGGTGTGTGTACCTGGGTCTGGTTAAGGGGGTTTGTCTTTTTTTGTGTTTAACACAATAAAACAAATTTTTATTGAGGATAAATCAAAATGAGCTTTTCTGACTTTATTGGCTCTTCAAGCCAAATGAACTAGAACTAAAACCGTGTCCCTGCATATCCGTATTGTGTGATGGGAAAGGGATAAGTCGTGTCAGTTTGGATATGTGACCGTGTGTTTTATCTTTTAGGAGGTTTAACGATGGGAAATAAAAACACCAGCGTCTCGCCCTGCGCTAAGGTAAGACTGCGGGAGACAATTCATGGTCAATATGGGGAAGGTGATAACGTTGGGTTGGTGACAATTTCCTGCATGGAAATCCCATATCGAACTTTATATAAAACCAATAGGGCCACAGAGCAGATTTTACTTTGAAATAAAAGGGAAATAAAAAGGGATTATTTATAAGAAGGGAAACATTTGGCCTGAGCTGTTAATCTGCAGAAACC
Organism: Hymenochirus boettgeri; assembly: GCA_019447015.1. Classification (NCBI taxonomy): domain Eukaryota; kingdom Metazoa; phylum Chordata; class Amphibia; order Anura; family Pipidae; genus Hymenochirus; species Hymenochirus boettgeri. Next base: position 10,049,748 of record CM033472.1, read on the forward strand.
AATCAGGGAATGTTTTCTAACTGTAGTGGGCCAGTATAAAGGGGACATTGATTGGCTGTTGGTAAAAGGGGGTTAGATGCACATTTTGCTCACGGTCATATAATGTGCAGCGACCACAAATCCATTTCATTGCTTTATATTTTCCATAACTGTGAATCAGGCAAGTTAAGGTGGTATGTCTGGGTTCTTTAAGGTCTGGGGTGTTATTGTCCATAAAGGAAATGAATATCATCCCTTTAATTGTATTTTCTGTAGGATTACTGTTCCAGACTCATAGAGGAGATCAGCCAGGCCATTCCATGGGCGTCTTCCCCAAATATTCCGCCTGCAGTGTACCTGAAGGCTGTGCGGGACTATTTAGTGATGCAGATATAAAGGCGGAAAAGGAAAGAGAAGAGATTGTTGAGATGCAGAGTGCCATGTATATATGTGAGGGTATTGGAGGTGGTCAGTGCCCCAAAGACCAAAAAAAAATACAAGCGCCTGATGAAGGAGATGGAGGCTCTGGATAAAAGGCTGAGTGACCTCCATGAGGTGCTCAGAGAAGTCGCCATTGGAATGCACACGATCAGGACCAAGCCAGGTACAGTACAGTCTCTTTATTATACTACACACAACAAGAAATAGAATATGTCTCACATGGATTTGTAATGAAATTCTTGTTACAGAACCTAAACCACACTGCCTTAGAGGGCTTCTCCAGCGATTGGACCTGTGGATTTCATCTGCACATAGATCAGGTAAGTTGTTATTGGGTGGCTGGAACAATATATAATCTAGCCATTCTCTCTCTCTCTTCTTCTCTCTCTCTCTCTCCCTCTCTCTTCTCTCTCGTCGTGTTTGCCATTTTTCATTCACATTCATTTATTATTATTATTAGACTTACTGGAGTCTGGATCGGTACACATGCACAACAACTAAGCAGGTGGCAGGGGCAGCAGTCACACAGACGGTCCCACTCAGGCAGTCTGCCTTAGCCAGGAGGTGAGGACACACGCGGATGGAATGGAACCAGTCTCAAGAGCAGCAGCGGTTCTTTTACGTTGAACTTCCGCCCACACACCGCACAAGTTGACCTGTCCCCTCCTCCAGAGAACATTGCAGGGCCGGGACTCGTATAAAGCGCGCAGCAAAAGGCATCCAATCACTGAATCGGGTGTGGACCGGACAGGACCCCCCCGGCAGCGCGAGTAAAAGAAAAGCAAATGAAAATGGAAACAAAAAGAACGAAAGGGATTAAATGGTCCCGGCTGGCTGATTAATAAGACCCGGGCCCCTTATGCCCCTGGGCCCCCCCCGCAGTCGCGGGGGAGAAGTTACACCACTGAGGTAGACAGGAGTATAGGTAGTAGAGGGGTAGTATAACTGGGGTTTGGGGGGTCTTATTAAAACTTGACAGCCAATAACCAGGTCCAATTGTTACTGATAATTACATCTAAGTTCCGAGTTGATCCAGAGATTGGTCTGATTGCACTAACAGTCATTGGCTGTACCCAGGGTAAGACCCTAACTCACTAGATCCTCACCCCTGGGGGAACAGTAGGTAGTTCGGAAACCTACCTACTAGCTGCAGGTGCCACTCTATTCCAGACCGGTCTGGTCCTGCCCTCTCCACTAGGACCCGGCCATAGGGAGGAGGCAGGAGGATAGGATGGAAGAGGCACCAGCTAGTAGGTAAGTGTCCACAATACCTACTGTACTTCCAGGGGTAAAGATCTGGTAAGTTAGGTCCTTACCCTGGGTATAGCCAAAGGGAGGGAGGTTGATTTTGACTTTCCTTTCTCTTTAAGTAATGTGTGTTCTCCTCTTGAGAACATTGGCTGGCCATCAGACTGGGTAATGTCCTCCCCTGGACCAACTCGGGATAGGAGGAAATCAGAGATGGATGTGAAAGGATGGAAACATTTGGACCAAGTTCATAGCAGTCAAGGTTTAACGGAGACTTGTTTTAACATCCTAAGATGGTCCAGTGATTCATCCGACTGCCACATGGAGTCAGGAAGGATTTTCCTCCTGTTTGGAGCAAGTGGCTTGGTATCACACAGGTTTTTTTTCCTTCTCTGGACCATCTTTGGGATAGGGTAGAATTTGGGTTTGGGTTGTTTAAAGGGGAACAAAAACCCTCCCTTGTCTTTACCCAGGGGAGGAGCGAAATCCAAACTACCTGCTGCACTGCCAGGAGTGAGGACCAAGTGGTTCCAGTCTCATCCTGGGTATATCCCAAAGGGGGATTTTGTTCCAATTTAAACAAAATAATAATGCCAAGTTGATCCAGGGATTTATCGATTGCCACAGGGAGTCAGGAAGGAATTTTTCCCCTTATGGGTTTTTGCCTTCTCGGTCCAACTTTGGGATAGGGTAGAATTTGGGAGATGGGGTTGTTAGGTTAGTGATTGGGTAAAATGCAGGAGTGTTAGGTTGTTCTAATATGAAAATAAAAAGATAATTATAAATTTCAACCATCTGTGTCTGGATTTTTCTTTCTCTTTATATTTCCCTTTGTAACATGGGGATTAGACTTTGATTGAAAAGGGGATATTTCATATCTTAGTTATTGGCTTCATAGTATCAGAATCTTGTGTGTAAAGATACATATCTAAACAATCTATTTCATTTAAATCTGAGTCAACCAATTAGATAATTCCCAGTGGGAATAAGTTAATGGGGCCCAGGACCAATAGAATTTGTGCTAAACACATACATACAAGTTTTTATTGGCTAAAACATATCCCAGTTGTAAGGAGAACTATACTGTCTTCAACCCAACCAAAGCCACTTAACCACTAGGTCTTCACCCTTGGGATTTGCTCTAGATGCCCCATTCTATTCTGTAACAATCCGGCTTGTAGTGCGGGTCTCTCCCTGCCTCCTCCATAGTTCCAGAAATCAAGGAGAACGTCATCCCATAGACCCATCTGGGAACGGTCCCAATTGTATTGGGCCAACCCAGGAGTAAGGAACAAAATAGTTTTACACCCTGTACCAACCAGAACTACAGTATATGTATTAATACCAGTAATTCTCAATATTATATATTATCCCTGTACCAACCAGAACTACAGTATATGTATTAATACCAGTAATTCTCAATATTATATAGTATCCACGTACCAACCAGAACTACAGTATATGTATTAATACCAGTAATTCTCAATATTATATAGTATCCCTGTACTAACCAGACCTACAGAATATGTATTAATACCAGTAATTCTCAATACTATTTAGTATCCCTGTGGGCTGAGAGATAAACATAAGATAAACTTATTTTGTTCTGATGGTGTCAAGTTCATGTGACGTCAACCAGGTGAGGTGTGCAAAGACAAGTGTGTCTTACCTACAATCAATATAATACACAAGTGGTACCCAGAGTTACCTGTATAACTCAGCCTGTGTCCTTGTACCTTTATATAGACAAATAACCCTTAGTGACTTCTAATATCCTTATAATTTACAGTAGGGGATACATTATCCTTATAATACATGCGTGGTACCCAGAGTTCCCTTTATAACTCAGCCTGTGTCCTTGTACCTTTATATAGACAAATAACCCTTAGTGACATCTAATATACTTATAATTTACAGTAGGAGATACATTATCCCTTATAATACATGAGTGGTACCCAGAGTTCTCTGTATAACTCAGTCTGTGTCCTTGTACCTTTATATAGACACAGAACTCCTCAGTGACTTCTAATATCCTTATAATTTACAGTAGGGGATACATTATCCTTATAATACATGAGTGGTACCCAGAGCTTTCTGTATATCTCAGTCTGTGTCCTTGTACATTTATATAGACACAGAACTTCTCAGTGACTTCTAATATCCTTATAATTTACAGTAGGGGGATACATTATCCCTTATAATAAATGAGTGGTGCCCAGAGTTCCCTGTATAACTCAGTCTGGGTCCTTGTACCTTTATATGGGCACAGAACTCCTCAGTGACTTCTAATATCCTTATAATTTACAGTAGGGGATACATTATCCCTTATAATACATGAGTGGTACCCAGAGTTCTCTGTATAACTCAGTCTGTGTCCTTGTACATTTATATAGACACAGAACTCCTCAGTGACTTCTAATATCCTAATAATTTACAGTAAGGGGATACATTATCCCTTATAATACATGAGTGGTACCCAGAGTTCCCTGTATAACTCAGTCTGTGTCCTTGTACCTTTATATGGACACAGAACTCCTCAGTCACTTCTAATATCCTTATAATTTACAGTAGGGGATCCATTATCCCTTATAATACATGAGTGGTTCCCAGAGTTCCCTGTATAACTCAGTCTGTGTCCTTGTACCTTTATATAGACACAGAACTCCTCAGTGACTTCTAATATCCTTATAATTTACAGTAGGGGATACATTATCCCTTATAATAAATGAGTGGTATCCAGAGTTCCCTGTATAACTCAGACTGTGTCCTTGTACCTTTAAATAGACACAGAACTCCTCAGTGACTTCTAATATCCTTATAATTTACAGTAGGGGATACATTATCCCTTATAATACATGAGTGGTATCCAGAGTTCCCTGTATAACTCAGTCTGTGTCCTTGTACCTTTAAATAGACACAGAACTCCTCAGTGACTTCTAATATCCTTATAATTTACAGTAGGGGATACATTATCCCTTATAATACATGAGTGGTACCCAGAGTTCCCTGTATAACTCAGTCTGTGTCCTTGTACCTTTATATAGACACAGAACTCCACAGTGACTTCTAATATCCTTATAATTTCCAGTAGGGGATACATTATCCTTATAATACATGAGTGGTACCCAGAGTTCCCTGTATAACTCAGTCTGTGTCCTTGTACCTTTATATAGACAAATAACCCTTAGTGACTTATAATATCCTTATAATTTACAGTAGGAAATACATTATCCTTATAATACATGAGTGGTACCCAGAGTTCCCTGTATAACTCAGCCTGTGTCCTTGTACCTTTATATAGACAAATAACCCTTAGTGACTTCTAATATCCTTATAATTTACAGTAGGGGATACATTATCCTTATAATACATGAGTGGTACTCAGAGTTCTCTGTATAACTAAGCCTGTGTCCTTGTACCTTTATAAAGACACAGAACTCCTCAGTGACTTCTAATATCCTTATAATTTACAGTAGGGGATACATTATCCCTTATAATACATGAGTGGTACCCAGAGTTCCCTGTATAACTCAGTCTGTGTCCTTGTACCTTTAAATAGACTCAGAACTCCTCAGTGACTTCCAATATCCTTATAATTTACAGTAGGGGATACATGAGCAGTTTTATTGTGTGTCCGTCACTAATATAATGGTGGGGAGAGGAGTCACATTCTCTATAAATCTCCTTTCTCATTGGTGGAGCTGCACAGGTCAGTCTTGGTACCTGGATCGAGTCTCTGCGACTCCATCACCCATAGAAAGTGACTCACATGTGACTTTTGATGTCACAGCTGGAAAGGTAAAGCCGTAACCTGTCATATTCCATGGCTACATTAATCTTTCCATTACTTTTTGTGTCTGGCTCTATTACCTCATGGAGGTGCAGAAGTGATGTCACAAATCAATTCTGGCTAATAAACTGGAGGGTTGACAACACTGGCTAAGGATCTGAAGGGCTGACAACACTGGTTAATGAATTGAAGGACTGACTTATACTTGCTAATAATCTGAAGGACTGACAAAACTGGCTAATGATCTTGAGGACTGATAACACTGGGTAATAAATTGGAGGACTGATGACACTGGCTAATGAACTGGAGGGCTGACTAACACTGCTAATGAACCTGTGGGCTGACTGGTAAATAAACAGAAAGAGGATTTTACTCTTCCTTGCCTATGTTAGAGCTAGGAGCATGCGCTGTGCCTTTCAAGCATGTAACTTACTAATAGCTTCTGTGACAGTCCAAATTTTTAATTGGAAACCAGCCCGGGGGCATTTGCCCCTCAGCCTACTGGGCCAGTCCTCCCCTGCACTACTCCTAGATCAAGTCACCTTATTAAATAGCGCTGCCAACTGGTAGGCCTACAACTACTAACTTGTATAAGGAGATATTATGGATTAAAGCCCAAAAAACAAATTTATATTATGCCAACGGCCTTAGCAGGAAACGGGGGGAGCCTGGGTCAGGTTGGGTGTTAAAAGACAAACTTTTTTGATTATTGATCAAAATTAGTTTTTTGACTATAGTTACCCTTTAAGTATGGCTTCCATGGGAATGGAATGGTAGGTCAGTAGGTGGGTGTACCTGTGTCTGTGTGGGGGGTTGGGGGGTCCATGAAACAAACTGTTTTGATGACCCTTTAACCTCGAAATATTCACATTTGAGGATCGTTACCATTATAGTCTATGGGAAAAAATGTCCTGAAATTCACCGATAACGCCGTAACGCTTCCGCAGATTCCTTAGGTAGGTAATAGCACACTTCTCCTATATGCCCCGCACGTCTGTACCGAATTTCATGTCTCTGGGTCAGAAACTATGGGAGGAGATACAGTCCAAAGGTGGAAGAATAAAACGGAAGAAGAAGAAATAGAAAGAACAGGAATGTGTCTCTCCAAGGCAAATGAATGAACTAGGAACACGTGATACTTCTACATTACTATTTGGGTTACATGGTTCTGTGGATTGGTTCTGATATTAAGAAGTGAAATCTCTCCCCCCACACACCCCAATCCTGTCAGTGAATGATCATTATTTCCAATCTGCTGCTTTTTGTCATTCTGACTGTTCCTAACTGTCATGTTTTTTTAAACTGCCATTTTCCAAAGTCTATGGACATTGCATTGCCTCCTACATAAAGTGGTGATATCACAGTGTAGGGATCATGTGACCAAGGTATTATAATTAGACGATGTCACAGTGTAGGGATCATGTGACCAAGCTATTCAAATTAGATGATGACATCACAGGATGTTACAGTTAGTGGGTATATAAGAAGCTGCTGCACTTATCATTTTAACTGCTTTGATCGTGCAGATAAGTAAGTGCTGCTCAGCTCCTGTATTTTTACATTGGGACAGAGGGTTAAAGGGGAAATGAGTTATTATTGGAAAATTGCCTGCAGTAGGTGTGTGTACCTGGGTCTGGTTAAGGGGGTTTGTCTTTTTTTGTGTTTAAAACCATAAAAAATTTTTTATTGAGGATAAATCAAAATGAGCTTTTCTGACTTTATTGGCTCTTCAAGCCAAATGAACTAGAACTAAAACCGTGTCCCCTGCATATCCGTATTGTGTGATGGGAAAGGGATAAGTCGTGTCAGTTTGGATATGTGACCGTGTGTTTTATCTTTTAGGAGGTTTAACGATGGGAAATAAAAACACCAGCGTCTCGCCCTGCGCTAAGGTAAGACTGCGGGAGACAATTCATGGTCAATATGGGGAAGGTGATAACGTTGGGTTGGTGACAATTTCCTGCATGGAAATCCCATATCGAACTTTATATAAAACCCAATAGGGCCACAGAGCAGATTTTACTTTGAAATAAAAGGGAAATAAAAAGGGATTATTTAATAAGAAGGGAAACATTTGGCCTGAGCTGTTAATCTGCAGAAACCAATCAGGGAATGTTTTCTAACTGTAGTGGGCCAGTATAAAGGGGACATCTGATTGGCTGTTGGTAAAAGGGTTTTAGATGCACATTTTGCTCACGGTCATTAAATGTGCAGTGACCACAAATCCATTTCATTGCTTTATATTTTCCATAACTGTGAATCAGGCAAGTTAAGGTGGTATGTCTGGGTTCTTTAAGGTCTGGGGTGTTATTGTCCATAAAGGAAATGAATATCATCCCTTTAATTGTATCTTTCTGTAGGATTACTGTTCCAGACTCATAGAGGAGATCAGCCAGGCCATTCCATGGGCGTCTTCCCCAAATATTCCGCCTGCAGTGTACCTGAAGGCTGTGCGGGACTATTTAGTGATGCAGATATTAAAGGCGGAAAAGGAAAGAGAAGAGATTGTTGAGATGCAGAGTGCCATGTATATATGTGAGGTATTGGAGGTGGTCAGTGCCCCAAAGCACAAAAAAAAATACAAGCGCCTGATGAAGGAGATGGAGGCTCTGGATAAAAGGCTGAGTGACCTCCATGAGGTGCTCAGAGAAGTCGCCATTGGAATGCACACGATCAGGACCAAGCCAGGTACAGTACAGTCTCTCTTATTATACTACACACAACAAGAAATAGAATATTGTCTCACATGGATTTGTAATGAAATTCATTGTTACAGAACCTAAACCACACTGCCTTAGAGGGCTTCTCCAGCGATTGGACCTTGTGGATTTCATCTGCACATAGATCAGGTAAGTCGTTTTATTGGGTGGCTGGATCACAATATATAATCTAGCCATTCTCTCTCTCTCTCTCTCTCTCTCTCTCTCTCTCTCTCGCTCGTGTTTGCCATTTTTCATTCACATTCTATTTATTATTATTATTAGACTTACTGGAGTCTGGATCGGTACACACTGCACAACAACTAAGCAGGTGGCAGGGGCAGCAGTCACACTGAGACGGTCCCACTCAGGCAGTCTGCCTTAGCCAGGAGGAGTGAGGTCACACCGCGGATGGAATGGAACCAGTCTCCAGAGCAGCAGCGGTTCTTTTAACGTTGAACTTCCGCCCGCACACCGCACAAGTTGACCCTGTCCCCTCCTCCCAGAGAACATTGCAGGGCCGGGACTCGTATAAAGCGCGCAGCAAAAGGCATCCAATCACTGAATCGGGTTGGACCGGTACAGGACCCCCCCGGCAGCGCGAGTAAAAGAAAAGCAAATGAAAATGGAAACAAAAAGAACGAAAGGGATTAAAACGGCCCCGGCTGGCTGATTAATAAGACCCGGGCCCCCTTATGCCCCTGGGCCCCCCCCCCGCTATCGCGGGGGTAGTAGTTACGCCACTGAGGTAGACAGGGAGTATAGGTAGGTAGAGGGGTAGTATAACTGGGGTTTGGGGGTCTTTATTAAACCTTGACAGCCAATAACCAGGTCCAATTGTTACTGATAATTACATCTAAGTTCCGATTGATCCAGAGATTGGTCATTTGACACTAGTCATTGGCTGTACCCAGGTAAGAACCCTAAATCACTAGATCCTCACCCCTGGGAACAGTAGGTAGTTCGGATACCTACCTACTGCTGCAGGTGCCACTCTATTCCAGACCGGTCTGGTCCTGCCCTCTCCACTAGGACCCGGCCATAGGGGAGGCAGGATAGGATGGAAGAGGCACCAGCTAGTAGGTAAGTGTCCACACTACCTACTGTACTTCCAGGGTAAAGATCTGTAAGTTAGGTCCTTACCCTGGGTATAGCCCAAAGGGAGGGAGGTTGATTTTGACTTTTCCTTTCTCTTTAAGTAATGTGTGTTCTCCTCTTGAAACATTGGCTGTGCCATCAGACTGGGTAATTGTCCTCCCTCTGGACCAACTTGGGATAGGAGGAAATCAGAGATGGATGTGAAAGGATGGAACATATTGGACCAAGTTCATAGCAGTCAAGGTTTAACGGAGACTTGTTTTAACATCCTAAGATGGTCCAGTGATTCATCCGACTGCCACATGGAGTCAGGAAGGATTTTCCTCCTGTTCTGGAGCAAAGTGGCTTTGGTATCACACAGGTTTTTTTTTTCCTTCCTCTGGACCATCTTTGGGATAGGTAGAATTTGGGTTTGGGTTGTTTAAAGGGAACAAAAACCCTCCCTTTGTCTTTACCCAGGGAGGAGCGAAATCCAAACTACCTGCTGCACTGCCAGAGTGAGGACCAAGTGGTTCCAGTCCTCATCCTGGGTATATCCCAAGGAGGGATTTTTGTTCCAATTTAAACATAAATAATAATTGCCAAGTTGATCCAGGGATTTATCCGATTGCCACAGGGAGTCAGGAAGGAATTTTTCCCCCTTATGGGGTTTTTGCCTTCCTCTGGATCAACTTTGGGATAGGGTAGAATTTGGGAGATGGGGTTGTTAGGTTAGTGATTGGGTAAAATGCAGGAGTGTTAGGTTTGTTCTAATATTAAAATAAAAAAAATAATTATAAATTTCAACCATCTGTGTCTGGTTTTTTCTTTCTCTTTATATTTCCCTTTGTAACATGGGGATTAGACTTTGATTGAAAAGGGGATATTTCATATCTTACTTATTGGCTTCATAGTATCAGGATCTTGTGTGTAAAGATAATATCTAAACAATCTATTTCATTTAAATCTGATCAACCAATTAGATAATTCCCAGTGGGAATAAGTTAATGGGGCCCAGGACCAATAGAATTTGTGCTAACACATACATACAAGTTTTTTATTGGCTAAAACATATCCCAGTTGTAAGGAGAACTATACTGTCTTCAACCCAACCAAAGCCCCCTCCCCTCAAGTACCCAGAGGAGGCTTAACCACTAGGTCTTCACCCTTGGGATTTGCTCTAGATGCCCCATTCTATTCTGTAACAATCCGGCTTGTAGTGCTGGTCTCTCCCTGCCTCCTCCATAGTTCCAGAAATCAAGGAGAACGTCATCCCGTAACCCTCTGGAAACAGTCCCCAATGGTAAGGGCCAACCGGAGTAAGGACCAAAGTTTTCCACCCTGTACCAACCAGAACTACAGTATATGTATTATACCATGATTCTCAATATTATATAGTATCCCTGTACCAACCAGAACTACAGTATGTATATTAATACCAGAATTCTCATATTATATAGTATCCCTGTACCACCAGAACTACGTATATGTATTAATACCAGTAATTCTCATATTATATAGTATCCCTGTCAACCAGAACTCAGTATATGTATTAATACCAGTCATTTTCAATTACTTATATAGCTCCCTGTACCAACCAGAACTATAAGTAATTATTATACCAGTAATTCTCAATATATAGATCCATATACAAACCTGAACTACAGTAAATATGTATAATACCATTAATTCTCATATTATATAGTATCCCTGTACCAACCAAACTACCGTATATGTATTAATACCAGTAATTCTCAATTTATATAGTATCCATGGATCAACCGAACTACAGTATATGTATTAATACCAGTAATTCTTATTATATAGTATCCCTGTACCACGAGAACTACCGTATATGTATTAATACCAGTAATTCTAAATATATATAGTATCCTGTATCAACCAGAACTACAGTATATGTATTAATACCAGTATTTCAATATTACCGTATATACTCCTGTACCAACCAGAACTACATAGTATTTAATAGTAATTTTACTTCCAATATTATATAGTATCCCCTACCAAAAGACTACAGTATATGTATTAATACCATAATTCTCAATATTTATTGTATCCCTAACCAACCAGAACTACAGTATATGTATTAATACCAGTAATTCTCATATTAAATAGTATCCCTGTACCAACCAGAACTACAGTATATGTATTATACCAGTAATTCTCAATATTATATAGTATCCTGTACCAACCAAAACTACAGTTATATATATTACCACCAGTTATTCTCAATATTATATAGTATCCTGTACCAACCAGAAACTAATAGTAGGTATTAACCAGTAATTCTCAATATAATAGTATCCATGTACCAACCGAAACTACAGTATATGTATTAATAACCATTAATTCTCAATATTATATAGTATCCCCATACCCAACCAGAACTACAGAATATGTATAATACCGGTAATTCTCAATATTTAATAGTATCCCTGTACAACCAAACTCTATATGTATTAGTACCATAATTCTCAATTTATATAGTATCCTCATACCAACCAGAACTACAGTATATGTATTAATACTAGTAATTCTCAATATTAAATAGTATCCCTGTACCAACCAAAACTCCAGTTATGTATTAATACCAGTAATTCTCAATATTATATAGTATACCTGTACTAACCAGAACTACAGTATATGTATAATACCAGTAATTCTCAATATTATTAGTATCCCTGTACCAACCAGAACTACAGTATATGTATTAATACCAGTAATTCTCAATTTATATATATCCCTGATCAACCAGAACAACATCATATGTTTAATACCAGTATTTTCAATATTACCGGTATATATCCCTGTACCAACCAAAACTACAGTATATGTATTTATACTATTAATTATCAATCTTATATAGTATCCCATACCAAGAAGAACTACAGTATATGTATTAATACCATTAATTCTCAATATTTATTGTATCCCCTAACCAACCAGAACTACAGTATATGTATTAATACCAGTAATTCTCAATATAAATAGTATCCCTGTACCAACCAGAACTACAGTATATGTATTAAACCCATAATTCTCAATATTATATAGTATCCCTGTACCAACCAGAACTACAGTATATGTATTAACACCAGTTTTCTCAATATTATAGTATCCCTGTACCAACCAGAACTATAGTACAGGTATTAATACCAGTAATTCTCAATATTATATAGTATCCATGTACCAACCTGAACTACAGTATATGTATTAATACCATTAATTCTCAATATTATATAGTATCCCCATACCAACCAGAACTACAGAAATGTATAATACGGTAATTCTCATATTTTATAGTATCCCTGTACCAACCAGAACTTCAATATATGTATTAGTACCATTAATTCTCAATATTATATAGTATCCTCATACCAACCAGAACTACAGTATATGTATTAATACTAGTAATTCTCAATATTAAATAGTATCCCTGTACCAACCAAAACTACAGTATATGTATTAATACCAGTAATTCTCAATATTATATAGTATCCTGTACTAACCAGAACTTCAGTATATGTATTAATACCATAATTCTCATATTATATAGTATCCCTTTACCAACCGAACTACAGTATATGTATTATACCGTAATTCTCAATATTATATAGTAATAATATTATAGTTTCTACTAATGGACAATTAAATTTTTTTTTTTTTCCAGTGTACATACCCATTAATTACCCAGTTGTATTTGTAGAAACTATTGTTTGCAGTCACATTGGGGGAGTACACAATAAATTGTGCAAGTTTGCCTGTGTTATTCATTTGCTGCAACCAATTGGATGTGAGCTTGTAACTGGGTTAATGCAATTAGGTGCAATGCAGATAATTATTAGTAAAGGGACTATGAGGGCCCGCCAATCTGCAAACAGGATCGAGCGTATATTATATATAATATATTATATAGCGATCAGCTGTTTAAAAATAGCTATTCATGGTAGCTAGGAAGAGGAGGGGGGGGTGTCAGGACCCTGCCAGTAATGGATAATCAGTGATATGTCCCAGTTTCTAAATTTACCAGGTTTCCATTGAAAAACATTTTAAAAATTCTACGGAAATTTTCGAAAAATTTTCAAAACTCAAAAATCAGAACCGTCAATCGAATATTAGAACAATTTAAATTAGAGCGAAAAATCAAAAGTTTCGAAAGGAAATTAGGCATATTCAGATTTGTTTGGATTTGGATCCAATTTTTAGAACAGGTTCGGCGGACCCTCTGTTGGCGTAAATGTACGCTGAAATGTTGGTTGATCCTTTTTATCTAACAATATAATATGATAATGTTATAGAATTCCTCAGTAACTAAATACGTTGATATGAATTACCCTACTGGTCACAGTTCTACCTACCTATACAGCGGATCATTAAAATGCTTACAGAGGTTAGATACGGCATAATTGATCACCATCCGTGGGGGGGGGGGGGTGGAAGTACAGGGAACAGTCTATTTAGAAAGAATTCAGCTTTTTTAGTAAAAAGGCAGCAGAACAAGATCTCGGTCTTCTCTACGGGAGACAATGTAGAATTTAAGCAAGAGAACATTTGAGAAGCTTTAGACAATTTTCACATATTGCTTTGGTTGAAATGTTATTTTCAGAATTGCCAGTGCATTCAACCTGAAAAATGGGCAGTTAAGCTCCCGTCCTATTCGCACCAGCCCACTGATTCTTTAATGTACTCCGCACCTGAGGGACCATTACCAGGTGTCAAAATACGCTGCGGCGATGCCAGGATTCCAGCTTTTCGTTTGATTTATTACTTTTACTGGATGCCTTTTCCTAACTTTAAAATAGTGATATTTTCATTCTTAGGGAAAAAAGAAAGAAACAATTTGAAAGCTAGTAGTAATGCTTGTTAGCTTGTCCTTTATGTTAACCATTTAGGCCCCCCTGTCTGTATATTTGTGGATTTTCCTACTTGCAATCATAGACATTTATTATACTACCTAATGCCGGATCACACAGACTACATCACACAGACTACATTGAAAATAAGATGTGATTTTATTTTCCTTCTGCTCTGTCTGCCGCTTTTCTAAAAAAAAAAATGAAAGTGAGCTCTGCCTGCCGCGTCTCTGATATTTAGCAGGGGCGCTGCCATGAGCATTTTTCTCATATTGCCTCATTAAAGAGACACCACTGGATGCCGTGGGAGAGAATGGGCTGTAAGTACAGATGTAGACTTTTTTTGGAGAAATATTTTGGCGGATGGGGGTGGGCAGGGGGTAGCTACGTTACCTTTCAAGCTAGGTGCCACGGATGGATCCAGGTGGTTGGAGGGAGGGGGGAAAGGGCTCCCCTGCGCATGTCACAGTCCCTGTTGAGGTTAGGGAAATAGCAAGCACCAGATAACTCACTGACAGCTTCTACTCTTCACTTTCCTGGACTTTGCACAATTACCGCAGGAGAACCATTTGGAGCAGAGATGTAAGGTAAGGATTTTTTTAAACTACACAGTGGGGCCAGTATAAAGTTGGATCAATGGTATCATCACTCATTCTCATAAATGCATGTACCCACCTTAAGACCTGGTTGGCTTGGACATGTTAGGGCATGTTCTCCCCCCAAACACCTGACTTATGACTGCTTCTTGAGTTGCCTGATCTCCTTCTTGAGAGGGGTGGGAGTGGGGAGTTGTGGGGGTGGTAACATGCCCTTTTTTCCTGCTACTTTAACCCCCCTTTCCTCTGGTATAAATAAAATGTCATTTGCCAATGAGCTGTTAATTAAAAGGAAAGTTGATTTGCTAAATATTTTTTCATTCATCTCAATATATGTCTGCATGTTGCCTTTGTCTCTTTTAATAGTTCTATATTCTAATAGAAACAAATACACATATTATCGCCTTTTTCCTTGTAGAATAAATCATTCATCCCCTTAATTAATTTACCTTGCTAAAAATCCAAATCATTATTATTACTGTTGACTCTGTATGACTCTCGCTAAGCCTTTCAATTTGTAGGCTTTTATCTTTTTGTTCATAATGAATAATTGTATTTTTTACACCAATACAAGTCTTGTTGCAGCTTATTTGGTGGAATATAATATTCTGTCCTGTCAGGATGTTTTGATATATGGGGATGCACTGTACTGGGGATTCGTGTTTGGCTCTCGACCAACGTGCTACATTTGGAATTTATAATCATGTACTGTAACAATATTCAATTTGGCTTTATCACGGTTTCCCCCCTTCTCTTTGTCCTGCCATAAGAGATAAAATTAGAGCTTTCTCTAATGGAAGAGTATGGATTTAAAAAAAAAACCTGATAGACTCGATTATGGAAATTATTATACTATAGATCCTGCATTCAAGGAACATCCACTTTCTATGCACTGTGGGAGCGACACCTATTTCGGGGGGTTCTTGGATAATACATTTTATGCACAACTTTTTTTTGAAAAAAAAATTCATATATTTTGCATTATAATTAGCCTCTTGTGACATATTTGAAAACATCACAGAACGTACAGACTAAAGTTTACCGAAGTGATAGCAGAAAATTAACCTATCCTTTTTTGCATTCATTGATTCATTGAAAAAAAGGGGGGGGGGGCTAAAGGAGCTATGTCTTACCTCCATTTTTTCAATTATTCTTACAGGACATGAGGTAAGAGATCACGTTTTAGCCAATCACAGGCCCCGGTGCCGGTCCAAACACTTTTGCAGCTTCCGTACATGGAAAAGGCACGGGAGCTAAGCAGAAGAACCCGGAGGGAATGAAGTCTGGTAAGTAGGTTTACCAGTGGTTTTGAAATCTAAGAACCTTGTGAGGTCAATGTTTTGGGGGTCAGTTAACCTAATACTAAAAACATACCCTTTAATAAAAGATATAGGGCAGTGTGGTAAATCGATACAGGTACAAATGCATCTGATGTTGGTCATGAATACCTGTGCATTGGAGGATTGAATCAGATTGGTTGAGGCATATTAACAGGACAGGGACATTTTTGCACCTCTTAAATTAAATAAGCCTGTAAATCTTTGTATTAAAGGACATGCCTTTTAAAGGGACACATATTATTTGTGTGAAATTTGTCAATCTATTTAATATTGGGCGGAACCATGCAGTAATACATTGCTGTGTGGTTGTGTAGCCAGAGGCGTCTTTATATATTTGAAGCCACCTATTGGGATTTCATACACTTTCATATCCTCTTTTGTATGCATTCAGGCAAAAAGGACAGTTTAATTCAATCGCCAGCACACACCAAATTTCATTTTTTAAAATGAAAAAAAAGTACATGTAAGTAATAGATTCTGTAACTAAAAGGCTTCCATATTGTTACCAGTACAACTCATATCCCATGTAGGTTTTAAATAGGTAACCCCAGTCTGGAAGGTCCTAACGTCTAACCTATTCAATTTCTTTTACTTCAATTACGATTAGCAAACTTTTGCATTTCTCACTCTTACACACTGGATCACAGCAAAGGGCGAGGTGAGACACAGCTTTTTAGTTTCAGGAGACTTTAGTTCCCCTTTAAATTTAAAGGGCAACTATAGTGAAAAAAAACTTTGTCTGTATACAATGTATAGATCACTTAGTATAAGCTGCCTTACTTTCATGTTTCTGTGTGGCTTCGTTTCTTCACACTGGCAGAAGTTTGTACCAAGCTGTGTAGTCCCCCTCCCCTCTCTGTCTACTCCCCCTCAAGCAGTGACGGGCTGTATACAGAGTCCGAGCATTGTCAGTTGAAAGGACTTTAAATGAAGTGCTGACATCCTGTTGACCCCTCCCTTCCAGAGCTAGACTGCAAGCAATCAAAGTGTGGAATAAAGTAGCAATATGCTGAAGGGAGGGGCAGAGGGGGAGAGAGGAGGACAAGTGGTGCTGAGATTCTTTACAAGTAAGTTACTGAACTCTGCCTGTTCTCTAACTTTGCTAATTGTTATTTACTTTTTACCTAAAGTTCATATCTCTCCCCCTGCTTAGCTGAGATCATAATCACTGAAGAGAGAGTCAGTGTAACAGCAGCTTGTAGTGAGACCTTCACAAACACAGAGACACTGCTTGTTGTCCTGTTACATTTCAGTTGCTTTAGTCTATATATTTCATAGATTGCACTGTGTGTCTTGTTTGGTATATAGTCTGTATTACTGTATTATATATACTGTATTAGTGTTCCATTTCAGTCACTGGTTTTGTATGTATATAAGATTTTTTTTTGGGGGGAGGGGCTGTTTTATAGTGTGTTATGCTCATATTGCTGGGTTAATGGTTTATTGATTGTGTTTAGCACTACAGCATTTGACTATATGTTGCACATGGTACATATAGTGTGGGTGAGAGAGTGTGTGACAGTACTGCAGGGGAGCTTTGGATTGTGTGGGTGTGTGCCTTTGAGTGACAGATGAGGTGTAGCAGCTCCTACAAATCACAGCATATTCAAAGGCTTATATCTCGGGGACTATGTAGAATTTAAAGAAACTAAAGGTACCCTGGTGGATGGGATGACTTATAGGATACATTAGAAGAAATTAAAAAAAAATTTTCTCACTATAAAAATTAAAAAAAATTAAAAAAAAATGTTCTCACTATAATTGCCCTTTAACTGTTATGTTCTGCACTGAGAAAAACAAAACACGCCTTATGCATTTTTCTTTCTCATGAGGACCTGCCATGTTCTTTTGTAGATTCCACATTTTTTTCAGTAGAGGGCACTGTTACAATAACGCCATTAGGGTTATTCTTCTCTGTACTGCAGGGTGAATGGATGCCTTGGTTTCAGAATGCTTTGAGTTGTAGTTTCCAAAAATGGGCTGCATCCTTGTTTTGAAGCAGATTTAGATTTCCGTAATATGCAAATCGATTTCCACATAGAACTTTTCTCAAACTTTTCTCAAACTTACACGTTTTTGATGGAACGTATGAAATTGATTCCCCCCCCCCCCAAGTTTTAGTCAAGAATAGACTTTTTCTCCAGTTTTTGTTTGTACATTCAATCTCAGACGACCTTGAGTAACTTAAACAAGTCGGTAGCCAAGGATGTTGGTGTAATCACTAATCAACATAAAGCTCGAAAGAAATCAAAGCTCTGGCAGCATATTAAATATTCTGTTTACAGAGACTTTACGTCTGTCCTTGGAAATCCATATATTCATGCAGATGGTATTCCCTTCCCATCACTAAAACATTTAACTCTCCAATTACCTCCTGCACCAAGGGGATTTGAACAAATCAAAACTATTGATTATTTTTTCTCTCTCTCTTTCTAACTTCTTTTAAACTTTATTTTAGAAGACTAAAATCCACCCATAGGCTAGGAACAGATATTTAATGGGAATTAAACGAAGAAGGAGTTTTTGATCGGTGGTTTTAAATTTGTCACTGTTTGACTTAAATTTTCATTACAAATGTCACATACATGAATATAGGGACAAGAAAATTATACCATTTTGTCCCTGACTGGAAACTGAAGGTAAAAACAATGTATCATTTATCTTTTTATGTATATTCTGACTATACCTGTTAATAATACAGAAAGACCTCCTGGTTCGTAGGATTCTTCTTTCTGGGTGAATCACAATGAGCATGTCTGAGGTCATAAAATTAAGGGAGGGGCTGTATCTGCAGAAATTTCTGTATTAAAATATTTTACTGCATATCTTTGGTTAGGAATTATTTCATACAGTCATATATCATATTAATGAGCAGTAGAGATGGCTCAGAAGTTTCATTCCGTTTTTGGATTTACAGAACTCGGGAAAAGCACAAAGATCCCAAAATCCGAAAACAAAACTTACTTTTGAGGGTTCAGAATGTATTTTTGAGGATCTTGAACATTCGATAACCCTCTAAAATATGTTCACAAACTATTATAATGTATGCATATATAATTATTATTTATTTTTAAAGCGCCACTTGGGTACGCAGCGCTGTACATTAAAATGATGAGCAGTTTGAGATATACAAATGCTGAATGCAATTGAAATTTGCGTTTACTTCTTAAATCTAAATGATACAGAATTTTAACAGATTTCAGAGAAGTCAGAGTTGGCATTTTAACGTTTTCAGTTTGTTGAAATGATTATGGTACCGTTTTAATTTCTGCGATCTACACAAGGGATTTTTCTCCCGAGAAGAGTTGTGATGCACAGATTGCAAACAACGGAATTATTAGGACCATGAAAGACTAAGTGGAAAATTTTACATGAGAATGACGTTCGATTATGGGATGTTTTAATCGTGGTAACTATCCAAAGTTTCTGTCTTGCCTTGTGTTATTAAATCAACTTTGGGATCACAATGTCTCACAAGACTCAACCGAAACAATATTTTGTGCTAAACAAATGGAAATGGGGAGAAAACAGGTAGAAAGTAAATTTATTAGATCATTATTTAGCAGGAATACTGGACCCTAATTGGACCAAAGCAGCAACTAACATTACTCTGTGTCATTAAAGGGAAAGTTCAGTGGAAAATATCATTATTTTTAAAATTCTTAGTTTATATTACAAATACCAAGTTATTCTACATATTCTCTTCCCTTTTTGAGAAATCCATTGAATTTATACCCCTATTCCCTGTTGTTGACATTAGTGAGCTGATATTTCAGGTTCTGTAACGGTCCTTCTTCTTCCCAGAATGCACCACTACCTTGGAATGTTCCTAACAGTAATTTCTACTGATTGGCTGTTGGATGGTCAAACATGCTCAGATCTCTAGTGAGCAACTGAATCAACCCAGGCGCTGGGTCAAGGGCAAAACCATAAGGGTCTCTATTAGGGGTCAGTAGTGAAGTAATGCTTCAGTCAGTATTTTGAAGCATTAATTTATACACAGACAAAATACTGAATGGGCAAATTAAAGTCATGAAAAAATGCTGCTGTTTTTTCTTAAAAGTATATGTACGTATTTTCACTTCCCCTTTAAGAAGGACAGTGTGGGATCCCTGTGCTCTTCCCTTATTTACCCTTGTTAGGACTTCACCAACCCATGCATGTGAAATTTCCCCTTTTTTGATCTATGCCTCATACTGTCTACATATCCAATATTAAGTGTTTGTTAGTAGTCCAACCTCTTACAATAGCTTGTTGCTCATATAAGTTAGCTTATATCAGAATATCAGAAAATACAGTGTTGGTACATCTATGAATATTTGTGCAGGTGACATTCCCGTGACATTTTTCTTGAATACTACCAATCCTATGAATGGACATAAATAGATTCTTAAAGGTATAAAACATTTTGTCCTTATATTGACCTAAGGCCAAACAACTGTAAACTAGGGGTTACTATGCATTACAATAATGAATGGAATCGCAAAGCAGCCATGGTAGGAGGTCAAGTGTGTCATTAGTATTCACAAGTAGACTAACACATTTATGGGGTTAGAAATTTTATCAGTTATTAAAGGGTTAGTTACCCTTGACACATTCCTTTCGTATTTTTATGTTTATACCATATTATGCAAAACATGCAATTAGTTAATTATAATTAGAAGATCGTGGCAGACAACAATGGCATTTTTATATGAAGATTAATAACCACATAGGTCAAGAAACATCATGGATATTAGATAATAGTTAGGAATCCGGATATACGAGGTCTGAAAAGATAAATTAACTAATCCCTAAGAATAACCTGGAAAAATCAGGAGCAGAAGAATAGTAATGTCCTGAATTCCTTAAATGTGTTGATGGTTCTCTTGTAGCTCTAACATCCATCCATCCAGTAATATATAGGAGCACTCCGGGATTTATTCAAATGGGTTTATTCAAACATAACACATTGTGGCAATGTTTTGGTTCTATGCGTGGAGCCTTTATCAAGCCACCCCTGTTGTTCTCCCTCTATACTATTTCCCTGGGAGATGTCATCAGCTTATTTGTTTTTAGATACCATCTGTACGCCCATGATACTCAAATACTGAGACCCAATCAAACATATCCAGCTGTCTCTATCTTCCCATGGATGGCGCACAGATGCCTCAAACTAAACCTGACTAAAACCGAACTTATAATTTCCCCACCTAAACCTGGTCCTATCCCACCATTTCCATTTTCAAGTGTGTGCTTCCATTTCAATTGCTTGTGCTATAGCTGGGAGTCCTACCGGTAGAGGACGAACGGGAGCTGCACCTTCAATTTTGTGGCACATTGCCAACAAGGAGTGCCTAGACCCAAACCGATGGTATATGGTCTCATCCTATCACCTCTGGACTATTGTAACCTTCTGCTTTCTGGTCTTCCTGCTTCCCATCTTTCCTCCCTTCAGTCAATACTTAACTCTGCCACACACATTATCTCGCTTTCTAACAATCAGGAAATTAAATCTCCTCGGTGCCGCACATCTACCTGGCTCCCCATTACAAAACATTATCTAAAAAATCCTACAAAATCATTCTCTTAACATTTAAATCCCTTCGCTTTGCTGCTCCTTCTTATATTTCTTACCTTGTGTCCCCATATGTCCCTGCCTGTACCCTCCGCTCGTCACAGAACCATCTCTTATACAGACCCCCCACTCACACTGCCCCCTCTCGTCTTAAATCTTTTTCTCCTGTGACTCCTATCCTCTGCAATTCTATTCCACTCACCCTTCATCAAGAAGTTTAAATCTCCCTTATCTCTCTGAGCACAGCACAGCATAGGACTGTTGCCACTGCACCAGTTATTACTATAGCACTTCCACCCTTCCCTATGTATCTATATGTCAGCCACCTAAGTAGATTGTTAGCTCTACAGGGCAGGGGCCTCTTTCCTCATGTTACATGTCTCAAGCACTTGTATATTTTATGATGCACATACTTATTTATATATGTATCTATATATTGTCCCCAATGTACGTCTTTTAGTATTCTAATATTGTACATCACTACGTCCCCAAGTATATAAACATATACCTACATACATAGTGGGACCTAGCCCTAAGTTTCTCTTTTCTTATTTACAGTGTCCATAGCTTTACATTATTCATCCAGAATCTCTTCAAGCACCATAATTTGGAGATCTTCCGCCCAATGGCCAAGCTTCTTGAGTACATATGTTGACATTCAAAGATAGCAAGTAAACACACCTATACCTATATCATCACACATAAAACTCCCTTTATGTGTCATATTATATTCAATTTTGGTTTTTAGATTAGTTCTATATTAAAGGCGACTGCATTTTTACATTTTTATAATATACTGATTTCTATTCCCTTGATTTCTGCCCTTTTACATGAACAAAGTAAAATGTGTTGTCACAATAACTAGATCTATGATGGATTTTCACTGTCGAAGCTTGATAAGAACTGAGGAATTTTATATTATGGTCCTGCTGGGGGATGAAAAGTCCATGGAAGCCTTTAAACTGTTTTGTATAGGGCCCCCCTGCTGCTCCGTGTTGATTCATACGTAAAAATAATATCAAGGAATCCCGAAACCAAGCCGTCAGACATTCAGCTGCTATTGGAAAAAATCCACTGGGTGTTAATGGTGGGATTCTTGTGGTCAGGAACATGCTGTGCAAATTTTCTGCTGGGTGGTTTTTGAAGATGTCTTGAGTTCATTGTCATTCTTGATCTCAAGTTGGTTTTTCACGTGCCAAGACAAGACTGACACGCGTTACTATTTTGAGAGTGAGAGATTATCAGGAAGAAGGGTTACGATGTAACGATCGATTCCTATTTACAGTATATATCTGCATTGTTGGGAAAATAAACAAAAGCAAGGCATGCAAAACAAAGAATGCATTGTCCAGGTCCACCCACTCCTGGAAATTCGAAATTGCAGAGATTGATAATAACAAGCAAATTTTCATTAACGCCCAAGAGGCTCTTCCAGAGAACTAGAATAGAAGATGTGGAAATGGAAAATAGTGTCCCGTGAAGTAGATTGGGTGAGTATACACTAATCTGGCTTTAGCGAGACACTACAGATATGAAAAGATATCTGTATGTATGTATTTTATTTCTTATATAGAGCTACATATTCTGCAGCGCTTTACAATTATTTACTCAATTCACATCAGACCCTGTCCCGAAGAGCTTACAATCACTTTTATGTACACATACAACCTATCAGTATGATTGTGGGGGAAACCGGAGTGCCCAGAGGAGTTTGTATGTCCACGGGTAGAACATACAAACTCCTAGCAGATGTGTCCAAGGGTGGAATCGAACTCAGGATTCAGTGCTGCAAGGGATCAGTGCTAACCACTGAGCCACCATGTGTCCCATCTAATTAAGCATTAAGTTGCTCAAAGAAAAAATATATGAAACCAGATAACGTTTGGGGAACACCAACAGAACAATACGATGCCAATATGAAGATATGACCACCAATCATATTGTTTTGGGGTCTCGCTCAACCTGACTAATTTTATTTGGGGACCCAAGAATATTTACAAACAATAGAATTCTAGTGCACATACAATTCTAATTGCATATAGGCTATATCTCCATAAGGATGTACTACAAAGAGCCTGCCATAAAACCTGGATTAATAAAAGAAATTAGTTGGCCAAATTATTTTTAGCCCAGCCACCACGTCAAGGTTGCTTTATAAAGCTCGGTCTTAACCTACTGGTACGTGACCCTAAAATAATGCCCTTTGGCATCACAGATAATAAATGAGTCTTGATCCATCATCCACCTCCCTTTTCTTTTCTTGGTTCAATCCAAGTTGATGGATTTGAAGCAGAATTTCATTACAGTTTAGACCTCATTCTGGAACGAATTGCACATGAAAATATGTAGCGATTCTCCAAAAGAGAAATTCCATCAAATCAAAAGGAATTAAACACTCACTTTAGATGGTCCCTATAGCCCAACTATAAGTTCCTCATATTAAAGACTTAATTATCCTCACCCCCTTTTTTTTACGTTTAAGGTATTCATTTTGTTATGCACACTCAGCAATATGGAATTTTTCAATTATAAATTTAAAAAAAAAAAAGGTTAATTCTGCATTTTCTTGATTTAATTAATTTTGCCTGTGAAACTGGATTTTGCCTTAGGGGGGAAAACTCCTCGATACACTTCAAAGGCACCTGATAGTCCCTTGGGCTATTTGTAAAGTGGCAAAATTAAATTTTTGCTGCTTTATTCATTTGAAATCAGTCAAAACGCTTTCATCCTTATGGGACTCCTCAACACGCTATTAAATAGCTTAACATGGTGCAGCAATGATATGGAACTAATACCCTAATGTTTAATGTATTAGGAACAGTTTATAAAATAGGACTGAATCTCTATTGGCAGGAACTTACCAGAGATGGGTGCAAATCCAGTTTTCAATATGGTGGGTCTCGCCAGTCCAGGATCTGCAAGTCAATTTAAATTGTTTATATGCTACGGTATACTAGCAGAGTACCAGATGTTGACAAAATTTTTTTCCAATCAAAACCTTGTTGGTCATTTCTCAGTGAGATGATCACTAGATTCATGAGCAGATGTAAGCACAAAAGCCACATTAGAGTCATGCGTTGGTGTAATTTTTTAGACCTGCACCCAACCCACACCCACTTTGCTGGTTCCATAGCTGCATCAAACACAACCTGCAAGTACTCAGACCTGCAACCCGCACCCAATATTAAACAGACCGGCAAGCGGACCTGATCCAATTTGCACTGGCAGTGACCGATACCAGAAATTTAGCAGGCCGCGTCCTGACCTGCAGCTTTCTAACCAAACCGCAATCCATTCAAAGTCACTGTAGTTTACCTAAATTCGACTTGCAAAACAGGTAAACCATGGGATTCAATGAAGGACTCTAGGTGAGAACTAGGCAAACACTCTATTCATCAACAGATGGCAGCACACAGTTTAGGCCTCTTATATTAGACAATGACTTGATTCACCACCAGATGGCAGCACAAAGGTTAGATCTCATTCCCAAATAACTTAAATGGGGTCGATAAAAGGGGTAAGGGGTGGTTTGTATAAGTAGTAAAGTAGCCTGTGTATACCAACTCTCATCAAAATCGTCTCAGCCAATCCAAAGTTTTTCTGTAACATACATACACACACATTGATCTTTATAGATTCAGAATCCTGTTTTTATGTATATTGTGTGTTACATATGCGATTTGGTCAGGCCTCTTGGAAATCAATAACATACTTGTTCATCTTCTCAAAAACAAAAAAGCTTTACATGCTCAGAGGAGGCAGCTAGAGGAATAGCATTTAGTCATTGGCTGTAAAGACATCTGGTACACTCATGACTGACAGCTGCCAACTGGAAGAACCAGGAAGCAGAAAGAGGGGATAACAGAACTTCAGGCAACATTAAAGGTTAGATTTACATCTCTCAGATCTCTAACTGTTGCAGTTTTGAGTGATTTCCCTATATTTCATTTTTCATTTGAGGGGGGAACTTGCAGAAGAGATCAGGGTCTTTCAGGTGATAAAAGGCAAGTACTGGTTGTGTAGGACCCAGTTAAGAAAAAACCCTTGGATTAAAATAAAGTGAATAATTGTTCTTCAATAGAGGACCAATTGTCCTGTTGGGATTTTCTGACCTGTCCGATTTGGACGAACAGTCGATGATTGGTCACAGCCGCAAAAAGCCCCCATACAATCATTTGTTCCCACCGAAACCTTTCAGTCAAGCCAAATTATTGTATTGTGTGTACCTAACTTTAACCGTGATTTTTTTCAAAGCCTGTGCAGGTACTTTCTACATTTCCCAATATTATGTCTTAAGTGAGCATACTCTGCCCTGGGAACAGGGGAGGAGCAAGGTACCAGGGGATGTCACTCAAACTACTGAAAGCATGAAGTTTAAACATTATCCGCAATATTATTTCTAACAGGCCGCAGCTAGAGATGTAATCCAGGGCTCAAGGAAAGACTGCTGGGTTTTATATAACACTTACTTGTTTGGAGGCTACAGTTGCCCTTTAAGCTGCCATCTTGGTGGAAGACCAGGGAGATTCATTCTATCTCCCTCTGCCTGGGAGCAGGGCGGCTGTGTTATAAGTTAGAGGTGTCTGGTACCATGCGAGTGGGAAATACATATTTAAGCTGTTTATATATATATATATTTTAGTTCATGTTGTAATTTGTCTGTGTCAGTAAAATCCCTGCTAAACCTGATCCCTACAATATATATAGTCCAGGTTTCCCATTGGGACTTGGTACAAATTTCCATTCTTTCTTTGGTGAGGGCAACTGTAATATTAGTGCTAACTTATACCATAGATTTAGAGTTAGTAGCTCTCATGTATGTCATAGCTACAAATAGTGTACATGATCAGTAAGGAGGATCCTTCATTGCTCAATAGACTCAGATTGTTCAGTTACATGATGCTACTATTTCTGCTACACTTGGAGGGTGCAAAATTGTGCCCATGTTCTTAACTCGCATTGACCAATCAGAAGTTAGGAAATGTTTTCTAATTGAAGTAGACATCCGATTGGTTGCTGCCAATTAACAGCTCAGCTCAAATGTTTGCACCTGTTATTATTTGCAAATCGCATCCTTGAGATCTTGCATTGTTTAACCCCCCATAACCAGTGACGCGAACCAGGTTCCAAAGCGGATTTCACGGATCCGCCAGAACTCGGACTTTGATGATTCCTGACTTTTTCATATCCTTCCAAACCGCGGAACAGTTTTCGATAATTATTGAACGTTCAAAAAGTTTCGTGATTTCTAGAAATCTCAATAATGCCAAAACAGGAAGTTTCCGGTACTGGACGGGTTTTTAAAAATTTTTTAAAAAAGATTTTGTCCATTGATACGTATTCCCCAGACCATTTCCCAGGTCCCTGAGCCATTTACAAATTTACCATTGCTATTTACACCTTAATTTTAGGCAAATGTTTGCCTTTTTACAAAAATCTGTGAATCTGCAAGCGGAACAGAGTTTAGTGAGTTCAGCCATCTCTATTTGGTAGATGATTATGGTTAGACAGTTAAGCTCTGTATCTTTCTTATTGTTAAAATGGTGCTAATTTTGCCCCAACCAATCATGTTAGCTTTCAGATGGTAAATAACATTTGATTGGTTGGGGCAAAATTAGCACCATTTTTAACGATAAGAACTTTTATTACATTTATTTCATTTGCAAAACCAGCATATTTAGTTTTTGCTTTAATTACATTTTTTAAGATTCCAAACAGAATAAAATATAAATGAAATAATCAAGTCTTATTGTACCCTGAATCGACCTCTAGTGGGCACCCAGGATATGCATTGAATATTGATATTAATAACCAGAAACATTTTTGAGATCTATTTACATTCATAAAAATATTGTTGCTATACAAATCATATTTCTTTAAGGCGTAACCATTTTTAGCAGTATGGCTGCTCCCTTTCGTATGTGTAACTATATCTACGTATATAGGGAGAGATGGAAACATTTTGTCACTATGGGGATTTAATAGTGTGATTGTAGCTATTCAGAAATCATTAAAATTCTGAAAAGACCGCAAAGTCAATATTAGAAAAAAAAATTTTGACGGTTCTCTGCGTTTTTTGAATGCATGCAGCCTCCAAAACTCTGGCCCTAAAAATCTGCTACCTGGCCAATGCTGGGGACCACTCCAGCGCCCGCCCCCTCCCCCCATGCTCTGGTCGGGCCACAGATGTAGCCCTGACACATCTAGCTACGCCTTCAAGATGCTAACCAACACTTCCTTGCCATACCACCCTTTGGGTCCGTGCAGGCTGTGGGTTGGGCATCACTGCGCTAAATAATTTAGAGGGAAAAACAGTATTATAGTACAAACACACAGTGGCTCACTAACACAACTTTAACTCCATATTAGTGCGTGTGTTATTCAATATCGCAATTGCACTACTTTCAGCGCATGGTTTTATGCCGGCTAATAGCTTGCGTTCAAACCGTACTGCGGGGAAATCACTTTTGGTATTCAACATGCCAACTGACACGCCATTTTGGGATTTACCCACATGCGCTGGCACGATATTGTATCGCAGAAGGGAGATTTGGCCAGAGCGATAGCGGCTCTGGGTAAATGTCTATTTATAAAAAAAATAATTAACAAAACCAACGTATAAACAATAAAGATACAATACAGTTCAATGTGAAAAACACAAGGACATTTCAACCATACTGATGGTATTAAATGTCATGTATTATTCTAGACCCATTTTGCAATGACTTTTATTTGGTGAAGTCTAGCACATGACTTCATAGACGTAGGTGACATTTCAATGGACTGAACGATCAGATAATGACTTCTTCCCATTCTGCTCTATTGACATCCCACAGCATTACGGTGGATGGTGATATTTTATTAGAAGGCAATATTTTCTTTTAAAAAAATTACTCTCATTTTTCAGCGTGTCACGCTAGGGAGCTTTCATAATTTTTCACACAATGAACATTAATCTAAAGTGTTAGTAGGTGATACGAGCTCATGCATCATACGCTAAGTCCTATAACCCTGTCATAGATCAAAGGAAAGATGAAAAAATCTATGGGTGACATCGTTGGATCTGCCATTTTGTTTCTTACAGTCCTCAAGTAGGTACACTCCAGCACACCTCCTTTGGCACGGCCTCCAATTGATAGGTGCAATCCTCCCAGCCTCCCACCTCAAGGGCCACAGCAATACGGCAAAAGCAACAAAGGTGGAGGAGCACACTATTTCATTTCCAGTGTTTATTTAGGCAAAAAACATACAAACGTTCGGGGATGTGACTTCCCTTCCTCAGGTAGGGGAAGTCACATTCCCCGAAACGTGTATTGTTTTTTGCCTAAATAAAACACTGGAAATGAAATAGTGTGCTCCTCCAACTTTGTTGCTTTTGCCATTTTGTTTCTTAGCTGTCTGAAGAGTCTGGCCTAAATCTATTTTAGATGATGTTACATAGCAAAGTCTCCCATATTGCTCTCAGCGTTTACTAGTTCGATTTTCCAATTTTAATGCCTACTATTTTCAGTCTTTCCAAATAAAGTGTTATTTGTTTATATAAATGATACCCAAGGAACAACAGTAAGATAGAATCATGGGTAGGGTAAAAGGGTTAAGTTTAAGGGTATCTAAACTGCAAAAATATATTTTTTAAATAACCCACTACTGGAAACTATAATTCTTCCTAACCACCACTGTACCATTTTGTTGATCTGTCTCCTATTTCTTTAAGAGACTATGCTGGATCATAGTGATTACTGAGCATGCTTGCCCTTATTAAGGGGGCATTGGTTAAGAGTGGGAGGGGGAAAGCTAATGGTGCCATGGACGCTAAGATCTCAGATGTACGGTATCGGGATATACCAATATCGTACGATCATTGGATCGTGTATGTACTATCAGCCGATGAATGTACAATCAGTTTTTGCATCCGTTCAGTAGAAAATAAAAAGTCCGGTGGGAAATCTGATTATACAATCGGATTGTAGCATGTATGGCCACTATTAGCCTGAGCAAATCAAGTACTGGATTGAAGGCATGCAGCAACACAAACACCTTAGATTATGTGCTACTAACAAGTATTTATTTATAGATTAAGCTAATTTTTTTCAGTTTTCATACCCGTTAAGACAACCCTGATAACTAAATTGTGTGTGCGTCTATTTAAAGGGTATGTACACTGGTAAATTTGTTTTATTAAATTGCCCATTAGCGGAAACTTTAATTCATCCCAACTGTCACTATCCCATATTTGTTGATCTGTCCCCTATTTCACTAGATATCCAATCTGAAACATCTCACAGTTTAGCATTTCTGTAAGCAGTTTTGTTGTAGCATGAATGGTTTGACAGTTGGTGTGCTGTATACTGTATGCAGCATTGACAGTTGGTATGCGGGAAAATAGTCAGTGGTCAGAGCCTGAGCAAAACAAGTATTGTATTGAAGGCATGCAGCAACACACACACCTCAACGTAAGTGCTACTTACATGTATTTATTTATAGATTAAGATGACGCAAATAATTTTTTTCAGTGTACATACAGTACACTTTAATTGATAGGTTTAGACGGTAGACTTGTGTATTGGCATCATCAAATAGTGACATGGACCATCAGAAGGAAGGTGGAGCAAAGGAAGTGATTTGGGGTCCTGCTATTTCTTACATTAAAGTAAAGGCAATAAAAATACCTTTGTATTTTCACTATAGTTTCCCATTAATAAAAATCTGCTGACTACTATGGACAGATTTTTCATTGCTGTTTCACCTGTTTTTCCCCCGAGATTTTCTGCTCCTGGTAATAAATAATCCCAGCCAGCTAATTTAGTAACTATCATTTTCGCACCAGTTACAGACAACACGCTGTATTTATTAGAATGGATGGTAGAAATGATTGGTGATGTTTTCCTTCTACACAAAAGGGTTAAATTAAAATCTTTCTCAGAACAATTTTATAATCTTGGAAACCCAATGAAAAATACTCCATTGCGAGCTGGAATCATTTACCTGCCTTACAAGCTCCAGACACCCTGTTTCAGGGGCTGCGCTCAATTACAGAGTCTTGCGGCGAATCCATTCGCACGTTATTAAAGTTACGGCTTGATGGGGTATTCAGGTCTTTTATGAGTAATGCTAAAGAACAGACATTTACTGTCTCATCAATATGTTTTTTCTCTTGCACAATCCGTATTATATGGCATCTCCCACAAGAAACCTTAAAATGAAATAGCTTCTTATATAGTCACATAATGTCTGGGAGCTTACAGTAGTAACTGCATTAAACAAACTTCTACAAGTTTCATTGGGTGCACCAGAGATGGCTCTTTTTTTATTGGCCCTGTCAGGGCAGAGGGGAATTGCGTTGAGAATTCCAAATAAGATCCCATTTAAAGGGGAAACATACCTGGAAATTGGGATTAAAAGAAAAAAATATAAAAACAAAATGCAATCGCTCTGGGCAAATCTCCCTTCTGCAATTCAATATTGCATAGTCTTTTGGGATTTACCCGCAGCGTAATATTAGCCGGTGTTAAGTTGTGGGTGTCTTTTGCGTAACCCACGGATCCGAACAGCGAACCGGTTAGAGCAACTTTAACTCCATATTATTGCCCAGCAGCTCTGGGTAAGTGAGCCCCAATGTATTTTGAAAGGGGATTAAAAGTAAATCCTGCATTCATGGAGCCTTTAGCAGGCTTAGTTGCGTGATGTTTTGGCCCCAGTAAGGCTGAGGCCACACTAGGATGCACAGTAACAAGCATTACTGTATGCCTGCGCTGTGATCCACGCATAGTTGAGCTATCGGAGTACATGGGATTCGCAAAAGAATGTTTGTGCACACTAGTGGTCTTGCAAAATGTGCAATTCATGTGATCACAGTAATGTATACTAAAACCCCTTTGTTTATAAAGTATGCCAGTGTGCAGATAATATGATATTGTATGGGGCCCAGGAATGTGCATTGATTATCTTTTCTATGTTTGTATAAATGTTTGACCAGATCAGTAGCACTTCCACTAAATGTAGTTG
This sequence comes from Hymenochirus boettgeri, assembly GCA_019447015.1. Classification (NCBI taxonomy): domain Eukaryota; kingdom Metazoa; phylum Chordata; class Amphibia; order Anura; family Pipidae; genus Hymenochirus; species Hymenochirus boettgeri. The sequence goes on from CM033472.1 coordinate 10,081,354, forward strand.
TAAATTAGCCTAATTGGAGTGCTTCCACAATCCTTGTATACTTTACTTTACTATACTATACTATTCTGTACTATACTATACTATACTGTACTATACTTTACTATACTATAAGATACTATACTATACTATACTATTCTATTCTGTACTATACTATACTATACTGTACTATACTTTACTATACTATAAGATACTATACTATACTATACTATTCTGTACTATACTATACTGTACTATACTATTCTATTCTGTACTATACTGTACTATACTATTCTATTCTGTACTGTACTATACTGTACTATACTTTACTATACTATACTATTCTGTTACTATACATACGTACTATACTATATACTATACTGTATATACTATACTGTACTATAGATTTATTCTGTAATTACTATTACTGTACATACTTACTATGACTTAGATATCGTACTATACTTTACTATTACTTACTATAGAGACGAGAACGAGGCGGGACGAGACGATACGAAGGAGACAGGCGGGACGAGACGAGACAGGAAGAGGCGGGATGAACGCAGACAGATATGAGAGAGACGGACGGACGAGGACGGGACGACGACGAGACGAGACCGGAGGCGGGACGAGACGAGACGAGACGAGGCGGGACGAGACGGACGGGACGTAGGACGAGACGGAGACTGAGGGACGTACGGACGAGAGACGAGGCATAACGATGCTGTACGGTGAGATGACTAGACGATAGACTAGACGAGACGAGAGAGGCGGACGGACGAGACGGACGAGCGGGACGAGACGAGACGAGAGGAGACGAGTTGATATACTGATACTAGAGATTCTATTACGAGATACTTAATATTGTATATACTGATGAGGACTATACTATACTATACTATTCTGTACTGATATACTTATCTATATTTAGTACTTTGCTGTACTAGACATTGATCTTCGGTACGATACTAGACGTAACGAGGCGAGGAGATGCGTGGACGAGACGAGACGAACGAGAGCGGGTCCGAGGTGACAGACGAGAACAGAGAGATGATACTAGCAGAAGAGGCGGACAGACGAGTACTGGACTATCTGTACCGATACTATACTATATATATATTACATATACTTTTCTTGTACTATACATACTATACATACTATTGGTACTATACTATACTATACTATTATACTAGACGTAATATATTAATACTATACTATTCTGTACTATACTAGACTTTACTATTCTGTACTAACTATACTATACTATTTATACTATACTATACTAACTATTCTGTACTATACTATATTATACTGTACTATACTATACTATACTTTTCTGTACTATACTATACTATACTATGCTATTCTGTACCATACTATACTATACTATACTGTGGGTGGGGTGAAATCGTTTTGTCGGCACTGATTTTCTTCTGCCTGTCAGCAAACGCTGAAACGTGTAAATTTTACTATTCAACGTGCCCTTTGCGATAAGCGGGAATTGGCCTAGATTTTCTAAAGGTCAAGTAAGAAGAAAATGTGCTTTTTGAGATGAGTTTTTTCTCAGCTGCATTTAAAGGAGCATTTGTCTTTTTTTTAAAAAATATTTATCTTGCATAATTGTAGAACAAAATCAATCTACAATGTAAAATGGAGTATGGCTCTGTAAATATATACTTTACATCATTTTATACCGTATATTGTATCCCATTATTAAATTCAGTAGGTGTTTTTTTTTACTATGCAATACCCCGTGTTTGCCAGAAGGTGCTGCAATTGCTCTCTTTAGTGCAAGGATGATGTTGATTTCTTAATTATGGGGGTTCCCATGTGTCACTGGTCTGTGATCAACTCAATGCCTGTACTGTATAGTACTACGATGTACGTGACGCGTATACTCAGAATATTCTTACCCCGTGGGCTTTGCGAGTGACAGCTGTATTGAAATGCTTTGAGAAAACTTTTACCTAGATTTTCAGTAATTTTTTGCTTTTTTTTCTGCTCGCATTTCCAGTTGCTTACGTCACTTTACGTAGTTTGTTCCTTACTAAAAACAGCCGTTCTCTGATTGTTTTTTTAGTGTACAACACTTGGCAGGTATTAAAAATAAGTTTAGTTTATGGAAAATAACAAGCAGAACAAGACTTGTTCAACATACATTTATTGAATTGATTTTGAATTGATTTATAATTGAAAAAGAGGTTTAGCAACCATAGAACCCTGTGAAGCTTAAATGGCTTGTCCACTATTAAAACCAAAAACTGGCGACTTGTCAGTCAACCTCAACTGCTAAGTTTCCCAGTTTATTACATGAATTTATAACCAGATAGAGTTCTCTTCTGTTCACAGCCTTAATTGATTGCATGGAGGGAGGAGCCAGCTTACTCTGCCAGAATGGGGATAATAATTATCCTTAAATATATAATTAGTAATACATCTAATAATGTACTAAATATATCAGTTGGGTTTGCAGGCAGGTGAAGATGTTCTTTAAGGCTGGGTAAACACCAGCAGATATTTCCGGCCGACCGATTCACGGGCGAAAATATCTGCTGGTGTGGGGCGGCCAGTGGCGACCGACCTTGATCTTTTGTTTGTCTGGATCCAACGAACGAATGATCGGACATGTCGGTATATTCCGATTGATCCCGCGGTTCCCTATGGGACCTCACGATCAACTGTTCGCACTTTCGGCCACAGACGAATTGTCTGTGACCGACGGACATTTGAGAGCTCGTAGTGAGCTCTCGGTTGGGATAAATAATCTGTTTGTGTGTACCCAGCTTTAGTCCTTAGTATAGTATGTTACTGGACAATTGGATTATTCAACATTGTTCATGAGTCATCATTCCAGGGAGAGAGGCAGGAACGATGCACAATTCCAAGGCTGACACTGGAGCTTTCCAAGGGGGTAAGATTGACAGCCTAAGGGCTTTCACTGTTTTTTTTTTGGGGGGGGGGGGTGTTAGGGTCTATTACCCTTATAGTTCTTCTTTGTTATTATTTTAGTTCTCATTTAAATCTCACATGGTAGGGTTTTATCAGAGTATAAAATGATCTAAACATTTTAACTCTTTAAAGTGCATGTGTAGCCTAAAAAAAAGTCCACTTGTTATTTATTTGCCCTTAACTGTGATACTGCGGACATCTGTGATGTCAATGCATGGAGGAGCCATCTTCTTTCCTTTCCGCCTGGGGGTTCGATAGTGTCGGGGTTGGGGGGTCCGACGGAGCATGTGTGTCAGTATATTAACTTGATGCTCTGTCCCTTTTTAATGACTTTGAGTTTGTTCGTCCTGGAAACAGGTGATGTCCTTCAGAAACTCGAAGGACTCGTGGTTGAAAAAAAAGACCATTCTTGTGACCCCTGGATATAGAGGGTCTATATTTCTCCATTCCCCACACTATTGGCATCTATATGGCTAAAACTTTCTTGGAAACTAGGGGCCACTCCTTTAAACAGCACACTGATTTTGTCATTTCTCTCTTATCCTTTGTGTTGGAAAACAACTGTTTTGTATTTAATAATTATTAAGTATTATTGCCAAACCAGGGGGACCTCGATGGGGGCGGCGTGCGCGCCAGGGTACTCCTGCCCCCACCTCGGCCTCTGGGAAAATGTGGTGAGTGAGACACTTCTGGATCTGGAAAGGGGGTAGGAGGTCATCCTCTGGCTGCGCTATGTGGATGACGTCCTCCTCCTGTGGGAGGGTTCAGTGGGATGCCTAACACGATTCATAGAAAGGTTGAATTGTAACAATCTCAATATAAAATTAACATATGAGTACAGTGAACGTTTGGTGAACTTTTTGGACATCACCATCACCAAGAATGGGGATGTTTTAAGTACCAAAACATATCGAAAAGTATACTGCAGCCACCACCATAGGAATCTAGTAAGGGGTATACCTACTGGACAATTCCTCCATGTGAAGAGGAATTGCTCAGCACAAAGGGATTTAACTCAACGGCTATCCGAATCTGCTCAATGCTTCCGAGGGAGAGGGTACGCTGAAACTGATATCCGTAGGGGGTTAAAAAATAGGGACACATGAGAAATGCACAGAACTGTGCTAAGATCAGATTCACTTTATTATCCTTCCTCTGCAACTCTTTTGTCAACATTTAAAATGTTATAACCCCCCAATGACATTGCTATAATTCTTTACTATCAATCAGTGGATTCAAATTCCATAACAACAGTTAGGAGCCTTGAGAAATGTATTTATAGTCCCTGGAAATATATCTGATGACATCACTTAATTAAATACATTTTTATTCAGAAAATGTTTTCTAGGTTTTACCATATTTCATATACAATCAATAATAATACTGAATAAAATAGTATTTAGTTACTGTTTTATTCAGCCTTATTATTGAATGAATATCAAAAATATCAAAACATTGTCTGAATAGAATTTGATTTAATTAATTTATAGAATTCTTTGTGGGGAGGGGGGAATTTCCCTATAGGGGGATTGTTTTTTTGGGATTTATTGTTTGGCACTAGGGAATCAAGTGCGTTTTATAGCTGGGTTGGGATCTGGGCTGTATCCCCCATAAAATCCCCCTAAAGGTTGCAAGCACACGTCAGCCCCCATGAACGCACAATGTGTATGCACGCCTGTTTCAGGCGATAATCGTACCGTGTATGGTCACTTTGTCAGCCGAAAGAGCTGTTCGGTCAGGGATTAATTCCCGATCCACCAGGCCGACCATCAACGAGTCCCGACTGAACTGCCATTTCGGACATACACACATTGTGCAATGGTGGAGTCCGACCTGCAGTGTGATTTGTTTCGCATTTTTTGTTTCTGATGACATCACCTAACCACATCAACAGGTAGAGTCCCTAGTACTGCTCACTTATCCCCTGTTGGTGTGTATGACTTATTTACCATTATACAGTACATATGTACATGTGCATAGAAATTGAGAAAGTTTTCCGAAACCAACGTACTGTACAGCCTTGCTGACTGGCCTGCGGCATTAATGATTTGGTGGCATCTGGTGTTTTTTTCCAGAATTTGGGAATTTGACTTTGTTCATGCACAGGAAGCTTATAAAATCTCCAAAATATTATTTTATAGCCTGGGTTGTTGTTTTCTGGACAGAAGAGGTGACGATATAGTAAAGAGATCTATTGAGATGGATATTGTTAAACAGGTAGCGTAACAATGATTAGCTACATGAACAGTAAATCTGTTGTCCTTTGAAAAGGAAAAATGTCACCTACCCTTGGACTAGATACAAAAGCTACTTTATCCCGCATGACATTTAAGATAAATCTTTTCTATGACAGCTTTGCCTTGCCTCAATGTTGAATAATACAAAAGAAATCAATCTCGTGTGTTCCATTATTCATAACACTCCAACAATATGCTTTACAAAGAGCAAGGGGACCCAAATCAATGGAACACTCATGGGGGAAAAAAGGGGGTCATACTAGATATTTCACATTACGTAATGGATCCCAAGGCAAAGTTCTCAGAGGAAGACCAACTCTTAAAATACATAGGTAGAAGCCTACTGAGGAATTATGGGTGTTCAATACAATTGGGTAATATTCAACATAACAAATCATAGATTTATATTGATGATCTTTTTAGCCATTTGTGTTAAACCAACGAACAGGGGAATATGTAATGCGCTCAACAGTTGACCCCTAGGGATGAATCCCACTTTCAGAAAACAAACTGCTGGTTTTAAAGGGTAACTGTGGTCCAAAAATGACTTTAGGTAAATTGAGGTAAATTGATAGGAATTTCTCCCCTGAGAATTTTTTTCCATTGTTTATTTTGCATAGTTCTGAAGATATTTACATTTTTGTGTGTGATATGGCAGCAGTATCACCAGGTAACCTGCAATTCCTGCTTCCTGCTCTAAAACTGTCAATCTGTCCTGTGTTTCCTCCTCCCCTTTGCAGCCCCCCTGGTCCCTCCCACTCATGGACCCCATAGTCCCTCCAGTTGCAGGCCCTCCTATGGCTCATTATCTTACAGCCCCATGTGGCCCCGCCCACTTGCGGGTGCCATGGCCCCGCCCATCCGTGGGTGCCTAAGCCCCACCCACTCACAGATGCTTAAACCACGCCCACTCGCGGGTGCCGTGGGTTACTCAGACCCCACCTTCTCTGGCAGGACTTCACACAGCAGAGAGGAGGAGGGACTTCCTGTCTTCCTCACAGATTGAGGGAGTCTGAGGCTGTGCTCGCCAGCGGAGAAGCCTCATGTCACATGTCAGCCTCCCACCCATTAACATTCTGGTCAGTCATTTCTGTATATCTTGGGCTGTGGAGCACGTAGAGAGGTCGTTGATGGCTTGTTTTAAAGGTAGGAAACTGGCCTTTTATTTAAACTTAAATTTTTTGGAGACCACAGTTCCCCTTTAAAAATTCACGGATCCAACAGATTATTAAAAATTCTCGCAAAATGAAAATTCAAAAATATTATTCAATACTTCCATTAGAAAATATCAAAAAACTTAAAAACCGGAAAATAAAAATTGTTTATCAAAAAAATTAAAAAAATTGGAGTTTTGGAACTTTTATTGTTGCTGCGGAAGCACTATTGGGAGGAAGCTTGTCCAGTATATTCCTCTCCATTGATCTCCGGTTCTCATGCCAACTGTTTCTCTAAAGTATGTTCATTAATCCAACAGTATACTTATTATAATCATACACAGTGCCACTGAAGCAGTAAGAAAATTTTGCTCATGGTGGCACCCCTGTGAAAATCCAAAAGGCGGCCGCCAGTCTGTCCGTTTTTTTTTCTTCCCCTTTTCATTTAAATGTCTGTGCCTTTAAATACCTGTGTGCGCCACTGAGGCTGCCGAGATACCTGTGTGCGCCACTGAGGCTGCTGAGGGCGGTCTTTGAAAGGAGAGTCGGAACCCAATCACGGCGCTGCTGACCCTCTGCTACACTGATCGGTCACGCAGTCCATCCCCAGTTGCACCATCCGTATGCCCCTCTGTGCATAGAGTGGGAGAGGCCGGTACCGGAGCTACTTGGGAGCATTGCCACAAGGAGTGAAGCTGACTGAGGAGGGTGTTGTGTCAGGCACAGCATTACTGAGAGCAGTGAGTGTCTGGACCGTGAGTGAGATCACTGTGTACTTGCACAATATGAAGTGCATTTGGAAGTCTTTTTTTTGGGGGGGGGGTCGGGACTGGGCTGAGGTGGAGGGGGTCTAGAGTGTGTGGGCCCTATTTGTGTCCTGGGCTTTATATGGCCCTATATCTGTCCTGGGCCCTATTTGGCCCTATATGTGTCATGGGCAATGGGCCCTATTTGTGTCCTGGACCATATATATATATCCTGGGCCCTATTTGGGCCTTTATGAGCTCTGGGCCCTATATGAGTCCTGGGCCCTATTCTGTACCACTGACAGGTAACCCAACTACTTCACTGTCTCCCAGATTGTACCAATGTATGTAGGACCGGTAACCTAACAATCTATCTCCCAGACTGAGTGAGTGAGTGAGTATGTGTGTGTGTGTGTGTGTGTGTGTGAGTGTGTGTGTGTGAGAGCGTGAGTGTGTGTGTGAGTGTATGTGTGAGAGAGTGTGTGTGAGAGAGAGTGTGTGTTTGTGTGTGTGTGAGAGAGTGTGTGTGTTTGAGAGAGAGTGTGTGAGTGTAATTGAGAGAGTGTGTGTGTGTGTGAGAGAGAGTGTGAGAGATAGTGTGTGTAAGAGTGTGTGAGTGAGAGAGAGTATGTGTGTGTGTGAGTGAGAGTGTGTGTGTGTAAGAGTGTGTGAGTGAGAGAGAGTGTGTGTGTGTGCGTGTGTGAGTGAGAGTGTGTGTGTGTAAGAGTGTGTGTGAGAGAGAGAGTGTGTGTGTGAAAGAGGCCCATCCTTTGTGCACAACTGCTGACAGTAGCCAGAGGATACTGCTCCTACCATGCATGTTCCTTGCACCAGTACAGCTGTGGACTGGGAGTTTCAGCTAAAATATGGAAGTAGGTAAGGGGCCTTTAGGGTAAGAAGGACTGAAGAGAGACAAGTCTTCTAATGGAGCTGGTGGGGAAGAAAGTAGGTGTGATTGGCTTCTAACTGACAAGAGGTAGTGTTAAAGGTAACTCACTGTCACCCACCCACTTATCCCCAGTGTCACATTCCCAACCTTCTGTCCTTATTAATAGTAATGTTTGCACCACCCAGACACATTGGATATTTAAGGAAGAATGTAGCTTGGGGTGGTGGCAGGCTCACAAATAATTTGGCCAACATATTTTATTTTACATAAAGTACGGTAGGGATTTTTAATGTGTTGTACCAGTTGCACCAACATGTTCATGTGTCATACACAGAGAACACACCCACACACAAAACCACACTCACACACACAAAGCCACGCCCCCCCATACAAAGCCACACCCATTTTACTGCGGCAGCATTCAAAAGTATTTTCAGGTGCCAAAAACCCTAGGGACACCCCTGCTCATACATATGCTAGTTACTGTGGTGTCCCTCCCATAACACTGAGAAGCTATGGTCTTTGTTGAATTGAACTTTGTTACTTTGTTACTTGTTTTGTTTCTGTTTGATAGTTACTGGTCACTTATAGGGCATGTTCACCCCCATATGAAATTCTTTCATATCCTGGTATTGCAATTCATACATGGCTACCCAGCATTCCAGAAGAAAGATCCTTGCAATCTTTTACGCTTGTTTCCACCTCCTTTTATGGCTTCACAAGCTCATTCATTGTGTAGCTATCATAAGTCATTGGAAGTGATGTCACCTTCATGGCCATGATGCCACCCTTATGGTCATGACTGACAGATAATACCAGGAAGTACAGCAGAAGACAAGTGACTGGCTTGTAAGTATCTTCCTTCAGGAACACTGAAGGAAGTTAGTTAAGTATTGTGTTCCTAAGATGTGTACAGGGGGGTGTTTCTGGTTTTATAGAAAAAAAAGTGGGGTGTGAACATGCCCTTTAGGATAAATTGAATGTTTTGAGAGTCAAAGCTAAATCAACATTGGTTTTAAATCAGTTGAACTTTTCCTTTGTCTCATCTCCTCATTCACCATCTCTTGATTCATATTTTTTTCCAGCCATTTCTGCCATATTACGTATGATATGTATGATATAGGAGGACAACGTTCTTCTAGCGGTATGGGAAACCTGGCGGCCATATATAATTTAGGTAGAATGTACTGTCATTCTAGAAAGAAATGTACAAAAAAACAAATCATCATCGTTTTTATGTTTGATTAAAACAAACGATCCAGATAAGCACCTGTCATAATTTGGGTTGCTTCTCCATTCCTATGGAAATCACACTGTGTAGAGGAACGTCCTCACAAAACATCCTAGATTTCTGTTCTTTTCAGCTTCACAAAGCTCTGTTTACCGTCAGATGTTCTAAATAAATTTCTCCTGTCTAACGTTCCATCAACACGTTCCACCTGTGATTTAAATAATAACGGCTTCTCCGTTTCCCTCGCTTGTTAAATACATTTTGAAAACTCATTTTTAATAGATCTAGAATACATTTTAACACACGTTCGGTGTTTTGCGATTACTCTGTGGCTTTTCTTCGGAAGGTCGGAATTGAATTGGACACCGTGGCGCAGATTACTGGATGACGAGTCCTTTCAGGAATCATTGGTCTGCTTAGAAAAGAGAATTATTGTCCAGCCCTATTTGTGTGGGATAATTGTGCTGCTAAAATAAAGATATAACGGATCTTTCGCTGTAATTCCGCACATTGTTTTCACATTTACAATGCTTTGACGAATATAATATTTTGTTTGTCACATTCAATCAGGCAATAATGCTTAAACACAAAGCATAGTTATTATTATTATTATGTACATTATAAGATAAGGCTGTATTGGTTTACATATCCTATATAAAAATCCTAATGTGCGTCCCTGAGTCCATGTGTGTGTGTCTTTAGAGTTGTGCATGTCCCTGAAGTTCCCTCCCCCCAGTGAAGAAGCGCATGGATGTACGGACGTAAACGGGATATGGGATTCGGAAAAGCGGAAATGGGGGTACAATGAAGAAGCATATTGCGTTGGAGGAGGAGGAGAAAGAGGAGGATCTAGCGCCTGTTATTTAATGGGCTTAACTGTCTAGTTAATAAATATTTTAGCCGGCCACTGTTTTTTACGATCACATTGTGATTGTACGATGGCCCATATAATATCATTGCAGTAGTCTACTACCACTGGTAATTGTACATCGTTCCCTGAAATAGATCCCACATTCTGTATTGTTACTTAGCAACTCATATCTATCCATCTACATCTCTCTCTTTCACTCTCTATATCTATCTATCTATCTATCTTTCTATCTATCTATCTATCTATCTATCTATCTATCTTTCTATCTATCTATCTATCTATCTATCTATCTATCTATCTATCTATCTATCTATCTATCTATCTATCTTTGCACTCCAATAGCACACGGAAACGCATCGCATGTAGTGGGGCCAGTCCCATAGGCTATTACATGCCTGCACTTCCATTAGCACAACCGCAATCCAAAATGTGCTAGTGGGAGTAGCCCTGTGTTTGAGTCTTAAAGGGAAAGGTGGCAACCCCAGTAGAATTATACTGACCACTTTACCAGGTACACTTATAAAAACAAAACAGCTAAGAACTGCAGGTGCAACATATTGACTTGAACATGGTCTTAGCACAGCTCTGTGCAATGCATTTTAAAGGGGAATGTTGGAGCCTGGATGTAGTTTAGGAAGTAGTGTAAAGGCCTCCTTTTCCTTTAAGACCCAAACACGTATTAAATCTACATGTTGCAGTGCTAAGTACCATTGCATTAAATACAAACTGTATCAGCCTGCACCATGCTTCTAAAGAAAATACTAATAACCTTTTGTTGTGTAGATATTATCAGGCCTGTGTCATAAAAGTTCTTATGCTAACATCTGATTGGTTGGGGCAAAATTTGCACCATTTTTAACGATAAGAACTTTTAATACATAGGCCTGTATATGTGTTCGGGTCTTAAAGGCAAAGGTGGGAACCCTAGTTGAATTTGTATATGCAAAACTTCCCACAGGCAGCCCTCCTGCTGCTTTAATTTTATAGAACATGTTTGCATTCCCTCTAACAGTGCCCCTTTAATTGGCATTCCCTCCAATAATTCCTATTAATATGTACATTTATATAAACAACATGGTGCAGAGCTGCAAATGGCATACCCTCCAACATTCCCCTTTAATATGTACACTTATAGAGCATGGTGCAGTGCTGCAGGTGAAGGATAATATAAATCTATCGATCTACTTCTATCATCTACATCTATCTATCTCTCTATCTATCTATATCTATCTATCTATCTATTATCTAAAATAAAAATCTAAAAAAATCATTATCTACCGCTAAAATAAATAAAAAAAATTAATAGAATAAAAATGAATCCTAATATAAAATTATATATCTAAAACTCTACTAACACTTAATCTAAAATATTTAAAAATATAGATAAGAATGTAATATCTATATCTAAAAATATAAAACTTCTAATATCTATAATCCTATAACTAAACTAACCTAACATCCACTAAAAAACTAAAAAAATATTAATCTTAAATCCCTTTATCTATCTATCTATCTCTTTACTTCTATCTATATCTAGCTATCTAATCCTATCTATCTATCTATCTATCTTCTAGTCACTGTCGCTCCTAATCTATCTGATCCTGCCTATCTATCTTCATCTATATCTATCTTCTTATCACTATCTATCTATCTATCTATCTACTATCTCTGTCTCATCATCATCTATCATTATCTAGCTCTCTATCTTCTATCTATTCTATCTATCTATCTATCTATCTATCTATCTACATCTACTACTTCTGCTATCTTTCTACTTCTATCTTGCTACTATCTCTATCCATCAATCTATACTTATCTTCTACTCTATACTATTATTATCATTCTATTCTCTTAACTACTCTCTTCCTCTATATTCTATATCTTGCAGCTACAATCTATCTACATCTGCTCTTTCCCTCTCTCCTCTCTATCCTCCCTCTCTCATATGTGTGAGATGAGTAGCGTGTTGTAGGATTGACTACACCGATCCCACTGTCAATCTCCTGGCAATCATTATATACATCTAAAATAAGTTTTGATTCAAAGTGATCAGCCCAATAATTGCTTTGAACCACTAGGAAGGTACAGTCTCACTAATGTATGGCCAATATATGTGGCCCCTACACTGGCCCGGATTGAGACTGATTCCTCTTCTAAAAACAGTGAATCGATCTAAAATTAGCCTTCCAATGATGTACCTGCTGAAGTTTTTTGCCCATCCTGGACCAATCATTTGCAATGATATATAGATTCATCATAAACGATGTCCCAAGCTATCGAAAATCCGGGTCCGCGCGCGCGAGACCTCGGATTTTTCGAAAAAATCGGTATTTTTCGAAATACGAGGATTCCCGTAAAAACAAGATTTCCCGTACAAAAACGGGCTTTCTGTAACTATGATTCTGCCTTGGGTTCCAATTTGGATCACTGTGGCTTGCTCCTCGTCTTGGCAAATTTACCACATTCCTCGTTTTTACGAGTATTTCCTCGTATTAAAGAATACTTCGTAGTTACGGGGGAATAAGAGGAAAAGGGGCGGACCAAAAGTGGAATAGGGAATGAGTAGACACCTCGAATACGAAAGGGGATTACGGTATTCACGTATCCGCAATATCAGTTCAGACGCATTGTGCATTCGTAACTATAGAGTATCCAATCTAGGGTTCAAACTTTTGCGGTATAGGAAAAACCGAAATCGCCGTCATTGAATGTTCGACTACTCGAATCCGGATTCCCCTTCGTCAGGAGAGAGAGTCAGAATTGTTATCCTATAGTTCTGTACTGATTTTACCCGCTTCGCCTCGAATCAGACTCGTAATCATCAGCAGGGTAAATTGAGTAGCTTATCTACCATTAACAAGAAGCAGAGAACAAACACCGACCATATTAATAGATTCAGTAAGAACTGAGATGAACATGTTTAGGTAGAACCAGGAAATCCCAAGATGTTTATGCTAAAGTTTTTTTTTTATATTTTCTGGGACTGAATCAAAATGTCACATATAAAGAGATGAACTGATAAGTCTGGTGTGTCCAAGTTATATGATACATTTGCATGTGTTTGTAGGCTACAGCCTTGAAGCACCCAGCAAGGCACAATAAGGTCTCGGAATTACAGGGATGTGTGTGGTCCACTTTTGGAGTTTCTTACTCTTGTAGTTCTTGTCTTTTCTCCTGATGGCGGTTCCGTAGACAGATCATTTTTACAGTGTGTGTTGTGAATTAAGACAACTCTACCAAATGCTGACATCAGAAATGGCAGGTCACCTTGTCCTCAAACTTTTTACAAGAAAGGTTCATTTTAGCGGATTGTCTATTACTTGTTATACTGTTAGACATGTTTCTAAACAGCATAATGGTAAACTGATCCATGGAACAGAAATATTTCACCCTCCCAAACAAAATATTTAAAACTCTAAAGAGAAATGTCTTGCTGCTACAGTCCCTTCTCGATCACATGGACAACATTTTCTCATGCATGACTGGGCCTTAATTTTGCTTGTCAGACTTAGCTATGACAGAAATGGATAATCTCTTCCCACAGCCGATAAGCACATTCCACTCCCCAGATCCTGTATAAAGTTGTACATCCAAAATATCCACTTAGAATTTCCTCGGTATAGTACATAGACATTAGAGATGGCTGTAATTTCATCACAATGGAAAATGTCGCCCTCAAACCTTTCGACACACCATAAATTTCTGTTATAAAATGTCATTGTGGAAATATTCTGGGATTTCATGAACTGCCTGCAGAATAAATCTCTGTTGGAGGTTGGAATTTAGGTGATTTTCAAAAACCCTCTTTTTTTAGATGAGGCCATTTTGCCTATATCATAGGAAAACCATAGTGGTATGGAAATGGCTTCTCACTATTCAACTTTTTTCCTGCTCCATGTGTTAGTAGTTGGCTTTGTTAATATCCAACTGCAACCATATTTTTTGATTTGGCTACTTGCTCTAACCCTAATATCTGATTGGCTACAAGATGTTTGTACATCCTACAGAAAGTGCTAAATGAAGTGGGCTGTGTTGTTAGGTGAAACCGCTCTACCACACACAGAGAATAGGTTGATTACAATTATTTTGTTGGTTTTTTTTTTTTCACATTTTCTAGGCTAACATTTCTTTTCTTTTAAGGTCAAGTCTAATGGGTGTTTTTACATAAATGCTGGGAGTCAATAAGGATCAAAAAGAAATGTTCCTTCTTGTACGTATTTCCCATTCTTGAAAGGTTTGGTTCATTAGCATTTGAATAATTCCATGAATGCATATCATGGTTAGATTGCTGATAATGGCTGTTGTTGACGTTAGCCTGTTCTTTCAAAGGAAAAAAAGGTGCACCATCGTATTAATGTCAACACAAGTTAATGCACGGGAGAAATAAGGATAGGGGATGAACAGAATTAGGAGAGACCTCATACAGTTTCGAATAGAAGTGCGAACATCAGCAGTTAGATGCTATTTGAAGAAATGAAGAATATTTGCGCTGCACGAGGGCATTTAAGGGTTTAGCGATTACCCACGATCTCTGCAAAGATGTTTTTTTATTCAAACTGCTCGCAATATTTTTTTTATGTCATATTAATCAGCATTGCACAACAGGACGCTTGGAGATAAGGAAATGAATGGCTCTAATATTTATCATTGTTGATTTGTCATTGAGCAGATTAGATAAATAATATCTCCCAGCCTCGGAACGACGGTGAATTTTCCTCCTTTCCTTTCCCATCTGACTGACTCTATTGAAATCAAATCCACGCTCATATCAACTATTTACAAGACAGGCTTTAGCAGGCTAGAAAACCGGAAAGAAAAAAATCTCGCTGACTGTACTGAGGAAGCAAAGAGCACAAGAAAATGTATCACAAACTTCCCTAGGAACAGAGAGGGAAAGTCTCCAGTAAATTATTTCGTATTAATATTATTTTTTTTATACATTAGCGTCTTGCCCGGGCTAGTTGCTAAATTCACAGTTATTCAAATTAAAAAATCAGGCAGCTCTTTGAATAAAGAACTTAAGAGGGCAGGATAAATACACGCAGGAGAAGGCAATTTCTCTTCACGCAAACGAGCTCACAAAAGAGAATAAGATCACAGTAAGATTAGATTAAAAGAATTTAAAGGAAAACAAGTCTATTAATAAATTTAACTTGAATGATTTCCCATGCAATGTGAACCTCCTCATCTTTATTTTTAACTTAAATATTCAAAAAAAAAGTTATTAGCTGTTTTTCCATTCATTAAATTGTAGTGGTGCTCCTCCTCTTTCTTCCCAAATCCTTTGCTGCTGGATAAAACTGCCCAACTGGTCACATTCATTTTTGTCAGAAGTATAAAATAACAACTTTTTATTGCCTAACCAAACCTCAACTTGTCAGAAGCTCACAGAAACGTGAAGTGTTAATCTTCCCAGCAGCAAGATCCACTGAATCCATTTGACAATTCATGGCCACCTGGAATTTATTTAGATGGCTAAAAATAGAAAATAGAATAATAGTAACGAGCTAGACCCTGCTCTGCATATTTGCGTCCAACAAGGAAACCTTATTATAAATATACATCACAATAGGAAAATCCCAAGGACGAATCAGCATCAATCATGCAATATGAATAGAACATGAATATAGTAATATCGGTATAGTGTATTTAATGTTCAGTGCAGAAGGATTCACTCTATTTAGTAATAAAAAAATCAACAATTATTATCATCTAAATGTTCAATATAAATAATGCGTCTGAGACTGTAAAAGTCTTATCCGCATGGTCTCCGTATTCTCCCTGCAGTGTGTTCACTCGGACCCACAACCCACACACGGCATTTTTGATGTACTGAGTACTTTCAGCCCCATGGTGGCACTTTCAGCATGGTGGCTTAGTGCGTTAGCACTGATTTCTTGCAACACTGAATTCCTGAGTTCAATTCCACCCTTGGACACATCTCAAGGAGTTGTACGTTCTTCCCTGTGCTTGCGTGGGTTTCTCGCGGGCACTCCGGTTTCCCCCACAGTCATAAAGACATACTGATTGGTTCTATGTGTCAAATAAATGTGCTTAGATTGTAAAGCTCTTCGGGCATGGCCTGATGTGAATGTATACATGTAATTGTAAGCTCACTGGAACATGTTGCGCTATATAAATCCACAATAATAATAATAACAAATCTATGGGTACTTAGTAACTTTTGTCTATTTAGGGGTTTGGTGGAAGTTGGAAAACGATGTCACTGTATGAACAACTAGCCTGAAAATCCATTTATTCCTATGTATATTCATGAATCCCCTTCACCTCCACACGTATGTTGGCTTTATCATGCCTCCCTACCGTCAACAAGGTATTTTAAAAGAATTAAAGTCAAATCCTGCCCTGTACAAGCCTTTTCTACTCTCTGTCATATGACAGAATTATACACTAGTGTATTAGAATTATGATCCTGAAATAAAAATGCAGGAACTGCTTAGTACCAGAATAGAGCTGAATTAATTCCCCATGCACTGCAGCCTCGCTGACATTTCTCGGTCCACAATTGCTTGACATCTCCAAGATTAAACCCTTTCCAAAAAAGAAATCTGTTTGCTTCAGCCGTGCCAGGTAAAAGTAGCAGATCCGTGGAGTGAAAATGGTTTCACTTGACTTTTTTCCCTCTGAATAAGAATGATTAATGTTTTTATTAGTAAATAGTAAAATTCCAGGAAATCGCGTTCTAGTTATTACGGAAATAAGGAATCCGCAGCTGCACAGTGATCTTAACATATGTCTTTCTATGATGAAGTGGCCATTGAGGCAAACTTTTACATTTTGTGACAAAGGACTAAAAGAAATTAATTTTATAGATGCTTTTTTTTACCAGCTGTCTGAATACTGCTAGATTATTAGTTCTAGACTGGTCACGAAATGTCCCCATTGTCCCTGATGCTACAACGTTTGAAAAAGTTTGGGTGAAGATAAGTTAGACTTTTATTTGTCTTGGGAGACCTTTTGTACATTGTATAGAGCATTAAGAGTTTTAAGAGGCAATTATGCTAATTATTTTATTAGCAAATTACTTTCTTTTTGTCTTCTGTTTGAATTATTGAAGTATTTCCTGGTCATCGCTTGAGATGGCCGAACTCACTGAAATCCGAAAATTTGAAATCCGCAAGCGGACCCATTGAAGGGACCTGGGAATGAGGGACACATAATAACAACCAAACTTTAAAAAAAAAAAAACCACTGCCCAGTACCCGGAAACTTACGCTTACTGTTTGGCATTCCTCCGTTTTATTTCACGATATTTAAAATTAAAAAAATGTAGATTCGTACAGTAATTTTCGAAATTTCGAGAATTTCGTGTCCTCTTTAGTTATCGAATTTTGTGATTTCTTTACCATCTAAAATCTTCTCTAAGGTGTAGGACAGAACTTTAGTACAGACAAGAATAAGCTTTGCTGTTACAACTTTTAGGTAATATGTGAATAAATATGTCACTCAATTCCTAGGACATCTCACGCCCTTTTGTTTTTTAATCCCCTCTGTTATTAAATACAGACTACAAGTTTTATTCCACTATTAGTGGATATTAGTGCTAAATACCCATGGCAACATTACTTTATTTGATTCCCACATCTGGCAATGGTCAGCCACCGCTTACCTGCCTACCGCTCCCCAGCATCCTCTTTCGCTACCCCCCGCCTGTCTCTCCTGGTTCCGGGTGCAATGATGTCGGGCCCCATGTGGCCTTTCACTCTCCTTTTGGAAGGCGCCTGCTCTGAATTGGCTTTGTTGTTGGCGGCAAATTCCAATGATTGATTCTCCTATCTGGTTTCTTCCTGCTCCTGCGTATTTTCTTGCTTCTATTGGTTTCTGCTCCCTATTTAAGTTTCGTCCTTCCTTATTCAGCCTGTTATAATCCTGTGACGTTTCCTTGCTCGTGGGTGGTGATCCCTGGTTTAGTTATATCCATATACCGTTCCTCCTGCCAGTTTCTCATTTACGACTGTTTGCTGCCTGTACTGGACCTTTTGCCTGACTTTGACTAGATTTTGGCTTACACCTCCTGTACCCGCCTCGATGACTAACCTTCTGTAACTTGGACGTCATGGTTCCAATTCCACTACACTAATTTCCCACTGAGCTTGTTGTGCCCTGTTCTGCCAGGTACGTCTCTGGTTTTCTCATGCATTCTTGGCCTCAGCTCAGAAACCCCGCACTTCTAAGTTCAAGGGAGTTGTCTATTGGTGAAGCCAAGCTCATTTTTTGAATGTTTTTGGAATATTAATTGTAAAGCAGGAACGATGTTAGATATTCCTACCTGCAATTACTTGGTCCTGGTATGAGTATATCCTGGCTTCAAACAAACCTGGTTCCGACTGCCTTTCATCACAAAATCCCATGGATCACAAAAAAATATTTCAACTTTTTATCGAAAATCTAAAATCAAAAAAAATCGATTCAATGGATTTTCAGAACTTTATCATTTTCCGCGGAACCGCTCGTAACAAAACTACTCCCCAGTGTGGCAGAACATTTCTCCTTATGGTAAAATCTTTTGAGTTGGATAAACTTCTTAATTCTTTTTTTTTTTTTGCTTGTTTTAGGCCATTCTTATATTGTAATGCTAATAATATCTTGATCCTCATCACCCGGATCAAGTCATTTCTTAGGAATGGCATGAATGGTTCTTAATGGTAACAGACGACAGACACTTGCCAAGCTATTAAGTTACTGTTTGGTTGCTAAAACCAGATCCGGTTCATGCTTAGTCCATCCACAAAGCCAAAGATTGCACAGTCAGGCAGTTAAACAGATAGATTTAATACATTTGCAAAGGTTATATATATTTATGTTATTAATGACCATTAAACAACAACCTCACATTACACCAGGTGTGGCACTATTGGAAAATCAATCAACTCAAATGTACCTCTAGCTCCTGATCCTTAAGTTCCAGCAACACATGTCTCTCCTGCCGGCAGCTGACTCCCTGTTCTCATTATAATAAACATTATTTAGGAAGCAGCCTGCCAGGGGTTCCCCCAGCCTAACGGTCGCCAATCCCTGGGGCCCTGAGGGCTTGCAAGGTTCTATCCTTGGTCATGAGATGTCCATCAAGTGTACACACGAATATTTTGCAATGTTTCTCTGGCTCAAACTTAATTTAAGACTCACGAAACCTAATTTCTCTTAGAATCTGGCAGTTGGCATTGCAAAGGACGCAAATCAACCATTTCCCTCCAAATCCTGTTGTTTTTTTTAGAACTACATTAAAACTGTGGCATCCTTTCTTTAAAATACCAAGTACGGTCTGCAGGAAGGACAAGATAAAAATGGTGCTCAGACAGAAAAAGGGCACAATTTTCCTTTGACCGCAGTTCCCCAATAATCTTTTGTCTTATCAAGGTGAACTTGATCTTCCTGCTGTCCTTCTCGTGTTATGATGGGGACACAAACGAACTCGAACCGAGACGAACGTTTTGAGTTCAGACGAACTCGAACTAAAACTATAAACCATACCTTTAACATACGACAGACTTTTTGGGTTTCGAACTAGTTTCGTTTGTTTCAGACTTGTGGCTGTATTTTCATACACATATACACTACCCCAGAATGTATGTGTTCGCTTAACCCTTCAAAGTATATTCGATTTGGGTAACGCCTTTAAAGTATGTTAGATTCGGTAAACCCTTGAAGTATTTGTTTTAACTTCGGGAACCCTCGAATTTATGGTTCTATTTTAGGTAACCCTCAAAAGTATCATCGGTAACCCTCGAATTGGCCATAACCCTCTAATGTATCTATAGTGCAAAACCCACAATTGGTTAAGAAGTGTTTTAACAAGTTTTTGGTGACAGGGACATTTTCCCTTAATCCCCATATATTTCCCAGGTGCCACAGCCATTTACAGTAGTTACATTGTTATTTTATTCTGGAAATCATCCGAAACTTTTGGAACTCTCCCTTGACTTTAATGGTTCTGAATTCGAACTTTTCGAAGTTCGAAAGTTTGAAAACGGACCGCTCTAACAAAATATTCACAACATAATACCTCTCTATCTTGCTATACTTTCTCCGAAATCTCAGCCTGGGAACTGTAAAAAAACAGAAACTTTATTCCTATGACATTCCTGAAATAAAGCAAAAAAATTGAATTAGATCATGTAACGCTGAAGCCATTACATGTTCACGCACATTGTCAGCACTCTACACGCTTATGACCTCAACCTGACTTTTTCAGCTGAAACAATGGAAGATGCTGCAAACTACGTGGAGTCGTCTCCCATTCTTTTACCGATCTCGTTTATTTCTTTCAAAAAATAGACGTATGCTTTGTTTAACCTGCTCTTCCATTTACCAAAATCCTTCTCAGTTCGTAGTGAGAAACTTTGTTTTTTTTCCCCTGTAATAATAATTGGCTGCCATTAGCATTCCTAGGAGCATATCAGGAAATGTACAAGTCCTGCTAATTGTATGTCAGATCTTGTACTATTCAACAAGAAACTCCTGAGGATTCTATACAACAATTTCAGTGACAACTTACAGTGTCCACCCCCACCGACTAAACAACTGTTCCTCGTCGCACCGAGAGCGCGAGTGACCCTTCTAATAATCAGCCTGGGCATTGACAATAGTTTTATAGAGAAGTCATACTTCGTCAGATATAATTAAGGGATAATTTGTTTTTGGGTGTGGGTTGTAAACAGATAACCTGATAAAAAAATTATACAATGAATCACTTGATGTAAAAAACAAGAAATTTAACATAACAAACAGAGTTTCTTTCTGCCAACCTGTAACCCGGAATTGTTTCACCAAATTTGCAGACAAAAATAAACTGACAATGAAGAAAGCATTTTTCAGACCATAAAATATTTTGTCTTATGGTGCTGGATTCATTCGACCGGTGGTTGGCAATTTAGCGAGTTAGCTACCTGGTTAGAATAATGTGCATATTGCGGTTTATTATCTTATAAAACCCCACCCCTCCCATGGATCCCATGGGACTACTACTTAATAGCGCGCTATTATTACAACCCGGAAGGAGTCAAATGTCTCTTACTACTCCGCGCTGCGGTGCTTCTTCTGCTTTAATGCTTCTGTCTTACTACTTAACCGCTGGCAACTGGGATGGTATGGGGGCATGACACCTGACAGAATTTGCCCCGTACAGAGCACATTTACAGAGGAGAGAGATGCCGGCAGACAGGATGTCTGTTGCTGCTCAACACTGCAAGTGTCCCTCCACTAACCTATCCACAACTGGGGGAAGAGTGCCCGCCCAAACCTAGTGCTCACTGTCTGCACAAAGAGTGTGAAGGCAGGTCATTGAATGGAGGGGGGGGGTTGAAGTTGTGGGCACAACATCTGCAGATTTAAAAAAAAAAAAAAAAAGTGTGGTGTAATGGCCATAATCGAAATGAAGAAAGTGGGTGCTGCAAATCCTTATTTATGGGAAACTGGGGGACCCCGAGCAAGAGGGGGTGGATTTATAATTGATAATGTACCCCTTTTGTAAATTAGTAGGATATTATTATCACCCTCGGAGTTCTGTTCCCTTTAAGAAAGGCCTGCAGCCTCATGCTTTATATGATCAGCGAACTCCTTGGTGCCTTATAATATCCTTAGAATTTACAAGCAGGGGGTACAATTATCCACATATATTGTTTGTATAGTTTTTATTTAATACCTGCTTGCATTTTATAATATATGAATCTTTCTCTTACCTTTGCATGTTTGGATTTTTTCGCAACATTTTAATTAATAAACTGCCATTAATTGTGTTCCCAAAATAAGATTAAATTAATTAAACTGCAAGATGGGGAAGCAAAACCAAAACTTAAAATAATTGAATATTTCACTGCTATAAGCCTTTCTTACAGGCTATGGAGTTGTTCATTTTCAAAAAAAACTTCTGTCTGCCCTTATTTTGTTTGTCATAATGGTAACATTTAGGCAACCCAAACGCATTTAGGGGATTTACCCGAAGCTGCAAGCGTTCTGCTCTGACTATCCAATATTGCTTGCGGTCTTCTGGATTTGGGAGTAACCCCTTTCCATAACTAAAGAAAGTTTATTTTGGGTATATTTTCATTTTTATTAAAAGAACGGGAGGTAGGGGAGCTGTGTCGTACCTCCTGTTCTTCAATAAAAAACCTGCAGGAGCTGGAACGAACGTAAGGTACTTACACGATCTGCTCGCTGCTCCGCCACGTGTCTCTGGCGGTCCCCGTGGACTCTAATTCTATGCGCAGGGGCATAGTATTGCTAAAGTTCGTCATGACGCTGTTCGAGTACGCCTGCGGAGCAGCGAGCATCTGTAAATACCTTACGTTCGTTCCCAGCTCCTGCCGTTCTTTCAATAAAACTCAGTACCCATGGAGATACCCCATTGTACAAAACCCTAAACCTCATGCTAGCAGCTGTAAACTACACTATTGCCTGTGTGCAGATACTATCACAATGTTGTCTGATCCCTAACAATCAGCTTGAGTCAATAAATAGTCACTCCTTCACACACCTGGTTTATTGTGGGGCCAATCCATGACGCATGATGGTGTACCTAACAGCCATTTTGCCACTAAACAATATCGTTTTAATATATGATCACTCAGTTTGATCATCAACATGCAACCGACCCGCGCCCGATGAAGCTCCGCCAAAAAAAATTAACATATAACAATATTGCCGGTTTGGTACACCATCGTTGCTCACACGGATCATCTTTTATTTGTAAAACAAGATCTTTTTTTTTCCAACAAACTTTCCCCCCATATAATGGTTCAACCATAGCTGCATCTCTTCTCTATCTTTTAACATTCAGAACTTGAATATATGCATGCATGCATCCCAACAAATAAAACTATCATTTGGGTTAGCGACAGGAAAATATAAAATGATTTCTTCCTTCTTTCTTTGCATAGTTCTTTACAGATGAAGACTAAATAAGGAGATGTGATTTTTTTTTACAAACAAGCTAGATGTACATGTCTTCATCGAATAAGTTCGAAATGTTAAGGTTTTAGACAAACAGCATGTTGCACTCAGCTGGATGTTGTGTGAAATATCAGGATAATAACTATACTCTTCTCATATTGGCCTGCTTGATTTCATCACAGGGAGAGTCGGGATGTTAGATGATGTCTTTAATTTCACAAGTGGCCAGAAAAAAAACTCATTGGAATTTCACAAATATCTCTAACAACTGGATAAGAAAACACATGTTACTCCATGAGGCTTAACGGCTCTATAAGTGTTTATGTAATTCAGCTAAGATGTCAGTAAGAACGTTAGACAGGTTAAAAAGGTGTTGTTCATTTCTAGTGTTTTAAGTGAATATAAACTTAAGCAGGATCTTCTATACAAAGCAAAGTATTATTTGGTGTGTCGGCAAGGATTGATGCACACAGTTGTTTGCTTTGCGTGGTCTGGTAAAGAAGAAGACATGTGTTATGTAGCCTGGTAATTATTCCCACTAGCTGTAAAAAATGCTCAGTTTTTTTCCTACTTCAATCTAGCTTTAGTACAAATAATAAACTATTTCAATAGAGATCTTACAGGATAAGAACACTAAAGCCAACAAAACAACAAAACTCATGTCTCCTGAAATTATTTTCATTGAGGATTTACAACATAGGAGGCATGTACCTACTCGTCTGATTCCATCCTTCCTTCCACGTACTACTCGTGTGGTTTGCCATGTACTACTCGTCCTGATTTTCCACGTACTACTCGGTTGGTTTTCCATGTACTACTCGGCTGTTCCCATGTACTACTTCGTCTGGATTTCCACGTACTACTCGGTTGGTTTTCCATGTCTACTCTCTGATTTCCACGTACTACTTACTCGGTGTTTCCATGACTTACTCGTCGGATTTCCACCTAAAGTACGACTCGGTTGGTTCCATGTACTACTCGTCCTGAATTTCCACGTACTACTCGTCCTGGTTTCCATTTACTACTCGTCTGATTTTCCACGTACTAACTCGTCTGTTTCCCTGTACTAACCGTCTGATTTCCCTTTCACGTACTACTCGGTTGGTTTCCATGTACTAACTCGTCTGATTTTCGCACGTATTACTCGGTTGGTTTCCATGTACACCGCCTGGTTTCCATGTACTACTCGTCTGATTGCCACGTACTACTCTACTCGGTTGGTTTCCTCCATTACTACTCGTCTGGTTTCCATGTACTCTCCTCGTCTGGTTTTCCATGGACTACTCGTTGGTTTCCATGTACTGCTCGTCTGGTTGCCATGTAACACTCGGTCGGTTTCCATTTACTACTCGGTTTGGTTTTCCATGTACTGTCGTCTGATTTCGCACGTACTACTCGTTTAGTTTTTTCCATGTACACTCGTCTGATTTTCCACATACTACTCGGTTGGTTTCCATGTACTACCTCGTCGTCTGGTTTCCTGTACTACTCGTCTGGTTTCCATGTACTACTCGGTTGGTTTCCATGTACTACTCGTCTGGTTTCCATGTACTACTCGGCTGGTTTCCATGTACTGCTCCTCTGGTTTCCATGTACTACTCGTCTGGTTTCCATGTACTACTCGTCTGATTTCCACGTAGTACTCGGCTTGGTTTCCATGGACTAACTCGTCTATTTCCACGTACTACTTCGTTTGGTTTCCATGTACTACTCGTCTGGTTTCCCATGTACTACTCGTCTGGTTTCCATGTAACTACTCGGTTGGTTTCCATTACTTACTGCTCGTCTGGTTTTCCATGTAACTACTCGTCTGGTTTCCCATTCCTACTCGGTTGTTTCCATGTACTCTCGTCTGCTTCCACGACTACTCGGTTAGTTTTCCATGTACTTACTCGTCTGATTTTCCCCTTACTCTCGGTTGGTTTCCATGTACACTCGTCTGGTTTCCATGTAACTACTCCGTCTGGTTTCCATGTACTACTCGGTTGGTTTCCATGTACTACTCGTCTGGTTTCCCATGTACTATCATTCTGGTTTTCCGGTTACTACTCGTCGGTTTCCATGTACTAACTCGTCTGGCTGGTTTCCATGTACTACTCGTCCTGATTCCCGTCGTACTACTCGGCTGGTTTCCATGTAACTACTCTGAAAGAGAGATGTAGATAGTATTGATAGCTAGAGATATAGATAGATATAGAGAGATGATATAGAGAGAGAAAGAGAGAGATGTAGATGAAGAAGGATAGATGAGATAGATAGATAGATACGATAGATAGATAGATGATGATAGATAGATAATAGATAGATAGATGATAGATTGATAGAAGATAGATAGATACGATAGGACAATAGATAGGAAGATAGAAAGATAGATAATAGATAGATAGTATAGATATAGATAGATAGATAGATAATAGATATATAGAATGATAGATAGTATAGATTGATAATAGATAGAGTAGAATAGATAGTAGTAAGATTGATATCTATCTATCTATTATCTATCTATCTATCTATCTATCTATCTATCTATCTATCTATCTATCTATCTATCTATCTATCTTTCTATCTGTCTATCTATCTATCTATCTATCTATCTATCTTCTATCAATCTATCATCTATCTATCTATCTATCTATCTATCATCTATCTATCTATCTATCTATCTATCTATCTATCTATCTATCTATCTAACTCTGCTATCTATCTATCTAACTGCTATCTATCTATCTAACTGCTATCTATCTATCTAACTGCTATCTATCTATCTATCTACATCTCTCTCTTTCTCTCTCTATATCTATCTCTCTATATCTATCTATATATCTCTAGCTATCAATCTATCTACATCTCTCTTTCACTCTCTCTCTCTATCTCCCTCTCTCATTATGTTGAGATGAGAAGAGTGTTGGTATTATCTGACAACATTCCCATGTCAATCTCCTGGCAAATCATTATATACATATAAGAATAATTTTGATTGCAAAGTGATCAGCCCAGATAATTGCTTGAACACTAGGAGGTACATCTCATAATGTATGGCCAATATAATGCTGCCCCTACACTGGCCCGGATATGAGACTGATTCCTCTTTAACATTGAATCGATCTAAAAATTAAGCCTTCCAATGGATGTACCTGCTGAAGTTGCCATCCTGGACCAATCATTTGCAATTGATATTAGATCATCAGTAGAGATGTCCGAACTTCGAAAAATCCGGTCCGCGCGAGGATCCGCGGATTTTCGAAAAAATCGGTATTTTTCGAAAATACGAGGATTCCCGTAAAAACGAAGATTTCCGTAAAAAAACGAGGCTTTCTGTAACTATGATAGCTGCCATTGGTTAATTTGGATCATGTGGCTTGCTCCGTCTTGCAAATTTACACGAATTACTCGTTTTTACGAGTATTCTCGTAATTACGAGAATACTCGTAGTTACGGGAATCCTCGTAATTACGTGAATCCTCGTAATTACGAGGATCTTCGGGTTTTCCGTATCCCGCAAGTATCGTAGACCCTCGTAATTACGGAGATACTCGTATTTTCGAAAATTTTCGTAAAAAAAAAAAATCCGCAGTTCGGAAGTTCGGAAATCCGGAAAGTCCGGAATAATCCGCCGTTCGCGGACAGGAGAAATCCGCGGCGAACCGGCCATCTCTAATCATCAGCAGGTACATTGAGTAGCTTATGACCAGTTTAAAAGAAGCAGAGAACAAACACCGACCATATTAATAGATTCAGTAAGAACTGAGATGAACATGTTAGGTAGAACCAGGAAATCCCAAGATGTTATGCTAAAGTTTTTTTATTTTTCTGGGACTGAATCAAAATGTCACATAATAAAGAGATGAACTGATAAGTCTGGTGTGTCCAAGTTTATGATACATTTGCATGTTGTTGTAGGCTACAGCCTTGAAGCACCCAGCAAGGGCACAATAAAGGTCCGGAATTACAGGGATGTGTGTGGTCCACTTTTGGAGTTTCTTACTCTTGTAGTTCTTGTCTTTTCCTGATGTCGGTTCCGTAGACAGATCATTTTACAGTGTGTGTTGTGAATTAAAGACAAACTTACCAAATGCTGACATCAGATATGGCAAGGTCACCTTGTCCTCAAACTTTTTACAAGAAAGGTTCATTTTAGCGGATTGTCTATTTACTTGTTATGACATGTTAGACATGTTTCTTTAACAGCATAATGGTAAACTGATTCCATGGAACAGGAAATATTTTCACCCTCCCAAACAAAATATTTAAAACTCTAAAGAGAAATGTCTTGTGCTGCTACAGTCACTTCTCGATCAACATGGACAACATATTTCTCATGCATGACTGGGCCTTAATTTGCTTGTCAGACTTAGCTATGACAGAAATGATGAATCTCTTCCCACAGCCGATACACAATTCCACTCCCCAGGATCCTGTATAAAGGTTGTACATCCAAATATCCACATTAGAATTTCCTCGGTATAGTACATAGACATTAGAGATGGCTGTAATTTCATCACAATGAAAATGTCGCCCTCAAACCTTTCGACAACCATAAAATTTCTGTTATAAAATGTCATTGTGGAAATATTCTGGGATTTCATGAACCTGCCTGCAGAATGAAATCTCTGTTGGAGGTTGGAATTTAGGTGATTTTCAAAAACCCTCTTTTTTTAGATGAGGCCATTTTGCCTATATCATAGGGAAAACCATAGTGGATATGGAAAGATGGCTTCTCACTATTCCACTTTTTTGCTCCATGTGTTAGTAGTTGGCTTTGTTAATATCCAAACTGCAAACATATTTTTTGATTGGCTACTTGCTCTAACCCTATAATCTGATTGGCTACAAGATGTTTGTACATCCTACAGAAAGTGCTAAATGAAGTGGGCCTGTTTGTTAGGTGAACCGCTCTACCACACACAGAGAATAGGGTTGATACAATTATTTTGTTGGGTTTTTTTTTTCACATTTTCTAGGCTAACATTACTTTTCTTTTAAGGCCAAGTCTAATGGGTGTTTTTACTAAATGGCTGGGAGTCAATAAGGAGTCAAAAAGAAATGTTCCTTCTTTGTAAGTATTTCCCATTCTTGAAAGGTTTGGTTCATTAGCATTTGAAATAATTCCATGAATGCATATCATGGTTAGATTGCTGATAATGGCTGTTGTGACGTTAGCACTGTTCTTTCAATAAGGAAAAAAAGGTGCACCATCGTATTAATGTCAACACAAGTTAATGCACTGGGAGAAATAAAGGATAGGGGATGAACAGAATGACGGAGAGACCTCATAAGTTCGAATAGAAGTGCGAACTCAGCAGTTAGATGGCTATTTGAAGAAATGAAGAATATTTGCGCTGCACGAGGGCATTTAAGGGTTTAGCGATTACCCACTGATCTCTGCAAAGATGTTTTTTTATTCAAACTGCTCGCAATATTTTTTTTAATGTCATATTAAATCAGCATTGCACAACAGGACGCTTGGAGATAAGGAAATGAATGGCTCTAATATTTTATCATTGGTTGATTTGTCATATGAGCAGAAAGTATATAAAAATAATAATCTCACAAGCCTCGGAACGACGGTGAATTTTCCCCTTTCCTTTCCCATCTGACTGACTCTATTGAAATGCAAATGCCACGCTCATATCAACTATTTACAAGACAGGCTTTAGCAGGCTAGAAAACCGGAAAGAAAAAAATCTCGCTGACTGTACTGGAAATGCAAAGAGCACAAGAAAAATGTATCACAAAACTTCCCAATAGGAACAGAGAGGGAAAGTTGCTCCAGTAAATTATTTCGTTATTAATATTATTTTTTTTTATACATTAGCGTCTTGCCCCTGGGCTAGTTGCTAAATTCAGCAGTTATTTCAAATTAAAAAAATCAGGCAGGCTCTTTGAAATAAAGGAACTTAAGAGGGCAGGATAAATAACCACGCAGGAGAAGGCAATTTCTCACGCAAACGAGCTCACAAAAGGAGAATAAGATCACTAAGTTAAGAGAGAATTAGAATTTAAAGGAAAACAAAGGTCTATTAATAAATTTAACTTGAAGTGATTTCCCATGCAATGTGAACCTCCTCATCTTTATTTTTAACTTAAATATTCATAAAAAAAGTTATTAGCTAGTTTTACATTCATTAAATTGTAAGTGGTGCTCCTCCTCTTCTTCCCAAGATCCTTTGCTGCTGGATAAAACTGCCCAACTGGTCACATTTCAGTTTGTCAGAAGTATAAAATAACAACTTTTTATTGGCTAACCAAACCTCAACTTGTCAGAAGCTCAGAAACGTGAAGTGTTAATCTTCCCAGCAGCAGAGATCCACTAGAATCAGATTGACAATTCATGGCCACCTGGAATTTATTTAGATGCTAAAAAATAGAAAATAGAATAATAGTAACGAGCTAGACCCTGCTCTGCATATATTGCGTCCAACAAGGAAACACTTATTATAAATATACATCACAATAGGAAAATCCCAAGGACGAATACAGCATCAGTGCAATATGAATAGAACATGAATATAGTATATCGGTATAGTGTATTTAATGTTCAGTGCAGAAGGATTCACTCTTATTTAGTAATAAAAAAATCAAACAATGTATATATGCATATAAATGTTCAATATAAATAATGCGTCTGACTGGTAAAAGTTCTTATCGCATGGTCTCCGTATTCTCCCTGCAGTGTGTTCACTCGGATACCCACAACCACACAGGCATTTTTGATGGACTGAGTACTTTCAGCCCATGGTGGCACTTTCAGCATGGTGGCTTAGTGGTTAGCACTGATTTCTTGCAACACTGAAGTCCTGAGTTCAATTCCACCCTTGGACACATCTGCAAGGAGTTTGTATGTTCTCCCTGTGCTTGCGTGGGTTTTCTCCGGGCACTCCGGTTTCCCCCACAGTCATAAAGACATACTGATAGGTTCTATGTGTCAAATAAATGTGCTTAGATTGTAAGCTCTTCGGGGCAGGGCCTGATGTGAATGTATACATGTAATTGTAAAGCTCTACGGAATATGTTGGCGCTATATAAATCCACAATAATAATAATAACGAAATCTATGGGTACTTAGGTAACTTTTGTCTAATTTAGGGGGTATTGGTGGAAGTTGGAAAACGATGTCACTGTATGAAAACTAGCCTGAAAATCCATTTATTCCTATGTATATTCATGAATCCCCTTCACCTCCACACGTATGTTGGCTTTATCATGCCTCCCTACCGTCAACAAGGTATTTTAAGAATTAAAGTCAAATCCTGCCTGTACAAGCCTTTTCTACTCTCTGTCATATGACAGAATTATACACTAGTGTATTAAGAATTATGATCCTGAAATAAAAAATGCAGGAACTGCTTAGTACCAGAATAGAGCTGAATTAATTCCCCATGCACTGCAGCCTCGCTGACATTTCTCGGGTCACAAATTGCTTGACATCTCCAAGATTAAACCCTTTCCAAAAAAGAAATCTGTTTGCTTCAGCCGTGCAGGTAAAAGTAGGCAGATCCGTGGAGTGAAAATGGGTTCACTTGACTTTTTTCCCTCTGAATAAAGAATGAATTAAAGTGTTTTTATTAGTAAATAGTAAAATTCAAGGAAATCGCGTTCTAGTTATTACGGAAATAAGGAATTCCGCAGCTGCACAGTGATCTTAACATATGTCTTTCTATGATGAAGTGGCCATTGAGGCAAACTTTTACATTTTGTGACAAAGGACTATAAAGAAATTAATTTTATGCTTTTTTTACACAGCTCGGAATACTGCTAGATCTATTAGTTCTAGACTGGTCACGAAATGTCCCCATTGTCCCTGATGCTACAACGTTTAGAAAAAGTTTGGGTGAAGAATAAGTTAGACTTTTATTTGTGCTTGGAGACCTTTTGTAACATTGTATAGAGCAGTAGAGTATTTTTAAGAGGCAATTATGCTAATTATTTTATTAGACAAATTACTTTCTTTGTCTTCTTGTTGAATTATTGAAGTATTACTGGTCATCGCTTGAGATGGCCGAACTCACTGAAATCTGAAAATTTGAAAATCCGCAAGCGGACCCATTGAAGGGACCTGGGAAATGAGGGACACATAATAACAACCAAACTTTAAAAAAAAAAACACTGCCCAGTACCGGAAACTTAACGCTTACTGTTTTGGCATTCCGCGTTTTATTTTCACGATATTTAAAAATTAAAAAAATGTAGATTCATACAGTAATTTTCGAAATTTCGAGAATTTCGTGTCCATCTTTAGTTATCGAATTTTGTGATTTCTTTACCATCTAAAATCTTCTCTAAGGGTGTAGGACAGAACTTTAGTACAGACAAGAATAGCTTTGCTGTTACAACTTTTATGTAATAGGGAATAAATATGGTCAATCAATTCTCTAGGACATCTCCCACCCCTTTGTTTTTTAAATCCCCTCTGTGTATTAAATACAGTACTACAAGTTTTATTCCACATATTAGTGGATATTAGTGAAATACCCAATGGCAACATTACTTTATGATGATGTCCACATCTGTGCAATGTCAGCCACCGCTTACCTGCTACCGACTCCCGCAGCATCCTCTTTCCTACCGCCTTGTCTCTTCCGGGTTCGGGTGCACAATGTTCGGGCCCATGTGGCCTTTCACTCTCCATTTTGGAAGTGCGCCTGGCTCTGATTGGCTTATGTTGTTGGCGGCAAATTCAAATGATGATTCTGCCTATCTGGTTCTTCTCTGCTCCTGCTGTATTCTTCTATTGGTTTCTGCTCCCTATTTAAGTTTCTGTCCTTCCTTAGTTCAATGCCTGTTATAGCCTGTGACTTGTTCCTTGCTCGTGGTGTGATCCCTGTTTAGTTATTCCATATACCGTTCCTGCCAGTTTCTCATTTACGACTGTTTGCTGCCTGTACTGACCTTTTGCCTGACTTTGACTATGATTTTGCTTTACCCTCCTGTACCTCGCCTCGATGACTAACCTTCTGTAACTGACCATTGGTTCCAATTCTCCACTACACTATTTCCCAGCTGAGCTTGTTGTGCCCTGTCTGCCAGGTACGTCTCTGGTTTTCTCATGCATTCTTGGCCTCAGCTCAGAAACCCCGCACTCTAAGTTCAAGGGATTGTCTATTGGTGAAGCAAGCTCATTTTATGAAGTGTTTTGGAATATTAATTGTAAAGCAGGACGATGTTAGATATTCCTACACTGCCTAATTACTTGGTCCTGGGTAGTGATTA
Organism: Hymenochirus boettgeri; assembly: GCA_019447015.1. Lineage (NCBI taxonomy): Eukaryota > Metazoa > Chordata > Amphibia > Anura > Pipidae > Hymenochirus > Hymenochirus boettgeri. Next base: position 10,113,529 of record CM033472.1, read on the forward strand.
ATCCTGGCTTCAAAACAAACCTGGTTCAGACTGCCGTTTCAAAAATCCATGGATCCAAAAAATATTTCAAAACTTTTTATCGAAAATCTAAAATCAAAAAAATCGATTCAATTGGATTTTCAGAACTTTAATCAGTTCCGCGGAACCGCTATCGTAACAAAACTCCCCAGTGTGGCAGAACATTTCTCCTTATGGTAAATCTTTTGAGTTGGAGAAACTTCTTAATTTTTTTTTTTTTTGCTTGTTTTAGCCATTCTTATATTGTTCAATGCTAATAATATCTTATGCTCACACCTCTGGATCAAGTCATTCTTAGGAAATGCATGAATGGTTCTTACATGGTACAGCACAGACAGACACTTGCCAAGCAGATTAGTTACTGTTGGTGCTAAACCATATCCGGTTCATGATTAGTCCAATCCACAAAGCCAAAGATGCACAGTCAGGCAGTGTGAACAGATAGATTTAATACATTTGAAAGAGTTATATTATTATTATTATTTATTAATGACCATTAACCCTCACATTACCACAGGTGTGCACTATTGGAAATCAAATCAGACTCAAATGTACCTCTAGCTCCTGATCCTTAAGTTCCAGCAACACATGTCTCTCCTGCCTGGCATCTGACTCCCTGTTCTCATTATAAATAAACATTATTTAGGAAGCAGCCTGCAGGGGGTCCCCAGCCTAACGGTCCCAATCCCTGGGGCCCTGAGGGCCTGTGCAAGGTTCTATCCTTGGTCATGAAGTCCATCAATGTGTACACACTGAATTTTGCAATGTGTCTCTGGCTGTCAAAACTTAATTTAAGACTCACTGAAACCTAATTTCTCTTAGATCGTTGGCAGTGTCATTTGCAAAAGGAGCAAATAAACCATTTCCTCCAGAATCCTGTTGTTTTTTTTAGAACTACATTAAAACTGTGGCATCCTTTCCTTTAAAATACCAAGTACGGTCTGCAGGAAGGACTAAGATAAAAATGGTGCTCAGGACAGGAAAGGGCACAATTTTCCTTTGACCACAGTTCCCCAATAAATCTATTTGTTTATCAAGGTGACTTGATCTTCTGCTGGTCCTTCTGTGGTTAGTGATGGACACAAAACTGAACTCGAACCCGAGACGAACTTTATGAGTTCAGACGAACTCGAACTATAAACTATAAACATACAGTTTACATACGTACAGACATTTGGGTTCGAACTAGTTCGTTTTTTCAGACTTGTGGCTGTATTTTCAATAACACATATACACTAACCCCAGAATGTATTGTTCGCTAACCCTTCAAAGTATCATTCGATTTTGGTAACCCTTTAAAGTATTGTTAGATTTCGGTAACCCTTGAAAGTATTGTTTAACTTCGGTAACCCTCGAATTTATGGTTCTATTTTAGGTAACCCTCAAAAGTATCATCGGTAACCCTCGAATTGGCCATAACCCTCTAATGTAGCTAGTGCAAAACCCGACAATTGTTAAGAAGTGTTTTAACAAGTTTTGGTGACAGTGACATGTTCCCCAGATCATTTCCCAGGTGCCACAGCCATTTACAGTAAGTTACCATTGTTAGTTTATCTGGAAATCATCCGAAACTTTTGGAACTCTCCCATTGACTTTAATGGGTCTGAATTCGAACTTTCGAAGTTCGAAAGTTTGAAAACGGACCGAACTGAACGGCCATCTCTATCTGTGCTATACTTTCCGAAATCTCAGCCTGGGAACTGTAAAAAAGACAGAAACTTAATTCCTATGACATTCCTGAAATAAGCAAAAAAATTGATTATATCATGTAAACGCTGAATCCAATTACATGTTCACAGCACATTGTCAGCACTCTACACTCTTATGACACTCACCATGACTTTTTCAGCTGACAATGGAATATGCTGCAAACTACGTGGATGTCGGTCTCCATTCTATTTACCGATCTCTGTTTATTTCTTTAAAAAAATAGACTGTAGCTTTGTTTAACCTTCTCTGTCCTATTTACGCAAAATAATTCTCAGTTCGTAGTGAGAAACTTTTCCCCTGTAATTATAATTGGCTGCCATTAGCATTCCTTAGGAGCATATCAGGAAAATGTACAAGTCCTGCTAATTGTATGTCAGATCTTGGTACTAATTAAACAAGAAACTCCTGAGGATTCTATACACAATTCAGTGACAACTTACAGTGCCACCCCCACCGACTAAACAACGTTCCTCGTCGCACCAGAGAGCGCGAGTGACCCTTCTAATAATCAGCTGGGCATGACAATAGTTTTATTAGAGAAGTCAGACTTCTCAGATATTAATTAAGGGATATTCTGTTTTGGGTGTGGGTGTAAACAGATAACCTGATAAAAATTACAATGAATCAACTTGATGTAAAAACAAGAAATTTAACATAACAAACAGAGTTTCTGCCAGACAGTGTAACCCGGAATTGTTCACCAAATTTGCAGACAAAAAATAAACTGACAATGAATAAGAAGCATTTTTCAGACCAAATAAAATATTTTGCTTATGGTGCTGGATTCATTCGAACGGTGGTTGGCAATTTAGCGAGTTAGCTACCGGGTTAGAATAATGTGCATATTGCGGTTATTAATATTATATATAACCCACCCCTCCCATGGATCCCAATGGGAGCTACTACGTAATAGCGCGCTGATTATTACAACCCGGAAGGAAGTCAAATGTCTCTTACTATCTCCCTGCTGCCTGCGGTGCTTCTGCTTTAATGCTTACTGTACCGCTGCACTGGGATGGATGGGGGCATGACACCTGAACCAGAATTTGCCCGTACAGAGCACATTACAGAGGGAGAGAGATGCCGGCAGACAGGATGTCTGGTGCTGCTCAAAACTGCAGTGTCTCCACTAACCTATCACAACTGGGGGAAGAGTGCCGCCCAAACCTATGTGCTCACTGCTGCACAAAGAGTGTGAAGGCAGGTCATTTGATGGAGGGGGGGGGGTTTGAAGTGGTGCAAACATCTGCAGATTAAAAAAAAAAAAAAAAAAAAGTGTGTGTATGCCATAATCTAAATGAAGAAAGTGGGTGCTGCAAATCCTTATTTATGGGAAACTGGGGGACCCGAGGCAAGAGGGGGTGGATTATAATTGATAATGTACCCCCTGTTGTAAATTAGTAGGATATTATTAGTCACCTCGGAGTTCTGTTCCCTTTATAAAAGGCCTGCAGCCTCATGCTTTTATATGATCACAGAACTCCTTGGTGACTTATAATATCCTTATAATTTACAGCAGGGGGTACATTATCCACTATATATTGTATTGTATAGTTTATTTAATACATGCTTGCATTTTTATAATATATGAATCTTTCTCTACCTTTGCATGTTGGATTTTTTCGCAACATTTTAATTAATAAACTGCCATTATATTGATGTTCCCAAAATAAGATTAAATTAATTAAACTGCAAGATGGGGAAGCAAAACCAAAACTTAAAATAATTGAATATTCAACTGCTTATAGAGCTTTACTTACAGTGCTATGGGAGATTGTTCATTTTCAAAAAAAACTTCTGTCTGCCCTTATTTGTTTGTCATAATGGTAACATTTAGCAACCCAACGCATTTAGGGGGATTTACCCGAAGCTGCAAGCGTTCTGCTCTGACTATCCAATATTGCTTGCGGTAATTCTGGATTGGGAGTTAACCCTTTCCATAACTAAAGAAAGTTATTTTTGGTATATTTTCATTTTTATTAAAAGAACGGGAGGTAGGGGAGCTGTGTCTTACCTCCTGTTCTTCAATAAAACCTGCAGGAGCTGGGAACGAACGTAAGGTACTTACACGATCGCTCGCTGCTCCGCCACGTCCTCTGGCAGGTCCCGATGGACTCTGTATTCTATGCGCATGGGCATAGAGTGCTAAGTTCGTCAGGACCTGTTAGAGTACGCAGCGGAGCAGCGAGCAATCGTGTAAATACCTTACGTTCGTTCCCAGCTCCTGCCGTTCTTCAATAAAACTCAGTACCAGTGGAGATACCCATTTACAAAACCCTAAACATCATGCTACACTGTAACTCACTATTGCCTGTGTGCAGATACATACACAATGTTGGTCTGATCACCTAACAATCAAGCTTGAGTCATAAATTAGTACAAAGCCTTCACACACATGGTTGATTGTGGGGCCAATCCATGACGCATGATGGTGTACCGAACAGCCATTTTAGCCAACTATCGTTTAATATATGATCACTCAGTTGGATCATCAACAATGCACCGACCCAGCGCCCGATGAAGCGCCAATACATATAACAATAGTTGCCGGTTTGGTACACCATCGTTGCCTCACGGATCATCTGTACAGATCTTTCAAAAACTTTCCCCCCCATATAATGGTCAACCAATAGCTGCATCTCTTCTCTATTCTTTAACATTCAGAACTTGAATATATGCATGCATGCATCCCACTAAATAAAACTATCATTTGGTAGCGACAGGAAAATATAAAGTGATGTCTTCCTTTCTGGCATATTAGTTACAGATGAGACTAAATAGGAGATGGATTTTTTTAACAAACATAGCTAGATGTACATGTCTTCATCTGAATAAGTTTCGAAATGTTAATGTTTAGACAAACAGCAATTTTGCACTCAGCTGGAATGTTTTGGAAATATACAGGATAATTAACTATAACTCTTCTCATTGGCTGCTTGGATTTATCACAGGGAGAGTTCGGATGTAGGATGTCTTTAATTTACACAAGTGGCAAGAAAAAAAAACTCATTGGATTTCACAAATTATCTCTAACAACTGGATAATAAAACACAATGTGACTCATTGAGGCTAACGGCTCTATAAGTGTTATGTAAGCAGCTAAGATGTCAGTAAGACAGTTAGACAGGTTAAAAAGGGTGGGTGTTCATTTCTAGTGTTTTAGTGAATATTAAACTTAGCAGGAATCGTCTACTACAGCAAAGTAATTATTGTGTGTCGGCAAGGATTTGATGCACACAGTTTTTTGCTTTGCTGTCTTGGTAAAAGAAGAAGAAATGTTGTTATGTAGACTGGTAATTATTCCCAAATAGCTGTAAAAAATGCTCAGTTTGTTTCCTACTTCAATTCTAGCTCTAGTACAAATAATAACTATTTCAATAGAGATCTACAGGAGAAAGAAACTAAAGACAACAAAACAAACAAACTCATGTCTCCTGAAATATATTTTCATTGAGGATTTACATAGGGAGGCATGTACTACTCGTCTGATTTCCACGTACTACTCGGTTGGTTTCCATGTACTACTCGTCTGATTTCCACGTACTACTCGGTTGGTTTCCATGTACTACTCGTCTGGTTTCCATGTACTACTCGTCTGATTTCCACGTACTACTCGGTTGGTTTCCATGTACTACTCGTCTGATTTCCACGTACTACTCGGGTGGTTTCCATGTACTACTCGTCTGGTTTCCATGCAACTAACCGGAGGTTTCATGTAATACTCGGTGGTTTCCATGTACTACTTAGGTTGGTTTCCACTGCACTACTCGGTGGTTTCCATGTACTAATCGGGTGGTTTCCAGTACTACTCGAGTTGGTTTCCATGTACTACTCGGTTGGTTTCCATGTACTACTCGGTTGGTTTCCATGTACTTACTCGGTTGGTTTCCATGACTACTCGGTTGGTTTCCAGTATACTCGGTTGGTTTCATGTTCTATCATCGTTTCATGAAACTACTCGGTTGGTTTCCATGTACTACTCGGTTGGTTTCCATGTACTACTCGGTTGGTTTCCATGTACTACTCAGTTGGTTTGCATGCGCTACCTGGTTGGTTTCCATGAACTAATTGGTTGGTTTAAATGTACTACTCGGTTGGTTTCCATGTACTACTCGGTTGGTTTCCATGTTCTACTCATCTGGTTTCCATGTACTACTCGGTTGGTTTCCATGTTCTACATCATTGTTTATGTTACTACTCGGTTGGTTTCCATGTATACTCAGTGGTTTGCATGCGCTACCTGGTTGGTTTCCATGAACTAATTGGTTGGTTAAATGTACTACTCAGGGTGTTTTCCATGTACTACTCGGTTGGTTCATGTTCACTCATATGGTTTCCATGAATACTCGGTTGGTTTCCATGTACTACTCGGTTGGTTTCCATGTTACTCGGTTGGTTTCCATGTACTACTCAGTTGGTTTGCATGCGCTACTGTGGTTTCCATGAACTAATTGGTTGGTTTAAATGTACTACTCGGTTGGTTTCATTGCACTACTCGGTTGGTTTCCATGTACTACTCGGTGTTCCATGTACTACTCGGTTGGTTTCCAGTTACTACTCGGTGGTTTCATTACTACTCGGTTGGTTTCCATGTCTACTCATCTGGTTTCCATGACTACCGGTTGGTTTCCATGTACTACTCGGTTGGTTTCCATGTACTACTCGGTTGGTTTCCATGTACTACTCGGTTGGTTTCCATGTACTACTCGGTTGGTTTCCATGTACTACTCGGTTGGTTTCCATGTACTACTCGGTTGGTTTCCATGTACTACTCGGTTGGTTTCCATGTACTACTCAGTTGGTTTGCATGCGCTACCTGGTTGGTTTCCATGAACTAATTGGTTGGTTTAAATGTACTACTCGGTTGGTTTCCATGCACTACTCGGTTGGTTTCCATGTACTACTCGGTTGGTTTCCATGTACTACTCGGTTGGTTTCCATGTTCTACTTATCTGGTTTCCATGAACTACTCGGTTGTTTTCCATGCACTACTCGGTTGGTTTCCATGTACTACTCGGTTGGTTTCCATGTTTTACTCATCTGGTTTCCATGAACTACTCGGTTGGTTTCCATGTACTACTCGGTTGGTTTCCATGTACTACTCGGTTGGTTTCCATGTACTACTCAGTGGGTTGCATGCGCTACTGGTTGGTTTCCATGAACATGGTTGGTTTCCATGTTTTACTACATCTTGGTTTCCATGAACTCTCGGTTGGTTTCCATGTACTACTCGTTGGTTTCCATGTTTTACTCATCTGGTTTCCATGAACTACTCGGTTGGTTTCCATGTACTAATCGGTTGGTTTCCATGTACTACTCGGTTGGTTTCCATGTACTACTCAGTTGGTTTGCATGCGCTACCTGGTTGGTTTCCATGTACTACTCGGTTGGTTTCCATGTTTTACTCATCTGGTTTCCATGAACTACTCGGTTGGTTTCCATGCACTACTCGGTTGGTTTCCATGCACTACTCGGTTGGTTTCCATGTACTACTCGTCTGGTTTCCATGTACTACTCGTCTGGTTTCCATGTTTTACTCATCTGGTTTCCATGAACTACTCGGTTGGTTTCCATGCACTACTCGGTTGGTTTCCATGTACTACTCGTCTGGTTTCCATGTACTACTCGTCTGGTTTCCATGTACTACTCGTCTGGTTTCCAGGAACTACTCGGTTGGTTTCCATGTACTACTCGGTTGGTTTCCATGTACTACTCGGTTGGTTTCCATGTTCTACTCAGCTGGTTTCCATGTACTACTCGGTTGGTTTCCATGTGCTACTGAGTTGGTATTTGTGCACTAATCAGTTGGTTTCCATGTACTACTCGGTTGGTTTCCATGTACTACTCAGTTGGTTTGCATGCGCTACCTGGTTGGTTTTCGTGTACTACTCCGTTGGTTTCCATGAACTAATTGGTTGGTTTAAATGTACTACTCGGTTGGTTTCCATGTTCTACTGAGTTGGTATTTGTGCACTAATCAGTTGGTTTCCATGTACTACTCCGTTGGTTTCCATGAACTAATTGGTTGGTTTACATGTACTACTCGGTTGGTTTACATGTACTACTCGGTTGGTTTACATGTACTACTCGGTTGGTTTACATGTACAACTCGGTTGGTTTACATATACTACTCGGTTGGTTTACATGTAATACTCGGTTGGTTTACATGTACTACTCGGTTGGTTTACATGTACTACTCGGTTGGTTTACATGTAATACTCGGTTGGTTTACATGTACTACTCGGTTGGTTTACATACGCTACTTCTTTCAACATCTCAGTATGTCATTCTATTTTTTACCCAACATTTTACATTTTCGATATTTGTAAAAGTAGCAGGAAAGATGTTTTAGTTTCACTTGAACTTTGTCCAAACTATAAAACAAAAAGACAAAAAAACTCAATTATAGCCGAAAACAATAATTCATTAATAATTTATTGCAGTTGCGTGAATCTACAGTCCATCTCTTTCCAACTGGTTAATTTCTAACTATTGCATGAGTACGAATGACTGTTTGGACATCAACTGAATGATTCAACAATCCACAATTGATTCTACCTAAGTTGAGCAGGTCTATCATGTGCACCAGGAAGGTGCTTTACGTGCTCATTGATGCTTTACTTCCCTTGCCATTTGACAGTGACTGCTCTTTTCTTGTTAAAGATGTCAGGTGTTTTGGTCCACAGTCAGAAGCACTGCAAAAAGATCCATCCGTGTTGAGGACTAAGCACCAATAGCCACCTTGGGTATTAACATTTTAAACTGCTATTTTCAAGGAGGCTTCATGCTTTCCTGATGTTTGATCCTTGTTCATTTTCTTGTATTTTTATAATAATAATAAAAAAAAAGCAATGCATAAGCAGAACATGCAAGGGCAATCTGTTCAATGTCTTCAAAATAATTTATTATTTGACGGAAAGAAGTAAATCTTTTCAATGCTCCCCAGAACTACGGGATCTCCGTGTGGTTTCAAGACTGGGTTGTTTTCTGCATATGTTATTTTCTGCATATGTTCTTCCTCCGGAAAACTCAGGACAGATGCTGTTCATTTAGAAAATGGATGGAAGTAGCATTTCAAATTCACACACAGACACAAACTCCACTCGCCCAATATTGAATAAACAATCCTGACGAGGTTTTATTTTTGTTCTTTTGTCTTGTTAACTGTTTTAAAGTCAAAACAAAGAATCATATTTATAAACAAGCATTATTTCCGCAAACCGTTTATTTACGTGATACAAGTCACCAGCTTTTTGTTTTAGAGGTGGATATGCTCTTTTACTTACAATTATATACCCCTCTTCTGGGTGGGGACCTAAATAGTCTTCACCATGGTTAAGTATTTCAGGACATAGAGCCTGTACCCAGGGGTGAGCACTTAGCGTTTTTGGTCCACCCCCTGAATACTTTTAAAGGGAAGGTGGTGAATATTTAGGGGCATGTTTATAAACGGTCGTTATTAACCCACAAATAAAATCATCATTACCACCATATTTATAAAGGCGACTACCACCACGGCGGTAAGTATTACCGCTGAGATCTGCGGTGGTAATTTGAGCTCTCTTCGCCAAGATACTGTACTTATCGCAATGTGCTAAGTACAGTATCCCGGCAAAGAGAGCTCCCCATGTACGGAGCAGGGACTGGTAAAGGATCGCGCTGCGGGGGTCGCATACTATATAACCATGCGATCGCAAGCATTGAAAAATTGACCAATCAGAATGGATTAGGTCCTTCAGCAAACCTATATGTGGCCCATGTGTTCAAGTTCTTAAAGCTGGAGAGTCAGTCCCTAGACAGTAAGCGAACGAGCGACAGGGATTTTCATCTCATTAAAGGCAGGTACTGTTACTAAGTAAAGTTTGAGAATTAGTCTCTAAAGGTAACTAATTACTAAGGTTAAAAGTTAGGACCCGGCAGAATAAAGCAAAGCGTGACATGGTTGCTGGGCTTAAAATAATTTGGCCAAGTTATTGAACTAATTGCTTTAAATTGACTGGCAGGCTTTTTAAGTCGCAATTCACAGGTAACGTTAAATGTAAGCAAAATAGTTGGATGTGCATTAGGCTTCTATTGTTTGTATATAAAATGCTGCAAACCTCTGCAGAGCTCAGAAGTCACAGTAAATGGCAGAAAAAAGAAGAGGCCAGCAACATCGACTCGGTTGAAGCTGACATTGCCAGTGGGGTCACTGGCAGCCGCAGTGACCTCGCCTGGCATCGGCGACTTCAGCGGTGTTGATGTCGCTAACTATGAAGAACAAAGACTTCGGATCAAGATGCCGGTAACATCGGCCTCGTTGAGGCCACTGGCGCTGGAGTTACCCCTGGCGGCCCGCAGGGGTACTTCCAGGGGTTGGGGGCCTCAGCGGAGCTGGTGGCAGAAAAGCAGAGCTGGTGGAAGAAAGAAGACATGCCTTAGGGCTCTTGTAAGAGCCAATGGGGGTCCTGGTTCGAGCTGCAGGATCCCCGACAAAGGCACTTCTTAGTGCCACAGGACCCCTTAAGCCCCAAAAGGCCCTTGCCAGGGCTTATAAAGGCCGGGGAAGGGGGGCCCTGGTTTGAGCTGTGGGACCCCCTAAGCCCCAAAAGGAACTTCTCAGTGCCCCCGCTGGAGGGTCCCTCCAGTCCCTTCAAGCTGCAGGACCCCTTTAGCCCCAAAGGCCCTTATCAGGGCTGCAATGGCACTTAGAAGTGCTGGGGATGAGGGGTCCCGGTTCGAGCTGCGGGCCCCCTTAAGCCCCAAAGGGCCCTTGTCAGGGACGCAAGGGCACTTCTGAGTGCTGCAATTGCCCTAATAAGGGCCGGGAAAAGGGGGGACTTGGTTCGAGCATCGCACCCCCCAAAGCCCCAAAAGGCACTGCTCAGTGCCCCCACTGGAGGGTCCCTGCACCCCCCCAGTGGATCCCTCCCTTCCCCTCCCCGCAAGCGTATGGGTCAGGGGGCTGGGAGGGGCTGCTGGGAAGGGTTCTGGTGAGTGCGACCACCTGCTGTGGGGGGCATGCCTTCCTGTGGAAGGTGTGATCACCTGCGGCGGGTTGGGCGTACACCCCCAACCTGTTTTCGCCACTTTAAAGTTGGCGAATGAGTTACCGCTGCTTTATAAATAGAAGCGAGTGGTAACTGATGCAATGTTAATGAGACCATGTTTCGCCCTTTTATAAATCTCGTTAATAGCGATTTTTGCGAAAACAGCAGGAAACTCAGCTGTGAAAAGTTAATGGCCGTTTATAAATATGCCCCTTAGACTATAGTTGTCCTTTAATCTGCATTGATTTAAGTCTTATCTGGGGGTGTTAACTTTTGACTATTAGACTATTGTAATGAAATATTCAGAAAGACTTTACAAAGCAATGCTATTGACAGATTGCCACAGTCCTTCCATTCCCCCCACTGTATTTATAAAGAAGTGTCAATTGCTAAAAGTAGTGCTAATAGTTTAAGCAAAAACCAAAACATTTCCTATTGCCTGATCTTATTTCCTATTGCCTGATGACTAATTGGGTCTATAAACAAATCAATTCCGATTGTATGATCGATCAAACGTATGATAACAATTTTCCCATTGTCCCGATAGGAAAAAAATGTCATACGAAGATCATATGATCGTCCGTACATGAAGCAACGATAGTGCAATATTGGGGTATCCCGATATCATTCGATCTGCGTACGGCCTCCATAATACACACAGAAGAAGTATCTATGTTATGAAAATTAGCTTCACACATTTGCAGGGAGATTCAATAAAAGTATTTATCATTAAAAATGGTGCTAATTTTGCCCCAACCCATCAGATCGTATTTAACATTTGAAAGCTAACATCTGATTGGTTGGGGCAAAATTAGCACCATTTTTAATGATTTTTTTTTACAGCAATAGATGTTAAATAGTGCTGTACTCTTTCAGGTAAAGAGGTAAAGAAACATCTCTGTTTTGTTATCAATTCATTTTTAGAATAATTATATATATATATATATATTTTTAACGTTTGTTTAGCAATAGTTATTTTTAATGACATTTCCATTACCAGGTCAGAAAAGTGCATTACTGCCATTTTGCTTAATTATTTTAATCATTTTCTCTGGTAAAAAAACATTTTCTGTAGAAATCTTTTGCCTGTTTATAAATAATGTTAAAACCTGTGAAAAGTACAAAAACATTGTGTCACAAAATGACACTTGATTATTCACACGTCCCAATGTCACTTTGTACCTCTGGTCCTAAACTCTAAGCCTAATTTTTAAAATGTAGTTTCAGTGGGTTAAAAAAAAATGGACATTTTCTTTTAGAAAATATTGTCTTTTTCAATACCTCATATATATCATACTTCCCATGTCACGATTTCCTTGGGTCACCAACATTTTAGGAGGATTGCTGTCCCTCGTTATGAGATGGGTGGGCCTTGGGCATCTGAAGGTGGGGCATGTTTAAGCCCTCCACATATTCAGCCTGCTTACCAAATGTTAGAGGTTATGCATATAACGTGAATTTTGTAATATTCAAAATGGCTGCCATTTTATCTAGTAAAGTAATCATTATTGGAAAATTCTTACAGGGAGAATCAATAAAAGTTCTCAACCAATCAGATATTATTTAACATTTGAAAGCTAACATCTGATTGGTTGGGGAAAAATTAGCACCATTTTTAACGATAAGAACTTTTATTGAACAACCCTGTTAATGTTTCCTTCTTACCACTCTATCATGTCATATACAAGCTCTCAGTTGTAAATAAATTGACCGGATCTAACATTTCATTTTAAATTCTAGAAAGAACTGAAAGCAAGTTTGCTGCTATACCAGGATAATCCATTATATCAGTGAAAGATACTGTAACTCAGTCCGAAAGAAGATGGCTTTTATTTTAAACGAAAGATAGAACTGCTTGAGGCTAAAATTTTCATAAGTTCGTTGTTTGAAAATTATATGTGCAGAGATTATATATGCACACTTCCATTTTTATACAACTTCGTCCTATCCATTGTACCTGTGCAAATCTCAGCTTGACAGGGAATTTTTCTTTTCTACGGTCTGACTGTTCTTTTACTTAAGAACAGGAGAGGATTATTAATACGTCTCTTTCAGGAACTAAACTGCTTTTTCAAAATTGTCTTACCGATGACACATTGAAAGTCCTCTGATCTTCCAGGAGCTGCTGAGAGATTCCGCAATGAGTCTTTATAAGGTTGGAGGACTCAGTTGAAGTATCACACTGTTCTTTGACAAGTACTAGAATTACATTCTAATGAAACGTGTATAGCTGTCAATGAACGAAGCCTTCCAAAATTGATCCAGAGGCGAAATAACCCACATTTATTAATTTTCTAAGGCCGCGGACACACAGCAATGCGCAGTAACCTGTGTAAAATGCGCAAATGCAATAACACTTGTTTCACACGCGACATGTTGCCAAGTGTTTGCGCTGTGACTTGTGCAATATTGTGTTATAGTAAAACATGCACAAACATTGGTGATCGTTTGCACGGTGCATAGAATGTGGCTAACCACATTGTCCTTTATTGACATGCGGTTCTCACGGGCTAACGGATTGCAAAATAGGTAGCCAAGCAGGTACCCAAATACCTTCAGTGTATGCATATCCAATCACGAAAGAGGCAACACTGTATTACTTAGTTTATTAGTTCAGGGGAAAACAGTTCAGTAACCCTCAAATGAAATGGTCGATTTTTGATAACCCTCGAATGTCATGTTTGATTTTGGATAACCCTTGAATGTAGCCTTTGAATTTGGTAACCCTCGAATATATCGTTCGGTAACCCTCGAATTGGCTGTAACCCTCGAATGTAGCATGCGGCAAACCGACAATTGCCAAATCTTAAAGTAGGAAGTGTTTAAAGGAGCATTAAACCCAAAATACAAAGGCAGCTCCACAGACTCTATAACTATCACTTAGTAAAACCATTTGTCTCTCACCTCTGAATTCAGCTTCTTAGTGTAGAAATCATTTATAGAATGTTTTTGAGTACTGGAAATCTATGATGTCACGGCTGGCTTCCAGTGTTGCCTCTTCCTGGTGGTCCTGGACACAAAACTCCTTCTGCACATGCCAGCTAGCTACCTTGTGTTTGTTTCCCACTCCCCTTATGCTAAGCTGCATGTAAGTGTTGAACTCAGTCCCCACCTGCCAGTGTCTCCCAGCCAATCTCAGAGGATAGCAGTGAATATTATTAACAGATTTTTCTGCTCAAACAGAGTGGGGGAAGGTGTTAACCCTTTTCATATGTATTTAGGAAGAAACTTGTTAACCCTTTATATTTGTAAGCATTTCTGCAAGACTGTGTGTTGTTATGTATTTATTTCTGCACTCTACCATTTATATTAGTGTGTGTATTGCTGCAATGTACATTTAGGGCAAATCACATGCGATTAATATGTGTTTGCACTTATGATTTATTTATTTTCATTATGAAAACGCATGCAATTGCACAAAAAATGGCTGCGTTAACCAACTTGCGTCATGCAATTGATTGTGCAAGATTTTGGTGCTTTGCTGCATTTTTAATACAATTGGAAAATCGCAATTGCCTGAAAAACGCACTTGTGTGGCCTAGCCCTTAAAGTATAATGCAAGCTGCATTGATTTCGGTTTAGCCATACAGCATGCATTAAATGCAATGGAAGGGAGAACGCACATTCCCAATAATGTGGGGTCGTGCTTAATTCGATGCATGGGTGTTGCACTTCCACAATTGGACCCTAGCAGAGCGCATGCAATACAGACCAAAAATTGTGATCGGATGCACTCAATAGCACACGGAAACGCCATCGCATGTAGTGGGGCCAGTCCCATAGGCTATTACATGCCTGCACTTCCATTAGCACAACCGCAATCCAAAATGTGCTAGTGGGAGTAGCCCTGTGTTTGAGTCTTAAAGGGAAAGGTGGCAACCCCAGTAGAATTATACTGACCCACTTTACCAGGTACACTTATAAAAACAAAACAGCTAAGAACTGCAGGTGCAAATATTGACTTGAACATGGTCTTAGCACAGCTCTGTGCAATGCATTTTAAAGGGGAATGTTGAGCCTGGATGTAGTTTAGGAAGTATTGAAAAGGCCTCCTTTTCCTTTAAGACCCAAACACGTATTAAATCTACATGTTGCAGTGCTAAGTACCATTGCATTAAATACAAACTGTATCAGCCTGCACCATGCTTCTAAAGAAAATACTAATAACCTTTTGTTGTGTAGATTTATCAGGCCTGTTTCATAAAAGTTCTTATGCTAACATCTGATTGGTTGGGGCAAATTGGCACCATTTTTAACGATAAGAACTTTAATACATAGGCCTGTATATGTGTTCGGGTCTTAAAGGCAAAGGTGGGAACCCTAGTTAATTTGTATATGCAAAACTTCCCACAGGCAGCCCTCCTGCTGCTTTAAATTTTATAGAACATGTTTGCATTCCCTCTAACAGTGCCCCTTTATGATTGGCATTCCCTCCAATAATTCCTATTAATGGTACATTTATATAAACAACATGGTGCAGAGTGCAAATGGCATACCCTCCAACATTCCCTTTAATATGTACACTATATAGAGCATGGTGCAGTGCTGCAGGTGAAGGATATATAATGACCCTGATCTTAGCACAGCTCTGTGCAATGCATTTCTCTGTGTAATGCATTTCTAAGCTTAGCTTTGTACTACAATTTGTTGTTTTTATACAGACAGCTGAATCAAAAAACACTCTCTTCCTACCCTCCAACATTCCCTTTAATAAGGTACACTGATGAGAAAAGCTTGCACAGAGCTGTGCTAAGATCAGGTTCACTTCACTATCCTCCCCCTACAGTTCTGGCATTATGTGGTTTCTATAAAAACACACTCTTCCTACCTCCAACATTCCCTTTAATAAGGTACACTGATGAGAAAAGCATTGCACAGAGCTGTGCTAAGATCAGGTTCCACTTCACTATCCTCCCCCTACATTCTGCACCATGTGGTTTCTTAAAAACACACTCTCCTAACTCTCCAACCTCCACTTCCCCTTAAGAAGCTACCCTTTCCACTAATATTGCTGCAGCTACAAGGAGAGCTAGAGACCTTCACACTTAGGGCCATATTTATAAAGGTGTGGTATCGCCTTCTTTAGGGATCATTATGGCGATCGTTAATTTATGATTATTAATTTCCGCTACGGAAATCTTATAAATATACGATAGCGAACATAAATCTACGACCGCCTGTAGAATATCATTACGGTAATTTTACAGCATGGTATACTACTGCCACGGTCGTACAGTAATAAAAACCCGTGGTATTGCAAGTTTTTAAATATGGCCCTTCAACACTTAAACAATACATTGCAGGTGAAACACACAGGTCTGTAACTGTTAATAGTGCATGTTTATTGTAAACATGCATGCTACATGTTTCTGACCCACTTGTCCTTCCTCAAGTGCTTGAGTGGGTCTGAAACATGTAGCACGCATGTTTTGCAATAAACTTGCACTATTCACAGCTACAGACCTGTGTCTTTGTATGATTCACCTGCAATTTATTGTTTATATATCGGATTTGGTGGAGTGAGCCGTAGGTGAGACATACGTTATTTCAGATCTGGACACCTAGATACCCAGACCTATATACATCAACTAACACTGCTTCTAGGAAATCTAATATACTGACCTATACATCTCACTACAACACTGCTACTAGGAAATCTATACCCAGACCTATATACATCACACTACAACACTGCTACTAGGAAATCTATATACTGACCTATTATCATCACACTACAACACTGCTACTAGGAAATCTATACCCAGACCTATATCCATCACACTACAACACTGCTACTAGGAAATTTAATACAGACCTATATCCATCACACTACACACTGCTACTAGAAAATCTATATACTGACCTATATACATCTCCCTACACACACCGCTACTAGAAAATCTATATACTGACCTATATACATCACACTACAACACTGCTACTAGAAAATCTATATACAGACCTATATACATCACACTACGACACTGCTACTAGGAAATCTATATACTGACCTATATACATCACACTACAACACTGCTACTAGGAAATCTATACCCAGACCTATATACATCACACTACAACACTGCTACTAGGAAATTTATATACAGACCTATATACATCACACTACAACACTGCTACTAGAAAATCTATATACTGACCTATATACATCACACTACAACACACACTGCTATTAGGAAATCTATACCCAGACCTATATACATCACACTACAAACACTGCTACTAGGAAAGTGTTAACCAGCTGCACCAACAATTTGATATGATGATGTAATATATTCCTACATCATAGGGGTTTGGATTTTTTGGGTTTAGTTCTCCTTTAAATAAGTTTTGGTGATAGTGAAATGTTCCCCAGATCATTTCCCAGATGCCAAAGCCCTTTACAGTAAGTTACCAGTGATATTTTATCTGTTATTTGTCCAAACTTTTCAAACTCTCAATGACTTTAATGGGTTTGTTTCCAAACCTCCAAATTCCGAACTTTTTCTGAAGTTCAGTAAGTTAGGCCATCTCTATAAACTGGCACCATTCATGGTTGCCAGGTATATACAATCCCAACCCACACTTGAATAGATGCCAGCTTATCTAAAAAATTCATTGTATGGACTCATTTTGCCATATTTATAAAGGTTTGGTATTAATCACAAATCATAAAAAATGCAAAATTACGATTTCAAGTGTAATTTTAGGTTTGCAAACGTAGATTACATTGTAATCCTAATTGTATGCTGACCTATATAATGCCATTGTTGTAGTTTATTACCGTAAATGTGTTTTTGCGTCATCCTACAAAAATCTTAGGTGCCCTAAGTAAGGCAACAGTACGGTAATGATGGTACGGTAATAATGCCCACATAGGAAGAGGAAAAAAATGGTTGCAGGTCTGTAAGTAGCTTCAGAAAATATCAAAGTTTGGGTAGTGGGATTTTTTACAAAGCTCATCATGTGCCTGTCACAGACTCAGACAGACATGAAGAAAGTGTAATTTTACAAGCCAAAAACTCAAGATTCAGAGAAGCAAGAGACACCATCCTAGGCTTGTTTGAAAGGTATGAGAGAGCTCTTTTAATGTTGCCCTTTAAGATGTTTATATATACCTAGATAGATAGATAATAGATAGATAGATAATGGAATAGATAGAATAGATAGGATAAGATAGATAGATAGATAATAGATAGATAGATAGATGATAGATGAGATAGATAGATAGATAATAGATGGGTAGATAGATAGATAGTGATAGATAGATGGATGGATGATGGATGGATGGATGGATGGGATGGATGTGATAGTGTGTGTGTGTGGCTGTGTGGTCATCTGTGCTATCGTGCTGTGTGTGGTCGCTGGTCTAGGCTGGTGGTGGTGTGATGATGTGTGCTGTGCTTGCTGGTGTGGATGGTGGTGTGGCTTAGGATTAGTAGATGATGGTGTGTGTGTGTCTCGCTGTCGTCGACTCGCTCGCTCGCTCGATGCTCGCTCGCTCGGTCGCTCGCTGTCGCTCGCTAGTCGGTCGCTCTCGGCTCGTCGTCGTCGATGGTTGCTGTGTACGTGCGAGTAGTCGCTAGTCCCTGTAGTAGCTCGACTGTATAGACAGACAGACAGCAGACAGACAGACATACGACAGACAGAACGACAGCCAGACAGACAGCACAGACAGACAGACAGACAGACAGATTAGATAGATGAGAATAGATAGATAGATAGTATAGATAGATAGATAGATAGATAGATAGATAGATAGATAGATAGATAGCATAGCAAGTTAGATAGACAGACAGATAGATAGATAGATAGAAGATAGATAGATATAGATAGTATAGATAGATAGATAGATACGATAGATAGATACGATTGTAGTAGTCGATAGTAGATATATAGATAGATGATGATGTGATGTAGATCGCTAGATCGATAAAGAATAGTAGATAGTGATAGATGATGATAGATAGATAGATAGATAGATAGAAATAGCATAGTTAGATAGATCAGACAGATAGATAGATAGATAGATGATAGATAGATAGATAGATAGATGATGATAGATTAGATCGATAGTAGATGTTGTTGCTGTAGTGTAGATAGTCGATAGAAGCAGATTGTAGTGAGTACGTAGTAGATGATCAAGATTGATGTGTAATGTAGATGTAGATGAGAATGATAGATAGATAGATAGTAGATAGATAGATATCGGTAGATAGATAGGTCGATAGATAGATAGATAGATAGATAGATAGGAAAGAAACCTATTTATGATGTGTAATCATCCTCTCACACAAACAGCATTTTGTTAAAAATAACCTGAGAGATACTGTACTACGACGGACAGGTAGCTAATATTTTATTCGCTATTAAAAGCTATCACAGCTCTACTTTCATTCGCTATTACAAATGTTACTTTACAGTGGAAGTTTGTTTGTCTTTATAAATCTCACTCACCAATGTGTGAATGAGCTGCGTAAATGGACATTACAGCAAACGCTGATCTGCACACTTTCACCATCGAAAAGGTTTCATTTCAGATACTACGAATATCAAACAGCTTTCTGGAAATGAGATCACATGTGTCTGGTGACTATAAATAAGTCATAAACAAAAAAAATATTGTCGGGTCCATTGAAGTGTTAATATTTGGTTTTTAAACAGGGGTGACATTTCACATCTCTGGTATTGTACTTTAGAGTCCACCTTTGATTGGAGTACCAGGTTTAAATGGGTTCAGGATTGGGTACAGACATTACTGGGTGATAAACTAACCCTCTAGGGCAACGTTTCGGACCTATTTTCCATTAAGCCATTCAAGCCTGGCTTGATAAAGCTCCACCAAATCTTTTTTTTCACAATGGGTGAATAAAAGTTTTTGCTAATTTACAAAAGTTTGGTGAGTCCATTTGCACATTCTTTGATGATATAAAGCATGTAAAGGCACAAAGAAGGTAAAAACCCCAAAGGCGTCATCTACCTGACACGTTGCATTGATAAGCCACTTCCTCAGAGTTACATCCTGTAAATAACCTCCCAATATTTAGAAATGCCAATGAGGGACAACACACATAGGGTTAGGCAAATTTTTGGCCACCTACTTTGCAAAACCACGCCTACTTTTCTAAGACCTCCCACCTGTTCAGATCCCACTATTCCCATTTTACCTTGCAGCCTGTGACATTTTAAGGTGTAGACATGATTAAGATAGGAGAAACAGACTAATAAACTGAAGCCTCTGGCTAATGATATTGTAGTTAAATAAAGGGACCACTATACTGAAAAATGACTTTGCCTCATCTTTATCTATATATTAAATACATGTAAGTAGCACTTACACTGATTTGTGTGTTTGCTGCATGCCTTCAATCCAGCACACATTTTGTTAGCAGCAGTATCCCCCCTCCCTCTTTAAACCACTCCACTTCCATCTGACCTGACTTTTTTCCCACAAAAGTTTTAAAACTCTGTCACCATCCAGCACAGTAAACTACTCACAGAAGAATGTTTTTGAGAGCAAGGAACTTGATTGACAGCAGAAATGGCCCTTATCCTCTGCTACAGATCCCCATCTCAGTAACCATCCGCCACCCTGGGTTCTCACCCTCCTCGCCCAGAAACCCACATTATAGCAGCTCTATGATGGACTCCCCCGGTTCAATGGCTCCTCAGATTGACCAGGTCACTTTCCCTCATCCCCGGCTACTCCACATCTTCACACGCCACCGGACATCCAATCAGAAGAGCCGAAAACCAGGAACTAGCCAGGATGAAGTACAATTCACCACACAGGAAGAGGTTTTTCAAGCCATTGCATCTGGTCTGCAGTGACAGGTATGAGTAAGTTTTTTTTTTTAAACTTATTCATACCTGACACTGCCATCTGGGACACAATAGAAAAACTGTAGAGAGATATTATGGTAGGTATGAGTTTGGACTAGATGGACGTATGTCTTTACAACCTCCAATACATGTTACTATGTAACTGTTAGACAGACATTATGGGTAGGGTAATAGAATGGACTAGATGGACGAATGTCTTTATACACCTCCAATACTATGTTACTATGTAACTGTTTATACAGACATTATGGGTAGGGTATAAAGGTTGGACTAGATGGACGTATTTTCTTTATACAACCTCCAATACTATGTTACTATGTAACTGATAGACATTATGGGTAAGGTATAAAGTTTGGAATAGATGGATGTATGTCTTTATACAATCTCCAATACTATGTTACTATGTAACTGTTATACAGACATTATGGGTAGGGTATAAAGGTTGGACTAGATGGACGTATGTCTTTATACAACCTCCAATACTATGTTACTATGTAACTGTTATATAGACATTATGGGGAGGGTATAAAGGTTGGACTAGATGGACATATGTCTTTATACAACTTTAATACTATGGTACTATGTAACTGTTATACAGACATTATGGGTAGGGTATAAAGGTTGGACTAGATGGACGTAGGTCTTTATACAACCTCCAATACTATGTTACTATATGTACTGTTAGACAGACATTATGGGTAGGGATAAAGGTTGGACTAGATGGAGCGTATGTCTTATACAACCTCCAATACTATGTTACTATGTACTGTTATACAGACATTATGGGATGGTATAAAGGTTGGACTAGTGGATGTATATCTTTATAAACCTCCATACTATGTTACTATGTAACTGTTAACAGACATTATGGTAGGGTAAAATAGTTGAAGTAGTCAAACTACAAAACTAATTACATACATACTTAAAACCATTTTGAGTTAAAGGGCATATCATCCACACCTCCAAATAACATGCTTTATTCCTCGCCCCCAACCCAAGACCACAATAACCAGCTGTAGGGCATGTTCACCTACTTATTCATAATATTAACTCTACTATACAAAGCAGTTGAGATAAAGTGTTCAGAACAGATTTCAAGTAAACTAGAGCAGCACTTTAATACCATAAACCATAAACATGGGCTATGACATCAAAGCTTTCTAAATAGGTGTCCTTTCTTATCTTCAGTCTAATAAGTGATTTCTTCAATTAAAGCTTAGAAAATTTAGACAACACATCTCTTAAATGAGCACGCTGAGAATTGAAGTTTCAATAGGTCCTCTCAATCAAGTCATATAATATACACACAATGTCCATTTCCTCAGCGCAAAAAGAATGTACAGCGTAATTATTTTAAAAAGCCCTTATTTGTTGAAAGGTCTTCAATGCATTTCATTAGTCTGAAGCTCTGTATGTGGGACCTTTTTTCTCTCCCCATGCACAAAGGTTGGGTTGATACCGAGCCAAGTTCTTTCAATAGGACCTGCATGATAAATAATTTTTTTTCTTTTTGCTTTAGCCACCTGTGCTATCATGTGTTGGTAAAAGACGGAGAAGAAAAAAGCATAATTAGCAAAAATTCCCTTTACAGATGGGTTAAGCCTGGATTGTTAAGATAAACAAACAAATTCTGAATGATGTAGAAAATAGATTTTATTTTATAGAAACAAAATAAAACACATACAATTAAAAATATCTATGGTCTAGATCAGCTACTTATAAATACCATCTACGCTTTTCTCTTATAAAGACAATGTTGGGGCAAATTTTAAAGGAGAACATAGGGAATTAAACCCAGATACCCAGTACCCAGGTAAGGCTAAAGCGCTAGGCTGCTGAGCTTTCTCGCTTACTTTGTGCTGCTGCATTTATCCATATCGATTTTGCCAGGGCTGGACCACCAATAGGAGGATTCTAAACCAGAATTGGATTGATGAGGCCGCATGAAGCAAAGGCTTAACATGGCGCAAGTGACTCTGAGAGGAGAAGAGCAGGATGAGGTGATTATGATTGTCATTTAATTCCCAAGATATATGCTGTTTCATTCACAGCTTTTATAAGCTATCTATGCCCGGGCTTTATACCAAGGAGAGAGGACTGTCTTTATCTACCAGATGGCTGAATACCTCAACCAGGTAAGTGGCTTTCAACATAATCATTAAGTAATCTGGACATTGCTACTACCTTAAATAAAGTTTCCTGACCTAGAGCAACTGTGTCTTTAACAAGTTTATTAAATTAATATTAATGTCTGATATTTAATCAACATTGTTACAGAGAACGATATCTGGATGAGTAAAATCTGATTGTTTTACCCCTGCCAGTCCAAATGTGAAAAACTGGAGATGAACAAGAAATATAAAAAACACCCAAAAAGGATTTGGTGTGCAACTGTTTGCATCAAATCTTCTATGTACACTGTACAATTGTGAAAGGATTCAGTGGGTATGATGTTGTAGAACCAATCACACATGTTCCTGGATGGAGCTTCTCATGTTTACTGAGTTGCCTGCAGACATTCATATTGTCTAGCTCCCCAGCCCTTCTGTGAACAAACTGCCTTTAAAAGACAGACAAGTTTTTTACATTTTGACTCAATCGGTCCAGAGCACTTGCTGTAATTTTTCTACATCCTGGTTCTTATGTTCTCATTCATAGTTGAGTCAATTGGTCTGGTCCAAAACTAAAATCTCCCCCACTACTGGCCCCACTGCTCCCTTATGGTTCTCATGTAATGTCTGCCAAAACTCCTAGAAGTGAAGAGCAGGAGCCTGGTTGGGAGAAAACATTTCAGCCTTTTATCTGTTCTCTGAGAAGTTCAGCTTGCTCAGTGCGCCCTTTACCCCCCCCCCTCCCCTCCGATCCCTGTTTTGCTGCCTGGTGCCCTACGTGAAAATCCTTTTTCTTTATTGTGGACCCTTCCCACCCCACCGCTATATTGATTGTAAAAAAAAAAGAAAGAATCCAAACTGTTCTTACCCGCCTCGTTCTCCCGGCATTCTGCACTGTTGGCAGCCACGTCTGTGATTGGCTGCCTCTCAGCCAATCACGAATGTGGCTGCCGGTCCGGCCCCCTGCTGCAATTTCATGCAAACGAGAGCCAGATCTGAACGCGGGGGAACGAGGCTCAGTAAGTACAGTTCGGATTTTTTTTTACAATAAATATATTGTTTGGGGTGGAGAGGGGTCCCCTACAATACAAAGATTTCTTTGTTAAAGGTTGAGAAACCCTTTAACATCGGAGGCATCCTGCTTACCAAATGTTAGAGGTTATGCATATAAGTGAATTTTTGAATATTCAAAATGCTGCCATTTATTCTAGTAAAGTAATCATTATTGAAAATTCTTACAGGGAAATCAATAAAAGTTCTCAACCAATCAGATATTATTTAACATTTGAAAGCTAACATCTGATTGGTTGGGGAAAATTAGCACCATTTTTAACGATAAGAACTTTATTGAACAACCCTGTTAATGTTTCCTTCTTACCACTCTATCATGTCATATACAACTCTCGTTGTAAATAAATTGACCTGATGCTAACATTTCATTTTAAATTCTAGAAAGAACTGAAGCAAGTTTGCTGCTATACCAGATAATCCATTATATCAGTGAAAGATACTGTAACTCAGTCCGAAAGAAATCTTTTATTTTAAACGAAAGATAGAACTGCTTGAGGCTAAAATTTTCATAAGTTCGTTGTTTGAAAATTATATGTGCAGAGATTATATATGCACACTCCTTTTTATCAACTTCGTCCTACCATTGTACCTGTGCAAATCTCAGCTTGACAGGGAATTTTTCTTTTCTACGGTCTACTGTTCTTTTACTAAAGAAGAGAGAGGTTATTAATACGTTCTCTTTCAGGAACTAAACTGCTTTTTCAAAATTGTCTTACCGATGACACATTGAAAGTCCCCTGATCTTCCAGGAGCTGCTGAGAGATTCCGCAATGAGTTCTTTATAAGGTTGGAGACTCAGTTGAAGTATCACACTGTTCTTTGACAAGTACTAGAATTACATTCTAATGAAACGGGTATATCTGTCAATGAACGAAGCCTTCCAAAATTGATCCAGAGGCGAATACCCACATTTATAATTTCTAAGCCGCGGACACACACGCAATGCGCAGTAACCTGTGTAAAATGCGCAAATGCAATACACTTGTTTCACACGCGACAGTTGCCAAGTGTTTGCGCTGTGACTTGTGCAATATTGTGTTATAGTAAAACATGCCAAACATGGTGATCGTTTGCACGGTGCATAGAATGTGGCTAACCACATTGTCCTTTATTGACATGCGGTTCTCACGGCTAACGGATTGCAAAATAGGTAGCCAAGCAGGTACCCAAATACCTTCAGTGTATGCATATCCATCACAAAGAGGCAACACTGTATTACTTAGTTTATTATTCAGGGGAAAACAGTTCAGTAACCCTCAAATGAAATGGTCGATTTTTGATAACCCTCGAATGTCATGTTGATTTTGGATAACCCTTGATGTAGCCTTTGAATTTGGTAACCCTCAATATATCGTTCGTAACCCTCGAATTGGCTGTAACCCTCGAATGTAGCATGGGCAAACCGACAATTGCCCAATCTTAAAGTAGGAAGTGTTTAAAGGAGCATTAAACCCAAAATACAAAGGCAGCTCCACAGACCTATAACTATCACTTAGTAAAACCATTTGTCTCTCACCTCTGAATTCAGCTTCTTAGTGTAGAAATCATTTATAGAATGTTTTGAGTACTGGAAATCTATGATGTCAACGGCTGGCTTCCAGTGTTGCCTCTTCCTGGTGGTCCTGGACACAAAACTCCTTCTGCACATGCCAGCTAGCTACCTTGTGTTTGTTTCCCACTCCCCTTATGCTAACTCATGTAAGTGTTGAACTCAGTCCCCACCTGCCAGTGTCTCGCACCAATCATCAGAGATAGCAGTGAATATTATTACGATTTTTCTGCTCAAACAGAGTGGGGGAAGGTGTTAACCCTTTTCTATGTATTTAGGAAGCAACTTGTTAACCCTTTATATTTGGGCATTTCTGCAGACTGTGTGTTGTTATGTATTTATTTCTGCACTCTAACCATTTATATTAGTGTGTGTATTGCTGCAATGTACATTTAGGGCATCACATGCGATTAATATGTGTTTGCACTTATGATTTATTTTTTTCATTATGAAAACGCATGCAATTGCACAAAAATGGCTGCGTTACCAAATTGCGCATCAATTGATTGTGCAAGATTTTGGTGCGTTGCTGCATTTTTAATACAATTGGAAAATCGCAATTGCCTGAAAAACGCACTTGTTGGCCTAGCCCTTAGAAGTATAATGCAAGCTGCATTGATTTCGGTTTAGCCATACAGCATGCATTAAATGCAATGGAAGGGAGAACGCACTTCCCAATAATGTGGGGTCGTGCTTAATTCGATGCATGGGTGTTGCACTTCCACAATTGGACCCTAGCAGAGCGCATGCAATACAGACCAAAAATGGTGATCGGATGCACTCCAATAGCACACGGAAACGCATCGCATGTATGGGGCCAGTCCATAGGCTATTACATGCCTCACTTCCATTAGCACAACCGCAATCCAAAATGTGCTAGTGGAAGCCCTGTGTTTGAGTCTTAAAGGGAAAGGTGGCAACCCCAGTAGAATTATACTGACCACTTTACAGGTACACTTATAAAAACAAAACAGCTAAGAACTGCAGGTGCAACATATTGACTTGAACGTGGTCTTAGCACAGCTCTGTGCAATGCATTTTATAGGAATGTTTTGAGCCTGGAAGTAGTGTTTGGAAGTAGTTCTGTATCAGCCTGCACCATGCTTCTAAAGAAAATACTAATAACCTTTTGTTGTATCTGTTGTATTCAATAGATCAACTGGACTGAAATGTAGTTCTTGAAGACGTTTCGCTAGTCATCCACTGGCTTTCTCAATTCAGAATGACTTGTACAAGAATCTGTGGCAATTATGTACCCTGGAAAATCCCAATTAGCATTCACAGCCAAGTGTTAAGGGTGTGTGATTAGATAGTGGCTAAGAGG